>CM067349.1:50040721-50170721 GCA_034190875.2 Urechis unicinctus | reverse complement strand
GTAAGATGACAATTATGATTGAACACTTTGATTGCTGAATTGTGTCTAGAACATTCCCTGTTCAAGCAGATTACATTCACGATAAAACATTTCGTGAAACATTGTCTTCAAGTTTAATCTTACGATGCACGATTAATTGCAGCTCAAATTACTTTGATTTACATTCTTATGGGCTAAACGGCGTCTCTTATTAGTTGTGGACAGCTGACGTTAACAGGAGGCACCTCTTAAGACCATTGCGTGAATAAATATTGTAGCATCATCCACAAAGCTTGGAAAGCGTAGTGATACGCGCTCAGCGCATTTAAGCATGTTAAGTTTATGCAACATTGAATGATTCCCAAATAGGCACTTTGCTCGGCAGAGCTTACCAGACAATATATTCCCTTTCCAAACGCGAACATTTTACTCATAACATTATACTCGCATCAAGCTACACGTTTCATAATAAATCAATACAAATTGTCTGAGTTACAAAAGTGTAATACAAATAAAGCGACAGCAAACAGTTACATACACATATTAAGATAGTTACATTAATACGTGCGCAATCATTGCTTTAAAAGCTACGGAGCCCAATGTGATTTGATGGTACCAAATGTTTGAATTTAGTCCCTTGGCAAATGGCACAATTGTTTTTTTATCAACATGATGACGTGTAAGCATTTTGTCAGAATTCATGCCGGTTTATCTGCTTACCATCCTCGCGTGGCAGACGACCATAACATGATTTGGATTCTTGCGAAAGGTTTGTGACGGCACTGATTGTATTTGACTGCCAAGCATGACACTAGTAGCAAAGTATATTACCTGTTGATTGTTATAATCAAATAAAGGGGATAGAGTGATTATAGCATTGTAAAATGACTTCAGGCAAAATAAACGGAAAATATAATTGAAGCAATATGAATTTCCAATTCAGAACCCGGATATTTGTGTTTAGCACTGAATGAATATTTCGGTCGAGGTTAGTGTAATCTAAAAGTTTAATACAAAGAAATCGATAGTTTACAGTTTTACACGAATATTGAGTTACAGTCATGTGTGCTCATTATAATAAAGTGCGAACAATGTGAGATTTCAAAAACGAACTATTAGTAATATTACAATTATCTAATAGGGTGACGTCATGTGCGATATCATCGTGAGATCGTCTTGAGATCAAATTGTTAGGTGGGTACGTGTTAATTTAAAGTTAAACTTGAGGTAATCTATTTGTAGCAAAACATTGCGCTCGTACATGGCATGGCTTAGAACATTATGCAGCAACACCAACTATATATCTGCTATTGTCTATGAACAAAACGTCGTTTGCTTAAGTAAGTGGCTATCTGACCCGGCATTTACGATTTGTATCCGATGACATCCCAATGTGTACATCTTTTTGCACCAAATAACTGTTTTTGACCGTTCGTCGCTTATAAGATGAGTCAATATGAGTGGCAAAGTTTCTCGACGCATGCTGTTACGAACCAATACATAATCGATGACTTTGTAAGCTGACATTACAGCGCTAGATTGCTGAACGCATGCAGTAGTGCAGCGTAATATATCCTAGTATGATATTGAATAACTCCATTGCAAATCCCGCATAAGTGATTTTATAACAATTAGACAATGGAAATTTATACCGATACTAATGAATGGAATGGTTTGCGAGCAATGTGTGTGACCCAGTGAATGCTGCACGGCCAATAGCATTTTTGGCAGAACACTCTCAGAATTATTATTCATATTTATTGACGACTTGGTAGCATATGTTTTTGATATGCATAGCTTTGACCCTACAACGACCGTAACTAAATCAAAGAGAATACGTTTCAACGCTTACAAATTTGAAAGGTCCCAGCAGATTGAGATGAAGTGTTAAAATAGGAGCAGCACCTCAAAGAGGGAATAAACCGCGACCACGAAGCCTTTTCATGAAATAACGGTTGCAAAGTGGTCCAGCTACTCCCTGCCAATAACTTGTGAGGGAAATTGGATCATTATACGGTTACTCGATGATATCATAACTGCATTGCGAAGTAGATATGCGACAAAAATTCCAGAATCTTTAAATCAATCGAACTACAAATTGTCATATGTCCAAATAGTGTGCTCCTACTTACATAGCTAAACTGCCTTCCCAATTAGCAACAATTAAGAACATATGTACGAAAACGAACCATCGCTGCCGGTATTAGCAGGCAGAGGAGCGATCTAATCCCCCAAACATTAAGTCCGCAATTGCTAGTCATTTCATAATTGCCGTTTACTTAGGTAACCTGTCCAATTGGCTGCAAAATGGTTCAAATTTGAACCTAATGGCGCATTTTATATTGTGCTGTAATCACTCAAATAATAAATCCAGCTTAGAATAAAGCATTCATTTTAGGCAAATTAACTTAATTTACGCAACCAGTTTTAAAATGATTACATTCTGGTTACGTTGCAAACACGCAAATTTATTTGATATTAACCAAACGCATCAGTCCAGTCCTACATATGGTTTTCACAACCGCAGGTCAATGGGTGTGTCAAGGTATCCGAGTAGTAACGAATGTGTCAAAATTGGTAGGACTGAACAAATCGTGTCGAAAAACAGCATCGTGATTGAAACGAAGATGTGCCACGGCCACCTCTTTTGACTGACACAAACAAACGTATCACTGGGTTCTAACTGTTCAACAGATCAATCAAAAACACACATGGATATCAGTTACTATTTGAACACGAAAAAACAAAATATGTTTGGAAACGCAACATCGCGATGAGATGCGCTAGAATGCTGTCAAATTGCGATTTGAAGGCCTCGCTTATTTAAGCCATTGCTTAACGTGTTAAATAGTGTGGAGTTGCTTAATTTGGAAGTCATCGAAAACAAACTTAATTTATTCCGCTATAAGATTCGAGTCTGCATGAGATCCCTTGTAACCATCCACGCGATCTATGTGATGAAAGCGATACGGCAATTTGATTATATAGCGTTATGCCTGTTTGTTAAGAAACTAATCAGTTGGTACACCTCTTTCAATGTAGTTTAAAGCAAATCGCTTTTTGCTTTGAAATTATAACTGATTAGACATGAATGGTTAAAATGAGCGCAAAAAACCACCACAATCGGCCGAACTCCAATAAGATCAAAGCTGCATTAATAGTTTGGTTATGTTGTAGCCAAGCAATTTGCGACAGCGCAAATTTGCAAATGTATCAACAAATATATGCAATTACGCAATTCATGTTTAGCATTTATTGGGATGGCTCTTGAGTATCAAAGAGTAAACGGCATGTGGAGCAGCCAGTATCGACCATATAAAATGTTTTATCTCGACCATGGTGCAGCTTATCCGGTATTCATTTTACTTACATAGTGTGGTAGGGTAGACACAGAATAACATGAACAAGCCGATTCGCTGCGTATTTGTAGTCAAATAACCTGATGTCCCCGATGCAATAATAATGCTTTTGGGTTATTTTGATGCGTTAGCATTAGTAACAGGAAACGTTACACGATGATTCAGAGCCAATGCTTTCTCTTTTACTTGCAGCCGTCTAAAACATGACACTTGCCCGCGGTACGCTCGTATGTGGAAACTGAGGCTGAGACAATCAAGCTTAAAATACCAAACGTGTTGATAGAACGTAGTTGTAGCGATACGTTGCCGCTCCTCGACGCTTGGTGAATGCCACATTGCCACGTTGACGCTTGTCGCGAACTCATGAAAGATGAATCGAGGCACTTTATTTAATCGCAGAAGCAGTGGCCGATATGATATCATGGCAGCTAAGCGATATAATGGATTTCCGTAAAGCAAAGAGCGGAGATCCGATGTTGTAGAGAAAAAGACAACGCCAGGTTGGTGAAATTGGATGACATTATGTTCTTGCACTTGGTATGATTAACGATTTCTCGATTAAATACTTTTGCGGTCTACAGGATGAACAGCTCTCTAGAGCGCATCACAAGTGACTGTGTTCACGCTCAGAGATTGTTGTTTCATAATTTAATTCACTCTTATTCGCATTTGAGCAGTTAAGTCTGAATCATTTTCAATGGGTATTGTTCAGGTGCCGCTTCTAAAACATGGGTCATAACATTATGGGACACGCGGCTTGAATATCATGCACTGATGGAGGTGACCAATAGACATATCCATCAATATAATGTGACTGTTTTTGTTTATGCATAACCAAACACAACAGCGTAAGACTGGTATAAGCCATTTACTTGCTCTAATCATGTTAAATGACTCCCTTGCTAATTGAAGGGCTCTATACAATAGTTTCCCTGCCGCAGGCACTGCATCTCAATCGACAAAAAAAATGGTAAGGTCTATCCAAACTAAGCGAATTGACTTAGCCATTTTCATTTTCTCAGGCCGTTACATACAATGTGCTTTCGTGCACATTGATCGCTTGTTAAGACCATCCATTGAATGATTATGAAGTCTTAATAAGTCTGGCAAGTGCTTTCTAATAAACAAATGATGTTTTAAAGCATTAACTCAATCATATGAGCTTTAAACAGCCACGCAAAGTCGTAAATCTCGATTAGTGGCCATTAACTATTGTGTGCCTGGCCCCACCAGGGTCTGTTAATATTGTGTCGTTGAAATTAGTCTCTATTGATTTCGCCGTGGCGTAGAATTTTATCAGTACGCCAGACTTGTTTTATTGCAAAATGGTCTATACTTTGTTTTACAGTCAAACACTGCAAAAGCTTAATTGTGGCCCTTGTTTATGACGCTGTTTAAAACCAGTCCATTGTGACCTCATTAAAATTGCTGCTGCAGGTAGATTCATTGAGAGTAACGACTGAGCCAAATAAATTTTTGATAAGACGGCGCTTGTTTTATACCAACCAGTGAATAACGCACGCGTGGAAACTCGAAACGGTCGTTACTTAATATCAGTTTTTGTGAATGAAATTTAAGGTGATGTTTTCAAGGCCCCGATACCGAGAGATAATTTGTTTTTCCTAATTATCACAATCGACTCATTCCATGAGCTACACAACATCGAAAAAGAGTTAACAGTCGAAACATATATGCCCATAAATCCTTGTTTTTCCGTTTCTAAAATTCATCAATTCAATCACTGACATTCACGTCATTGCTTGCACACGCGTTAAACTTACGGTACGTTTTTGGCAAATCTACAGACATAGGCCGTACGGGAAAATATTGCCACTGTTAAAGCCGAGATACGCTACTCCACGCACCATGGGCTTCCATTTATTCATTCGTCACCGTGCTGTTATTCTAGACCCATTCACTGTTCAACTAAATACATTCCATACATTGCTGTTGCAGTAAAGCTTTTGTTGCAGCGAGGATACACGAACAGCCGTGTGCTTTATATGATTCGGAAGCGATTTTGACGGACTTGAAGACGTCTTGTTCATAAAAATATGATGTTCATGAGCATGGCTTGGCATTCAAAGTGAGTGTTTGTGTCAATCTTTACAAATCTATGTGGTGGTATGGCAGATGTGCGTAGAACATTGTTTGTCACATTTGCATCAATAAACAGCCTTCTCCGCTGTAATCGCCTTAGTGCTGTTCTCAGCACTGCCACATATAGTTAACACTCTGTAAGGGAAATGGTCAGCCCACCATATTTCCATATGAATGTTATCGCTCAAGAGTTATGTCAACTTTACATTAAGCGCACCATCCATGCCGGGTCATGAATATATTCCTGCATTCGTGCTTGTCAGCATCGATTCAATGTTTTGATGTACGCAACAATTATTGAATAACATGACAATTGCAGGAAATTATATTGTTGAGACCCGACTCTTCATGGCACGGCACAGCCTACGATAGCTTCCTCTGCTCATCCAGTCTGTATCTGGCAAATAGGGATTTTGCACTAATATGCACTACACGTTAAATTGCTCTACAATCTATATAATACTGAATAAAGTTCTAACTAGTCAGTAATAACTACACAAATTGGCATAAGAGAATGATTCAGTTGCATTGTGTACCTTAATTGTGCACCTTGAAAAAAGCCACTGACAAAGATGATGTACAATCTCATCAATGACGCTCTAACCGACGACTGCGGTGTTGTAAACGTGCGTACCTCCCTTTAAAGTCGTGTAAGGTCACATATTTGTCCATTACGTGTCTCATAGACGTATTAGGTCAGCATATGCGGGATAAGTAAACAGCTTGATATGTCCACGTATGTAACGTGATATATCAACACCAAACGACAATAATTTTCAGTCAGGGCACATGACTGGATAAGCACTAACCCAACACAGCACTAGGTTCTTATCAAACCTATATATGTCTAATTGAATTTCGTGTACTTGACCCATTTTTGCATTGTATGACCGTAAACAAACACGGCTTTTCAATGAACCAGATTCTTCGTGAAGGTCATCAATCCCGAGGTCACCGCGATTACTGGTCAACCAGCGGGTAGGTTCAACCCCAGTCCCCGTAGATACATAACGGTATATCTCACGCGTAGCGCTATGTTAGTGTTAAAGCAGATGGTGAAGAACGGACGCCCGGGGCGCAAATATGACACGGCAAAACGTGACATGTATGCGGCATTAGAGAGTCTTGTTAATCGCCCAGAACTCTTGCGTCTATTGGGCTCGAGTGAGATTTGTGAGATTTGTAATGGGCGCTTAAATCGTGTCGACATCAATGCTAGCCCGTTCTCTGTGGTAGTTTTTGCGCCACAACATGCCGCATGTTCCTTAGATCCTCCGATAGGGTTGTCATAACGCCTCGTTTAGCTTCAAAGTATGGCGTGATAGATGTTTTATAACGACTTCAAGGTGTCCATTGACAGAGATGTATGGACGTGCACAGTATTCATAAGAGTGTCTGGGTATCCGCAGGCGCGATCTAGGTAAACAGACTAGTCATGAGGGTACCAAAGGTAGTCTACAGCCTCCCTGATGCAGCCGTCTTAGGGTGCGTTATGATTACTACACCGACACGAGAAGCAACATTTCGTTTCCGACAGTCTACCTCAGGTCTGATTGACTGCGTTTCATTCAGCCTTTACATTTGCTGTAAAAAGCTTAAGGGATGTGTGTACCAACAGACGTGGCCCAGCGCAATCGTCATCAATAAAATGCATATGATTATTTGACCATAATTAGGTACTACTACAAAAACATCAGGTATTATGCTAATTTCGCTCTTGCTGATTTATCGTCAAGTGTAAAATTGTGGGTAAAATGTTATTGCCTAAAGACCGCCAGTACAACCGGTACTATGACCATTTATTAATCATAAGCATTGAGTCTTTCCACTGTATACCCGCGATTAGAATAGCCCCTTCTACATACTCTTGCATGTCGGCAAAATGCAACAAATGGGGGTGGGGGGGATTTGCTTCTTGGGGCGGTGACTCGTGTCGGTAGTTCATGGGACACTGGTAGTTGAGAGAAGCGGTCCTTGTGAGGGCCATCACACTACTTGGGCCCGGATTTCGCCTGGACAAGAAGCTGGAATGGCCTGGTGAGGTCGATCGGCAGGTAGTGAGATGGCCTAGGATGATCGTTTGCATTTGTAATGTTTACTTCTTCACTCACGCGTATGTCCCTGTTCTGTTCATTTATCCTACAAGACCGTTCCCCAATAAAGGTCTCTAAATATTCATCCAATCTTTCGATGCGCTATGTAACACAATTGTATCCGTATGCCGTTTAATGCTATACTTACCATTCATGTAGGAATTAAACTAATCACTCATCGATAAAAATGCTATTTAGGCGATCGAAAAAAGTGCCCGTTTGTATTTCGAAGACCGACGCCGGATCTCTTTTCTATTTAATGACTGAAGATGTAACGAGACAAGATCGTCACGTTGCATATTCAACCGACTGTCAGAGCTTCAGCTACCACAATACGAGCGTATCCCCATATCGCGTGCGAGTTTTATGTTTCAGAAGGCTGCAACAAACGAGCAAACAGTGAATGTCTAATTTGTGTAGCGACTTGTCAGTGACAGATTTGGTTCAGGTTTGAATATTTGTCTTATCTGACTGCTGAGCATTGGCTTTTGATAGTCATGTGACTTTTCCCATTTTGAAGGGTCATATGTCCAAGAAGTCAATTGCGCTATTTGTTGACTACTTATACGCTGCCTATCGGGGAAGTTCAGGTTATTTTTTATCCGTCCTTAACATTATTTACGCGTTATGTATACACACTAAAATGTTGTTAAATCGACATGTACTCATTCACTGCTTCAATATATACTATGCATGAGTGGTGTCATTGCATTTATTTGTTATTACACTCGCAAATGGCGCTGTTGTTTATGGGTATGTTCAACGAGATAAAAAACATCCATGCAGCTTCGACATTAAGAGGTGAGCAGCTTATCATGGCAGTTGCATTTCAACTCAACATATAAATTATACCTTTGACGCAATAAGGTATCCGCTGTAAAATACACTGTATAAGGTAAACCAACTGAATAATGTCAGAGTAAATAAAGCTCCACCATGATCCACATTGCCGGGTCAATGTTTGTTACTTGCAGAATTCTGTAGCGACCGAACAATGCCACGGAACGTCACATATAACTAATTGTATGACGAAATGAGCTTTAAAATGGAGAAGCAATCCAGAATTACAGACATTATTGCTATTAGGGTTCCAAACTATGAACCGCCATGTATCAGGATTCATACGATATAACATGAACCAAGACATCTGACACTAAGGCACCACGGACTTCTGCATGTCACATGTGCCTACCTAATGTGGCAAGACAAAGCCGAGAGAGGCAACGCAAACTGATGATAAGCTTTCAGAAAAATGTTGATACAGCTAGTGATTCAGATCTTGCAAATCTTTGTATGGTCCATGTCGAGCAGACAAATTTGCAGCAAATGGCATTCGGCATGAAATAGCTTACTCACAAGATGTAAGCAATTTTGACCAAAGAGCAAAAACATGACTGCGCCGGGTAGTGGTAGGCTGAATTCGTTGAATAGCGACTTGTAAGTCAATGAGAGTCAATAGGTGACGGGGAATAACAATGCTTCTACCACACACTTGCTTGCGCTTTGGGCGGTACGATGGACCTGCACGTGATTAACGTGAATTATTATCCGTCCAAACGTCGAACGCGAATTGTTTTATCGTCGAAAACGCCCCATATCATGACTGAATTCGGATGGGCTTAGGCAGCGTCCCCCAGCCACTGTAAACCTTAGAGTCTGTATCAATAGTAGCCAAGCGATTTCGTACGATTGCTGAAGAACAAATGGAAACATCGGCGCCAAACAATTCCCTGGATTGTCTTACATGCTTGAACACGCGCCGTTGTCGGCTGTTCTAGGCCAGTAATTGCGTATGATATGAACCATTTGTTCTTCTGTTTGTTTCAACGCAAGAACATATCAACAACTCTGGGCCGTTTTGAGACGTTGTAATGATTTTTTAGAACTATAATTCGTATCGCAAAATGAGTTAGTGAATAACCTTGGGGAGGTTTGTAGAGCGATATATTGCATATCATTTTGTTTTATATCATTGCCCGGTACTACTCATATAGCCACTTTTTAGGATCCTATCCTTGGCTACTCTGCTCAGCATATCAATTTCAGATTGTACGCTGCAACTGAAAGGCACGCGCGGCGAGAACATAGTGAATAATGTTGACATAGCAAGTCTATCTTGGTAACTTTCGAATGATTTCTAAGACCATATAGAGCCCAACATTGCACCAAAATTACATATAGTGTGCGGTTCAAAGGCTTTATGAGTTTTTTTATTCAGTTATCAACGATGTAACCGTATATATAATATGAAACTGGCTAAACGCCCGGCATGCGTGCAAAAGAGCCGATATGGGCCTCGTTCGAAGCACTATGAACCCTGGTTTTCGTAAAGTGATATTTAAGCCCTTCATCGACATATAGCTTTGCAAATTAACCCCTATGACGTCATAGTGCGACAATGCAAATTTGTTTTAATCAAAATTATCTTACTTATTTGATTGTTGTTTCACACATATGTAATGTTATTCATGTTTTAAAGACTAATAAGTATGATCACGAATATTTCATAGAGAGCTAAGCCCATCCATTTTGGTATGTTTTTGCGTTAGAACACACAAGCACTCCAAAAGAACCACAAACTACAACCCGTACTGTCATTTCAGGCCATTTCACGTGGAAGTTGTATGGTACGTAATGGGCTTTAGATCGAGCCTTTTTACCATTAATCAGAAAATATGCTTGTCCAGGTGCACACCATAGGCGACATTTCTTTAATTACATCTGCTTTTGGGATAGCTTCGAATTGGCTCCATTAAGTCACCAGCACATGTTGTCTGTAAATCGTGCAATAGTGCTTACCAACAACTGTAGCAACGATGTGCGATGATCTTTTCAACTGCACCGTTTCCAAGGACACACACCACGCCTGCGTGATCTGTGATGTACGTCCGACGTACACGGCTTCTTATTGCATACACCACATCTGCGTGAGCTTCGCATCTCAACTTCTTATATCAGCGGTCTATGGGTTGTAGCCTATAAGCAGTAGATAAGGACATTGCGCTGTGAGAAACTGTCCTATAACTGCACAATCATCGGCAAGAACCAATGGATGTCCAATCCGACAGCAAATCGTAAAAACCCAGCAAAGAAACTATGATTAGAAGCCCACTGCTGCACATCAAAGCGAGTTACGCAGCTCAGTTAGCGAAGTTTGTCCTTCCAAGGACCGCTATGATTCCACTTCAGCTTTGTGTTTCACTCAGGATATTATTTAGCACAGAGCAATAACGCCAAGCTCAACCTGTACCCAGTGATCTACGCTAAAAACGTCACATTTTGCATCGCTAAATTTCTATGCAATTACTTTACCACATACTGGCCCTGCTAGCGTGTGGTAATGATTTTATTGTCATGTGGTACTACAGTATCGTTCAAAGAACGACACGTTGCACTATTAGATGTAACCATATCAAGTTCAACTTCCTAGCAAACACACTTTATGTATAAAGCGCGCTGTCACAGTGAGTTCTATGGATTATCTTAGGGTTAAATAAGCCTGGCCGTTCAACGATGGACATTTAGTGTTGTTTTTGTGAATAAAGTATAGATTTAAGAACCACACGACTTCTGCTAAATACGCGTTGATCGAAAGATGAAGAGGTTGCTTCTTACCATCGATTTCATGAGGGTTGATGATTGCATGTTTTTGTATTAGCTTGTTCTTAATATTGCGCTTCGGTTCTTAGCAACATTTCTAATAACCCTCGTCTTGAAATCCTCGACACGGCATATGTTTACACAATAAAACAGTGAGCCAGATTATGTTATCTTTAGGCGTTTTTTTAGCCTGCTTAGGTATTTTATGTGCTATGTATCGGTAATAGTAGAAGTCCGCAGAAACTTCAGGAGAGATAAAGCTGTCCTGGTTGATGTAATTTCGTCTTTTCGTGATGACGCATATCGCCATATTGGACCTTATCTAACTGGAATACATTCGTCAAATGACTTCACCAAAGGCTTCGTGGCGGAATTCGCTTATAGGCAACTGCAAGCAGGAAATAATACAGCAGTTAGTGTGACTGTCTCTGTGATGTATCTTCAAAAGTTATTTATGTATGAGGCTGCAAGCCAATTCGAGGTATGTTCGGTATGAGGTAATATCCCTGCATGTTTGTTATCACTGATAAGCTCACGTGAGAAGTGACTAATTTACGTTTGGCCAGTGCTGTTTACATTCCCACTTATTGGAGGCAGCACTTAATATGTTGACTAAATTGATTTAGCTTTTCATCCATTGTTTTTATTGATGTGTTTCTCAAAAGCGACTCATGGTAACATTTCAACAGTGGCAATGGCGGCACCAGTTCTGTTTTAGCTTTTTGCCAATGCTGGTTATCAATCGAAAACTGTGCTTGCTTTTATTGTTAGGAATAAGCTTAGAAATGGAATAAATGGGACGAATAGCGACATAATAACTGCACCAGATATTAAGAGGTTTCCGTTGAAACGTTTTTATTGAAAGTGTGAAACACAACTAAGCTTAGTCATCAGAAAGCATAAATTCATGTCGACACATAGGTAACACACACTTTTATTTAACTCTGGGCTTAAAATACCTATATTGCCTATCCTGAGAACTTCAGCCAATGTGTCCCAGAATCATGGGGCCAACTGAAACACCGATTTTACGGGTAAGTTTAATTACCGCTAAATCATTGATCCACAAGAATATCACTTTTAGTTAATTGAGCAACTTGTTGATTGAACCATTTTTCGTTAATGCTTTGTATGACATCGCTTGTTTGACCTTCTTACATGCAGTGTTCAAGTGAACGTAGTACTTACCTTCTAGCAATAAAGCTTGTATTTAATGACATGAATTAGAATAGAGCGTGCTATAGTACATCAATCAATTGTATCTTAGAAGCAGCTAGTGAGAATCCGCGGCCAAACTTCAATGGAATGGACGTAAAAACGAATTATGAGTTTCGTGTTTTACTGCATGGCAAACTGAGTGATAAGCACGTTGGCTCAGTTTGCCAATGACATGACATCTACCTCACGCCTACGTGGGTATTATATGGTCACTATGCATGAAGGCACAATAATCATCGGTCTTTTAATGGTTTGCCTTAATTTGCCAACTGGTAGTACTTAGCTGAAAACTACAAGTAAGCACCGGCGTTGTTCATCGAAATTAGATTATCTAAATTGTGGTAATCTAAGTTTAGCCAGGCAACTCAGAGGATATTTTATTACAGGTGTAGTGCTAGTAATAAAGAGTTGGCCTTTTATACATATTCAGACGCATTTAATAACTTTGCAGTTGAAATTGGCCGCCTCATATATTTCGATATCTTTTTACTGCATTAATTACTTAGAGAACAGCACAATAGCCTGGCCATAAAAATAAAAATGGTAGCATAATAATGCAAATAGGACATCAAATATTTTGCACATTCGCAACGCTACCCTATAAATGTGTAATGTTTGACGCAGACCATATTCATGTCGAACAGAAAGTCAACTCTTCCAATCTGTCCCGAAATAAAGCCAAATGGAACACGGGTAACATAAAACTGTTCGCGTATACTTAGCTCACCAAAAGCACTGATTGTGCCATTCAACGTTGAAAGGGCCGTCGTGCCAACGAGTTTATAGCTTCACTAAGAGCGCTCACTTGAGCTTTCCGCCCAAAGAAATATGTAAAGACGCCACGTGTTAGCCGAAGCCTTATTGTCATTGCGTCTTGTCATAACGTATCTTTTAGAACGGGGGTGATGAGTTGTCTATCTGCTGTTTACCCTATAACGTGAAATATATGATATCACGTAAATGGAAGTGTTTTAATGGCAAACCTTATCGCTATTTTACTCTCGCTCCTGCCAAACATACCGCTAGTCACGGGTATGGTAGTATAAAATTATGGTTAGGACACCATTTTAACTTTAGTATATGGACAGCTATTCAACGCATCGATTTATCTACATAATATGACGGAAACTGTAGAGCCAACAATAGCCGACCAAATTGGTCAGTGTCAACAAGATTGCTGATTCCAACAAGAAGAGCCGACAAGGAAAGTGAATTAGCCCAGAATCAATTCTCAGAGTGTAATGTACTTTATACCATGGTAACTGATGGCTGGTACCAACCTGTGAAAGCAACAATACCAGTATTAATTCATGGCAAGACTCTGCACCAGATAGGCGTAGCAATTGCTTAAGTAGAGCGGATATGCATTCACTAAACATTGCGAATAGCTTAATAACCTAATAAAAACCCTTGTACCCCATGGAATTCATCTGCAGTTGTCGTAAACTTAAGTACACAATCGGAAGATGCTGGCACTAAAGTCTTCCGTTTACTTTATTGGCAATTATGAACTGGCAATTATGAACTGTCTAGGTACCTAACAACTGACGAACATTGTTTTGTTAACTTAACATCATCTATTATATAAGTATGTATAGCCACAGGCAAAACAATCTATTTCATGATCAAGGTAAGTGACAATAGAATTCCAAGCCACGATAATACAAAAACAAACCAAGTTATTTCCAGAATATGTATAAGCAAACTCATGTTAACAATTTTAAATCGTGATCGTTACAACATTATCATAGGTAAGCAGTTCTATTTATTTAACAATGAAAAACAAGTAATTGCTGTTGGACCCAGCTTTTGTAACCGTAGGGTCCTATTATAATGTTTTCAGAGACCCAACAATAACACCTTCCGATATTGCCTACGCAAATAGCGTCTGCGCTAATCAAACAACCTCTGCATCATATTTGCAATGACAATCACACCCTTGGTTACCTATTTTGGGAACGTAGTTGCATTTGTTGTAACCCGATTTAAGTTAAATAGAATAGAAATGGGTCGAAAAAATGCATAAGACCATCAAACGTATTGCTGATCAGCAGATAAGTCTGGAGATGACATTGGAACGCCTTCACGTTGTTAGGAATTTCCTGCCTGATATTACTAAAATGTTTGGCAATGGTAATGACGAAGATGAGGATGGTTGTGATGTCTTGACACCTCTCCTCGGATGCAAGCGCCCGCTTGGCATAAGCCCGTTTTACAGTCTTGGCTGCAAATCCAATGCTGCTTGGACAACGCATCAGCATAACAATATTACGCCGCCGAGCTGGGTTTACCGGCTGGCAGATATTGGACCACAATTTTACGTAACCACTTGAGTTACGAAGAACCAGTCTGGTTTTAACATTTTGGGATTTAATCGAAAACCTGATGTTCAACATTCGATACCCAAACGGCTTACTAAAATCAGTCGCTCCAGGTAATTGACCTATTTGTATAAAAGTGTGACATTAATAATAAGCGAGCCCGTCGGTGGTCTCTGTGTAGGCGCTTACTACGGTTATTCAAGAAATGGTCCAATTAAGTTATTAATAAGCTGAAGCCGTAATAAGGGAGTATATTTGACGTACTTCCAATTTCAACAGTAGATAATTGACTATGCTTAGCCGTATTAAAAATAAAACAACCTCATTATTTTTCTATCTACTGTCTGGCATATAGCTTGCACGCAACATGACTGTGACAGCAATTGCGGCAAATTTCAACGCTATGAATGATGAACAGAGACTAGTGTGGTGCAAGTCGACTATGAGTTGAATAAACGACTGAATGTGGTTATTTGAAGGTCCTACAGGTCCAAGTTAATGTTGTACAATATTTACAAGTCGAATGAACCCTTTTTATGAATTTCAAATTAAGCACTTCGTTCACTCCCTCTTTATTATAACGTTACTGTAATTACCGGGCCGTTGACGATCGAATTTAGTTCTACGTTTTGGTTGCCGGTGCATTCAAATAACTGACCTACGCCTAGAGCCGAAATTAGGTATAATCATGATTAATGATTCGGGAGCAAGACATGTCGAACGCTATGCTGAATTAATGCATATTGAGGTAAGGCATACATCATATTTTAAATTGCAGAAAAAAAGTTGTGGTAAGCAATTATTCATAGCACTGACTAGAAATAGCTCGTTTTAAAACTGGCCATAAATGACGGACCTACACAGACCTCCATTACTATTATGATGATAAAAGCTTAAGATGGTATTGTTATGGTTATAATTCCACAATTATTGCATCATGGTACATGTTTGGTCAAATGGTTTTGATTTTCCCGGACTAACAATATGGTCGGGCGACAGATCCGTTCAACGTTTTCTGAGATCCTATCACAAGTTATACGGCTGCTTTAACATGTATCAGAAGGTCTTTACAAGCGATTTATGTTCATAGGAACACGTTATTTTTGGATGAGCGATACCGAATGGCGTATTGATTTCTTTGCCTGTCGTTGTTTTTATACATAGGAGGAAGACGATTCGTATTCTACCAGAGAATGATGTGTCAGCCATTTGCCTGTTCGCTTGATGCTTCACTCAGCCATTGCGATTCAAACCACCATTTAGATCTAAATGTCGATTGGGACGGTACTCGGATATGTAATTTAAAAATAGAATCGCTACGTTTGGACAGGTCATTCGATCTATATCAGAACGAAATGTTGCTCCTGTGACACCTTTGTAGCGAACCGTTTTTTTAACAGGATCGGTACTGGCAAATTGCTAACACCCGCCTTACGCTTTTTTCGCCAACTATCAAGCTTCATAGATGTATTTGTTCGTTCCATCATGTACATTAGCTGATAAAGCCATTAGCAATCACAAAAGTGAATTTACATAATGTAGTATGCGTCGAATAATTTTCTCCCGACAACCGTCGATCCTGGCTTTGTGGCGGTCACAGCCATCTGCATTCAGTATGTCGTCTATCAGGCAGGAGCATTGTATAACCATATACATTGCTTATTGTGCGGCTAAATACCTCATGCACGTTGAAACGGTAACTTACTTCTGCAATCATGTGCTGAACTTGCTCAACGCGAACAGCATGGAAGTTTGTACCAGTAGCCACCATTGTCTCAGCAGCATCCGCGCCAGATGCTCTTTCTTTGCTTTTACTTTCCTTGATCAATTCTTGCGAATCAAATAGGACCGATGTCATTGTACAATCGTTAAAACACAGGTCAATAATACAAAGCAACAACCCTGTTTTTGCGTGCCAGTATAATGAGTTTTGTGTTTATCCGAGCTGCTGATGACAGTTATCGATCGACTAGCAAGTTATTTTATCTTACACCCATTGGAGCTTTGCAGCATTTTATAGTTGCATGTATTGTCTTTTTTCACCTTTCGTTCTTCGCAACGGCAGAAACGTCCTCCTATAGTTAATACATGTCTGGACAGCCAGCCGCTCGGACGATGTCTTAAACTTGATTGTATCAAGCGCCAATAACATTTTCGACCATATGTCCTTAGGCAACACCGCACGAGGTGTTAGGTAAAAACATCTCCAGTCGAGCCGCTTGATGGTATGTAATTTAAGTCCAGCATAGAAAGGAACTTATACTTTATAATGACGTTGTATTGTGATTAAGCACTAGTTGTCGAGCCTCTTTGACGTAATCCAAAACCTCTGCTTGTCTAGGTACACTACTATGATAATCTCGGCCTTCGACAAATTATGTAACTGGTTCTACTGAAGTCACCAGCACTGACACATATGCATTCTGCACATAATGCAGTGATTCTTACAAACACCTGTATTTACGATCTTTTTAGATCAATGACGACCATAACAAGAAATGCGACATGCCGTTCTATGTATTATATTACAGTACCGCATAACAATTAAATAATTGGAACTATCTAACAAGGCGAGCAATCCGTATTGAATGTGCGTGGATACATGGCAATGTTGAATATGACAAATGCGACTTTTATAGCGTGAAACACTTGAGATAGCTAGGGATAGGTTGAGCTTGGCGTTATTGGTCCATGATATTGTAAAAAAATATAAACTGTAACACTTTGATGAAAATAATGTCATCCTGAGCAGCACCTATTAGCGCACTGTCACAAAACATTATATTGATTACCGAGTAGTGGACGATGAACAAAGTGCAGCTTGTTAACTATGTTTGGCAGTGCTGAGAACAGCACTAAGGCGATTACAGCGGAGAAGGCTGCTTATTGATGCAAAGGTGACAAACAATGTTTTACGCACATCTGCCGTACCACCACATAGATTTGTAAAGATTGACACAAACACTCACTTTGAATGCCAGGCCATGCTCATGAACATCATATTTTTATGAACAAGATGTCAAGTCTTCAAGTGATTGAATTGATGAATATTAGAAACGAAAAAACAAGGATTTATGGGAGAATATGTTTCGACTGTTCTCTCTTTTTCGAAATTGTTTAGCTCATAAAATGAGTCGATTGTAATAATTAGGAAAAACAAATTATCTCTCGGTATCGGGGGCTTGAAAACATCACCGTAAATTTCGTTTACAAAAACTGATATTAAGTAACGACCGTTTCGAGTTTCCACGCGTGCGTCATTCACTGGTTGGTAAAAGGTTTTGTTAAAAAAACAAGCGCCGTTTTATCAAGAATCGACGTAGACAACCAATAACTGCACCACTCAATAGACATTAAGCACCTATAAAGCACCTACATTCAACAATTGTACCATACTTCAAATCACGGGATTAAACAAAACAAGTAACATGTGCATACAATGAGAGCCTGAAGTGCGGAAGAATAAATGATGTAGGGCATTGTATCTGTTGGTAAAATGCGTTTGGAAATAAAAATTACGGTTTAAAAAGTTTTATATCATAACAACGAGCAGCATTATCGCAGTCAATGAGGAATACACCAGTTTTCGAAAACTCTACGTGCCATAGCATTCCTGTCATCCCGGAAGCTGTAAGAATCGGCGCTGATGGATTAGCTGTAAAGCCCTTGTCTGTGCTTCCATCAAATCATGAATATACAGTTACCTTAACATTTGACCAAACCTTATTATAACGCATCACCAATAACCAAGACTGTCACACTTGCATGACGACAGTGATAAGCCCTTCTCCGTCTATTTATATCAACTCTTGTAATAAACATCAATATATAGCATACGTTATAATACATTTGCTTGCGAATCGAAAGACGGCTAAATTGGTGTTAGGTATATTGTTGGGCTAAATTGTGTTTAGGTTCTATCCTATCTTGTGTTCGGATTTAATCCTAAACGAGACTTCACGTCCTTTAAGACGATGTCTGATTATTACATAATTAATCAATTGATGCTGCGCACAATTAAGCCTTAGCAACTTGCAGCTGACGTTTTCATTCAGTGTATTCCATTTTGTGCGTATCCCTCCGAGATGATGTGTCAGCATTTTCCAATTCACTGAATTCTTATACGATAGCATTCGTAGTAAATCTGGTCAGCCGCCCTTGAAAAAGTTACGTCGTAGGGAGAGACCATTAACAAAAGAGCGTTAACCGACAGCACTAATCGCGCATGGCATCACTTAAAGCAACATTACCTGCAAAACTGAGAGGAGCAATAAGCGGCCGCCTAAGATACATGCATGTGGCATGCTCAATTCCTCGTCATCACTAAAGATAAACCTGTTACGAAATGATAAACACATTAAAGGATTAAAGGATTAATAGATATAACCCCGAATTGGCAACAAAACCGGTCTGATAAATCACAACAAACTTGCATGAATGAAGCTCCATGGTTTACTCCCGCTGATCATGCCAACCTTCCATATCGATGTCATATATACATCATTACAAATACTCTGGACAGAGAATATGGGCAAGAAATATGATACATTTTAAGTTGTTGCAAAGGAGGGGAGGTGGATATTCAATGACAGAAACAAATGCTAGGTTCAACTGCATTGCTATATTTGACAACAAGTGGATTACAACCTTCATCAGTAATTAATTGACTAAATCATTTATTATGGGGTCAACAGAATACTTGCGTAATGTTATCCGTTCCACATTGGCCTAGTTTATCGAACGCTTAATCTGACTTTGACTGTTGTTACATATACGTCTTATTCATTGTAGCATTTTAGTTTAAATTGTATATGCTATAGTTAGGTCAATCACATCACCTTCTTCGTTTTAATTTTAAGGGCGGATAAATGAGAGCCATAAGGAAACGCATCTGAGCCTCCGCGGGACTCGTTGTTACCTCAGAGTTGTTACAGTGAAATATATTTATTCTTACATATCCCTTCTCTGTCGCTCTACTTATTGCAAATTACTCTTAACATAGTACGAGGCGTCCAATATCTTGGGAATGTTTCTCAGCCAGCCCTGCATTGACGTAAGAGGTTGCCTCAATTTTGAGCACCAGCAGTATGTAATGATATTGCTGCTGCTATCTGACTAGACATAAAGAGGCCAATAGTGATATCTTTAGCTATTAGTTTTATTTCCACCATAACGCAACTTGCTATGAGGTCAGTTTAACATGACCTTCTCTGCTAGGTTCGTGGTACGCTGACTTGGATATATTTTCTAGTCACGTGTGCAATATTTATGCGTATAAACTGCGCATAGGTTGTAGACTCAGCTTTCTATACGACATCATTGTTGGGACCGAATGTCCTTTTAGATGTTATTGTTTATTGTTGGGTATAAGTATCTGAATCTAACCTCCGCTGGTCATAGACATTATTGTTGACACTGTTCGTAGATTAAAAATGTACTAATTAGGACAATGTTTAGAACCTTTAATGTGTCGCAAGCTTAGGCGTTGGTCGCATTGGAAAATCGACTTATCACTAAATGAATGTGACATCAATATTTATTTGGCTCAGTCATTACTCTCAATGAATCTACTTGCATTAGCAATTTTAATGAGGTCACAATGGACTGGTGATAAACAGCGTCATAAACAAGGGCAACAAAAAAGCTGTTGCAGTGTTTGACTGTAAACAAAGTATAGACAATTTCGCACTAAAAAAGTCTGGCGTACTGATAAAATTCTACGCCACGGCGAAATCCATCGAGACTAATTTCACCGCCATAAATATTAACAGACCCTTGTGGGACAAGTCACACAAGAGTTGATGGCCACTAATCGAGATGTACGACTTTGCTTGGCTGTTTAAAGCTCATATGATTTAGTTAATGCTTAAAGACATCATTTGTTTATTAGAAAGCACTTGCCAGACTTAAGACTTCTTAATCATTCATTGGGTGGTCTTAACAAGCGATCAATGTGCACGAAAGCACATTGTATGTAACGGCCTGAGCAACGTCGAATCGCTTAGTTTGAGTAGACCTTACCATCTTTTTTTCCGATTGAGATGCTGTGCCTGCGGCAGGGAAACTATTGTATTGAGCCCTTCAATTAGCAAGTGAGTCATTTAACATGATTAGAGCAAGTAAATTGCTTATACCAGCCTTACGCTGTTGTGTTTGGTTATGCATACAAAAAAACAGTCGCATTATATTCACGGATATGTGTATTGGTCACCTCCATCAGTGCATGATATTCAAGACGCGTGTCCCGTAACGGTAAGACCCATATTTTAGAAGCGGCGCCTGAACAATACACATTGAAAATGATTCAGACTTAACTGCTCAAATGCGAATAAAAGTTAATTAAATTATGAAACAACAATCTCTGTGCGAGAACACGGTCACTTGTGATGCGCTCGAGAGAGCTGTTCATCCTGTAGACCGCAATAGTATTTGATCGAGAAAACGTTAATCATACCAAGCGCAAGAACAATTACACCAACCTGGCGTTGTCTTTTTCTGTACAACATCAGCAATCGAATCTCAGCACTTTGCTATACGGAAATCCATATACATCGCTTAACTGCCATGATATCATATCTGCCACTGCTTCTGCGATTTTAAATGCAGTGTAAAACCAAAAATAAAGGGCCAAGTTCGCGACAAGCGTCACGCGTTGCAATGTGGCAGTCACCCAGCGTCGAGGAGCGGCAACGTATCGTTACAACTACGTTCTGTTAACACGTTTAGTATTTTAAGCTTGATTGTCTCAGCCTCAGTTTCCACATACGAGCGTACCGCGGGCAAGTGTTATGTTTTAGACGGCTGCAAGTAAAAGAGAAAGCACTGGCTCTGAATCATCGTGTAACGTTTCCTGTTACTAATGCTAACGCATCAAAATAACCCCAAAGCATTATTATTGCATCGGGTTCTTTGACTACAAATACTAGGCGAATCGGGTTGTTCAGGTTATTCTGTATCCATCTTTTATACTATGTAAGTAAAATGCTGTGGAATTGACCGGATATGCTGCACCATGGTCTAGATAAAACATTTAGTATGGTCGATACTGGCTGCTCCACATGCCGTTTACTCTTTGATACTAAAGAGCCATCCTTATAAATACTAAACATGAATTGCGTAATTGCATATATTTGTTGATACATTTGCGAAGTGGCGCTGTTGCAAATTGCTTGGCTGCAACATAACAAAACTATTAATGCAGCTTTGATCTTATTGGAGTGCGGCCGATTGTGGTGTGTTTTTTGCGCTCATTTTAACCATTCATGTCTAATCAGTTATAATTTCAAAGCAAAAAGCGATTTGCTTTAAAAGACATTGTAAGAGGTGTACCAACTGATTAGTTTCTTAACAAAGAAGCCGAACGCTATAAAATCAAATTGCCGTATCGCTTTCATCACATAGATGGTGCGGATGGTCACAAGGGATCTCGTGCAGACTCGAATCTAATAGCGGAATAAATTAAGTTTGTTTTCGATGACTTCCAAATTAAGCAACTCCACACTATTTAACACGTTAAGCAATGGCTCAAATAAGTGAGGCGTTCAAATTGCAATTTGACAGCATCCTAGAGCATCTCATCGCGATGTTGCGTCCAAACATATATTCATTTTCGTGTTCAAGTAGTAACTGGTATCCATGTGTGTTTTTGATTGATCTGTTAAACAGTTAGAACTCAGTGATACGTTTGTTTTTTTCAGTCAACAGAGGTGGCCGTCGTACAACTTTGTTTCCAGCACGATGTCGTATTTCGACACGATTTGTTCAGTCCTACCAAATTTGACAATTCGTAACTACTCGGATACCTTGAAACACCCAGTGACCTACGGTTGTGAAAACCATATGTAGGACTGGACTGATGCGTTTTGTTAATATCAAATAAATTTACGTGTCTGCAACGTAACAAAGATGATAGCATTTTAAAACCGGTTGCGTAAATTACGCAAATGTGCCTAAAAAAATGCTTTATTCTAAGCTGGATTTATTATTTGAGTGATTACAGCACAATAGAAAATAATTAAGTATTGCATGCGCATTTAGGTTCAAATTTGAACCAATCTGAAGCAAATTGAGCAAGTAAACGGCAATTATGAAATGACTAGCAATTGCGACCTCAATGTTTGGGGGATTTGATCGCTCCTCTGCCTGCTAATACTAGCAGCGATGGTTCATTTTCGTCAATATGTTCTTAATTGTTGCTAATTGGAAAGGCAGTTTAGCTATGTATGTAGGCGCACACTATTTGGACATATGACAATTTGTAGTTCGATTGATTTCAAGATTTTGGAATTTTGGTCGTTTATCTACTTCGCAATGCAGTTATGATATCAGCGAGTAACCTTATAATAATCCAATTTCTCCCACAAGTTACCGACAGGGAGTAGCTTGACCACTTTGCAACCGTTAATTCATGAAGAGCTTAATGGTCGCGGTTTATCGAAAATTAGGTGATTCACAAAGAAGTAGGTCTTTGAGGCGCTGCTCCTATTTTAACACTTCATCTCAACCTTCTGGGGACTTCAAAAATTTTAAGCCTTGAAGCTTATTCTCGTTGATTTAGTTACAGTCGTTTTATGAGGTCGAACACTAATGCTCTATTTGACATGACGGCAGACACATTTATCTATTGAGGCAGATCTTCTAAACAAATGGCATTTCCGGGATTCTGCGCGTATCTTGTATAGCATCCGACAGCTCGTGTTGAAATATTAGCTTCTTCCGGGATGGAGAGGAAGAGTGCTGCTTCCGATAAGGTGACTGGCTGGTCGAGATGCAAGATCCTGCTCGAAAAGCCATCGCAGAACGTCCAAAACAAAATCCTCACCCAACAGACACCTCGCCGGACGGACAGCTATATTTAGATGGAATGAAGTTCGGGTAGGCGACACAGATCATCCCACGTTGGGATCTGTCATTAAGTTCATCGAATGATGCCCCATCTTTCGAGTTAAAATGTGATTCAAACTGTCACCTCATCTATATCCAGATTCATAAATTCGATTATCAACTACATGCAGTATATGACATGTCATACTTCAGCAATGTCAATTGAAATATTTTAGCATTATTATTCTATTGGAAAACTGTTTGCGGTGAGTAAACCACACATAAAAGAGAAATAGTCTTGGACCAATATCCCAATTTACTTAAAATCGGATGATTAAAATCGATATCAAACGGTTGGTGGTGCTCAATATATATAATAATCGTTCGGGAAAACTGTTCGCCAAATAGGCATTTCAGGACGCACTTTTGTAGACTTTTCTATGTAGCGTATGCTCAATACACGGTAATCTGTCCGCTTATATGATGCTACATTTACGACTATTAAGAAACGAGAATAGAGACTGAAATGTTGCCAAATACTTACGTCTCAGAGTATCTACGTTGTTAATCACGAATACTTCATACCTTTTGGGCTTCATAAGTACATTGTTATTCGGTGCTTCAATTCACTGCTCATATACGTCACGATCTTGAATAAGTACATCAGGGGCCAGCGTGTGAATTTCGATTCACACCTACAACGATATGATATAGGAAATGATAATTGCACCTGACAGAAACAATTGGTGCTAATGAGCGCCTAATTCATACGCATATCGTATTAAGCTCGAACGGTGTTTGCGAACAGCGTATCGATGTTACTTTGAGACCCGATTTGAATGTGATGGCAATATGTCAATAGCAGTTAAGCCTGTCATGCTGAACGTGGAACAGTGGGAATTTTGTGAAACACATTGTTTAAATTTCCACGCGAAGCCACGTATCTCATAAACATGGCTGTTGAATTTGTGGCGATTGCTTCATCAATCAGACTAGTTTGGACTTATTCCCCCGTGCGTCACGGTAAACTGTCGGTTCATGTATCACGATAACTCGTGCCAATGTGTACATTTCACTGCTCAAAGCGGTAGCAAATGATGGAATCTCCCTGTTGCAGTTATATCGCTTGCTGCGTCTTTTTATGCGGCGAAAGTCTCAACCAAACGCTTAAGAACTTTTTTAATATGAGGAATGATACAGCTGACTTGAAATGTTCCGTGGTTAGGAAGTACTCTTATTTACACAAATTATGTTTGAATGATAATTTTGGTAGCAGTTAGACAAGGAGGTATGTATCATTTAATATATCTAGCCGTTTGCCTATTCTACGATATATAGGTCGTGGTTGTTGCTGACGTTTCTTGTACGCAGTTCAAGTATTAGCTTTAAAATTTACTACTGCAAAACACATCTCATTATCTTGAGGGAAAATGACCAAGCCTGGCCAATAGGCTGTCTTGGTTTGTGCTTGTGAACAGCACAAGTGAAATGCAAATGTTCATTTACGCGATGCTCCATTGGAAATAAGGCATATTTGTTTGCTTGTTGAACGGTTACTTACCGCAACACGCATTCACGCAGTTAGTTACACCCGGACCAGAGGCTATGATTCCGAGCTTTAAGAACCCGTGGTTAAAGATGTTGGTGCAAAAATACTGTGGACGTTTTAAATCAACAGTTTACGTTCTAGTATGCCTGACACAGACATCTCTCTTACCATTGGCCCACCTGGTTTGCGGTACTAGAGTGTTTCAATGTGATAATTAGCACTAACTCAATCAAACAAAAAGGTCGGTACCGTTTAAAGCAACATTCAAACGATGCTAAACAATACGCATTCATCGAAGTCAACTGAACACTTCTTTATAGATATATTGTTGTTTGTGTCGTTTAGGTAAAATGGTATAAAGCAAGTTGCAATCGAAAACACGTTTGAGAAGAATATAATCTTCGAGATTGGATAGAATGTGCCATCACCGAGGAGATTACATCGTCATTTTCGCACAATGACATTTCTTCATTTTACGTGACAATCCGTGTGATGTATGTTTGTTTTTGGTTAATGCAAGTATGCATATATGTATTCAGAATGTAAACAACTATTAGTGTTCATTGCGCGTGTGTGGGGGTGCGTAATTATACGTGAGACAGTAGCGGCAACATCAAAATGTCACATTGATGAATAGTTACGTATATGTTGATGTAACAAAAAGTATAGGCCAAGGTAATTAAGCCATATTGATAATATGGCAAAGTGCAATCATCTGATAGCTAATTTTACTGTAGGACATTATAATGTGAATACAAGGTTTCAGGTCAGGTCTCTACTTTCATCCTGAGGAGAGCTAGATGTGGTTTGTGGACTGAAGTAACACATAAAGCATGAATAAAAGTACCAACAAACGTCGAGCCTACACCATAAGCCATAACCATTATGTCGATAAATATTTAGACAATATATGTTATTGCGGATAATACTCCATGATGGCTGCAATTTCACTATAATCACATCTTCAGTACCGGTTTGGACTGATGCTATTGATTATTTCCCCAAGAACAACACGTTCGGGCGACATAACCGGTGAAGTTGATATGAGACCTTATCAAAGGTTTTATGACACCGTATGCATCAGAAGGTCTTAACAAGCGATTTATGTACTTAAGAACCCATTGTATTTAATTGACCAAAAACAAATATCAGATCAAATCGTTTGCCTGTCTTTTTTTATATGACACATACCACGGATCCTCTCTGATTTATAAGCTTGATGTTTCACTCGGACATTTCGAGTTAAATTTAATCTGAAACAGGCTCTCGATTAGGCCGATACAACGATATAGAATGACAACTTAGAATTGATTAGTTTGGGCCAGTCGTCCTATCTATATCAGATCGAGAAGTCACTTTGTGCTTAAATAATTTTACCCGTTGTAAATTTGGTCAGCCGCACTCGAGAAAGCCTAACGGTAGTGGTGCCCATCCAACACGAAAAGGACTTCATCATGATCAAGTCTCACAAGAGCGTTTAACGACAACACTAATCGCACATGGCATCGATTGAAGGAAATATGATTTTATTAGATGATGGCCGCATAATTGAATGCAGCGAGTAGCTATACGCGAAAGAAAGACATGATAAAAGTTATCAGCGGCGACCGAAGATGCTTACATGAGGACTGCTCAATCATCGTAAATCATAAAGACAGCGCTAGATATGGAATGTAAACACATTTAACGATAAAAAGGTATAACTCCCGGAGAGACAACAAACGAGAGTTTAGATCTCACAACGTGCTTGCATGAATGCAGCTGCATGGTATACTCTCCATGATAAGACAACTCTTCCACAAGATGTCAACGTGTATCATCTACATTACCATGGTACAAGGGGATGGGTCGATGATCTGATACATTTTATGATGTTTTATTGTGTCTGGAGGCGTGGCAGTTATAGGTTGGAATCAAAGGTTATAGTCATTGTAATTAGTGACGACAAAGCAGGCGTTTAACCTACATTTTGAGACCGATTGATCGAGTCCGGGGTCAAAAGACTATTTAACATTTGCCATACATTGGCCTCGTTTATCAGTGTTTAATCTTGCCTGACTATGGTTTCATGGATGTCTTATTTACAGAAGTATTCGATCTTAAAGTTTACTTACTGGAATGGGGTCATGCAAATTACCTTTCTTTTTTGTCTACGGGCGGCTGCATGAGATCCATAAATAGCCGTATCTAGGCCTTCTTTGGACTTTTTGTCACCTCATTATCTATTTACATATATAAAGTTGCTACAGCGCAATATTGTTTTCCCTACGTAGACCTACTAAGTCGTTCCACTTATTGCAAGTGGCAGTAAATTTATAACGGGCCATCGGATGTCTTGGGTATGTTCTCGGTTAGCCCTGCATTCACGTTCGAGTGGGAAACTAGCGCTTAAGTGTACTTTACCGCATGACATGCCCTCTCACAATCCGCAAAAAACATTAACGCCGTTTTAGTGGAAAAACAATCGGATTTGGTAAACAGCCATTTCTATGCGAGCTGTTTCTATCGGATGATGCCAACGAGGCATAGTTGTCAATTCGTGATGCTCGTTTAATTTTTATTATGTGCAGCCGATTAGCATGGTAAAGGTCACTTCATCCCGTTGCGCTGTAGACATTCATATCTGATTTACACTATTTTTCAGTATGTGTTGATTGGACGCTTCGAGAATCAGCAAATATGCGTCTTCTACGTAACCCGCTGTTACGACAACTTTACGTGCCACCTTCGTGTGCTTCGCACCAGTCCGCGAAGGGCTATGGTAATTCAAAATCAAGTTATTTACAAAACGTTTAAACTTCAATATATGCGCTAGCTAATAGTTGCCATTCCATTTCTAGTTTTGGCATGTGATATATTGGTTGGTCGTTTATATTTAACGGAATGATCATCACCATTTAACTTACATAGATAACCATAGAATGATTATCAAATGCTGATCGATATATATTCGCGAGCATTGTAAATTCGTAAGAATTACCTGTTTCTTCACACACACACGCGCTAACACACATAAACATGCACGCACACACGCACACTCGCACGCACACACACACATTCATACCTCAGCCTGTTGGTCTAAAGGCGACGCAGCTTAGCTCTTTGCAAACCAGCTATGAAATTCAATACTCGAATGGTTCACTTCATATGTAGACATGAAATCACTCCAGTGTGTTTAATATTGACCATTGCGTACCACAAAGTGTCGGATTATTTCAAAAGATGCACCCACAGCAGCGTCTTAAGAAGAGGTCAGAACTGGCTGGATATAAGGGGCGTTGTAAATAAGGGCATTTGTTTAAGCCATTTCCTTTTCTGACTGTTAATAACGTATAGAAGATTCGCTATAAAGCAAGTCATGCGTAAAGATTGTATGCAAAGCCATTGCGTCAGCAATTGAGACTCATTTCACACCATGAGTTTGAAGGGGGCAAGTTGCACAAGAGTTTATGGCCACAAATCGGGATTTACCAATGTGCGTGGTTGGTTAACGATAATATGGTTAAGTTAATTTGGTAGCATATTTTAAAACCCTATTTGTTTGTTTAAAGGTGCCTGAAAGATAGCTCATTATGACTGAGTGAATCGTCCCGCGTGAACAGGATATTTCTAGCGCTCTGCTGATTTAATCTGCATGGTTGTGAGTGAACGGTGCCTATCAGGCCTCCAATTAAACATAGTGCCGTGTATACGGTTAATACAGTTTTACAATGAGCAATCGTTGATAAGTATGATGAAATAACACCATTCGGAAGAATAAATTAGCGTTATCTGCCGAGCCTACGTGAACGTCTTTAATTATTAAGTTGATAAAAGCTTTAAATGGTATAGGTTATAGCGAGCTATCTCCATGATGGCTACAATTCCACAACAGCGGCATCATCACCCCCTGTTGGGACGGATACTTTTGATTTCCCCTCACATACCATTTGCTCAGGCGACGTACGTGGTATGAGATCGAGTAAAAAGTTATAAGACTCCTCTAACGTATATCAGATGGTCTTAACAAGCCATGTATGTGCACGGAAGCACATTATATGTTTTCGACTGATACCGAATGGCGGATTGATTCCATTGTCGTGCTGTTTAACGGAACATTGCAAGTGCATTGCCGATCGCAATTGTAGATAAACACGGGGCTCAAATTATCCCCGGGAATGATGTGCCATACGCCTGTAAGCTTGATACTTCTTTCCGGCCCAACGAGTTCAATGTCAATTGAAAACCTTGATTATGCAGTTTCTACGACATAAAATGACAAAGTCAAATCGCTTGATAGAGACCTCTCTATCTATAACCGATCGAAATGCAGTTTATGTGGCTGGAAAACTCATTGTGTGGAGCCCTGCCATTAGCATGGGAGTCTTCTAACAGGGTTAGTACAGGTAGATTCCTTGCACCAGACTTACGTTGACCTCACCAATAAACAGAGCCGGTCACAAACACAAGCGCTGCTGTGTTCGGTCATACATTATAACAATAACATTATATTCACGCATATGTCCATAAATCATGCCGCCTGTTCATAAGTGCTCCTCATACGAAAACAGTCGTCAATGGATGGTGATTGGTTTCTCAATGATCCTGTCGGGTATGGTTTCATGGTCAACTTAGCAAATAACCGACTGCTGCATACTTGAGCGTATGTGTGCTAACGTTGGCGGTGCTACACTGGCCCTTTGTTATTGCTTATAGCTTCGACAGAATTACTTTGTGAAAAAAATGCAACATGAAGGAATAGATTAGGTGCAGGGGTGTGGCCAATGATATAGCAGCAGTTATTTTGCCCTATTTTGTCGCAAATATTTTTCTCTAAATTTCACTTAAATTACAACCTGTTTGCAGCTTCGGTTCTTGTGCTACCGATAAATGACTGCCAGTTTTTCTTTGAAGTGTTCCATCAGAAGAATTGCTGCTTTGATATGAATCGATCATAACCATGTTTGGATGATGGTCAATTTTGATGACGACCATTCGAGTCTTGTGTTTTGTTTAAGGAACGGTTGATCATTAGATATCATTATGTAGTAGACATTCGGACATTCCATACAACAGTCGGTTATATTGTGATATATGTTTCGAAATATTATTTTGATGCAATGATGAATAGCAGATATACATGCATATATACATATATATTCTTATATATATTTACACAAATACATAAATATATATATATATATATATATATATATATATATATATATATATATATATACATATATATAGATATATATATATACATATATATATATATATATATATATATATATATATATATATATATATCTATATATATATATATATATATTATATTGATGTTGCATGCTGTGCTGCATTCCACTTGAACTTTGGTACTCACTCACTGTCTCAATAAATAATATTCTTGAGTGGCATAATTGCATTTATTTTGTTAAAACATTTGTAAATGATGTGATTCTAAATGGGTTTGTTCAAAGCCATAAGCACTTTCATGTAACATATCAATTGTACTTTCAACGTAATAAGGCATTTGCTAGGCAATACACTGCAGCAGGTATACCAACTAAATAATGCCAGAGTAAATAAGGAGACTGTAATATAATCCACATTGCCGGGTCTCTGAGTGTTACTGGCAGAATTCCGTAGAGAACGTACAATGCCAGAGAACGTCACATATAGCTGCTACAAAGTAATAAGCAATCGCCGCATGACCGTTGCACGGAGTAATCTGCGTTAGATATTCTAATCAATCAAGATATATGTACATTCAATCACGTCGCGCATTAAAATAATGTGGGTGATTGGACTCGTAATTAGGCCAGTTATAGGGGGTCGCTCTCTGGGCATAGATCGTGTGGAAGGTCACTCATGATAATCACGCAGATTTGAATCACATTACAGAATAAGTTTTTTCCTGTGTTGTCGCATATGCCCATAGACTTGGATGTTAACAATCGTCATGTCGATTCGTCGGACCTTTATGAATTCCGGGAGTTTCACAAGATAAATAAGCGGCTATTAATTTTGTCATTGATACTTAATTCGCATGTTCTGATCTTGTTGTTGATTGACTTAACCATTCAGGCTTGGGTCAACAGACTACTTGATCCTTGCTATCCGTTGCCCTCAGTTATCAAACGTTTAGTCTTACTTGACCGGGGTTACATGTATGTCTTATTCATTTGTGCACTTTATCTAGCATATAACATGCTGGAGTTTGGTCATACAAGTCATATTTATGGTCATCTTTTTTCCATAGCACTGCAAACATTCGTGGCTGATGTAGTGCTGAATTCACGATTTGTTGCTATGCCGTGACTGGCCGCTTCGAGGCTCAGCAAATATGCGCCATCTGACAGTTTGGTTGGTCATGTTGGGTAAAGATATAATGTCACAATAATCACGACATCACATGCTATCTTACGAACCACCATTTACGGCACGATCATCACCATTGTTACTTATATAGAGAACCATAGAATAATTTTCTATTGCGAACAGATATATGTTCGTGAGCATTATTGGTTCCTTCACACACACACACACACACACACACACACACACACACACACACACACACACACACACACACACACACACACACACACACACACACACACACACACACACACACACACACACACACACACACACACACACACACACACACACACACACACACACACACACACACACACACACACACACACACACACACACACACACACACACACACACACACACACACACGCACACTCACCCATGCACACACACAAGTGTGTGTATATATTTATATATTTCACGACTATAACAGCAGGATTCTTCAAAATGCAACTGCAATTCTTAAGCGTGCTTTTTGTACCAACAGTTTTCATTATTCATCACAACTATTTGGCTTCGATCACGACGCCATTTTTCTATCCATGCAAGCACATGCGAAATATAACGATTCAATGCGATTGAACTGGCTAACTACTGGTGGGGAACTATATACATTGCTTCTTGGAGTTATAAATATATCCCAAAAATTTGATCATTCACGACAAATATTCTAGAGCCTCCGCTATTTTGCCTCGAAAGGTGCATATAGTAATATGCTAATTAGAGATGTCGGCTAGCAGTTCAATAGCATTTTGCTGATTTACGATCGGTGTTTTGAATACTGATAATGTGTCACTATATATGAGGGGCAGAAGCGAAGATTATTTAATTGTTGCTCATATCATTTGGAGTTGATTGTATAACATCATAAAGCCCCGTTTTTCGTTTGCTGTTGTTCTCGTCCATGGTTAGAATCTTTAGTTTATGGTTTTATACTGCGGACTATCGCAAATGCATTGAGGTTGGCTTGACTTGATCTATGCTGCAATGTACGGGACATGCTGACTTGGATATTTTGTTCCAGTCGCGTTGTTTCCATCCAGTATGTTAATTTTATCGCTGAGATTTATTGTCCATCAAAATAATGTTAATCTTATGTTTCAGGCTATTAATATCGTATTGTAGCCTGTGTTGATCGCTTGTTATTGTGGATACTGACTAGTATTCATAACTAAATTGGAATATTTGTGTAAGCTTTAACGTGTCAAGATGCCAAGATGTTAGAATAAGTAGAGATGACTATTCAAATTACTGCAAGTACTTGCCGTCCCAGTCGCCGGATAAGGTATTTTTTGCGCCATTGAATTCCGCCCAATGAATATGTGCTCTTTGTAGTTAAAGCTTGTTAATGCACTTCGGCTGCGCATTGCATTTTCTTTTTTAGTGACGAGAATGATATTCACCAAATGGGTTAAGCCGACTGATCATGTTCGGCTCACAATTCGTGAGCAATATATATCTAACGCGGTGCTGATTTAATCGGTTGGGTAGTGCGTAACGGGGTCTGCCGGGCATTCAGCATATTTAAGATGCTTGGCTAAATGCAATACAGTTTACGGTTAATACAGATTTAGAATATCTATGATAAAATAACACCCTCCAGTGGCATAAACAAGCATTATTGTCCGAACCTCCACGGACATCTATAACTATTATGTTGATAAAAGCTTCAAATAGCATTTCTTATAGTGGATCGGTTGCCATGATGACTACAATTCTACAATAATCGTATCATCAGATCCTGATGGGGACTGATTGTTATTATTTCCCCTCACATACCATATGCTCAGGCGACGTACCCTCTCAACGTGTTATAAGGTCATATCAAAAGGGATATGACTTCTTTAACATGTATCAGATAATCTTAACAAGCGATGCATGTGCTCGAAAGAACCCGAATGGCAGATCGAATCCATTGTCTAGCGCTTTAACGATACATTGCATGGGTACTGGAAATTTCCATGGATGGTTAACACGGGAGCACTTATTGTACCAGCAAATGATGGATCATACGCCTGCTATCTTGATACTTCCTTCAGGCACAACAAGTTCAATCTCAATTGGAAACCTCGACTGGCTGATACTCCGACAAATCACTTATTATGGATAGGCCTCTATTGGTCATGCCGCTTTTCCATGAGTGCTCCTCGTGGAAAACTCTCGTTTCTGAATGTTGTTCTCGCGTTTGGTTCCATGGTCGAATCAGCAAAAAACCTTTTGCTACAGAGTTGAGCGCATGGAGCAATGTTGGATAGCGCTGCTGGTGCTAAATAGGAAATGCTGCGATGTAGAACTAAATTCAAAGCTTTTGTTTCACGTCGCCTGCGACAATAAAGAAGCTGTTCAACGTTTATTAATAAGGATGATTGAGATGCAAAGGGAGTCGCCCGGCAATATCTATGCATTTATCAGACAAAATCAGCTGCTTGGTAGCAGATACACCCTTATATGTCAATAATTTTAACTGCTCAGACAAACATTTGGACTCCTTACAATGAGGACAGGAAATTTACGTATTATATATGGTTTATCTTTATTCAGGTTTAATAATTAATGTCTATTTCCAACGTTATTCCGCAACAAAACTGACCGACAGAAATTGCGAAGAGCAAATATGTATATAATCAACATTGCGCACATCTTAATAGCCCAATGAGCTATTGTACCAATGCGAATTCTCCTAAGTGTGTCATAAAATTACTAATAAAATAGGAGGATTTGAGCAAAACAATATACAGTTCACTTTAATTGCAATAATTTACATCAGCAGTCTGGGCACAAAGACTACTTTTTACCAAAGCAGCCATTATATAGGTATGCATTGCAATCGTCGGAGCAATCAATTTGATGAACAAGGGAATGAGAATATAATTCCAAACCACGACACACAAACACAACGCTGTTTCATAAAAATGCTCAAGCAAACTTACTCTTCAGAATAACAATATTGAATACTGATCCTTCAACATGGAAGCGAAGTATACGCACCATTTAGTTTAGTGCTTATTTACACGTTGTTTATTTTGAAACCAATCAGAAAGCTATTGTTATCAGATGTACATGTCACCATGTTGTTAGAAAAGCAGTTCAATCAGATATTTCTTACTCCCATTGCACAAAATATTTGCATATATTCTCAAAGTATAAAGGTGCAATCATCGCATTGATCAAATAAGACAATAGCGTCTACTTGTTTACCATTTAGCTTGGACCAATATACGGAAGCTAAAAAGGAATGCACTGTATTTAATTGACCGAGAACTTTTTCCTTGCGAATCCTTTGCGTGTAATTCTAAAAAAGAAGTTAAAAAGCCGTTTACATAGAAACTCCTATTGTACCTAATAATGATGTGTCAGCCATGCTTCACTCAGGTATGGTAAGCTGAATTTCTATTTAGATCTAATTCTTGATTGGTTCGATACTACTAAAATCGAATCGCTGATAATGAGCAGGTCATTCGATAGCTATCATGTGGTCAGGTTAAATTCAAAGCTATGGTTTGCAACTTCGATCCATAAGGATAGTTTAGATACAGAGAGAGTCGCCCGTCCATATCTATGCATTCACCAGACAAAAGCAGCTGTCTGTTAGCTAAGTAACCCTTATATGTAAAAACATCATAACTGCCCTGGCAAATATTTTGACTCTCAGAAAATGAGGTCAGGAAATTTACGTATAGCATATGGTTTTTCTTTATGCAGGTTTAATAAATAATAGCTGTTTCGCAAGTTATTCCGCGACAAAACTGAGAATAGCAGATATGCTTATAATCAACCTTGCAAACAGTTTCAAAACCAAATGAAGTATTATACCAATGCAAATTCACCTAAGTGTGTCATAAAATTACTAACGAAATCGGAAGATTCGAGCCAAATAATATACAGTTCGCATTACCGGCAATAATTCTTATCAACAGTCTGGGTACCTTGCTTCTGACGCATATATTTCCCACAAAAATAGCCATTATATAAATATGCATAGTTTAATGATTTAAACCACGATATTTTTTCTGAATCTAATCAGAAAGCTTTTGTTATCTCAATGTTGTTAGAAAAGCGGTTTTATCAGATATTTCCGACTCCTATTGCCTTATTGAGTTAAAAAGATAAGTCGCACAAGATATCTGCATATATTCTCAAAGTATAAAGGTGCAATCATCGCATTGATCAAATTAGACAATAGCGTCTACTTGTTTACCATTTGGCTAGGACCAATATACGGAAGCTAAAAAGGAATGCACTGTAATTAATTGACCGAGAACTTTTTCCTTGCGAATCCTTTGCCTGTGATTCTTAAGTTAAAGTCAAAAAGCCTTTTACATAGAAACTAGAATTGTCCCATATAATGATGTGTCAGCCATGCTTCATCTAGGCATGGTAAACTGAATTTCTATTTAGATCTAATTTTAGATTGGGCCGATGCTACTATATAAATTGGCAAAATCTAATCGCTGATAATGAGCAGGTCATTCGATCTATGTTAGATGTTGCTCTTGGGACAGAAAGGTCTTTGTTGTTAAACGTGTTTTAACAGCTTTGGTTTCCCCACTCCTGTCTTACGCTGTAGTTGCCAATTAACAAGCGCTGCTGTATTTGTTTATGTATTCATATAAACGCATGTTACTTAAATATATAATTGTTTGGTCATGTCGCTACTCTATAAGTGGTCATGATGAGAAATCATTGCCAGTGGTTTGTTACTTGGTTATTAAGAGGCGTTTCTGCGACACGCTTCACTGTAGAGCTAGGGTGCATATAATAATAACATGAACCATTTTCCGTGCCCAATTGTCATATCCATCAGAATACTCATAGACTAAATAATTCGACAGAACTGGGTAGACAGGGGAATTTGAAGAGAAGCATGAGATACAGGGGTGCGGCTAGTGATATAGTAACAGTTATATCGCCTGGATATGCCGCAATAAATATGTTTTACCCTACCTGCACACCTATTCATTCAGCATTCACATATAATAATTCGGGTTTATTTTACCTCGCACAACTATACAAATTGAGGTATAAAAACGTTGATGTGGCCGACTATATGATACTATTACGATATTCAAATTTGCCATAACAATTAGCTAGTGAACACATTTCGAAACCTGTTTTTATCCCATTTGAGAAAAACGCACATTTAATTAACTTCCACTCGCTTGAATGTATAACAAACACCTGAAAATCGCAAATGTCCCTTGAAAGGATGTTGTCGGTTCAATTAATGATATTACAACCAACCATAAATGTATACCGATCGTAGTGAAATGCTTAAAAGAGATACACAGTTCAATGCAAACTGCGAAGTAGAAATCCTTGAAGAAGTGCGCCAGCCCGCTCATGTACACTATTGACAGGTTGCAATAATGTCAGTTGGATGAGGAATACATTATTTGTAGAGCAAGAGCACTATACATGAATTCTTCTCAAGCGCAAAGACTTACCATTGGTGTGGCATTATAATGTTTTGATAAATCCTTCAGCCTTTATGATTGGTTTATAGATTTGCCGTGATGTAAACGATATCATCAACTACATAAGCTGATATGGCCAGCAGTACCTATTAGATTGCAATAAAATAATGTGGAATGCGTCGAGTGACTGTAAAAGCATTACCGACAAGCGTCGCTCTTGGCTATGCATCAGCCACATCCATCATTGAGCAGCAGGTCGTCCATTTGGCATAAAACAAGAAAATTATCTGGTAGCTCATATTCATTGCAGCATTTTAGGTTGAAGTTCACGTTCTCTAGTGGCGCCATGCCAATCACCATCGCCTTTTAATTTGTGTATAAGGACGGTGAGGGAGAGCAAAAAAAACCACCGCGTTAGGTCTTACTTGGGACTTTTTGTCACCTCCGACGATTTATACCGCAACTTAAATGCTAGGGTATAATATCATCGTATCTTATCCGCTCGATCTTTCCTTTTGTTTTCGTATATAGTACTTCTCTGTCTGTACACTGATTGCAAGTATCGCGAGACATGTTTGTTTGAGGGTAGGCTATAACAGCCCTGCATTTTTCATTCACAAGTTACCTGCTGAGAAAGCAGTGTTCTGGCTACATTTTACGGACCGACTTAACCCATCACAGGCCACAGACTTAAAGTGTAGGTAGAAATAACGTCGCTGTCGTGACAAAAAACAGAATTTCGTGCAACAGCTATTTCAATGAGAGCTAACCCTTGTTTTTGCGATATTGCCTTTTCTTTCAGATGAGTTTTTGTCAATTCCTCTATGTGTGCCAGCTGACCGTAGGTGATGTCTGACACACAAAAGCATGACAATAGCGGGAATCATTATCTTCCTCATTGTATGGACACTCTCGTCGCTCTTGAAAATGTAATTTGATCTGTCATTTTGCCTAAGACGGTGAATATGACATTTTGTTCATTCAATACATCAGCAAGCAGGCAACAATATTTCGCTGATTGATGATCGGTCTTTAGAATAATGCTAATGGGTTACTGCATACTAGGGATAGTAGTGAAGATATCATTATAGCTAATTTTGCTTTATAAACAATGGGTAAGTTTTTCCGACCCTAATACCTTATCATTTCTTACACTTGATCGAATTTTATGGCCCTAATATAAATATATAAAACAGCATTTGCGTTTTCCATCGTTCTGGACCACTGCTTTGTAAACCACAATACTGTTGAGCCACGTGCATTAAATAACTACCTTTTAGGGATATGGCCATATGCCTCGGATAGTATTGGAATACGCGCTGTTATCCCAAAATATCTGCCCGTTAATTTTACAATCCCTATGGTATCTGGTGCGATTCTACCCTTAACACATGCATCACACACTGTAGTATTGACTGAAAATTTCTTACCACATTAATCACCTTTTCGTGGTTGGACGTGATTTTAAACGGGTGATTATGTTAATGGGACTCATAGTGCAGATCTTATACAAAGTGAAATGCACGCAATTATCCTTAATTATGTGTCACACGAATATCTATACTGACCGACATTGCCAAAGTCTGCTTTATGTACTGATTTGTCTCCCATAAATTGAAAAGGTACAGTACGCCCATGGTTATGTAAATTAAGTAGTTTGTGGTGAATCGAATTGCTTGAATTGAATTGATTAAATTGTTCTTTACAAGCATATCAGCGGGATGCTGGTCCGCAAATAAGCTTGAACAGCCAACGCGGAATAATCCTTGTGCGACTAAATCATTGGACCGCTCCCCTTGAGTGCGCAGGCGCCCTCTTGACAAGAACCCGTCGCTCAGTTGGGGATGGGAAGATCAGGCTGTTGGGGTGAAGATCCAACGCGATAACTTTAGGCCGCCAGTTCGGGTTGATCCTCTTTCTGAGATAAGACCAGCATTTTACTTAAAGAGTGTCACCTTGCCATCAAACCCACATCCTGATGGTCTTAATGCGACACAGCTAACAACTATGCCTATGGAACCTGGTACGTAATTCATCAACTGACCACTTCTTTTAGAGAGATAATGTCACTCCAGTGTACCGAATATCGACCACTGTATACCTCACAGTGTCGCATTGGCAATCGACGTAACCATAAATCAATGCGACTTTCATATTTTACTGGGTCCGTCGGTATTCTCATAGGTTGCACCAACAGCAGCAACCTTAGATTAAGTCAGAATGAGCTGGTGATAAGCGGTCTCATAAATACGGACATTTGAATAGGCCATTTTTTTTTTTTTTATTGTAAATAATAGATAGCCTTATTTGAAATGAAAGATTGAATACTACGCCACGGCGTCAGCAATAGAGACTAATTTCACCGTCATAAATATGAACCCGCTCTTGTGGGCCACGTCGCACAAGAGTTGAAGGCCACTAATCGCGATTTACTACTGCGCGTGGCTGATGTGAGCTCATATGGCTAATTTGGTAGGTAACTGACCAATAGGGCAGACCTATTGAGTACTCTGCATTGTAGTAACGAAACGGGGCTTATAGGCGTATTTGAGAGGTTAAATTTAAATACAAAACAGTTCATACCATTAAAAAAGTTTAGCAATCGATATTAAGTGTGATGAAATAACACATTCCCGGCGAGTGTAAATTAACATTATATGCCGAGCCTACTTCTTAGCCTATAATGTTGATAAAAGATTTAAATAGTACATGTAATAGCGTATCCGTCTCCACGATGGCTTCCATTACACAATAATCGCATCATAACCTTCTGTTGGGACTGATGCTTATGTTTCATCTTTTGAACGTTGACTGAGATCCTATCCAATTGTATCATGTGGTCTTAACAATGTATCAGATGGTCTTATCAAGCGATTTATGTGCTCGGAAGCAAATTGTACGTAATCGACTGAGACCGAATGTGGGATCGAACCAATTGTCTTGCTCTTTAACTATGCTTAGCAAGGACACTTTAAGTAAATTTTGATGGAGAGTTTACATAAAACCGCTCATTTAACCCGGGAATGATGTGCCATACGCCCGTTAGCTTTATTCCTCATTCCGTCAATGTAGAATCGCTTATCATGGATAGAGCTTACTATCCCGTTTGAGAAGTGGTTTCTGTGGCAGAAACTTCGTTGTATTCAGGCTTTTTATTTTAACAGGATAAGTGTAGGTACATGCCTTACACCAGCCCGACACGGTCATTCACGTTGTTCGGGCAATGCTGATATTTTTCTGACACTTCAGCCTAGTGATGCGTTATTTTGTGACCCATATTTTAGTACAGGCACGTGATCAGTACACATTAAATACGATTCAGAAATATTGAAAATATTTTATTTCGTGTCAAGAAACCATGATCATGACATTATTACTTCAGCAAGAATTCGTAACTCCAATTTAACTTAATATGCACTATGATTGTCTCAGCAATATCCGCACAATATTGTTATCACTGGTCTGTGATGTACTTCGGAACTGCACTACATCTTATCACAGACGTTACGTCTGCGTGAGCTTTACACCTCAACAGCTCATACCTCTGGTCTGCGTGTACAGTCCATAGGAAGTTGATAAAGCAGTCTTAGTGCTTCAATATTATGCTGCTTCGTTGGCCAAACGGCCGGTAGATAAAATGTGACCAGCAGTCCATTTCAGCGCGTCAAGTTTAGATAACCAGTTAAGTATGTGAAGTTCCGCATGGCATTTTGCACTTTTTCGCTGTTTTAAGGTGGAAATACTCCCTTATATTCCATTTTCAAATATTGATTTGGCTTAGTCATAAAGCCTTGTTTAACCATAACCATCATATTGATACCCGTCTCTCTTAATCCATTCAACATTGCCGCATGACTAAACATTCAGAAAACGTTAATGTTTTGCAGTATTCCGACTCTAATTATTCTATTGTTGCATAAGATATAGTCGCTGCTGAGTTGTAGCTCCTAATAAAAATATTGTACACGAACATGTGCGTTGTAACAATTGTTCTGAACCTGTCTTTTTGAACAAGGCTTTTTAGCGCACTTGCACGGTTCATTATGTGCATTATAATTGATAAAAAAAACCGTGCTAAAGCTTGTGTTAATTATAAACATAATTCATGGCCATGCGACTGCTTAAGCTTGGAAACCCTTATGTTTTCTAAAATATGTCTTGAATCAACAATAATTGGTCCAAATCTGCTTCAGCAGAAAGAAAGAGTCACTATTCTCCATTACATCTATCTCACTAAGCCGATGCGATCTTCGAATCAGTTGTGTTCTATTTTTTCATCCCATTATTAACAAGAATGCGCCTTTCCTGTCAGCAGGTACTCGTTCTGCGTTCGTTATCAGCCTCAGATCGCCGCACACTCATATATCTGCCTGATAGAGCATTATATCATATCGTCGTGTGTGTCTTCTGTATGCAACAGCCTTTGTATTAGCTACTAAACTAACCATATACATCTTGAATATCTCTGCGATTGAACACTCGCATTATTTCCAGTTGACTCATTTATCAGACAGACACGTCCTAATTTAGATGCTCGCTGGTCTGCTTCACCATAGATTATCCGCACACGTACAATACACACTACTGCTGTCGTCAAAGGTCACACGGGATGTGCAAATAAGCATGATAAATGGCATCGTATGTTAAGCCTTACGCATCTGTGCGTCTCGCATGGTACCTTTCAGATTCTTCTTATGGAAAAACAATTAGTTTTACTACTATTAGGCACCATTTGCTGATTAGGGTAGCATTGCCTAGGTTCCAAAAATCTTGTGATTCAGACAATTGCTCGTAAGTCGTCAGCGATAATAAGTGTCGACGCTGCGGAGCTTGGTTCACGTGTAGGTAAGGATATTTTATTTCATATATCAGTGTATGCTGTCTGGCAAAGACAATCAAATTTTGCATAATGACTGTGTCGTAGTATTTGTCAAAATCAGATATACTTTGTCGATGATGCAAGTTCACGATTTACTATAAATCTAGAAATAATGAATCACTAATTAAACGATATATAACTCATTGCGTTATATATATTTATACAGAGATATTTATACATCACATATCAGTCATGCAGCTATTTTCACTATCAAATATCTTCTAAACGGAGTGCTGTAAAGTTAAATGTATAAAAACAAAAGAGCGTCACAAAGAACTGCTGCATAGTAATATAATTCATATATATATATATGTATATATATATATATAATATATATATATATACAAATATATATATATATACATATATATATTATATATATATGCACATATATATATATATATTTATATTTATATATATACATATATATATATGCATATATTTATATATATATATTTATGTATATTTATATATATATATATGTATGTATATATATATATATATATATTATATATGTGTGTGTGTGTGTGTGTTTGTGTGTGTGTGTTTGTGTGTGTGTTGTCTGTGTGTGTGTGCCGTCACACATAAGTACATAGGCCTCATAACCGAGGAATAGTTGAGGTATAGACATGTGTCTTTGAAACTCTAAGTCACTGATTGCATTATTAAGTGTGGATATAGCGACATGCATGGCCATCTAACTATTGGACGCTCTGATTACTTATCATATGACGTACCTTTGGCAAAAACACATGGACACATTGATTATGTGCAAACATGCCCTACATGAAAATGGTGTTGTACTAGCAGCATAGATGGCATTTGTTGCTGCTGTCATATCGTCCAGCAGAGACATAATAAACACTGCAACTAATAACCACGTATTACCATTCATACAACGTCTAGGCAACCCGAGAAATGGACAAAGTTATGCAGTCAATACATTATTATTGCCTAAACGAAAAGGCTGGCCGTATTATTATTCTTGCGAAGAATTCAAGCCAGTGCACGCAATCAATCAACATATTAAAACTCATGCGTTGGTTTTGCGGACGGACAAATAACTTGTGAGCCCTGGGGATTCACCGCCTAACATATGCTACCAAAACATTGCAAAAGGTAACTTAACATGTTTGGCTACCTGCTATTACGATGTCAAGGCAAAAACCCACCGCAATTTGATGTATTAGTACAATTGGCTAACTAACAGATCTGCTTGCCCACGTATTTGACGTATATCATGGTCTGACATATACACCCTACGATACATAACATCAAATGATACACAATTATTAGGTGAAATAAGGTAAACATATGATGGAAGGCATGCATTCAACTTTGACTCGTGTAGCCATGTTTTTAAATTCAAAAGCTGATAATGCAAAACATACAATACCGATATACGAGGCTGAGCATATATGTTTCAATCAGTTACCTGAAATAACCTGCAAAACGACGAAAGCGATTATGTTTAATAATCTTTCGACGTGCGATGCTTCCTACGTACGTAACTGTTAGGGGAATTGGTTCTTAATATTGCTTCCCACCAATATCACAATATTCCTGCCATTATGCGGGTTGTAATGGAATCATAGCTATCATGCTGCCAGTTGAAATTCAACGATGTGGCTTTACCTATTCATCCACACTAAAACAGTCTTTGAAGAATGACAAAGGTCGGGATGCCAAGAGAATTGCCCGTATATGTCGTTACCAGTCATAGAAATACATCAGTACCTTTATAAACCGAAAGCAGATGTATTGGATATGAATAGACCCTTTGACGTAATAAACTCTAACTGCTCAAATAAAAAAGTCTAAATTACGATCTACCCAGCAGGTGTGCTTTGATATTTGTTCTGTGATTATTTCTTACTGCATTAATACAAATATAAAAGGAATTCATTAATCTTGAAATGAACTGGCCAGATACAGGGTAAAGAATATAGAATGTCAGCATTTATTTACGACCGCATTAAAGGCGTCTTTGTTTCACCTCAATAGATGAATATTTACTGCAACAATTGCGTCACGTTTCTCGATACTTTTGTTGACTCCTCGATGATAAAATATGCAAGAGTAGAGGCATCAAACGTGGCCTGAGTGAAACTAGCTCTATCATTCAGCCCTGTTTCCAGATTCGATTTATGTTTTCTTTCTGATATGCTATGTATCAGGACGCAGCACGTGTGTGTGTGTGTGGGGGGGGGGGAGGGTTGATGAATTGTTTATCTTATATTCACCTTACAACAATCGTGTATTATTAACTTATAGCAGGTGAATGGACGCGTTTCTTGTTGATTAATAGCAAACCATATAACGATTTTATTCCGTCCACTGCCAAGCACACCGCCGGCGACGGACACGCTAGTATATATAAAAAAATGTGATTAGGACACAACTGTATCTATCCTGTGTAGAAATCGATTCACAGCTTCGAGAAAAAGGAGAGTCAAATTGCAGTGCCAACAACAGCTGACCAAATTTCTCTGCGTCAACATGGATGGGTTTTTGGCCAAGTAACGCATACATGAGTAGCTTAATGTCTGCAAGTAGTATATATTTTGCAGCTGATACAACTTCGAAGGCTTTGTCAAATATGAACCTAAATGTGGCAGCTCAACACCACTCCATCTCTCTCTTTTGATTGCCTTTCGCCTTCAAGTATGGCACTATAGACCGAACAATGTGTTCATGTCAAAAAATTACTGCTATTTGCGTAAATAAGACCGACGGCAATCACTTGAATAGAAGTAGCTAATCGGGATCCGTGGCTAAACGGAATTAGTTCATTGAACTCAAGAGATAAATTACAATATCGCTGATAGTTGTTATTCAGATAAGTGTCGCAACTTTGAAATATCCAAAATAATACTCATCTTTCAATACTTCAAAAACCAAGAATAAGGTACAATAATATCACATTACGTGAATAGTTCAATGTCTGTGCTGTGTACCGTTTGTGCTTACAACTGCATGACAAAGCATTTACCCACAGAGCACTAGGCACTTAATGTATGGTTTTCCTGGCATGCACTTCAGCGTCACTAACCTTTAGGAATTTTTAGTGGAAGTTACTAAACTGGTAGACTCTGGAGACCCTGTAGAAGTTTTTATTTTTGGAATTTCAAATAGCACTTGATAAGTTACTTACCAACGATTGGCTGACAAACTTTGTCCCAAGTGATCTGTGGAAAGTCATTGCCATAGATAAATTGTTCAGCAATCGAAGGCATATAGCTTACGGTTATTTGTGGCCCTAGCCAATCATCACCATAATGTCTTGAGCGGCCGTAACAGGAAATCCGAACCAAGAACCTTTCAATCCAACATTTACAACTGCTTAAGCAAACACCTTCTTAAAACGTGTGTTATTGCATGTTTCTTCACATATTCTAATATGACATGCAAAATGGATATAACTACTTGTTTGAGGTATTGTTTAATGGTTTGATGTAGGTTATGGCTGTGTCATATTGAGTTCGAATGATGTCAGGAAAGACGCTTTGCGTCATAATAGAACAACCGTGGAATTAGGAAATGCTCAGTCAATAGAAGAGGCTCCAAGAAAAGCTGTAACAGGTGGTATCTGACATGCTTAGTAAGTTTGCTCACTAACGTATATTATAACATTTAACCACTCACTCGGCCTTTAAACAAGCAACAGGATCGAAGCTGGTCAGCTACGCTTGTGAAATCCTCGTGCTGCAGGGGTCGAACTCAGGGAAGAACTGGCTTGATGGCCTAAGCAAATTATGGATTGAATAAACTAGGCTGGCATTTCGATTATACATATAGCGGACAGCACTTACTTAAAATGGTATGCTTAGATAATTACTAATCACTCGTGTCTTCGTGTGCAAGCAATAGAATAGATTTATGCAGAGCTACGTTATTAAAAGCAGAAAACCGACTAGATATATGTTTCACTGCGATGACCTAAGGGACGTGCAGAAGGTCAGGTTAGGTTATTTATCAACATATGGTTACATTTTTATGTTATTTATCAACACAAAGTTACATTTATGGGTAAACCTCAACTTATACCTGAAAGGCGACAACAACAGGCTTATAAATCGTAACTAAAATTGTTGTAGGGGCATGGTGCACTCCAGTCTTTTAAAACGGCTAAACTGTTGCACGCGACTGTAAATGTATAGGGACAAATTCAATGTATTGGAATTATACTCAAAAAGCCCCGCTGAGGCATACATTGATTATAGGAGGGCAAATAGCGTTTTCGCTCTGCATTACGGCCTGACATAAACAGGGCCCAGTGTGTGTGCGAATGACCCCGCTGTTGTAAAAACATGGGCGCACAATGTGAGCATTATTTACGTCTCTCGTATATTTATATGATGTGCAGCTGATTCGCCACGTCTCTTACATCAATCTTATTGCGCTGCAAGCATTCACGTAAAGCATAAAGAAATCTGCGATGGCGTTATGAAGTGATGTGTCGAGGTAAGTGTCAGAAAAGATTGGTTTCCTACAGAGGAGTACAGTACCGCCAAACTCGTTTTCAGCATCATGTCAAGGAATTGCTACGGTGATTTTAATGCCCAAGATTTCAGAATGCTGTGAAAATGAAATCAGACAATAACTGGACAGCACATGGCCGAAATTAAGCCGATGATAACGAGCTGAACAGTGGTGCTTAACGAAGTTATATCATAATAATAACCACATTCACTCTTGCCTACCGTCATTTACAGAGCGATGGTAACCATATTTTTCAAGGTTAATGACTCTTGCATGATTGCGTTATTTGCTTACGTCTCTATCTTAATGTGGGCGCATATTACCTTGATGATAACCTGATAAATGCTATATATGCATGGGAAAAAAACATCACAGCAGTTGCGCAGCGTGCGTTCACAGATTATGCAGAAAAGTACGCTTCAACTATAATAAATCATTAATACTTCTCTTCAATAATGTCTAAAAGTGGGCGTGCATGTTTATAGATGCAAGGCTAGTGCATACACCCTGCTCATATGCGATAAAGGTCTTATAGATAAGGGCAATTAAATCAATGACATGAGCCTGTTATGTTTTGGGGTTTCAAAATCGCAATATAACCTGTAACGATATTTGTTTTATTGTGGACATTATATTGTGGTCTTTACTCCACCAGTTTTTTAATACCTTATGTTAAATATATCTGAGTCTTTGAACGATGGGGTTAATCGTTAATTATTATATTATAATAATTATTGTAGTCCGAGCCACATTTGCACATAGATACACAATATTTGCCATGGAGGCTTCTCAAAGCTGCGATACTTACACAATGCTGATGCAGAGAGTGGGCTCAAAATAGGGTGGTTATATTGCAACCTGGGTCGCTGAGACATCTTTTAGCAATCTTGTCATATAGCTGCCCATCCCGAAGAGTTTATTGCAGGTTCATGCCGTCTCAGACGCCAAATACATGCTTTTTTGTGTTGCCATCGATTCGACCCTTATGATTAGGCGTTTGCTTTGTTTTAAGTCCGAGAGCACATAGCGGTTATGATAGTTCCGATAGAAATTTTGGCGACAGTGAGCTAGCCGGGAGAACAAGTCCAACGTGTTACTTGATACTGATAACAGTGTAAGCTGAGCTAGGGGTTTTATTAGATAACTCAGTTTTAAAGTCACTGTCCTATCAGACCCAGAATAGACTGTTGTAATAATAATTGCATCAACTTGAAGATAGTGTCTCAGTAGTGTCGTTTGGGGGTGTTGCCGAAAGATGAGTTTTATTGTTATTGCCGTAGTTTGTTCTCTGCTACTCCTCGTAATGCCTTGGCACATAAGCAGAATACAAAATTAGCCTGTTTATTATAAAATATAGGATATATTCACTTTTTTATTTTTATAGATCATTGCCAACTTATGTATGATTAAATTAATCCTGTTGTTCTTAGCGCTGCATTGCGACAAAGTTTGATTAAATGGATGAAGTAAGAAAATTCAGTGTATTAGAAACGAGACCACACTCTTATGACGTTAAATGGCGATGCCACATTATAAAGAAAATTGCGAGAGTTTATGTTTTTACGTAGTGTGTAAATGACTTAGTAATACCACCGATATATCATGGATACCAACCATTGTTCGTTATGAAAGTATGCATAATCAACAGTAAGATGGCACAACGCGGTTCAATGATCCTCCAGGAATACGACGCACAGGATTCCATCTAGTGAAGATATAATTTCCAAATAATAAATCATTTCGGAGCTTGGATCGCTGGCTGTTACATAACTTAATAGTATCCCTTATTCGACGCATTGTTCAATCGATGGTTGTTGGCATTGGTGAGCTATGAGCTATTGGTGAGCTATGAACCATTGGTGAGCTATGAGCCATTGGTGAGCTATGAGCCATTGGTGAGCTATGAGCCATTGGTGAGCTACGAGCCATTTGTCACATGTTATGGATTATCATTAGTTAGCACTGTCTATGTTTCTCGTGCGGAGAGCGGACGGCTTGCCGATAAGGGAAATGATAACATCGTATCTGTTGATAAACGAAAACTCGAGAAGGGCAGCATATCGTGAACGTAATTGGTCATAATGTTTGGTAGTGTAAGCGAAATATGTAAACTTCAATAATGTAGACTTCAATAATTAGCATTGCAAAACTCTTGAAGATGTTTTCCTATTGCAATCAAATTACTGAGCTACAGTAGATCAAAGTGAGCTGCTCTTAATCCATATCTTACATAGTGCGCCATAGTCAGTTGGGTTTCTGTTTATGTCATTAGTTGCAATTAAACTGACGGTCAACGAAGCCAGCCACTCATTCAGGAAGCAGCCAGACCTAGAGAAATTGAACCACAGCAGTAGCGTCTTGAGCAAATCTACTCGGTATGGTGACCGACGTATGTGAGCACGCCTTCCTGGCAGGAAACAGTCGGCAAACTGGCTCCCGGGAAGAAATCCGCAAATAATTTCTCCAGGATACATCCTCATATACAACGACTGCTCCTTACAAAAAAACAGAACAATCAACGCCTGATGTTTGTACAGCCTTAGAGGTATCATAACATCTGCTAGCTATCAATTACTGGCTACCTACACTTTACAGTTCTTGTTTTGAACAAGTCATTGGCGCAACGGGATTTTCATAACAATGTGACGAATGCAACATGTACTTGTATGCTGTAGTGTATACCTCAGCATGGACTTTTAGGGTTAGCTAAGGTCACCATTATGCGAAACATAAAAGCACGGCCGTCCGTAATAGAATATTCAAATCGATATTATGGGAAGTGCGTCAACCGTTTAACCCGCTTTGTAATGTGGTAACGTTCTACAAGCAGTAATTACGTGTTACTAAAAACTAACGGCGAAGACATGATATCTGGCCCAACGGTAATACCTACAACAGGCGTGATGACACTCAATTGTTAGCTTCAATGGCGAAATGGCCTGGTATTATTTCATTGATTACAGTCATAAGCCATAAACATTGACTGAGGACGTCCTTGTCGAATATCTGATATACCGTGCCATCACCGTTGATCTTTATTCAGTCACCATTCGTCGTAGAACAGAGGTTTGACAAAGAATGCAGAAAAACAAACTTCATTTGATTGCATTTCCTCTTAACATAAAAAAATTCATAGGCACAACCAACAGCTCTCGATCACTATAATATTCATGTGGTGAATTCTAAAATGCTTTCAAAAGCTGATAATAACAGGGATTATTTTGCCAACATGCCTGGTTCACCTGACATCATATCAATGCTTACGCCTCATCGAGCAACATTCAAGTAAATTGGCCAGGCAATGGATGCAAATGGTGCTCGTTTGTTCTACTGGCTACTAACTGCATTGACAAACATAAGCTAAATGAATAATGGTGATTATTGTTGCAAAGTAACACTTCATCTGTCAAGAGAGAGTATAAACCTTCGTAATTATGCCTACATGTACATTACAACAAATGTGATTCATTGGCTTAAATGATTGTGACACATTAACAAACGTCCCAGATAACTTTAATCATAAATGCATCCAGCTCTTAAATGCAATTAATAGATAAATTTAAATGGGAAATCTGAATGTGAATACAACAGCGGTATGCTCCTTTAATTTCCCTAATATGTGCATGTTCTAAAGCTGATAGACCATGAACGAACTTTGCCATGATGGCCTCATTTTCGGTCCTCGTTTTCATTTGCCATGTTTCGACCTTGACCTTTCCGCTCCTGACGCCCCCTCAAACTTGACATATGGGGCAATGAGGTCACAAGGGCTGGTTTTGATGAAGTTGTACATGATCCCCTTGACTGCTATAGCATCGCAATGCGCTTATTCAAATGAGGACTGTATAGCAGGGGACATTCGTAACACTGCATATAGGAATAATATGATTATAGCACTTTGGACTGGCTTTTTGGCGTCTGCTGCTAAACACAACACTTGTGGACGTGGATATTAAAACGGCTGCCTAATTTAATTCGATTTATCTTGTCAGGACCGAAGCTCAATCACTATCCCGATTTTCGTTACCGCATCGAAACTGGAACCGGGAAACTACCATTGACGTTATTGTTGTTGGAAAAAGATATACCTTGTCAACCCGCACATATAGTTATAAAAGTGATTAACTCTTCAAAGCTAACAATCAGCATATCTTATGCATATACTTATGTCAAGGCAACATTTCGTGCGGCATCCGGTGTAGAGTCATGTGTTTTATTCCCCGTAGTGCTATTCTTATTAGACATCGAGCTACATAGGACACGCGTAATTTGGATGATAAACGAAGAAAGCTAAGTTGCACATTGCTTCTTGCATCTACTCCGCAAAACAAGTATTTAATATCAGGACGTTGTATACCATAAAGACATTGACAAATGGTAACGCCGTGCTGTTTACCCAGTGCAGCGGCCTCGTTAATAATATCACGCCAAAATATCGGCCCTGGGATATGTGTGGTAAATTTACCGGATATTAATATGTCATCAGCAGTATCAATCTTTTAGTCTGTTTCTAATTAATTTCTGTATTTTACTAAACTGACGGGTTTATGAATAGAACAATAGCAAATAAGATCCGTTGTTTGTTACTTACAATGGTTAGGAGCTCCTAAAACAATTAGGCTGCATAACTGGGTAGCCTAGAGGCACGACGATTAATAACATTTTCGGGGCATTCAGCATTAATTGGTCGTGCTGACGAACGATAATTTTGCATTTAATCAAAAACAAGTTGATTATCAATGTTGATGCATTTCTGTTAAATTAATGTCAATTTGTCATGTAGATAGAGCATTACCGCGTTGCATTGTTTAATAAGTAATGAGCTAATATATCGACAAATTCTTACTGCCAACAAAACTTCAAGGTAATCATATCATCTCCACCTTATCTGGCCACGCCGTATTACATACTGGTAATATTCAGAAAAGCACATGCTAATGTATAAGCTGGCTTATTGTAGACGATACCATCAGAGCATCTCTCTGCTGTCTTATGTGGAGTGTCACTAAAACATGCAAGTACGAATTGCTCTGTCTTGGCATCTAAATGTGAACCGATGATATAAAGCAATAGCGGGCGTCTCAAGATTGTAGTGTAAATGTTTTTTTCCATGAATACAAGAGGACACCTAGCGATGTCAGTGCGTATGTGAATCAGCATTCGCTTCTTGTTGTTTTCGTTTATTGTAGATCAATTTTACAAAAACAATATACGCATTGGGCATTTTTCAGTGCGATTTGAATTAAAAATAACTACCTTTAACATTATTGGCCAATACAAATCTATGTAGTATGTCTATTCATGGATCTAGTTCTGTTCATTTGTAACTAATGCAATAACTGCCGGGTATAACACTGAATACGACATCGGGCTTGACAGGTAAGTGGGTTAACTTAGAAAGACTAAAACTATTTCTTTTCTTCATAATAACTCTCATTTGATGTCAATTTGTCCCGGTCTTGCTTTCGGTTGGACATATAATATTGATTTCCCACATTAACACTGACACATGACAGATATCTACTGTCTATAACGACAACGAATGCGATAAAAGGAGGAACTCCACCCTAACCAACTATTCCTCTACCAATAATTTATGTGGCTACTCTCTCCCTGTTTCTCTAACTGCATTTAGCAGCTGTAAATGAAATAATCACTGTACTATGTTAACGATTAATCAGCTTTTTTGTTTATGCTAGGTCGGTAAGTTGAACCTGTTATTGCATCGAAATAAAAGCCTGACACAAATATTAGTACAACCCTTTTTACGGAAATTAATAACATACAAAAGCGTTTTAAACTAATAATCATCAGCTCTCCATAGCTTACAACCGATAAGCAAATCTGCACATTTCTAGAATCGTATGTAGTATTATGGCAGTTGCGCCAGTGGTGCTGGGCCATCATGTAAGGTGGCAACAAATATTAAAATTATTATTTCGGTACATTAACAAAGGCCTGATGCCTCATCGATGATATAACTCATATTACACTATAGCAGAACTGATTGCAATCCGTCCATGTTCAAAAATTCGGTCACTTGTCATTCAATATGAGCGCCATACACTTTGGCAGATATATATTTAATGCACAAACACAGATAAAATAAATGTAGTTAATAGGTGTATCCTTGTATTGCACTATTAGTTATATGTCCTTTGCTCTAGAGTTAATCAGCTAATGCACTACCAAAATAGAATCGTTCTTGAAGTTTCTGCCATTCAGCAATATTTTATTCATGTAACTGTTCCCGCTTTATGAGTTAAGGCACCAACATGATTGGAACCATCCTCTGGAGAGCGGCAATATATTGCAACCACTATTGCCTTCGCTACGGCCGAGCATGCTGGCGCCGTCAAATACCGCACTTTTATAGAGTAAATTATTACGGAGCATGGGTATTGCCAATAGCCAAGTCGGTTTCATACAGCCAGTGAATAGACGATTAAGGGATACACCTGTACGTGACAGCATAGTTAAGAAGAATTATCAGAATAGGTGGGTTAGAACGAATGATGCGCATCACGAATCGTCATAACGCTGAATTGTAAGGCAGAATGGATTGTATTTTCCGTTATCTTCGCATATCGCTTAAGTCCAACGCAATTTGCTGTAAGTTGATCCTGATTCATCATACGCACGTAAGTGGGTATCATACAAGCTAGCAACACACTCATCATCTCAGCATTAAGTTGTATGATAATTAAGATTATTGCGAAACGGACCCACATGCGAAGTACACGGAGATCGTTAGCACATCCAGGTCAGCCAACATGCTAGAGTTAATACGACTGCTCAGTTATGATATCAGCCGTTTATCTTATACTTCCCTAAAATTGGTCATTAATAATTGTCTTAGTCAAGGCGGATGAATATTCTTTGAAAACAATGTGACATAGTTTATGGTATCTGATACGTAAGCGGCTATTCTGGTACCCTTTGTTTGGCCTTCAAAATTAATGTCGACCTCTATATTAGTGTGCTTATCCAAAGTTGCCATATAAATACTAAACCAAGCACTCCCAACCTATCGAATTGTTTCTGATATTCAATTAAGGGATGATCCGACATTAGTACGAGTGAGACGTGCTATGCATACCGGGAGTGACGTGAATGGATGAATCCTATACATCGCCGAGATTTAACCCAAACACATTCGAAATGTTTGTGTTACATTGTTTTGAGCTGGGATTCACATCACCTAGTTATTGCGTCGCATCAACATGACAATTAGGATATCCAGTAAATGTCAGGGTTTTTATGCACATGTGTAAATAATACCGTCACTCAAGGAATGAACGAACACGTTTTTTGTGTGCTGTGACTTTCTGCAGATGCGTAACCCAATATACGTATGGCATGCACGTGTAATTGCCGTCAGTAGCATTATCTATTCCTCATTAACATCTGCATTAGGCTATCAACCATTGTGTTAACATACCATTATTTGTCATTGTTAAAAGGGACATTTATGATCCGGTCTAACATTGTCCAAGCCATGCTGATGCATTAAAGACATGTTAACACAATGTATCAGCAAATAACATATTGCTCTTAGTCCAAAGCCAGATGGTAAAATTAGAATGCTAGCTGTGTGGTCCTATAAAGATAAAACTCCTTGTTTCTTCAGATTGACTCTATTAAAGCTTCCTGATAGTTCTAAGATGAATAGGTTGATTTACCCATTGAGAGTAGTAGTGATATCTTGCGGAAGTAATTTGTCTGATTCTTATTTACATGCAACGAATATCGACCTGATTATTGCTGTGTATGTTTACTCTTCGAAAAAAACCTGACCTCCCATACGGGGCATAGAGAGAGAGAGAGAGAGAGAGAGAGAGAGAGAGAAGAGAGAGAGAGAGAGAGAGAGAGAGAGAAGAGAGAGATATATATATATATATATATATATATATATATATATATATATATAAGAGAGAAGAGAGACAGAGGGAGAGGGAGAGAGAGAGAGAAGGAGAGGGAAAGATATAGAGAGATATAGATATATATAGAAAGAGATATATATAGAGATATATATATATATAATATATATATATATATATATCTATATATATATATATATATATATATATATATATATATATATATATATAGATCTATATCTATGTATATATATAATATATATAGATATGTATATATAATAGATATATATATATATATCTATGTATATAGACATATCTCTCTTCCTCTATATCTCTATATGATCTATATAGGGATATGTACAGAGATATATATCTCTATATAGAGATATATCTATATATAGAGACAGATATCAAATATATGTATATCTAGGTATACAGATATATATATATATATTATTTATATATGTATATGAATCTATATATATATTTCTATATTACATATGTATAGATATATATATTTAGAGAAAGAGACATATAGAGAATATATAGATATATATATATCAGATATGTATATATATACATATATATATATAGAGAGGGATATATATATATGAATATAGATCTATACAGATATACATATATATATATATATATATATACATATATCCTCTCTATATATACATATATAGATATTATATCTCCTCTATATCCTATTTATCTATCTATATATAGATATATATATAGATATATATATACATATATATATATATAAATATATATATCCTCTCTATATTCCTATATATATATATATATATATATATACATATATATATATATATTTACATATATGTATATATATATATAAATATACTATATATATATATATATATATTATATATATATATATATATATATATATATATATATTTACATATACCAATATATGTAAAAATATATATATATATATATATATATATATACATATATATATATATATATATATATATATATATATATATATATATATATATATATATATATATATATATATATATATATATATATATATATATATATATATATATATATATAGTGACAATTACAACCATTCGTGGACTCCAACCATTCGTGGACAATTTTTTATAATGCATTTTTGCTATCAGTAATTATCAGTTATTTATTCGGCATATTTTAATTGATACAGCAAAATAGTTTTATGCGAATAAAAACCTTTTTATCACTTTATATTCCTGTTATAGGCTTTTAGTCCTCGAAAGGTCGGCTACGAAAGGTCAAGACACTAATTTATACGTTTAAATCGCACCATGTGTGATCATATATATTTTAGAATATTTGCGGAATACGGAAATTTATAAATCCTTCCAGTCATCATGGATTAGAAACATAATAATTGTTGTATAAGTGATCATTGTGATCCATTGGTGTCATTTTGCGATCTGATTAAATGTTGTAGATTGATGAATAAGGAGAAAAATAAAGTTTTTGATTGTGAAATTTTGAAAAAAAGTCGATTATTTAAATTTTTGAAATAAACATCTCCATCACACATGATTGAACATTTTTTCGGCAATTTGGATCATCGAATGGTCAAACCAAAATACTAATTTAAGATGCATATAATTAAATTGGTTTTATGGTGTGGATCATTTGTTATTTAAGCGATTGATATGCAGGCTTCTTATTTCGTAGTTTAGCAGTGTCTGTAATCATAGCGTTTGTTTATGTCATAGTGTTTGGCGGTCTCTCGGCCTTATCTTGTACATGCGATATGTTGCTTATCGGCTTGCCGCCCTGCTAGGATGTCACATGACTTCTCATTACTGCAGTTGCCGATAGGGGCGATCATCACTTCCTTTCTCCTTGTGTCTGTCGCCATCTTAGCTCGCACGATTTTTTATTCTTGGCAATCCGTCGCCATCAGGTCATTTCGATCGTTTTCAGTGCCTTGCCTATTCCTCAACGGGATCTATTTGTAGCCCTGCACTGCCTGGCGCAATTTTAAGGTCGGTGTGAGTTTTCGTTATACTATTTATTTTTTGGTCACTTTATATCTCGACCATCTGGCTCGATTGTAAAAGCGGTATCCTGTGTTTCGCTTATTTACAATGTCGGCTTCTTCTGATATTGCCCCCTTTACTTCCATTCTTATTATGGGTCATTCTTTCACTAAGCGTTTGACCGCTTTTGCTAGGGATTCCGGGATGCTCTCTCTCAATTTAGCTGGGGGCCACGAGGTTTTCTTTCGTGGTATTTCGGGCCTCACTTTGCCAAAGTTGCTCAACGAAGTGGGTATGGTTTTTGCCTTGAACCCGGCAATCGTGGTCATCGATATTGGTACTAATGATTTGTCTGCGTCCTCCTGTTTTCCCGCCGCATTAACCGAGGACGTATCTGCTTTCGCTAACTTGTTGGTTAATCAATATGGCGTCTCTCGTGTTGTGTGTTCCCAAGTTTTCGTTCGCGATGTCGTGGCGTGTAACCGTGCCTACCCTCAACATAACACTCGCAACGACTTCAATTCTTGTGTCTTGCTTTACAATTCTACCTTGTCATCTCTTTGTGCGTCTAATCCCCGCATTCTGTTTTGGCGGCATCGTGGTATTTGGTCTAACTGGCAACTATATTTGCGTCACAATGGAGAACATCTCAATCTGGCAGGTCTTGCAAAATATTTCAACAGCTTGCGTGGTGCTGTTATAGCAGCTACTAACTTGCAGTTTTCTTACTCACAATGATTCCTGGTCCTTGTGTCTAATAACTTCTGGATTGTATTTCTAGGCTTGTGGCCTGGTTTATTCCCTGAGCTTTCTTAGCCTGGGTTATTATAATTTTTCCGTGAGCTTATGTTTCAAGATGGAGCTTTTCCTTTGTTTTGTTTCTTTGTAACGGTGTTTACCTTGGCCGGGGCTTTATTTTCCGTGGACTTATGTTTCACGACGTAGACTTCGGTCTTTTATTCTGCGTGAGCTTGTCTGTCACGTAGCTATTTTGCGTGAGCTTGTCTGTCACGTAGTTATTTAGCGTGAGCTTGATTGTCACGTAGTTATTTGGCGTGAGCTTGACTGTCACGTAGTTATTTGGCATCAGCTGTCTGTCACGTAACCCCCATTTTATTTTGGCCGGGCCGTTATTTTTTCCGTGAACTTATGCTTCACGATGGAGCCTTTCCTTTGTTTTGTCTCTTTGTAACGGTGTTTACCTTGGCCGGGACTTTATTTTTCGTGGGCTTATGTTTCACGATGTAGACTGCGTGAGCTTGTCGGTCACGTATTTATTTTGCGTGAGCTTGATTGTCACGTAGTTATTTTGCGTGAGCTTGATTGTCATGTAGTTATTTTGCGTGAGCTTGATTGTCACGTAGTTATTTGGCGTGAGCTTGACTGTCACGTAGTTATTTGGCGTGAGCTTGTCTGTCACGTAGTTATTTGGCGTGAGCTTGTCTGTCACGTAACCCCCATTTTTTGGCCGGGCCGTTATTTTTTCCGTGAACTTATGCTTCACGAGGAGACTTTGGGCTCAATATCATTTCGCAACTATTTGTCTTGCTAGCTTATGTATGTCTTGGTGCCTTGGCCAAGCTTATATTATTTCTGGCATTAACTAGTATGCTGGGTAATATTTTAATCATTTATCCATTTTATTGATCGTCATCCACACTCGTCTTCACCCATTACACTATGCGGCTGTTACCCTTAACTGTTCAATGGCCTTGTTCTTTAAAATTTTTGCCAGAAGTGGTCTGGTTATATCCATTGCTCGGGTTATTATTAATATTATTATTATAATTTTTCCGTGAGCTTATGTTTCACGATGGAGCCTTTCCTTTGTTTTGTCTCTTTGTAACGGTGTTTACCTTGGCCGGGGCTTTATTTTCCGTGGGCTTATGTTTCACGATGTAGACTTCGTTCTTTTCTTCTGCGTGAGCTTGATTGTCACGTAGTTATTTTGCGTGAGCTTGATTGTCACGTAGTTATTTGGCGTGAGCTTGACTGTCACGTTGTTATTTGGCGTGAGCTTGTCTGTCACGTAGTTATTTCGCGTGAGCTTGTCTGTCACGTAACCCCCATTTTTTGGCCGGGCCGTTTTCCGTGAACTTATGCTTCACGAGGAGACTTTGGGCTAAATATCATTTCGCAACTATTTGTCTTGCTAGCTTATGTATGTCTTGGTGCCTTGGCCAAGCTTATATTATTTCTGGCATTAACTAGTATGCTGGGTAATTTTTTTAATCATTTATCCAATTTTATTGATCTTCATCCACACTCTTCTTCACCAATTACACTATGCGACTGTTACCTTTTACTGTTCAATGGCCTTGTTCTTTACAATTTTTGCCAGAAGTGGTCTGGTTATATCCATAATTTTGTGCAGTTACTCTGCCGTTGAGTTCCATGTGCTGCAGATGTCCACATCAACCCGAGGACGTAAGAGAAAACCGTCTGCAAAGATGGCAGCCCCCAAGTCCAAAAAATCGGCTGGTGATCCTCAAGCCCCAGTCCAGCCCGACATGGCAACACAATTGCAGGTCATCCAAGACAAAATGGACCAGATGCAAGCTATTGTGTGTGACCTCGCTGCTTCCCAGAGCTCATCGCCCTCTAGGGAACGCCCTCCTGTACGGTCCGTTCCGGAATCAAGTTCAGCCATCCGCAGCCTGCCATCGTCCAGTTCTGACTCCGGTCCAGTTATTGAGACCATAAACATTAACCCCTCTCCCCAAGAATTGTAGGAAATTCATGGAGGACCACTCCCTCAACAAGTCTCAGACTCGCATTCCCACTCGAAGTCTTCCTTGCAATTTGTCGTCTCCTCTCTCTTAGACAACGCATTAGCTCCCGACACCTGCAAGATTTATGCTAGATCTATTGCATTGTTTTGACAGTTCGTAAGCACCCTTGGCCCAGATGTTCAGTGGCTCCCTGCCAAATTCCAGTTGCCGTTTCATACATTGCAAATCTTTTTTCATTAAGTCATGCCTCTTCCTCCATACTTTCTTCGGTCTCAGCCATTTCCTATTATCACAAAATGCGTTCTGCTGTGGACCCTACTTCTGCCTTCGTGGTCAAAAAAGTTCTCCAAGGCGCCTGTAACCTCCGTCCTTCGCTGGATTTGCGGGCCCCTATAATTCCATCTGTGCTCCATAAACTCATCGATTCCCCCCCCCATATTAGTGATTCAATATTTACCTGCCATCTCATTTCTGCCATGTATATATTCTGGCCTTTTATGCCTTTCTGAGGGTCGGCGAATTCACTGCGAAATCTCGACATGATGCCAACCATTCTATGCAGTTTCATCAGCTGTCTATTGTAGATAACTGTATCATTCTCAAATTTACAAAGTTTAAGCATCATAAAGGTCCACCTATATCCATCCTTATTTCTTCTCAGAAGCCTCCCTATTGTCCTGTTGTAATTATAAAAAAACTCGCTCTTAGAGGGTCTTCTGGAGGCCCTTTGTTTTCCTTTCCTAATGACATTCCTGTTAGCAGATCTTGGTTCTCCCAAATCCTACAGCGTTCTTTGTCCTGGGCGGGCCTCTCTGACCAAAAATATCAAAGCCATAGTTTCCGCATAGGAGCTGCCACTACAGCTGCTATGAAAGGCATTTCTGAAGATGAAATACAGTGAATGGGTCGCCGAAAAATCTTCTTCCTTCAAGAAATACATTCGCATACCAACACTCTCAATCCCCTAATATCTTCCCTCCTTGGCTGCTAGCTGCTTCTTCGGAGAATTTCGGTCTAGTGTCTGTATTTACTGCCAGGTAATCATGTCAACTGAGGTTGGTGATTGCTAGCTCTGGGTGGTTTTTTGTCTATCTTTTTATCTGTACCATGATATAATCATCTCTAAAATTTGTGTAATCGCCAGTTATTTCTGTTCAAGTATTGATATCTGGTATCACTCACTGATGTGTGGTTTAAAGCAACTTTGATCTATGCATTTCAACTGAGGTGGCCAGGTGCATAGCATTGGGTATGTTTTACTTTGTTGATGTACATTTTGTTGTATTTCTAAATGAACAAAGTTTTCTTGTCAACTTGAATTAAAACCTAATTTGGGTGGGGGTTTTTGGCCAGGCTCCTCAGCCTATATGAATTGGGTGGTTGTCTTATGTGGATCCCCCCACCTTTGCTGTGTGCGATATATATATATTATATTCACCTTATATATATATATATATATGCACCTGGCATTATATATAAATATATAATATATATACATATATATATGTAAAACTCGGTAATGTATTATCTTCATTACTGTCTACTTTGTACTGCGGTGGTTGGCATGTTTTGTAAATGCAACGCGTAGATTATTGTGCCATAAAACAGGAAAATCAAATAAATCGGATTAAGAGATCGACCTATGCAGATACTTGGCGGCCAGCAAATGTTAATTGGTTTCCAAACAGCAATCCCAATAATGCACAACATTGAAAGCGAAATAGTGAGCAACAACTCTATATGGTTTGCAACAATGTGGTATGTTAAAATATATGGCACTGAATGCTAAGCGGCAAAAAACTATTGATGTAAAAACAAGGAAGCTTTCAATCATAAAACACTATATCGGCAAATTATGCATTTGACCCCAATGTTTAATTAAGCAATGAATATCAGCAATCCATCTAGAACCAATCACACGTGTTCTCAGAAGTCCACAGCAGAAACTATTGGCGTAATATGATCTTTCCTACATACTACTCTGTTCCGCAGATCAAGTTGAGAAGACAAACAGGCAGCCAAATTGTAATAAAACTTTATCATCCAGAATGTTGATTTACTCTGCGACACATACGATGAAGCGAGAGAGTGTGCGCGGTGTACGACACACACTGGAAGTTATGTTATATAATAAACTTTGATGGGTCATATATTATACAAAAGTCATCAAAAATATCACCATAGTTGAAAGAATCCCCTACATGATAGACTGTTCTCCTACAGCACTCTTATTGATTATGTCGATTTTGAAAGTACTGAACGAAATACAATATTTGAAACCAACCAAGTAAACTCAATTTCAAGTTGATCGACCCACTCGAGCAGAATGTTGGTAATTGTAACATAACAATGTGACCATCCGGTTTAAATCGGTGTGCTCCCCTTTTTTTCCCCCAAAGTTTTTTGTTATTCACCTCTTTGAAAGCCTTAAGTGCGAGGTAATATTCATTAACCGGTTATGTATTACGTTATCGACAGAGCTTTTACCCACAGCTCCATGTAATGACACGCCGCAATTAACCATGGGATCATCAGCCAACCCAGCGGTGTAAGGGCCTAATAGCACGCGCCGATTTGACTACTGAGGACTAGATTTAGCGTTAGGTCGATTATGTACTTCAGCCTTTCTGATCTCAGAGCCCACTGTGTGTTGTGGCATTAGAATAGAAGACACTGGTAATGCATCCATTTGTTTTGTTAGTTCAAAGCAATAATAAGCTAACCTAGCTGAAATTGGTTGCGGAAATTCTACTCGTATCTGCAACGATAAATACATTAGTTAAAACAAAAACCATATGGTTTGACGCCAACCATTGCAGGAATCACCGGTTGTTTTATAGGCATGCCTCACGTGAACATGTATCAAAATTGCATACAAACACTGACTATGCTATCTGTATGCAATATCCGTGGATATCTGTTTCCGCATCAGTGCCCTGTGATAAATAAACACATCTCCAATGTTTTACCATTGGCAATGTTCGTGAAATCTGATGTTTTTGCGACAAATATTCCAATATCATGCTATGCATGGCGAGCTAATAATTATCACCCTATTGTCAAACAGAAACCCACGTTTAGGCATCGAACATTTAGAATTTTTGTTTTAGTGAGTGGCTACGTAAGTACAAAGGCTTTATTCTATTTTTAGAAGCTTCGGACCACTAAACCACGATGGAATCTGGCATATACTCCCCAGTTACGGTTAAACATGTCCCACTAAAGGCATCTGGTCACAATAACACACGTTCGACATCGCTCCCAGGCGAGTAATATATGAAGATGTGGCTTTAGGGTTTCTATTGACCCTTTTCTGTTGCCTCATTTGGGATGTTAATTAAAGGTATCAGGGCGCAGCCAGAAGGATTCATTGCCTGGGAGGCTCAGGTTGCTACATATCCTCCGCTCCACAAAGAGCAGGCAACATGGTGGCATTATCATTAAAAGCTGGCAGGTGGATAATGGTGCGACAGCCAGTCTGATGTTATCTAGTTTGTATACTAGTTAACTAGTTCGTAACACCAGCATTTAATGTATATCGTACAACCTACATAAAAAGATGATTTATCACAAATTTGTAAATAACCCTGTTTTGTGCACACTCTTATAGTAAAAACCAATCGCACAAACAGAACAAATTGCGTACTTCAATATATGAAAGGTGTTGCATTAATGCATTAGCATTCGAGGCTTGCAAATCTGCATTTTCTGTAAAGCTTTGCTATTTGCTTCTATATGTTAAATGACACAATGGGTTCTAGTTGTATGTGGGTTCTCCCGACAAGCACAAGTATTGATGTTCCAGAAATGTTTGACATGGATCATTAACAGCATGTTTCTATGCTTTCGCCATTTACAATTACATAGCCCCAGCTATGCTTTAGTAATATAAACACTCAAGCAGAGGATAATAGAGGAGAATGTTTGCATTCAAGGTGTTTTTTTAAGTAGAGGTGATCTGTACTGGGTGTTTTGCTCAGCTTTAAAGCAAATAAAATGTATCGCATTTATGCAGTTATTGCTTCGCCAGAAAGGTGGAAACATGACCTACAAAGTCATCTGTGAAACGAATCTACCAGATGACAATGAAGTCAACAATAACCAACCAACAAATCAGCACAAAACCACACGAAACTGAGAAGTATGATGAGATCGAGACGCAATGACTGGACCCGTCGTGGAATTTTTCTATATTCCTTCTGCTAGCACACACACATGCAAAAACTTACATATATGTACATGCCCTGAAGTTCATAAATAATTACTCCTGTTACAAAACAATACACTCAGCGTAAGCCATACTATTTGCGTTTGTCTAAGAAAAATATTTTAGGTTCACACAACAAACTGGGCGAGACAACAATGCATTTGACACCTTCATATAGAATATACCTTCACCGCCAAAATAATGAGGCTAATATTTTGCTTTTGCGGTTTTAGGTGGATTATTTACAAACGTTAACTCAATCTCCATTATTCTTTACATTGACTCATACCACCAACAGTAAGCACAATCGCTGTCATTTAACAATTTTGTCACGTCTTCAACGAATGGTTGGAGTGCGGTCTTAGATATCGCTTATCGCAGTATATCGGCTGCATATCTGCTAAAAGTAGGCACTTGCACATCGCAAGCACATCAAACGCTGGTTTTGGCCTTATCATTTACAGATGCCGCTTGCAATAACGTTTTGATTGCTCCTTTGGCTGTTAAAATCTATAGATTAAGATTACTTTTTAAAAAGGTATATATTCAAGTATATTTGTGTTTAGCGAATACCCATGCTGGCTTAAAAGGAGATGATAATTAGCATTATGATTCTTGTTTACTACTTTATAAAGAACATAAATACGTTTATTGAGGAACATCTAATTAGTGTATGGGTTAAAAATGTCTTGGTCGTCTTCCTAACCAGTCCTTACACGGATACAACTTCCTAGTGAGTGCTATTGTATTTATGAGCAGCAGTATTCCAGCAAAATATTCACGCATCAGAGCGATCGCAGCATCAGCACTGGATTATTTTATCATAAATGAATGTCTAACAGTGTACATAGACGTTGTCAAAATACGCACACTTGATTGATTTTGACGTAATAATGTTCGACACTGTGGCAAAATGGCGCCATGATGCAATTTATCATCATTATATGATGTGTTATATGATCAGGCATTTATGGCCTTCTTGGTTGCATTTGTGCAATGGAGCAGCCGTGAAGCAATATGTAGATGCCGATGCTCCAACTTGGCATCTATATGGAGTAAAGACATGCTTATAAATATAGAAAGGCTATTATTTGAAACGGAAATAATATAAGCAAACAACTTGGCGTTTTTGTTTATTTGCAATCGATCAGAGACAATGTTTTCGGATAAATATTGCTGATCATGCGGTATTTTAGTAGTATTCATACCAGAGAGAGTAACTTTCGTATATAGCTTGGCGTCATTAACCATATAAGCCGTATGGATAACGCACTTAAAATATCGCGAAGATTCCAATCACCAGTGATGCCGTAACTAAAATGATTGGTGCAAGAATCGGAATGACTGGACAAATAGTGCACAAAGGGTTATTTTCAACGTCATTATTTAAATGCTGGGCAAGCCGCTAACCATATGTAGATGCCGATGTCCAACTTGGCATCTATATGGAAATAACCAAGCTATTTGAAATAATATATGCTTTAGAGAGGCAATGATTTGTCGCGGACATACTCAATGCTCCAAGTCATTACGGGTATTATGTTCCATGTCCATCACGAGCAAATTGAGTTATTAGCTGGAAATATAACGTCATATAATATATAATTGCCAACCTGGACACATATTATCTGCGGATGGGATTTAACTTGTATATCCTATCATTTCGCTGAAAGGACTGACGTATGGCGCGAATACGAAATCTCAGCCCAATGAAAGGCTATTCTGCATATGTTTTTTCGAAGCTACTTAAGGGGGCAAGCAATAACAGTAGAGTAGCCGAATACCACGAAGCCGTCGTCTGTATGTAATTGATGGTCCTAAATAAAGCTGCTTGACTAACACAAATAACCAAGTAAAATGGGTGAATATTATGCTAATGTGCCATACATTACAAACATATACAGCTCTGCTTCAATGATATACAGGATAGTTGAAGTCGCACAAAAAGCGATAAAACAATATTTAACATAGGCATTATATGACATACGTCTACTTAAAGCATTTATATGAAGGAAAATACTACATTATCGCTTTCTCATCTAGTCATTTTTCCATGTACAATACAAATGCAAACAAATATCTTTATGAGCAATATTTTTATGAACAATGATATAGATTTGCCGTTGTCTATCATGGCAATATCTATGTTCAGCATAGCCTCATGGCTAAGGGAATTTTTTATGTGTTAAGACAGTGCTTTAATCAAAAGCATTCAAAATGTTTTCCATGAGTCACGGGAACGGTGCATCATCTTATCGGGTCGGATTTATGCTAGTTTATTATGAGAGCAAAGCCTAAAAATTGTCAAGCACCATTGATTGAAACAAAATACATTGCTGCTGCAAAACTCCTGTAATTAGACTAGACTATGCCTCTCCCCCATAAAAATGCCAATAATGTTCTGTGCAGTCAGCAGAACCGGCTGCAAAGTAAATATGCAATGACTCACGGAGTTGTAGAATTAGCATATGCAGTGAAAACATGACAATTGTGGCTGTCAAAAAAGGTCTTTGACGCAATCGACACTGTGCAGAGAATCATGTTCATTGAAGCTTTGTTTTCCAACCGATAGTTCATATAATTCGAATTGCAAGGCCCCCCCCCCCCCCCCCCCCCCCCCCCCCCCCCCCCCCCCGCGCCTCCCCTAGTTCTGGCGAAACGATCGGTAGCCGGTCGCCGATGAACAGCCAGCATTGATTTATTAATGCATGCAGCGGAATGTCCCCAAATAATTATCTGATGCGTTGTAATCGCTTTTGTGGTCGCAGCCGTCGTCCCCTTTGGGACTGTTATAATGTCAAACACAAGTTGCGAAGCCGCCTCTCTTCAAGTAATTACGCATTTAGTTCGGCAGACAATAAAACGGCCGAATTGAAGTGATGGCTAATTGGCATGCAGTAAACAGGACGCCTGTATGATGTCTCGGCTGCACTTTGAAGGAAGCTTTTTTGATTATCAATGTTGAATCCGGCATTATACAGTACTAATTTACAAAATGCATGACTCAACTAGCAGTAGATGTAATGCATTTGATCCATGTTGCGGACTCGTAATCAACCAATGGCACTTGCATATAATAGAGAATAAAAGCCGGAAAGTGAAATTATTCGGAAAACAGGCACATTCCTCTAAGCGGCACTTTTGTTTGATACCATTTATTTCCTGGCGCCATTAAAATAAACTGGAGGCTTTATCTCAAGGAATCCCATTGCCCTTCAGTACAAAACTGTGCTATATCGGCCCACATCTGCATGATGTAATATAACCCCGCAAATTCGGCCTCTTCACAACCCAGCAATGGAATGGAATGTTAGAAGGGATTTTGTGATTGTGGTGCATTGCTCGTCATCAGCTAGAACAGGCTAAGGTTGTGTAAAAGTGTGCTATATTTACGATCTACCTTGCGGCCAAGATCTAACTGCGGTGCTTAATTTAGTAGACATATGCAGAGCTTCATGAAATGAAACTTTGGATTCGTATAGGCAAACAGGCGCAGTCGGATATTCGATGTGATACCTGGTACAATGTATGTTCTCGATATTTGCTGATGTATATTCATCAGAAAGCGAATGGCTTAAATAAATACAGCTTGTTAACGCTCCTGCTTACTTTCGAAACCGGTATATATCGTATCGTTTTTTATTATTGAGGATAATTTAGCTGCACATGAAAGTGTCGTGTATATATGATATGCTATGTTTTACCAGCCATTTAGTAGCATCGTTTTGTATCGGGGTACTTTGGTAGAATGACAGCACTTGTCTTTCAATAGCATTAATTGAATGGTTCAGTGCGCGTAATATAACTTCATTATCGGTGGTTGAAATGGCTATCAGAATGCAATCTATATATGCGATGTTATGTGCATTTACGGATAGATTCTGCTTTGCTATGTTTTATGGAGGAATGTTGATGTATGTGATTTGCAAATAGTCCTTTGAATAGGATATAAACTACCACATATATGAAGCCCCACACAAAAGTGATCAGTGTAGACATTATTCGGCAACATCTGCTAGAATGGCCGATCTACAAAGAAACAATCACTCAATCATCAACATAACATCAATTCGATGGTTCGGTCACATCGTCTTGTCAGAAGGTTAAGACTTTAAAGTATATATCGTACATTCCTCCCAGTCCGCTTTGCATCGTTGGTTTGGATGCAAATTGTGTTGTCTCTAAGATGCCACCGTGTGTTATATACTCGCCGCTTGCTCTCCTTGAGCGACTTGGTCTGGCGAATAATTGCCTGACAAGACGCGTGCATATGCCTTGAAATGTTTACACATTGATATGAAAATCGACATTGAGGCTTCATTGAGGATGGTTTATAGAAATAAATCCGACTTTTGATATCCCAACAATACTGTTGATGCATATGAGCGGGGTAGTTGCGATAGTTACATGTCTGATGGAGCACAATACTATCCGATGGGATCGACTAATGTTAAAAGCAAAAAAAAAAGTGTTTCAAGCCAATAAAAAGAGTAAAGTAATGAACGATTTCAAATCTTTGATAAACATTGCAACTATGTTTGTGAATCATATTTTCCTGTAGTATATACTCTCCATGGTCGAAAAAAGCTTCATTTGTTGTTTAATACTATTCATGTAGTACATTAACAAGGCTAGCGTTGGATATTAAGTGATAAACTGAAGCATGTGAAACCCATCAATTATAGAGGTAGACACGACTATGTATATATATATATATATATATATATATATATATATATATATATATATATATATATATATATATATATATATATATATATATATATATATATATATATATATATATAATATATAATATATAGTGTGTGTGTGTGTGTGTGTAGATATAGGGGATACGGTTTGGGTTGTTACGAAACTGTTGAACGAATCACACCACCCATTCATTTTCCTGGCCAATTTAACATTTGGCTGAGTTCATCTCTTATCTTTCCGCTGATGTATCTCTCATTTCTCAGCGACACTACATCATATATATATATTCGCTATATTGTGGGTATATAGCTGGCGAATGGATACGGTTTTGGGTAACAGCGAATCTGTTGATGACACACCCCATTTCATTTTCCTGGCCATGTTTATGTTTTTGGCGGATTTCATCTCTTATCTTTCCGCTGATGTCAGCATTTCTCAGAGACACTACATCATTATGATATTTCGCTCTTGTGGGTAATAGCTGGCGATGTACAATTTAAATTTATTTGGTCACAAACATTTGATGTGTATAGTATGGGTTCATCAGCTAATATGTCAATCGTGACTTATTATTTGTTATAAATGTGGTAAACATTAACTCTTGCAGAAATTCGGGCTACCTTCCTGCCATTAATTAATTTGGTAGATCAGGGGGCACCAGACCGTTACGTAAAAACGTCATTCACAAATAGCTTAGAGGTGGAGAGATACATTAAATCTTGAAACAGTAAACCTAGGACAAAGAAATAGCCTGGCTTGCGGTACCTAAGCAAATAAATGAATGCTGCACCCTATCCGGCTTTTATCACTTAAATTATGAGAGCAATCGACATATTGGCGTTGTAATGTAAGGACATGGCGTCAAGTCTGCTGCGATGAAGAAAGCGGCGCGCACTTCGTATCGACCGCGCAGAATTGAGGGCAGCGTGGGTCTTTTGTGCTCGAGCTTGGATTACTTTTCATCTACCGGAACTAAGCACGCCGCGTATGCAGGACAGCGCATATCTCGAACTGATGGTGAAATACAATTGCATACACCTTCATCCGATCCGTAAAATCATTGTCGTGTTATTTCACAAGGAACCAACATCAACTCATCAAGTTCATCTCTCTGCCATCTGGATCATAAACGTCGTCAGTATTGACACAAGTTCCTTGGCAAAGGAAACCGGATGTTATTTACGTCAAATACATCTAACTGTTTTGGTAATATACGGGCACTGTTGGTACATCTCATAACTTCGCAAAGACGTTATCACTTCTAAGTAATGTTATTCTGTTAGCAAATTACAAACATGATTCGCCAATACATCGAAAACACAATGGCACCTCGTCTAGCGAAGTGTTTAAATACAGAATATCTATTGGACTATCGCAAACTTTTGTAACATAATCGATGCCCACACATCATAATGGTGTCGCACTTGCGTACCATTTTTACGGTTGCGTCATTTATCAATGAATTCGCGATATCGATGTAAGCAAATACTAATTTAATGCCGAGCTTAACATTACTAATGCATTTCTCTTGCGCACGGCGGTTGCGATTACAAATTGGAGTAGCTAACACAGTTTAAGATAATCCGATTCATCTATATTCAGGACATGTGACTTAACATCAAACGAAGCACTTCCACAGGATTTAACAATTTGTCTTAATGGCCGCAATTTGCCTATCAACTTCGAACCACAGAGACACAATGTTAAGCCATTCAACACTAACATGACAGGTGGGTACTGATGGTGGAGCAATCACCGATCTATTTAGCGATAAGCGCAATGTGAAATTGGCCTTTTCTTCTCTACCGTAATCAGGTAAAGGCTATTGAGATTTATAAGTGTAGAATCATCCCCCCCCCCCAATTGGATTGAGTAACATTGGATTAGACTTTTTGCTTCAACTAAGGCAGGGGCGTGCCTAAATTGCTGATGCAATATATAATTTGTACCTATATCGAGGTACCATTACTGACAGAGTTCAACAAAAATGAACGAGCCCAACGCTTGTTATTATGCACTAATCCATAACAAAAAAAAGTACCATCGTTATTGTTATTGTTATTATTGGTAAATAACACCAAACTGCCCAAATGCAAGAACTCCTTTTTTTTCTTTAAGGGGCGATAAAATAGGGGAGTATTGGGATTGTTATGAGTGATCATAAATATTGACGCCATGGTAATGATATCTTCTGACCATGCACTGTGACACAAACGTAACAATTGTGGGTATCTAGAGTAGCTTACCTGCGGCTTATCTCATTGCATCCACAAATGAGATATGTATACCATAAGTATAAAGTCAATATAGAATTAATGCGCCATTCGAGTTAACATCATCCCCAACGAACTCCTTCAAGGAAGAGTAATCACATTTATTAGCTAATGCAAGTCTAAGCATAAACCGTCCCATGCGAATTAAAACAGCTAAATAGGACAAATATATGGCCACAGGCTTCGTACGATCTCGTTTAATAAATATCTCAATAATGGGTTTTAGTAAGCCGATATGTTACCAGCAATTTCCTCTCAATGCGACCATCTCTAGGCATTATTCAGCAAGTATTAACGGCACGACATCACCAAAATAGTGCCCGCTTTACAGGAATGGCTATTACACCTCCGATACACTACTATATGCAATGTAACACTCGGCAAATGAGCGACAATCGCACACATCTTGAAGAAACCATGATTGTTAAAAGGTACTCGTTATTATATGCCCGACATGTGTACTTATTGCTCCTTTGTGGATAAGTCATATTGCGGGCGACGGGAGACTGTGTACGTCTGTGATACCCAGAAATAGAAATACAATGCTCTTCATTTGTATTCAGATGCGTTTTGTAAGTGACATATATGGCAGCAACTACCTGCATTCCCGATTTAACCAAGCTTTGTCTCATGTTTCAGCTAACTCCCAATTAATGCTTCAGCCACACAAAACATGATTGTTCATGCTATTCCATCGTTCTGCACATTTGAAGCATTGGATGTTTCCAATGTTGCTGTCGGCTACCCATAAACACACTTTTGCCATGACACGGTTTGTCCATTTAGGTTGTACATGAAGCACGCATAAAACGCTGCTGAGCAAATCATGGGATAGTATGCAGAGAGCGCTTAATTGCGCATCAACGTGCCCGAATAAAGCATTTTGTTAAAGACTATAACGAACCGCCATCAACGCTTTAAGTTGATAATTTTACTATCCGAACCTGGCATGATATAAGTTTTAACATAAGAAGCTGCCGCTTTATCACTCGTTACCCGTGTGTTCCTCAAAACGCTTCGCATTGTCTGCTTAAGATTGCGGACCCAAAGCTGCAATTGGATGGATTAGCTATATACGACGACAACATGGGGACGTCAGGGTGTTAATTATGCTCGTGCTATAAAATTTGAATAACAAATAGTTCCCTGCGGTAAGATTTGTTCCCATATCCAGAAGTCAAATGCATAGCCCGGAAGAATACTTATGTGATAGCCGAATGTATCAACAGTTAGACATCCTGCTTTGTTAAAATGTCATAAGTCGGAATTCGTAACCTCCCACTAGAACGTTTTGCATCAATTCAACCCACCTGTGGCACACTTGGGTCGTCACATTATAACACAAGTAAGTTACTGGTCTTGTATTATCTAACAGCCATGGCGTATATGTATACACGTTGATATTTGTGCTGTATACAATATATTTGAAATTGAATATTAAAATTAAATTTGACGGAGAATCTTTACAGTAACGACACAGACCAAGCATACAATAGAAATTCTAATATTGAGCTTCAATATGACAATACATATTCTTAAATCCTCCCAAGTTGTTCGGCAGAATTGATTAAACACCATCATGTTATTACTGTAGTAAAACAATGATAAATGTTTTCCTAAGCAAACATTCGTGTGACGGTTTTGCAATTATTGCAAGGATATAAGATACGATTCCGAAGTTCATGGACAAATTCATTTGTCATTTTTTAAAATACAATTGCTTCTGGGCAGGTCGCAAAACACCTGGCTCTGTATGGAATACATTACTATGCGCTGCTAACACATTCGATTTTCTCAACCCATATTCTTCATAACTAATGAGCATTTACCTGTCACGACATTTTTTCTTGAAGCTAACGGTTGCATGACACGGTAATACCACTGCACTAAATGTCACATTACAGGATCGTGGACACAATGTCGATGTCAGTTTATCCCACCCTGGCGGGCAATAGTTTGTGATATTGTGTTGCGATTTGTGTGACGTCGTTAAATGGCTTTGTTGGGATTGTAATTAAGGTTATCCTGGCCTCGCCACGCTGCGTAAGTGCATGAAACCATCTTAGAATCCCTAGATGTGTTTCTACTGGATACACTCCTCAACATAGTGAAATTGTGCCATTTGGCGCCGTTTGCTGTCCAACAAATGAATGCACTGCTGATGGAGTATTCCACAGTTTCCGTTAGCGACGGTATACTTGTGATGTAATACCATGTATCCTTTGGTTCAGAAATACCTTGTATTGTGGTTTAGCTTATCAATGCATTTTAATAATCATTGCTGCAACTACGTCTATACCGTTATTACTAAACCTGATGTAATATGCTTCTTAGAGCCCAAACAATAAAACAGACAACACGTCCATTTTTCATATCTGTAGATCCACGCATCTGCACCGTCAATCAGCATTATTTGCCCGTATACCTCATATGCGATATGATTCGATTTTTGGAAAAAGCAACGATAATAATATTGATCATTTGGATTATGTAATACACGAACTAATTAGAAAAGGATGAGTGTAATAAAATTGGTTTGCCATGCATGACAACGATAAATATTGAAAAAGTTGCCGCTGACAATTGTTTATACCAATGTGGAAAAATTAATGAATACAATTGTCGCATTAAAACGCAGTTAGCCCGTTTAGGTATATATATATATAGTGTGGGGCAAAATGTGAGTGTAGCTGGCGGACCTAACACCGGACTCGCAACATAAATAATGTTGATAAGAATTTATAGAGGCTGATCACGACAATTAGTAGAGTTCTGTGATGTATCAAAGGCCCTACGATAGCATCGACAGGCATACTATATCATCTATGCAATGTACTACAAAACTTTCATCCTGCCGTGCCGTAACTTGACTATTAAGGATATATGTCCTACACCGATTGCGCAACAACCGGTTGAAACCAGACGATGCTCATCATAAGCAGACTAATGTTTCATGTGATGATCTTGCTCATAATTGCTTGAGTACTTAATGTGCATCGTAGATTATCTTCTTTTGCTATTGCTTGTTGGACAAGGATGCTTGTCATTAGCACCAGATGCTCCGTTGTAGGAGATGGATTGGTAATGATGGCCTTACCTGTTATTAAACTTTGAATCGTCGTCACATTAAACTGGAGGTATGGCATTATCAAAAACGTATCCTATTAGCCAAGAGTTAGTGACTTTACTTCTGCAGCCGGAAGTATCCTCGCATGTTTACTGTTGAACATAATGTGAAAAGTAACTATATTGCAAGGTTTGTGAATGAAGCCGAGTGAAATTCTCTTCAATAATTTAGTTGACTGACAGGTATATCACTCACTATACCATATCATCACCATTCATTCTAGGTGCATCCCGTGTGCGTCTCAAAGGAACGCGCTCAGTGTATGTTTAGCGCGCCATCATCCCCATCTCGAACGGAATTATATTGATATAGTTATATGACCTGAGGGATGAGGTTTTGCTGTGTGTTCTTCCCAGCCTACAAATTCACCCATAATCAAGTAGCATCAGCTGGCATGTGGATGCTCTGAGGACTCATTTACAGGTGCCAAGGAATGCTAAGATGTTGAGGCATTGCCTGACGCACAAGAAGAAAACAACCATGTAAATTTCAGCCAAAACGAACGCATACATTTGCTGCGAATGAGCAGCACATAGATGGTTGTGTGTGTGTTTGGCCGATTAATCAGGGTTTTGTGCGCAGTAAGAAGTATATGCCAATTATTCGATGCCTGAGGCGTGCTTCCAGCAGCACATTAGAACGTATGACTTATTTACCGCTATCTTCCAATGTCTGCACATGACATATTCTACACGGCAAACTTTAGTAAGATTGTTGAATGTTACAAAATTCCGCTGTGACTTTTTGGGCGCCCTCGTGAACGATGTACTTTTAGTGTATAGCACTGATAGTTCAATAATCATCAGGTACAAAATTTCGAAAACCGAAACATCGCATAGACCTCTTGTGTCACATAGGCATGGGAAGTAAAAGGTTACTTGTTCTATATTTCACTCTGTTGAACTATTGACAGCTCTTATCTATACTGGTTTCTCTTCACAACTTAGAATAGTCAAACCAAAGTTAGAGGCTTAACAAATGAGATTCATGTTTCTAGTGATGGTGCTGTACCGTAGATGCGATCGCTATGTTGAAATCATAAAACGTGGTTGCATTGCATGCCGCAATAATAACCCATTAGAACAAGGAAGCAGTTAGTAACATCGTTTCGGATTGTGACAACAGCTTTTCCGAAACGTTCGCTTGATATGCATACTATCCTGTGCAAATGTGTCTACCGTTAACGTCGCTGATAAGCGCTGCATTGTGCACAAGCGCAGACCCAATACCCCAGACTGAATGTCATGCTGCTTGCTGCAGACGGTGAATGCATTGAATCCACACATGCGACAGATATATAGTCAAGAAACGATACTCCATTCCATGGTTCGTCGACTAAATTGTCACATACAAACAATGAACACATGGCCCATTGATACTCGTAAAAGGGTGGAAGCTAACATGTTTAGCAACAAAGGTTCAAAAGGATCCCGTGGACAATATTCTTAAGGTCAAGAAAGGCAATAAACCCGCCACATTTAGCAACGATTGTGCGTTGGTGTGGTGACCTAGCTCTCGTACATTAATGAAAACTTGCTGCAAATGCTTGGTTTTGTTGCATATCCTGGCCATTCATTTCACAAAATCTCAAAATTGTTATCTTATGACGAACATATCATGAACAGAACGGCATATGGCTTTATATAAAAATATGCATAAAACCAGCTAATTGTCCATGTTGTGACAGCCTCGTCAAAATAGAAGCCTGTATTTGTGAAACGGATACACATAGAGTATACATTATCGGTAAACGTTCAGCGGGGCGTGATTTTTTTCTGATCAACGTTATACGCCCAGACGTCTTTCTAATACAAGGTGAGTTAAGTCTCCCGGGACTATCAAACATCAAATACATGTATATCACTTCGTGCGATGAGATGAAATTCACCTTAACCAAAATGGCAATTCGTGTAATCAGCGACTTCAAGATTGACTGGAGCACCTTACATCCAGCAGAGGTGATTATGTTTGTTTGTGTATTGCTTTTTTGTAAAGACAAAGTTGCGTAGAACGAAACGATAATCCTGTACATTAATGTACAATATCGAAACAATGCAGCCTCTGTTTAAGAACGAAACCATTGCATCTGACTTAATATTACAAGTGCATCAATACACAACGTAAGAGGTAGTCGATTAGCATAGGTATGAAAAGGACAAGTCGTAAACTATTCTATTTGATAACCAGTAAAGCCAATACCCACAACAACGCATATTTGTCCTGTAATTTGCGTCATGATTCTAGCAGTGTAGTGTTCTTCGGTTTGTAGCAGAATGAGTTATCGATATTCACCAAATATAGATCCACTAGACCTATAGACATATATTATTGTCATTAATACACACTCCATTTTACTGGATATAGTAAAGTATCATGTCACAGACCCGTTTCTTAAAAAAAAGCTCTTGTTGAGCACATATTTGAATCACAGTGGGTGGGTGGGATAATTGTTGGACATCAAGAATTCCAAAGTGGGCGATATCGGGGTCAATCGCTGATACCCTCACCCAAACTCGGACACTTAACATTGCTCATTGCGAGTTAGCATTGGAACTCAGCTGAGACCTTTGGCTCCAAACAGCTGAGCTATATATCGTATCATGTCAAATCATTCGTGACTTGGTAGATTGAACATTGATGGGTATTACATCATCTATAAATCTAACGTTGCAAATAACATTCGGATGCTTATTTTTGTTGCAATTGGCCTTGCGAGGGCCGCACTAATTTTTGAAAAAAATGTATACAAACATAGATATGAATCGAAACTTTAACGGACAAAGGAACACGTCTTTTTGCGCGCATTATTAATTAGCTGATTTACCTTACGCATTGAGTACATATCGGGTATGCAGTAATTTGCACGCCGCGATGCTACATGCAAGAGCCATGCGATCGAAAGCTAACACTTATGTATATAGTATGATCAATGTACTAAGTGTGTGAACAAGGAATGATCAGCACAACATATGCCACCATGAATGTTATCGCAAAAGAGGTGTAGCATCTTTAGATTAAGCGGACCATACATGCCTGCTTATGAATATATATTACCAAATACGCACTTGTCAAAATCGATTCAATGTATTTGATGTACGCAACAATTATTGAATTACAGATTAATTGCAGGAACTTATGGCGTGGCGACCCGACTGTTTATTGCACAGCACAGCCTACGATGGCTTATTCTGTGATTCAGAACAGAAGTTCCATCCAGACTAAATCTGACAAATTTTGCCCTAATTTGCACTGCACGTTATGTTGCTCTGCAATCGATAAAATACTGATTACAGATGTAACTATTCAGTAATAACGACGCAGGTTTCATTGCTTGCCTTCATTTTGAAAAAGCCACTAACAAAGATAATTTCAAATCGTTGTTGTGAAAACGTGCGTACGTCGGGTAAGGTCACCATATACGTCAATTAAGTGCTACATAGACATGTTAGGTCAGCATTTACGGGATGAGTCCACAGCTGAATGTGTTCACTTATGTTACTTATTACTGGTATAACAACACAAAACGACAATAATTTTCAGTCAGGACACATGACTGGGTGAGCACTAACCCAACACAGCACTAGGTTCTTATCGAACATAAAAGTCTATTTGAATTTCGTATATTCGAACCATTTCTGCATGACTTTTGTATGACCTGAAACAAACACGGGTTTTCAATTAACAAAATTGTTCACAACGGTCATCAATCTCGGGGTCACCGCGATTGCTGGTGAGCCAGCTGGTAGGTTCAATCCTAGTCCCCGTAGATGCATCTCATGCATTGCGTGGGGTAGGGATGGTGGCAAATATAAAGTTAGTGTTGAAGTGAAGTGTCCAGAACGGATGCCCGGGGCGCAAATATGGAGTGGCAAAACATGACATGTATGTGGCATTAGAGTGTCTTGCTTATCACCCAAAACTGGTGTGACTTTTAGGGTCGAGGGAGATTTGTAATGGGCTCTGATCTCATGTCGACATCCATGCTAGCCCGTTTTCTGCGGTAGATCCTCCGATAGAACTGTCGTTTAGCTTCAAAGTATGGCGTGATAGATGTTTTATAACGACTTCAAGGGGCTCATTGGCAGAGATGCATAGACGTGTACAGTATCCATAAGCGTGTCTGGGGATCAGCAGGCGCGATCTAGGTAAACAAACTAGTCACAATGCCACCAAATGTAGTCTACACCTGCCCTTGTGGAGCCGTCGTAGGGTGCGTTATTATGACCACACCAGAAACCGCAGCAGCAAACCATGTCCGACAGTCTACCTCAGGTCTGATTGACTGCGATTTAATCGGACTTAATGTTTGCTGTGAAAAGCTTATGGGATGTGCCTGTAGATTACTTGAACCAAACCAAACCCTAAATATAAGCAGTAACCATATGTTTATTCATGTTGTGTGATATTAAACTGATGTAACATGATATAATCTAAGTTGGATATAAACTATTTTGCTTTATGTTACTTTATTGCTTGAGTGCATCTGTGCATATAAAAGTTTGCGGTAATTAACTTTCAAAAAAAAAAGGGAGATGTAGATTACTTGAGTTGTAACTATGCATAATACTTTTGTATGAAACAAACTTGTTTCTTGGTCATGCGCAATCGCGCTTCCCATGTTGAGCTATTTCAGTTTGTACTCGTTTTGTCAAGGACATTAAAATATCATATTAACATTTGTTGGTTTTATGCCTACAAATCTGCAGTGCCCACCACCAGGTTTGGCTCAGCGCAATCTTCATAAATTAAACGCATAAGCTTATTTGACCATAATTAGATACTTCTACAAAAAATGGGAATTATGCTAATTTCTCTCTTGCTGATTTATCGTCAAGTGGTTTATATGTTATTATGTATCAGACTGCCAGTTAAACCGGTAATATTACCATTTATTAATCATTCAACAACACGACCGTTTCCCAGAGTAATCTGCGATGGAGAATCTACTAAAGATTTATGTTTATTTACCCGCGTCGTGCATTATAATAAAGTGGGTGTCTGCTGAAAACGCGCAATTAGAACAGTCGAAAAAGACTCGCTCTCTTTGCATAGATTGTGTGGGTGGTTACAAATGATATCATGCAGATTCGAGTCGCATTACGGAATAAGTTCCTTTCTGTGTTATTGCATATCCCAATAGACTTTCCTCCTACATTGCTAGTGACACACTTGATATGCACTATATTATGCTGCATCCAACTGAATCAACTGTCGGACATTGCTGCATGCATATGGGGCCTATACATGGTTAAATTATGCACTTACAACATATCTGGAGCGTTATACAGCTCATTCATCATATCACACGTATTATATTTTCATACGTTTGACATATACACATCACAAGCACAATGCATATGATCCAGAGTCGGGAGATATGGCCCTAACGGTTTCTAGAACTGCCCATTGGCATCATTATCGCGTAAGCCCAAAGGCTAACCGTAAAGCGATTTGTGGGAAAGTCGAATGAAGAACGGTTATAAATCCATGGTAGCAGGTCAAACCATATTAAAAGCTATTGTATTGTTGAGAGTGATATATATTCAGACAATATTGTTTTTCGTGTCCAGAAACCATCATCATGACAATATTATTCCAGGTAGAATTGTAAGTTTCGTAGTTATTAAACATCAAACGTGCTGATATGTAGGGTGGTATCATACTACTGCGATGAGTCTCTAAGCATTTACTAATCGTTTCAAGATTGTCCGTGAATTCAACGATATCAGCCACTAAATTAGTGCCTCGAGTCATGTTTCAGGTAAACCTGACACGCGCCACGCAGGGCAATGTGGCAGTCACTGCCGTCAGATGAATGCAGGAGCGTAGCATATCCATTTGCATCTCATGCAACTTGTAGTTTGGGTAGTTTAAGCTAGCTTAATTACTTATCGTGACAAGCATGTTGATTTACACGAGTAGCTATGATTGTCTCAGCAATATCCGCAAAATATCTGTATCACTGTTTTGTGATGTACTTCAGAACTGCATTACATCTTATCACAGACGTTACGTCTGCGTAAGCTTTACACCTCAACAGCTCATACCTCTGGTGTGTGTGCAGTCCCTTAGGCAATTTACAAAACGGTCTGTTAGCTTTAATATTATGCCGCCACATTAGCCAAACGCTGTCAGCCGTAAAAGGCAGGTAGATAAATTATGATCAGAAGTCCATTGCAGCACGTCAAGTATAGATAATCAGTTAAGTCTGTGACTTACGTAAGTTTCAAGGTGGAAATACTCCCAAAGATTCCATTTTCCAATGATAATGTGGCTTAGAGTCATAAAGCCTCGTTTAACCATGACTATCATATTGATACCCCTCTCTCTTAACCCATTCTACATTGCAGCATGTCTTTACATGCAGAAGACGTTAATGTGCTGCAGTATTCCGACCCCAATGATGCTATAGCTGAATAAGATATAGTCGCTGTTGAGTTGCAGCTCCTAATTCAAATATTGTACATGAACTTGTGAGTTGTAACAAGTTGATCTAAAATTGTCATTCCGATCGGTGCTTTGAAGCGCTGTGGCACGGTTCATTAAGTACAATATCATTGATAGAAGAAGCCGTGCTACAGCTTTTGTGATTTTTTAAAATAATTCATGGTCATGCGGCTCCTCGAGCTTGGTAACCCTTATGGCTTCTCAAATATTTCTTGAATTATCAATAAATTGGGCAAAGCTGCTTTAGCAGAAAGACAGAGTGACTTTTCTCTATTACATTTATCTCACTCAGGAAATGTGATCTTCGAATCAGTCGGTTCTATTTGTTCATCCCTTTATTATCAGCAGAGGCTTGTTCTGCGATCATCAGCCTTAGATCGCCGCATACACATATGTCTGCATAATGGAGCATTACATCATGTCGACATGTGTATTGTCTGTATGCAATATCCTTTGTATTAGCTACCAAACTTACTATATACATATCAAATCTCTCCGCATTTAACATTTTTGGCCACAACATTTCGACGCGCGCATTATTTCCAGTTGACTCATTTATCCGACAGACACGTCCTAAATAGTTGCTTGCTGGTTTGTTTAACCATAGATTATCCGCACGTGTACAATACTCACTACTGCTGTCGTCAACGTGTGTATTTGAAACAACTCAACTCTTAATTACTGATTGCAATATAAAGATGTATGGATATAGTACCATGCACGGCCATCTTACAATTGCACACCCCGATTACTAATCATATGACGTACCTTAGGTGGATACACATGGTTACATTTATTGTGCTGCAAATTACCCCTTAATGAACATTGTGTTGTAATAGCAGCAGAGAAGGCCTTTGTTGCCACTGCGATATCGTCCTGTAATAAACACTGCAATCAATAACCAAGTATTGTCATTCGTACAAAGTCTTGGCATTTTTCATGCGACGAATTGAAGCCAATGCACGCAATCAATCAACAAGTTAAAGCTCCTGCGTTAATTTTGCGGACGGACAAGTAACTTTAGAGCCCGAGGGCTTTACCGCCCACCATATGCTGCCAAAACATTACGAAGGGTAGCTTAATATGTTTGGCCACCTGCTGTTACGGTATCAGGGCAAAAACCAACCCCAATTGGATGTATTAGCACAAGTGACTAACTAACAGATTTGCTTGCCCTCGTATTTGACTTATGTCACGGTCTGTCATATACAACCCTTCGCTACATAACGCCGAATGATACATCACTTATTAGGGGAAATAAACACAAATATGATGGAAGGCATGCATTCCACTTGTGTAGCCATTTTTTAAATTCGTTAAAACAAAACATACAATGCCACTAAACGAGGCTGACCACATATGTTTTATTCTGTTTCCTGAAATAACCTGCAGACCGACGAAAACTTTTAGTTTTATTAATCGCATTCTTCCTATGTACGTAGCTGTTAGTTTTGCGTGTTGCTCCTCACCCAAAACATAATAAACACAAAATTCCGGCTCTAATGGAATCATAGCTAAAACTTTGCCATTTAAATTAAACGCTTAGGTTTTAGGTATTCATCAACACTGAAGAATGACGGAGGTCGGAATGCCAAGAAAGTTGCTCGTCTATGTCGTTGCGGTCATGGCAATACATCAATACCTTTATAATGATAGCAGCTGCCTTGGATTTGAATAGACCCTTATATGTCGTAAACACTAACTGCTCAAGCAAAATTACGATTTACTAGCAGGTGTGCTTTGATATTGGATCTGAGATTATATCTCACTGCATTAATGCAAAGATAAAAGGGATTCATCAATCCCGAAATGAATATGCGAAAATACAGGGTGAGGCATATAGAATGTCAGCATATGTTTAATACTGGAGACGGCATTAAAGGCGTCTTTGTTTCACTTCAATAGGTGAGTATTTAATGCAACATTCAAGTCATGTTTCACGAAGCGTTGTTTTATTTCTCGATGATAGAATATACAAAGGTAGATGCAACAAATGTGGCGTGAGTGAAACTAGCTGTACCATTCAGCCCTGTTTCCTGATTCGATATATGTTTTCTTTCTGATATGTTATGTATCAGGACGCAGTAAGGGGAGGGGGGGGGGGGGTAATTAATTGTTTATCTGATATTCACTCTATAACCAACTGATTGTCGTTCACTAATAAATCTTATAACGATTGTATTCCGACGACTGCCATGCACATCGCCAGCGGCTAACACGCTTGTTGTATATAAAAAGGGTGGTAAGGACAAAACTGTATCTAAAGTGCGGGGACAGCGACTTACTGCTTCGATTTATTCGAATAATCACTGGCAAATTGCAGTGCCCACAACAGCTGACCAAATTCTCAGCGTCAACAAGGTTGTTTTTTTCTGAAAGTTCCGCAACAATAATTAGCTTAATCTCTGCTATTCATATTTAGTGGTACATTTTTCGCAGCTGGCACATTTTCAAACGCTTTGTGAATACGAATTTGAATGTGGCAGCTCTACATCATTCCATCTCTCTCTTTTGATTGCCTTAGTAACTTTCGCTTTCGAGTACGGCATTACAGACTGACCAATATAGTGATAATGACTGCATCTCTAGGTGTTCATGTCGAACGATTACTACCATTTGCATAAACTAGACCGGCGGCAATCACTTGAATAAAAGTAGCTAAATGCTTTGGCATAGCTAAATTGCGTAGTAATCGAAGGCGTATACTAGCGGTTATTTGTGTCCCAAGGCAATCATCACCATAATGTCTTCAGTGGCCATAATAGGAAATCCGAACGGAGAAACTTTCAATCCAACATCTACAGCTGCTTATGCAAACCCGTTCTTAAAGCAGCCATCGTTAACTATTTACTACAAACAACACAACGAATTGCGTTAACTATGGTCTTATGAAATATGAATCGAAATATAACGCGTGTTATTGCACTTTTCTTTAAACATTCAATTATGACATGCTAAACTGATAAAACTACTTGTTTGAGGTGTATTTTTGAGTTGGGTGTCGGTTATGGGTACGTCATATCGAGTTCGAAATATGTCAGGAAAGATTCATAATTAACGAGGTAAGGAATATGAAATGCTCATGTAATAGAAAAGGTTCCAAGAAAAGCTGTAACAGCTGGCAGCAGCTGACTAATGCATGCTTATCTACTAGTAGCACTTTGCTAAAGGTAGCCAATATGAACTACGGACATTGTTCTGTCATGAAGGGTATCTAGGCCCTTTCTGAAATGTTGTTATTGAATACACTATTCACAGCTTTGGATATATCACTGCGTAGTACCTTTTTGATTCTCACATAACTCCTCTAAATCGGCAACATTGTTGCAAGCGACTGTAAATGTATAGGGCAAAATCCAATGTCTTGGAAATGACACTCAAAAATCCCCATATTCACTACTGAGGAATACATTGATAATAGGAGGGAAAATAGCGTACTTACTCTACAAAAAGGCCGGGCATGAATAGAGCACATAATGTGTGTGGATAACCCCGTTGTAGTAAAAACATGTAAGCAAAATGGGAGCATTATTTACGTCACTCGTATATTTATATGATGTACAGCTGATTTGCGATTGTCTCTTACATTTATCTTTTTTTTATTGCGCTGCAAGCATTCACGTAAACAATAATGAAATCTGCCATGGCGTTTTGTAGCGAGTAAAGGTTCAATACAGATGCGTTTCCTACAGATGCTCATGTTACCGCCAAACTCGTTTTCAACATCGTTTGAGTTGCAACGATGATTTTAATCCCCCAAATTTTCAGAATAATATGAAGATGAAATCATCATATAATTTGACAACACATGGCCATAAGAAAGCTGATGATAATGACCTTGATAGTTACGGGGTTGTATCATATTATTACCAAATTCACTCTTTTCTACCGTCATTTGCACAGCGATGATAACCATGTTCAACAAGTATAATGATCCGTGCATGATTGCTAAATGAAGATCTGCATATATTATTGCGTACTTCACTTACGTCTCTACTATGGTGTGGCTGCGCATCACCATGATCATAACCTGGTGCATGCTATAAATACATTAACGAAAAACAACATCGATTGCGCAGCGTGCGTTCACAGATTATTGCAGAAAATTACGCTTCAACTATAATTAATCAACAATACGTTGACATACGTCCCAAGTAACTTTAATCAAAAATGCCTACATCTCTTAAATGCATATAATAGATAAACATAAATGGGGCAACTAAATGTGTTTACAACAGTGGAATGCTCGTTTAATTTCCGTAATATATGTTCTAAAGCTGATGGACAATGAACGAACTTTGCCATGGTGGACTCATTCACCGTCCTCTACTCCATTTGCAATATCTAGACCTTCACCTTTCCGTTACTGACGCCCCCTCAAAATTGACATATGGGGCTATGAGGTCACAAAGGGCTGGTTTTGATGAAGTTGTACATGATCCCCTTGACTGCTATAGCATCGCAATGTGCTTATTCAAATGAGGACTGTATAGCAGGGGACATTCGTTATACTGCATATAGAAATAATATGAGGATAGCTCTTTTGACCGGCTTTTCGGCGTTAGCGACTAAACTCAACACCTGTTGATGTGAATGATAAAACGGCTGCCTACTTTAATTTGATTTATCTTGTCAGGGCCGATGCTCAATCGCTATCTTGATTTTTGTTAGCGCATCGAAGATGGAATCGGCCATCGATGTTAGTGTTGTTGGCAAAAGTTGCACCGTGTCAACCCGCACATATAGTATACAAGAGATTAATTATTCGAAGCTAACAATCCGCATATCTTATGCATATACTTATGTCAAGTCAACATTTCTTTCGGCATTCGGTGTAGAGTCATGTGTTCTTTGCCCCGTTTTCCGTTTTAGACACCAAGCTACATAGGGCGCGCGTAATTTGGATGATAAACGAGGTAAGCTTAGGTGCACCTAGCTTCTCGCATCTACTCCGGAAAGCAAATATTTAATATAAGGACGCTGTATACCTACCACAATGACATTGACTAATGGCAACGCCGTGCTGTTCAGCAAATACCTGTCAGCTGACGTTTACCCAGTGCAGCCGCCTCGTTAATAATATCACGCCAAAATATCGGCCCTGGGATATGTGTAGTAAATTTGAGATTTCATCAGCAGTATCATTCTTTACCAATACTCCCTGTAGTGTGATGAATAATGCTGCAATAATTCATGACTTGAGGCTGTATCTAATTAACATTTCCGTATCGGTTTACTAAACTGAATTTATGAATAGAACGATCGCAAATAAGATCCGTTGTTTGTCACTTTGAAAGACGCATATTTCAAATATAACAGCTGGTAAATTGCATCAAATATCGGCTTTGATTATGATGGCAATGATACAGCAGTCGCTCATTGAGTCGCGTTAAAATGAGGAATTGTCATCAATGTATACTTAGTATGGTTTGCACATCGTTTAGAAACTTTGTTGGTGCTTTTGGATTTTGATAATGGTACTCAAACCGGCCAATACGACAGCTCTATATTCTCGTTAGGAGCTCCTAAAACAATTACATTGCATAAATGGGTAGCCTAGAGGCACGACAATTAATAACATATTGGGGGCATTCAGCCGCCTGGCATTTGTCGTGTTGACAAAAGGTAAGTGTGCATTTAATCAAAAACAAGTTGATTATCAATATTGATGCATTTCTGTTAAATAAATGTCAATTTGTCATGTAGATTGAGCATCACCATGCTGCATTGTTTAATTAGTAATGAGCTAATGTGCCGTATACCCATGTTGTAACTACTCACTGCTTTCCACATTTTATGAGCTGTTACATGATTTGGCATTACCAATCCTGATCGACAAATTTGAACAGTATGAAAAGTGTAAGATGTTTGAGTTGCTGCTGGATCTACAACGTCATGTTTTCCTTTTCGCGGCTGATAAAATGCGAGAATTCGCATGATGCTTGCACGTACGCCAGTTCTTCCGTAGAATCGCTGTCAAATCATATTTGCTTTCACGTCAATCGAATCTGGTTAGCCCTGGTGCCGCATGATTAGGAAGTTGAAGCGCTATTTCAAATGGGCTAAATTATCGAGAGATGTAATGATGGACCAGTGGGAAAGAGCCACGAAAGATCCTCCGCACAAGAAGACCTTCCAATCACACTTCCGGGTTTCGACGTTTTGTATTAACATCATGTAGCAGGAAATGATTGGTGCAGTAAACAAGAATCAGCTCATGAATAACTCTACATTGTCTTTCCAATACTACACAAAGTGTTTTTGGCGCATTTTTTCAGTTCTTTAAATGCATTTATGACCTTCTTTGTTGCGTTTGTGCAATATAGCAGCAGCGAAGCATTATGTAGAAGTCGATGTTCCATCTTGGCATCTTTTTGAAGAAAACACATGCTAATAAATATAGAAGGCTATTGTTTGAACCGGAAATAATATGAGCTTTGCAACCTAGCTAATTTGTTATTTGCATTCGCCAGGCAAAATTTCGGGTAGATCATGCGATATTTAAGTAGCTGATTAATGATATTCGATCAATACGTCATGCCGGGATATTACGTTCCATGTCCATCACGAACAAACTGGTATAATAGCTGGCGTCAGCCATAAAATATGTGCATCATAACACACTTAATATATAATGAATACACCAGTAACAAAAATATATAATGAATACACCAGTAATAAAATTACGTTGCAAGCGAACGCGGAAATATGTTCAACGTCTATTGAAAATGCTGGCCAGACGCTAACCATATGCGACCATAGCAAGCTGGTAAATAACAAAGCCATGTCCATATGGTGGAAGGGCAATGATTTTTCGCGGACATACTCATTGCTCCAAGTTATTTCATTGCGCAAAGATTATTGAGTTAAGAAAGAAAGTTATAATATATTACAAACATAGAAACATACTATCTGCGGATGAGATTTTACTTGCATATCTTAACATTTCGTTTGAAGGTCTGACGTATGACACGAAGATTGTTGAAAGGGCAAGCAATAAAAGTCAAGCAGTCGGGTACCATGAAGCCGTCATTTGAATGTAATTGAGGGACTAAATATAGCTGCTTGACTAACACAAATGACCGATTTAAATGGGTGAATGGTTATGCTAATGTGCTACACATAACGAACATATACAGCTCTACGTCAGTGATAAACAAATGGGTTGAAGCCGCACGATATTGATAAAACAATATATAACATAGGCATTATATGGCATACTTGTACTTAACGCATTTTTATGAACAAAAATGCTACATTATCGCTTTCTCCTCTAGTCATTTTTCCATGTACAATCAAAAGCTTTCAAAATGTTCACCCGGAAACGGTGTCATCTTAAGGCCAATGGTGGTTTATTCTGATAAATATCTTAGCCTTTGTCTATCATGAAACACCATCTGCTACAATTCAGCATAGTTCTTCTTCTATCTGTTAAAAAGACCCAGTAATCAATTTTGATCTAAAAGCTTTCATAAAATGTAATCAGCAATATCCCCCCAGTTTTCATAAACGCCAATAACACGTTCTGTGCTGTAAGCAGAACGGGCTACAAAGCAAATATTCAATGTCTCACGGAATTGTAGAATAAGCAGATACAGTGCAAACAATGATGGATAACAGGTAGTCAACAATCGTGGCTCTCAAAAAGGACTTTGACTCTATCAACAATGATCTAACCTCTTGATAGCATAGTGTATCCGAAGCCTCTGTCCAGCTGGGCTGCCGCTCATTACCAAATCGCCTAAAACCTCTGTGTAGGGGGTTCCTTACTTCTACATAAAGAGTAAGGTAGGGCATATTCTCTTAGGTCTCTGATTTGTCGTCTGTGTTGTACATCAACATACATTTTGGTGGCACCATCTTTTGGGGATATGGGGTCATGCATGTTTTGGATCAAGTTACCGGACCTATCGAAAGTATCGGTTAAAGTCGCTCCCCCATTTTGGCATTTCGTTATGCAATACTTTTTTGGGGAAAAACTCACTCATAGGCCGATAGATGCTTGAGATAAGTGGCATTTTCCTGTTAACTCAAGTAAAACATTGATAGGTAAGCTCTAGAGGTAAGTGTCCCAGAACCGGCAATCACTATACTACTGCAGTGGATAAACCTTCGGTATTAAGATCGGATTATCATGCCCTCTTTACTTGCTATAGTGGAGCGCTTTGTTCTAAACCAGTACAGCAGCCACCACATTCGAGTCATTTGGTGGCTACTTCCTAATCAAATATTTCATTGTACGTCCATTCATCCTTTTCTTATACTGATGTGGTTCACTGCTGCAATATATTCCTCCTCAATAAAAATATGGGTCCATAAATGCAAAAATATGACGGCGTGATTCGATAAATGGGGCGTTCTGAGGACGCAGAAGCCGTCAACAACAGCAATTATACGAATGATGAATCAATCGCTTTGCTAATCCCATAATTGATATGCTCAGCACGCCACATATGCAGTACAGCAAAGAACTTGAAATGATGGTGAAATACAATTGCATACGCCTTCATCAAGTTTATCTTACTGCCAACCGGATCTTGAAAGCCGTATTTATGGACACAAGTAGATTAGCGAATGAAAACTTCAAATACATCAAACTATATTGGTAATATACAGGCAATGTTAGTACATTTCCTAACTTCGCCAAGACGTTAGCACTTCTTAGTCATGTGATTCTGTTAGCAAATTCTTTTCTTGACCAGTTCGCGACATCGCCTAGTAGGCTGGTCGATATTCATCGTGGGTGAACTTTATAACGGTATACATTTACATTTATCTTACTAATCAACTGATTGCTGCAAAGAAAAAAAACATTATGTGATCGTCGTGTAGGTGGCATCATCAATTTGTAGTAAAGAGAAATATCACGTACAATACAAGAGATTTGCCGGAAATGCCAAATATAAAGATTCTACGCCAAACTGCCGATGATTTGGTAAGTTGTAAATATAAAGGATTGTCTTCTTTTGCCAAATTACAGCTTTACTGCAGCCTAAGAAATGTTTTGCTAGCTTGGCCCAACTGTTTCATCACAAGGTTATGCTAAACGCATTGTACACTCCTGACCGCGCTATCTATCCAATGTCATCACATCAAAGCTAAAACAGCAGTGCTACAGTAGCATGGCCGACTAGCACAGCAACATTTGCTGGTTTATAACATATGATAGACCTATGATAACAGTCAGTCATAGTATTTCTGCATTATCATCACTCACATCGCTGGGGCGCTCAGCGCGAGTGCACAATGGACATTCTAGCCAAGTGTATAAATACAGGATATCGATTCGACTATCGCAAACTTTTGTAACATAATCGATGCCGACACAGCATAAAAGTGTCGCACTTCCATACCATTTGCACGACTGCGTATATAACCTATAGATATATATTTAAGTTAATTGCCAAAGACTTGCCCCGGTCTAATGCTCTTGAATCAAATATAACTGCTACCATTTATTAACACATTTAATCACCAAGCAAGCGCATTATTTGTATTATTTATTGTGTTTGTGACATGATAGATTGCTTCCCCTGTTTTATTATGAATTTATTTATAGGTGGTGTGCACACCGGTGTCTCTCGCGGCATATTCGCCGTGACGTCCGTCGTTACACGTACTAATTTCATGCCGAGCTTTACATCGCTATCGCCTTTTTTTAGCGCACGGCGTTGCGATTACAAATGGAAATAGCAAGCACAGTTTGAGATAATCCGATCCATCTATATTCAGGACAAGTAACTAAACATCAAATGAAGCACTTCTACAGGATCTAACAAACTTATCTTAAGGGCTGCAATTTGCCTATCAACTTCGAACCACAGAGACGCAATGTAAAGCCATTCATCACCAACATGACAGTAGGGTACTGATGGTAGAGCAATCCCCAATCTATTTAGAGATAAATTAAGCGCAATGTGCAATTGGCCTTTTCTTCGCCACCGTAATCAGGTAAAAGCTATTGAGATTTATGAGTATAGAACCAACCCCCTATCAATTGGACTGTGTTACATTTGATTAGCATTCTCGCTTCCACTAAGGCAGGGGCGTGCCCAATTGGCTGATGCAATAAATAATAATAAATAATTTGTACCTTTATGGTGAGACCACTACTGACAGAGATCAACAAATAACGAATGAATCCAACACTTGCTATTATGCACTAATTCATACAAAAAAGTACCTTGGTTTTTGTTATCGATGGTATATTACACCAAACTGCCCCAATGCAAGAAGTCCAACGTTTTCTTTTAAGGTGCGATATAACATGGAAGTAAAGGGATCGTAATAAATTATCATCAATATTGACGGCATGATGATGAGATCCTCTGCCCATGCACTGTGACCCACATGTTACAATTGCGCATGTCTAGATGGGTTTACCTGCGGCTATTGTCATCGCAGCAACAAATTAGAATTAAATACCATAAGGATTAAGTCGATATAGAATGCGTGCGCCTCTGTGTCGTATGTTACAATCGATCTTCTCTGCAAGAATCAATGATATAAGCTTCATTGATCTTGTGAAATGTTCTGATCATATCATCTTCAAGACACGGTGCTATAAATGCTTGTTGGCTGTGCTTTGTATGTGGACAATTTTATGTTCAGTCTAAGCCAATATGCACAACACAGCACACCTTTCGCTTTTATTGCATTGAAAATATTAAACACACTAGATAAAATACGAACAAATATATTCGGGAAAGAACACAGCTGTAGTATTAGAAGCATGTCGACATTTACAAGGCCCCTACCTCTTCCGTTTACACACGTGCAAATGCAACATTTACAAACAAAAGTATCTTATTAATAAAAAACATACAATCAACGTAGTCAGTTCAATAAATATAACCTTTCACATATATTCCCATATCGTACAAGAGCATAGCAAAAACTTAGTGGCTCATCGAATGTTTTATTAGGTGATTTGTGAACGGTCGGTAAGTACAATGGCACTTTAATGTCAATTAATGTGATTGTTGTACATTATTTCCCGTTGTACAAGCGTGGATTGGTCACTAGCAATGCTATTGGAGAGTGGTATAACATGAAGGCGATGTTGCTGTGTGGAATAACTAAGTGGCGTCAGTGTTTATACTAACAAGAATTGACGATGAAATAACATAGCTTGATATGTTAACTGTTGCTATGTCCGTCACATGATGCAGGTTTAGAACCTTATGCTGATGTTGTAAGTGTATTTGAAGTCTATTTGAAATCAATAATCAGATGAGGATATTACTTATTTATATACGTATTCCTCATATATCTAGGCAATATAGTAAATGTGACTCGATAATAGTTGCATATAGTGTTGATATAAGTTCAATATACTTCTTGCTACGTTTTGCAGGCAAACAACAGTAAGCATTGCTGATTTCAATGCCTGCCGAAAAAGAACAGTCTTTCAGTATCTCAACTCGGTTATCTTATTACAAAATGTATAACCACACGAGGTAATTGCTAAAACCGATTTAATGTATTCCTGCACGTGGGTTGTGCCTTGTCATATCCAATTGCTTTGTTGAGAGTGACGGTGATTTGCTTTCATATGGCATTCAATTGCTTCACGAATGTTGCAGTTGGGTTTCCATATGCAAGTACTAACCTGAAGTCATCACAGTATGACATTTGCGCAAAATAATTTGCATTGACAGTAAACACCGAGGTTCGTTAGCTATTTGCTGCGACATTTATGACCCCCTTTGATCACGTTGTATTCTGCACCTTCCGTTGTACACAGGTTTATCGTCATTTAGCTTTGGCATGAATGAAAAAGCATTCATTAATTTTTCTGCATATTATCTTACTAACGATACATAGCCGAATAATTCATAACGAAACATTCTCTTTAGCAATAGATGGCTTGAAATGGCACGGAGATGATTCGTTGATTGACCCTAAATGTTATAGCAGTTATACATAATGTTTCATCATATTACGTGGACAGTCAAACTATTATGAAGCATGTTTCGACGGAATAAAGCGATACATAGCTTACCTGGAGCTTGACTGTATATGCTGATGGCGACGCGATAAATTGCACAACATTGAGGTCATCGCCGACGTCCTGATAACGACTTTTTGGGGCAGTTACAACCGCTGAGATGAAACTCAGGTGATATGATGTTAAACTATGAAACTTGCATATCAGCTAAAGTACATTTACATATGAGTGCGGGATCGTGTGTTTTATCTGATGGCTAGGACAATAATTCAAAGCCACTTATACATTCTGGAGTACCACAAGAACTACATCATTCCCGCATCGACAGGAATTACAATGCTCACATAAAGCGAATACGAACCCTAGTCGGACATGTGTTTGATGAAACATACCGGCTCTAACCATCAACATATATGTCACACTGGCACACTGCGCTGCATAATGGAATTCTCCTACTCTTCGAGCCATCTATTCAATACACAGCCATATGTCAGATAATATGACATATGGCTGAGTTGTAGTGATGATTGCATGTTACGTAGTACGATTTGTGAAGTGTAAGATGCCATGCAAGATTATTTATAAAGCTTTACTATGCATCATAAAACGTGTCAATACTTAATCGAGTATTTTGTATAACGACCACATGGCGTTCTTCTATGCTTTTTGTACTTTGCTAGCTCTTATGTATTTCTGATCTTGTTTATACAGTCATTTCTTCTCTGACTAGGGTCTAAAATTTGCTCGATCAAAGCTCTTGCTGTGTTATGCATTGTCAGCACCATGCATAGCTAGAGTTGTTATTTCTCTTTATATGACGTGTGACAACGTTTGAGCTTTATGTAACATTGGGTTGTCTTACCAACGAACAAAGCCAAAATATAACATAATAATAATATATATCTGCCAGAACAATTGCACTTTATCTTATCCAATAATCACGTTAAGAGTGCCTATAATTTTTTAGTGCCGAGCCATGAAGTGACATGTGCGCTGACAATTAACCCCGATGTGCCCTGGCATTTGCATCAGCTGCTGTGTCACGGATAACATCCCCTGATTACCTATCCTTTACGAGGATCATATAGTTTTCTGATCGACCGCATTACACAGTGCGCATATGTACCCAACAAGTTATGCTACGAAGAGATACACATCTGAAGATTTCTTAAACAACCAACAGCGTTCTTATCGCAACTTGACTGTGCCCATTTATCTATGTATGTTTGTGTGTATACATTAACATTTACCATTCCTATAACATAGGTTTTGAATGTAGCTACAAACCCGATACATATTCTATGCAGAATATTGACCTGTTCCAGATTGTGCATAGTATTACATCGGAAAAGGCTACAGAGGAATTTTAGTTAACGACAATGGAAGTAACAATTTGTGCGTAGGTAATAAACATCAGGTTGCGAGTTTTCGCCGCATTGTCTCTCAGGCATCTGAGAGTAAATCAATAGTCATGGTGATTATTTAGGTAAGATCGGCTTCTCATGCATGAGGCCAGATCTACCTTGCAGTATCCGGACTAATCTCTTAGCCAGGAATAGGATCTCATTACGATCCAACGCTGATCTCACACGTGATGTCACCCTGTTCTCACTTTGATATCATGAGCTGATATCACAGTATGAGATATCTGTGAGATCCCTATGAGATAATTTCATCACTGCATATTTTCAGCTAAATTCTATTGGAAAACAAATGTAAAATGATGATTTTGTTCATTAGTTTCACATATTATTATTTGTGTTCTTTTACACATATCCTTGGCAGACTTCCTCTGGAGTGGTTCTATAGGAAAGGAGGATTTCTGACTGCTTCTCTGTCTCGCTCTTCACAGTTGCTGCCATGTCCTCCCTATCCCTCTTTACTTTTATTCCTTCCGACTCCCTATAAAATGCATGTGGTTTTACAGAGCAAAGTACCATCATTTAAATAGAACAGTTTTAACAATAAAACTCACTTCCATCGTCTTACATATATAATCAATGTTTGATTAAGATCCATAGCAGGCTCTATATGCTCACAGAAAAATCCAAACGGGCGAGTCATGAGCTGACCAGTCATGGACGCATTTAATATGGCCTGCACAGTGTCCAGTGGCAACCATGTACCTTATCTTAAATCAACAGACAAATGGAAAGATGCCGGAGCCGATTTATATGATTAATTCACTATCTTTATTAGAATCAAAATTTAAAAGTATATAATGTCATTACCGCTGTAATATCATCCACAATTTCACCAACATGACAACACAAGTTTTTGAAATTTGGCAGCCTATCACAAAAGCCCGGAAGTCTGGAGTGTCATAAAGGTACATCGTTAAAAAAAATCCTGTCCCTCCTCTTCTGAAAGATATTGAACCGAGGCGACTTGGACTTAGGCCATGTCTTCCTAACGAGTGTCCTCCACTGCCTTCAAGGTGGCAATAGTGATATCTGAAATTTACATCCTATTATTATCATCATTGTCAAGATGCTGAGGCATTACCTGACAAGACCCATTCATGACGATGGTGCCTAAAACACTCTCAAGATTTGCTTCCATGAATACTCATAAGTGTTATATATAGGTGGCTAGGCGAAAACAGTTATTCCTATGTGTAAACTACCGAAATGAAGGTAATGTATTCAGTCGACAAAATTAGGGGCGAATTTAAAGCACCCTTAAGGAGGAGAGCGTTGTGCAAAGATCATTTCAAACATTATGCCGCAATACCCACTACATAGTTGCTATCTTCTATGAACAAAAGGTCGTTTAGTAGGTAGCTATTTGACCCGGCATTTACAATTTGTATCCAATGTGTGGATCCTTTCGCTCCAAATAACTGTTTTGACCGTTCGGCGCCTATTCGATGAGTTAATATCAGCATGCACGCAACCGATACCATGACAGCATCCAAACGCACTGTAAAACCGTTTTGTTGGCCAACATACTTTCTTAGTTAATGTAACGCGCGCATTACCGTACCATTTGTACTTTTCTTACGCACTACAATAGCTATCAATGTATTTATGTGCGCGCTGCATCTATGAAGCGTAAAACGGAGCTTTGTGGACAAAGACTGGCTAAACCATGTTGTACGCGAATAATCAACGAATATTGGCCAGTCCATTTGCTTTCGTTATCTGGCACGACACCACACTATGTTACTTTTGCAATCCAGTTAGTACGGTAAATAAACCAACATTTTCGTTGAAATGTTACTTAGCTATGTTGGTACGGATAGCTTCCCCAGATTACATCTTGATAACAGGAATGATGTTGTTATCTGCACAGAATGTGTTACACACTGCACAGAGTCAGCGTACAGTTGATTTGGCTGTGTAGCTTGCCATATGCATGCTGGAGTGGCAAAGTTTCTCGACGCATGTTGTTACGAACGAATGCATAATCGATGGCTTTGTAAGAAGTAATTACAGCGCTAGATTGCTGAACGCATGCAGTGTGGGCTGACCCCACAACAGCTGCCACGTAATGCATCCTAATGTGATACTGATTAAAGCCATAGCAAAGCCCGCATAAGTGGTATTATAACAATTAGAAAATGGAAATTGATGCCGATTCTAAGGAGATGCATGGCATTGTTTGCGAGCAATGTGTGTGACCCAATGAATGCTGCACGACCAGTAGCATTTTTGGCCTTTAAAAACATCTTTCATGATTGCAATGCTGGGCTACAATAATGACAGCATGATGATGTTTTTTTCCCGAAGCCTTGAATGGAATTACTTACGCCAAACTATATAGGCAAGTAACTTCTAGTTGAGTTCGTTATTCGCAATAAATATTATTTTCAAGAGATCCGCACCAATATTGCTTCTCTTGGTCCTTTTTGATGAAGTATGAAACTATTCGACTGAATTATGGTTTTTCTGCAAGAATGTTCATGTCAGGCAGAATATAGTGGCTGTTTGGGTGCATTATGATAATATTACAGGTGAATGCATATGTACTGAGTCACGTATAACCAGTCGAAGTACAACCTGGGGACTAACGCGAAGTATTACTCGCAAATGCATAAACCATTATATAAGGCAGATGACTCTCAGAATTATTATCCATATTTATTGACGACTTGGTAGCATAGGTTTTTGACATGCATAGCTAAGAGCCTACATGACTTTCCAAAAAATTATTGTTATTTTTAATGCTAGCAAGATGCTGACAATGTTGATCATTTTGTCCGTATAACTGAAGTCAATGGAATTCGGGCACATGTAACTCTCATATATCACTATGACGATTTTCAGATGACAGACTATTTAAATATGCATTGATATTAATGTGATGATGCTTGTGTTCGACTGCTGAACTTATAGTTTTAATCGCCCAGAAACCGGCAGTTTCTTACTGCGATAGATAAACCGACGAAACTCACATCCTGCAAAAGCCAAGTTGACCTAACAATGCCATTTGGCCATCAAACAACCATTATTCCGAAATGGCAAGCTGCTTAATTGTCGAATAATCTGTTGAGCGATAATTGTCATTACGTGTTGCTTAATATAATTAATGCATGTTCTCAGGGCTTTATCCTGCGCAGATGATCGGACGCTACCTACATATATGTATATTAAGCATGTGCATTTCATAACATTATGAAAAGTTACCGCATGATTTTTTTGTCGATGGTATAGATTTGACGGGAATAGAAGATCACGTTGGCGTTGACCCTAAATGTCACATTAAAAAACTCTAGGCACAATGTCAATGCCACAATACTCTCTTCGGTGGGTAATATTTGGTGATTTAGTAAAAGGCATTTACGTGACGTCTTTCACGGACTTCCTTTGAAATGTCAAATAGGGCTAAATTGGCCAAGGCACACTCTCGAATCTCGTGTTTACGCAATTCTATCCTCTAGATAGCGAAATATTGTCATTGGTAGTGCTTACTTGTTAACTTTTTATTTCAACAGCTTACAAATGTAGCGCTGCATGGCAACATATTTCATCTACATTGTGTTGCATACGGGTATAATTAATAACACCTATTTTCTTCCCATTATGAAATTTGCATGACTTGTGCTTGCAAAATTTCACTGCATTTAAGTGGTTACCTAAAAATAATTATTTCTTCACCGTAGTGCAGCTATGAACTGTATGGTGTCATTGAGCTCGACGTTACTCAACTTAGTTAATATATGTCAAGCACTTTTCATACTTTCAGCTGGTATTCAAGTCACAGTCACCGTGTTATTATTATCGCCAGCATGACGACGCACAGCGATAATCGCATATAAAGGATATGTGCTATACGTATTTCTGAAATGCAATAAAACAGTGAAAATGCATCTGTATATGTGATAGATGAGGACTATATAAGCGTTCGCAAAAACACAGACTACAGTCTTTATTTGCCTTGATGCGTGAGACAGACAGAACACGTTTTTTTCAATGAAAAAGGTTGCTTATCAAATAGTGAATAAAGATGATCCACATCTGAAAGAAAACCAAATAACCAACACCATGACGGCGCGGAAAGTAACCGTTAAATTGTGATATACTACTCAGCTTTGGTTTTCTGACGCAATTTACTTATGCGGCGCACTGGCGAGTAGATTTCGCGAAAAGTGTTATCAGGCTACTGTAATGTAGCTCAACCAAATGGCATCCCTACAGCTACTGTTCTGTTGCCAGTGTAATTGACCGCTTCCATCGTGAGGGCCTTCCATAGGTAATGTCATATCATATCACGTTGGTTGCATAAGGACTTGTATAGTGGCTACGATCAGTATATCTTCCTTTCATTCGCATTAAGGTGGATTGTGTTGCAACCAATATGGCAGAAACTACGTTCATATCCGTTTTAAGTAAGCGTTTTTCTCATACTAAAGTATCTAACAAATAGCTCAGGTACTACGACCATTCATCATTTGCTCAACTACTCTGAAAATAAGCTCCCTTTGGAATTCGTTTGTTACACCGTGTATCTTCTATGCGGCAATATTGGTGGTCTGAACACCTGTGACATATCAACAGGGGCACAATTAAGAAACGACGAATAGAAATATATTTATGTCATTTGGATTATTTGACGCACGAACGACTTAGTGTAAAATGAATGTAGCATCATAAGTTTAGTATTTATTGCTATGACGAACAAAGACGAACTTACCGCTGATATTAAGTGCCAAGTGGGTGTATTTTGCATTTTATAAATGTATTGAGTGCTTCATGTTACAAGCAATATTCACTTTAAGCAGTAAAAATGATAATTCCCATTGTTATTTGGTTATGTTCAATAAAACCATGGGATAGCATCTTAACTTTTTGTCGGCTACGCATTAAACACATTTGCCACAATACAACATTCCCACTTGCACAATCTTGCACTAAACGACAGTCCCTGTATATTCTATTTAATATGATGTATTATTAAAGTTTAAGTTGATATTTTGCAGCTTAAAGTAATGATTACCCTGGACGGCGATGACTACATATTGCCAATGGAATCACGACGATATATTGACCAAGTCTTTGCATACAAGACCTCATTTAATATTAATTTCCATACTGTCTTAGGGTTTCATCGAGGAAAGTAACAGTGAGCTTGGTGTAGGTGAACAACGATATTGGTGGTTGCTATACTTATTGTACAATGTATCAAATAATTATGCGTTTTGTTGCATTGAAATATTATGAATGAATGAAGTGACATTGCTCGTATTAGCAAATAGGATTTGCATTCATGAAGAAAACAATGAAAAGGCAAAATGTGATTAGTACATTTACTTGATTAAACTATCTGGACCTTTACATGGTGGTATTATTAAAATGCGTAGCTAGCTCTTCGTCATTTGCCATAAGTGTGCTACCGCATTATGTGGTTATTTCATGTTCTATCTTGCAAATCGTGATGGAGACACTGAATTAGGCTCCTTTTGAAGCGTAGCAATGTACAACAAATTTTACCGCAGTGATTTGCTCTCAGAGAGAATTTTTTCTCTTCGTAGGCAAGTTATTCGCGGCATCTTACCGTTCCTGAACGTAACCAGGTTCATAGATCTAAAGCCTTCATACTTGATTAAGTAAAATCGACTCCAAGGTGCTGGAATTACACCAAGTCTGCTAACCAATTTGCCCATAATTGAGTGGTAGCATCTGGCGTGTTGTTGCCATAGGGACTCACCTGCGAGTGACTTATAGTGTGCAGATGCTTATGCAGGGCCACATGACCTATAGATATATATATATATATATATATATATATATATATATATATATATATATATATATATATATATATATATATATATATATATATATATATATATATACAATTTATTTTCAATGTCAGTTGTTTTATTTGGCATCAACTAATATCTGCTGATGGTACGATACTCATAGCATCCCCAAAAAGGAGCAGTTATGAGAAACAAGTAAAGTGAAATTAGCACACGGTGATTCACCGTGTCATGTACTCGAATATTACGTATAATGAAGATAAGAGGTTTGAAAAGCCTATATGATTGATGCTTGGTTGGGTAATATAATGCATATATATGCAGCCCACCTTAGGTAACTTGTGTATATATTGCATCTCTTATATATATAATATCAATATATATATCAACATAGATGCTAGAAATGCGTTTTACAACGACATCGCTCGAACGAATGTTGACAACATGCGGATGTGATGAGCTAGCTATTCAGTCTTGACTCATGCATTATCCCCCTCATACCAGCTAAGATAGCGCACTACTCATCCGACTACTGTGATGCTGCAAGAACCAGTTGAACCCCACAGAATTCGCCTTTCCACAATTTCCCGCTGTGTTCGCAGTGTTTGGCCTGCGATTTATCTTCAATGTCCGTTGTGTTATTTGGCATCAACTAATGCTCTGCTGATGGTACACAATACTCAGAGCATTCCCAAAAACGAGCAGTTATGAGAACAAGAACAGTGAAATTAGCACACGGTGATTCACCATGTCATGTACACGAAATATAACGTCATAATGAAGATCAGAAGGTTTGAAAAGCCTCTGTTATTTTTCTGAAGAGACATTTTGTTGACGTGATGGAAGCTGTCCCATGTAACCCGATTACTTCCATGTTATCTGTTTTGATTGATGCTTGGTTATGGGAAATGCAAATGATGCAGCCAACCTTAGGTCACTTGTGTCATATTGAAGGCGATGGGAGACTGTGTACGTTTATAATATCCAGAAACAGCGGTAAGATTTGTTCACAAATCCATAATTCAAATTCATAGCCTGGCAGAAAACTTATGTGATAGCCGAATGTATTACCGGTTAGACATCCTGCTTTGTTAAAAGTTCATCAGTCGGAATAAGTAACCTCCTGTTTTGCATCGCTTCAGCCAACATATGGCGCACCTGTGTCGTCATGTTTCAATACAAGCAACCAGCAGCAGCAGCAGCACCAGCAGCACCAGCAGCACCAGCAGCACCAGCCAGACAGTCACTAAGAGGATGCTTGCTACATAGAGTAGCTATTACCGCACAGTCAATAAATACACTGGTCTTGTATTATCTAACAGTCATGGTGTATTTGTATATATGTTTACATTTGTATTATCTACAACATATTGGCAATTAAATATTCAAATTTAATTTGACGGAGATTAATCACAATAACGAAACAGATCAAAAATATAATAGATATTCTAATATTGAGTTTAAAAAAGGACAATATATATCCTCAAATCCTTCCATTGTATTCGGCAGAGTTGATTACACACCATCATGTTATTATTGTAGTTAAACCATGATACATGTTTACCTAAACAAACATTCGTGTGATATGCTTGTAATTATTGCATGGATATAAGATAAATTTCCAAATTTCATGGACAAATTCATGTTAAAAAAAAATACTAATTGCTTCTGAGCAGGTCGCAAAACACATGGCTCTGTATAGAATACATAACTAAGTGCTGTTAACTCTTTCAATTTTCTCACCCATGTTCTTTCTAACTAACGAGCATTTACCTGTCACGACTTTTATTCTTGAAGCTAAAGGTGGTACGACACGGCAATGTCACTGCACTAAATGCCACATTAAAGGTTAGTGAACACAAGTCGATGTCAGTGTATCCCTCCCTTGCGGGTAATAGTTTGTGATATGGTGATGGGATTCGTGTAACGACGTCAAATGGCTTTCTAGGGAAAGTTAATTAAGGTTATCTTGACCTCGCCACATTGCGTAAGTACATGAAACCATCTTAGAATCCGTAGATGTGTCTCTACTGGATTCACTCCTGAACATAGTGAAATTATGCCATTTGGCGTCTCTTGCGAGTACTAGACAACTTCCGTTAGCGTACTTGTGATGTGACACCATATATCCTTTTGTGCAGAAGTGCCTTGTATTGTGGTATAGCTAGTCAATGCATTTTAATAGTCCTTGCTGCTATAACGTATATACCGTTGCTATTAAACCTGATGCCATATGCTTCTTAGAGCCTAAACAAAAGCACAGACACTACGTTATTTTTTTTACCATATCCGTAGATTCACGCATCTTCTCCGATAATTAACATTATTTGCCCGTATACCTCATATGCGATATAATTCGATTTTCGGAAAAGGCAACGACAATATTATCGACCATTTAGATTATGTAATACACGCATTAATTGGAAAAGGATGAGTGTGACCAAATTGGTTAGGCAGGCTAGACAATGACAATTATTGACAAAGTTGCCGCTGAAGATTGTTTAAACATATTAATGAAAACAAAGTAGGCATTAAAGAGCAGTTAGCCCGTTTAGGACCTAACACCAGACTCGAAACGGAGTGTGACTCGCGCCATGATAGTGAAATCATCGCACTTTATGCCGCGAATCGTAAGATACAATATTGGGTGGAAGTTTGACTACCAGCCGCGATAGTCACAAAAGCAAAATATGAAGCAGCAAGGAGATTCGTTCATTTGGAATATGACTATAAGCATTCTGCATCGTCGGCAATGAACCAGCCCACAGGGTTTTGAGGTGTACATTCCACACCTTTGCTTTCGTCATTGCGCCATTCTTTTTCATGAACATCAATGAATGAAGCAAAACGACGCATGCAGTTTTGCATATTGATATATTGGTGAATTTTCTAACCTGAATGGCACACATGTAACGTCGAGCAAGTTTTACATTTTTCAACAGATTACATCCCCCACCACATGTCAACAAACTCACTTATATCCGATTGGAATATAGATTATTGGCAAAACTCCGCCTTTGATATATTTGTTTCAGTTTAGGTACCGAAAAGAATTGTTGACTGATGTTCTTGAAACAGGCGGACTGAGAGAGACCAAGATTATTAATATATACGCCGGTAGTTCTCTATAGCGCTTATAAGTAAGATATATCCAATCATTTGGTGACGCTCGATCTTCGCTTGATGAAACCAGAACATGTGCAACAGAATAAATTATATAAGGCCACTATGCATATTTACTTTGCTGGATGTCGTACAAGTAATTCCGATTGCATCAGGTGATATGTATCCAGGTATATGACCAATATACCGTTTATTGAGTTTTAAAGGATATATAGCAATTCATAAAGAATTAAAGGTTTGTATGACGTAACTAATACGTGCAATGCATACAGGGATGCGATACAGTATCATAAGCCATGACACTTTTTATATTTTATATTTGAGTGTGAGGTTTGTATACTTGTGTTGCACAATTGGTTAGATTTTATTGATACATAATTCTAAATATTTGAAAATGTGTATTAGCTTCAAATAAATCACCAACATAATGGTACATAAGATAGTAAGTTATGTAAGTGTCGTATTTATTGATAGTATTTTGCCTCGCCGATTAATTGGAGAGCTCAAATGAAAATTGTGAAGAATTCTGCCTAACACGAGTCTTAATAAGTTAATTGGGTGCCTAGCGTGTACCACCCTGGGTCGCATTTAATCGATTATCTATCATATAAATGTCTCTAAACCGAGACACGGGTGTGGTATACATTAATTTCAGATATTCATCAATCTACTTAACTTCGTATTATAATAATGGATAAATGTGAGTTTTGGGATCGATACCCTTGGACAGCAATCATCCATGTGTCCATTGTCAATGCCAATGAGTCATCCGAAATCAAATGTCTTCAATTAGCATAATTGGAGCGGTATGCACAGGTGTATAGGGGACAACCCGTGCTTTATATTATGTATGGACTGAACACGGTAAAGGTGACGATACCTCACTTTGTCGAACAAATGGCAGTCATCTTACCATACGCAAATGACGAATATGATGGAAGATAAATTTAATAAAATTTAGTACAGTTCTTGCTTGTTATAAATCTCTTAAGCACTACTCCAAACATTGGGGTTTAATGGACAATGCGTACCAATGATATTACTCCGCGCTTGAATGCCACAGTGGCTTATTAGACACGGCGAATGACTAAACTCTTAAGTATACAGCTCTTAAAATTAATTATCAGATATAATTTAATGCACGCAGAACGATCAATTTCTTAATCGCGATTGATATTCAACATAAGGTCAAGTCGATCATAATGTCCATTCTTCATGAAGATAATCTGTTCATGTTTGTCAACATAATGGGAAAAGGTACACATATCACTGCGATCCATCCTGCCGCGTGATTTATAAGTTTCGTACAAAGTATTTCGTGTAGCTCCCCGTGAGTCCTACTCGTTTGCTAACAAAAACCAGTATCAAATTCATCTTTCATAACTCAAATATCATTCCAAATAAGAATTTTATGGTCATCAATGTTATTCCAGATGGCGTAATAATGTCCATATCTATCTGAAACCGGCAAGTACTTTAGCCCTGATTAACCCTTTTCCACGGACAATATTGATTTACTGTGCATAATCGCCATGACACCATTCAAGTTAATACACTCATTTAGCTGCTATACGTATTACTATATCGTTTCTCACAAACGAATTCCGTAACTTGAATATTTAGTATGTTTGTCCTACATCAAAAGCACAATAGCAACAGCCAATATACAGTCGATCTAAACCAGACGATGCTCACCTTAATCAGATTGGAGTTTCAGGTGGTTATCGTTCTCATATTTGCCTAGAGTATTTAATGTGCATCGTAAATTATCTTGTTTGGCTATTGCTTGTTGGACAAGGATGCTTGACATTAGCACCAGATGCTTCGTTGTCGGAGATAGATTGGTATTGATGATCTAACCTGTTATTAAACTTTGAGACATCGTCGCACTTAACTGGAGGTATGGCATTATCAATAAATATCCTATTAGCTAAGAGTTAGTGACTTTACTTCTGCAGCGTGAAGTATCCTTGTATGTTTATTGTTGAACTTAATGTGAAAAGTAACTATATTGCAGTGGGTGTGAATGAAGGCGAGTAAAATTCTCTTCAATAATTTAGTTGACTGACAGCTATATCACTCACTATACCATATCAACACCATATATTGTAGGTGCATCCCGTGTGCGTCTCAAAGGAACGCGCTCAGTGTTTGTTTAGTGTGACATCATTCCCACCTCGAACAGAATTATATTGATATAGTTATATGACCTAAGGGATGAGGTCATGCTGCGTGTACTTCTCAGCCCTACTAATTCACACATAATCAAGTAGCATCAGCTTGGCGTGTGGATGCTCTGAGGACATGCTTACAGGTGCTACTGAATGCTAAGATGTTGAGGCATTGCCTGACGCACGAAAAGAACCAACCATATAAATATCAACCGGAAAGAACGCATACATTTGCTACAAACGACCAATGCTTAGATTTCTGTGCGTGGGTTTGGCCGATTAATCAGGGTTGTGTGCGCAGTAAGAAGTATATGCCAATTATTCGAGGCCTGAGGCATGCTTCAAGCAGCACAGTAGAACGCATAACTTATTTACCACTATATTCCAATGCCTCAACATAACATATTCTACACGGCAAATTTTAGTACTATTGTTGCATGTTACAAAATTTCGCTGTAACTCGATATTTTGGGCGCCCTCGTGAACAATGTTTACTAGTGTATCGCAATGATAGCTAAATAATCATTGGTTGCATAATTTCTTAAACCGAAACACTAAGTAGGCGTGGGAAGTAAAAGGCTACTTGTCCTATGTTTCACTATGTTTCACTATTGAAGCTCTTATCTATATTGGTTTCTCTTCACAACCAAAGTGAGAGGCTTAACACATGAGATTCACGTTTCTGGTGATGGTGCTGTACAGTGGATCGATACGGTAAAATCATAAAACGTGATTGCTTTGCATGTTGCAATAATAACCCATAAGGACTAGGAAACAGTTAGGATCAACGTTTAGGATTGTGACGACAGCTTTTCCGAAACGTTCGCTTGATATGCATACTGATACTGTGCAAACGTGTCTGCCGTAAACGTCGCTGATAAGCGCTGCGATTTGAACTGAATGCCATGCTGCTTGTTGCAAACGGTGAATGCACTGAATCCACACATGCGACAGAACGATTGTTAAAAACGAAATTTCATTCCATGGTCTGACAACTAAATAATCACATATAAACAATGAAAACGAGGCCCATTGATACTCGTTAAAGGGTGCAAACTTACATGTTTAGCAACGTGCAAATGGATCCTGTGGACAATATTCTTAAGGTCAAGTAAGGCAATAAACCCGCCACATTTAGCAACGCTTGCGATTGTGCGGTGACCTAATTCTCGTACATTAATGAAAACTTGCTGCAAATGCTTGATTTTGTCGCATATCCTGGCCATTCATTTCACAAAATCTCAAAGTTGTTATCTTATGACTGACATATCATTAATAAATGTTATATGGCTTTATCTAATAACATGCGTAAAACCAGTTTAATGTCCATGTATTGAAAAAATCAAAGCCTGTATAAGTGTAACGGACACACATAGATTATACATTACCTGCACACATTCAGTGGGACGTGGTTTTTTCCGGATCAACGTCTTACTATTTCAAGGTGTGTCGCCCGGGACTGTGAAGCACCTTAAAAATATTAGCAATTTATTTGGAAATCAGCTGTGACCTTTGGGTCCAAACAGCAGAGATATATATCGCATCATGTCAAATCATTCATGACTTGGTAGATTGAACATTGAGGGTCATTATTACATCATCCATTAACCTAACGTTGCAAGAAACATTCGGATACCAACTCAGGTAGAATTCGGATAATTCGCTGATTCATTTCTCCTGCGATAACCGCACTAAGATGTATAAAATATATATGTATACAATGATATACAAAGGAAGATATGAATGGGAACTATAACGGACAACGAAACATGTCTTTTTGTGCGCATTACTAATTAGCTGCTCAACCTTACGCATTAAGTACATATAGGGTATACAGTATTTCGCACGCAGCGGTGTTATATGCAAGAGCCATGCGACCGAAAGCTAGGTTATTTATGTATATGGTATGATCAATATACTAAGTGTGTGAACAAGGAATGGTCAGCACAACATATGGCCATATGAATGTTATTGCTTAAAGGCTAAAGCATCGTTGCAGTAAGCGAGCCATCCATGCCAACACATTAATATATACCTGAATACTCATTTGCCATTATCAATGTATTTGATGTACGCAACAATATTGAATTACATGACAATTGCAGGAAAAAATTGAGTGGCGACATTGCTCAGAAAAGTCTTCGAAAGCTTCCTATACCATTCAGAACAGAAGTTCCATCCAGTCTAAATCTGACAAATAGAGATTATCCCCTAATTTGCACTTTATATTGCTCTCCGATCTATAAAATAGCATGTGATTAATGCCACAAATTGGCCAAAGAAATTGATTCCATTGCATTTAGAGCCTTAATTGTGAAAAAGCCACTGACAAAGATAATGTACAATCTCACCAACGATCCCAATGACGTGTTAGCTGACGATAATGGTGTTGTGAAAACGTGCGTACGTCCCTTTAAAATCGTGTAAGGTCAGCATTAACGTCCGTCAAGGGCTACATAGACGTGTTAGGTCAGACGTGTACGGTCAGATTAGTCGTCAAGTGCTACATAGACGTGTTATGTCAGCACATACGGGATTTACGTGATTGTTCATCAACGCAAAACGACGATACTACTCAGTCAGGGCACGTGACTGGATAGGCACTTATCTAACGCAGCACACTTATCCAACGCAGGTTCTAGGCCCAGTCTTATTAAATATAAAGCGCTTAATGGAATTACGTATAAATGCCTTAGTCAGTTTTGAAGCAAACGTGACGAATGACGCAAATGTGGCATCAGACATGTATGTGGTATATTTATTTATCGCCCAGAACTTGCGCGTCTTTTAGGGTCAAGTGAGATTTGTAATGGGCTCTTAACTCATGTCGACATCAATGCTAGCCCGTTCTCTGTGGTGGTTTTTGGACCACAACATGCCGCATGTTCCTTAGATTCTCCGATAAAGTTGCCGTTTAGCTTCAAGTATGGCGTGATAGATGTGTTTATAACGACTTCAAGGTGATCATTGACGGAGATGCATAGTCGTGCACAGTATCCATAACCGTGTCTAGGGATTAGCAGTCGAGATCTAGGTAAACAAACTAGTCATAATGCCACAGCCTCCCTGGTGCAGCCGTCGTAGGGTGCGTTATGATGACCTCACAGGCACAAGCTGCCACATATCGCGCCCGTTTCAATCCACCTTAACGTTTGCTATGAAAAGCTTAAGGGATGTGCCCACCAACAGGTTCGGCCCAGCGCCAACGTTATCAATTAAATGCAGAAGATTATTTGAACATAATTAGATACTCCACACAAAATGAGGTATTATGCTAATTTTGTACTTGCTGATTTATCGTCTAGCGTAACATTGTGGGTTATATGTAATTACATAAAAGACCGCCCAGGGTTAGAACAGGCCCTCTTTTGTCGGAAAAAGGCGACCAATGTGGCGGGGGTTGAGGGCAATTTGCCTTTTTGGGCTGCGACTCGTGTGGGTAGACAATTTGGACACTGGGTTTGAAAGGAGTGGTCCTTGAAAGAGTCATCTCTGCACTACACAACTTTGGCATTGGATTTCGCCTGAACGAGAAAGGAATGGCCGGGTGCGGTTAATCGGCAGGTAGTGATATGCCCCTGGATGATCTTTTGCGTCTCTATCATTATCTTTTTCACCCACGTGTATTTCTCCATTTTTTTCCATTTACCCTAGAAGATCGTTGGTCAATAAGGTCTCCTCATTTTCATCCCACCTTTCGAGGCTCCATGTATCACATTTACATTGTTATGCTGGTTAACGCTATGCTAACCTTACCTTTTCCACTAAGTCATTTCCAAATCATAGCGTTTCTGAAACATTATGACTTTACTATTGCCATACAGTCTGTGTAATCATAACGTTGATAATGACCTTTATTTCGTTCTTTTGGCTTGCACCAAAGGCAAAGCTGATCTTACCCCCGCATTGAGAGTATTTCATAACGTATTACCAAACGAAGCGTAATTGTGAGCAGCCATGCTCTTACATTGTCTCTCATATTTAATGGCAAGGATAATAAATATCACCGAAAAGTAGTTTATCTCAACAGACCAGTTATATTCAGCCTAGCTACTTGCACAGCTCGTCCAACATCAACCTCGGTGCCTCCGTTATCGTGCCGCATAATGGATGAAAACGTTCAGAGAGACAGATGGTTTTAGTTTTCACCTCAATACACCTGTGGGAAACAATAAGCGTCAATACGCGGTGTAAAATGTTTGATCAATGGATGGAAGTAATTGCCCTTGCTCGAGTTACTCTACAGGATTGAGGTGGTGTGACAATACACGTGTAAGATTGATCGTAAAACATCAGTTTTATTTCACCCATAATTACCCGGGCTCGTGCCAGAGATCTCTGTTGCCGCCCATGACAACACTAATGGCTTTATGGGAGTTACCTCTGTGAGATCAGACGCTGTTGGCCTGAGCTTCCTGTGATAAACCAGTAAGCAGGCCGTTATGACAACGCGATACAGATGTAGCCGGCCAGATGAGGTAGCTTTTCGTGCACCTGCACCTGGTCGTAATGAGCCTTCCACGGGAGCACTTCATTGGATATGACGGCCTATAGGCTGCGGGTCGTTACGCTTACTGGAGGGATTAGCACATCCCGCGTGATATACGTGAGAAGATTGCAGGCGATCTGCGAAGGGCTCATGCGAACGGCCTTGTTAAACATATGCGTTCATGAAGGTCATGGAGGCACTCGGAGAGACGCATCATGTGACCCAGCGAGCAAATGATCCCGTCCTTGCGATGCGCGTTAACGCACTCGGAGCGTCTGGTATTGAATGGGGTTTTTTTCATGAGCGACTCCTCCTCGTTTTTACAGGTTTGAGCTGTTACATCTAGAAGAGCTGTGGTAATAGAACGCAGAAACGCTTCCATCGACTCTTTCCCTGCTACACCTAATCGTTAGCGCAGGAGTATCATAATAACAGCAAGTATCGTGTTAAACTGTAAAACGTCTCTAGCGGGGTGCAAAACTAGAGCTCGGTATTAGGACGCTGTCTACCGCCAACCGAGTCAGACCTCGCCGGTATCTCGCCAGATAAAGCTCACTGACGTACCTGTCGATGATAAGAGAGCTATATAGTTTTATAACCAGTGTCTGTCAGGACCTGAAGGCAACGGGAGAGATGCAATAACACCGATGGCCAGCTCGCTTACAGCGCAGCCTGCGTCTTTGGACATAATGTTACGGGTCCATTAGTTAAGCTTGCTTCACAATTCACATGGACGTCGCTTCATGTAAGCGTTTTACAGCTCCGATTAGCGGTGGGGATTGGTTGCAGTATCCAACCCACCAATCGGGTCCGAGACAAACCTGTCACGTCAGCCCCTCTTTCTCCATGTTACTCCCGACCAATTAGGTGGACTCTACCCCCCCCCCCCCCCACCCACCCAGCCCTCATCTCCCACCCTTGATCCCCATTGAACGAAAGTCGCCCGGCTCCCTACTGTTTACGTACGTAAGTTGATGTGCGGGGAGATGTGGGAATGTAATTGAGAATATCCCTGGTGCAGATCGTGATTAATCAGCGACAGCATGGGGATTAGAATGATCCAAGGCTTGTCATATAGCCTTGCACTTGTCAACGTTCTCACTCTTTGCAAGTCGAGTCATGTGAGGGCGTAGTATAGAATGCTTTCAGTCACTCATCATCAATGAATATATATATATATATATATATATATATATATATATATATATATATATATATATATATATATATATATATATATATATATATATATATATATATATATAGTATATATATATATAATATATATATATATAGATATATATATATACATATAAATACATATATAAAACACATATATATATATAAATATATAACATATATATGTATATATATATATATATATATATTTATATATATATATATATATAAATATATATATATCATATATATATATATATTATATATATATATATATATATATATATATATATATATATATATGTATGTGTGTGTGTGTGTGTGTGTGTGTGTGTGTGTGTGTGTGTGTGAGTGTGATTTTTGAATTATCTGTCCATATCACATTGCTAGACGTATAACAATAAATGTGAGCAATGTTAATTATCTGAATCATAACGGTGTGTCCTTTGTAGTTGGTGCTGAGAAAGGAAACCATTTTTGGGGTTGCATGATTCCATAGGTCGATAGGATTACCAAATCCCTACGCTCTGAGCAGCCCCTCATTCAGCTTAAGCTACGTGTGCTAATATTATCTGCGTCAAAGATGAGAATTTAAGCTCTCTCGTAAGTAACTGATCTCCGCTGTGAATCCTCTCTGCGCATTGCTGCGACTGGCAAGATAATCCAATCTGGTCAAAATGGAATCCCTAATGCATCTTTGTTAAGTTTCTATGAAAGTTGTCTGTCACGAAGATTGTTCTAATGGTGATCGATGTCGTCTCCAACTGTCCATAACGCCCACATGTGCCTTGCATTCATCCCCATCGCTATTTAGATACGAGGAATCACCTTGAACGGCTGACTGCACAATAAGACATCGAACAAGCAGATATAACGTAATTACCCCCTCAGCAATCAAAGCTCCGGCTGCGTCTGCTCGCATAAGTGAATCATGATGAGCGGAGCCACACTGCTTCGATTGTAAGAACGCAGTACAGCCACTAGCGAATCATTGTTAGGCAGCACCAAGGAATCACAGCAAACGACCCAGTGATCCCAGGGGACCATTAACCATGACAGATAACCCGGCCAGCAATAGGATTCTTCTCGAAGCAGTAGTAATAGCCGCCCTGAATGCAAAAGGGCGCCATTTTTATTGGTAAACTGAAGGAACTGGAAGAGCACAGCGCTATTATATTACCGAGCATGGAAGCTTTTTATGGCGCTGACCCAAATATGCGATAGCCGACCGCTTAGCGTGGGTGCGTACTCTATATCGTCCAAGCACTGTCCAAAGTCGAAAGCACCGGATGAATCTTTAGAGCGTTATTATTGTCATTTATTAAGCAAAGACCATTAAAGTTACCATTTCCGCAACCGCGAACTGCGCCGCTTGAAAGCCTGTTACATATGTTAAGCAATAGTTCAGTTTTAATGTCAATAATAAACCAGTCGCCAATCCATGTATGATTAATCGACCGTCAAATGAACTTCTCGCTCGTCTCTTATCCGGATTACCATAGCATGATGAGTGAGAATATCGCTATATGATTCATGTCTAGTGCTTCTTTCACTCGCAGCAGTAAAGTTGCAAACCTTTTCTGGAAAAATCGAAACATTTTTTATCACGAGTGATATTGAATTTTGTGCATAGTCAGGAGTGTTCTGTTTGCCGCTATCATTCTATTATCAAGTGGCTGGGCGTTGAGGATAGCGCAGTCTCTCGCGGCCACTAATCCTATTATCCAGATATTGGTCATATACGTGTGGTCATTATTATGTTGCATCATCTCGAATATCATGAGATACATGGTTAGCAGAGCAACGTGTCTAACCACTCGATCAATTGTGTTTCTATAAAGCCACGTAGCTGCAACACCAGGCCGCATTATTCCCGTTTAGAGATAGGCTATGGCATTTCGATATGAATTAACTGTGGTCTGATTACAAGGGGAGACATTGCATAGTAGTCTCTCGTGGCAATTGGGTTTCAACACAAATGGAGTTGCTTTAAATAGAAATACAAAAAAATATTACATATCAAGATAGTTTGACCCGTAGAGTTTGTTCGTCTGCCTTTTTGCCAAGAAATGCTCTTCTATTTAGCAAGCACCAGCGATGTGTGAGGGAGTAATTGGATTGGACAGTGACGTCCACATCAGTTACATCGCTCACATACACATCGGACAGGGCCCGTAGCCATCAGTGCCAAAACGAATACTAAATCGGAAAACCGAGGGAAGAATATCCCAGCCCTGATAAGGTTACATAGCATCATGGCAAGACATACCCTAAAAACATTCCCTTGACACCCTGAATGGTTAGGTCAAGCGTGTGCGTGAATAATGAGAAATAGGAACTGCGAAGTGCTTCGAGTAGTTCGTTCTTTATAGCACAAACACTGTGGATATCTGAACTATGATATGATATGCTTCCCGGTGTTTCTGCTGAGGTCGATTAACATGCTGTTTGCGGTCTTTATTGTGTTATTGGCACTGATCTGATTCTATATTCTTAACCCTTAGGGAACTCGTCTTTCTCGAGGCCCGCCAACGGCGCTCCGCCCTACATCAGAACTTACGATGGCCGTTGAGGCAGGAAATGCTTCCGGGAAAACCAGTAGATGATATCACATGACATCCTTATAAAACTAACCACAGTGTGCTAGATCCGATCCTTTTATTTGGCTGTGGTACCATAGATATCACAACAACATGCAGACCTTCAACTGACCCCAAAACAAACCAATCTTGTTTCGACCTAACGAATTATCATGACTATTTAGGCTTTCCCAAAAATAGACCAAAGATTATACGGCTTCTACTTATCGTGTTGGTGGAGTTGTCTTGAATCAGGTATAAGGGCTTTATCGCTACTTATCCGGCCAAGTACAATCCCTGATAAAGAAGGCCTATTTACTTTCATTCCATTAAAGCAAGGGTTGGTTTATTTCATTTCTTTGACACAATTTTAGGCCGATTGCCATCATTCACATGTGGCCTATGTAGCATCTAACGACCAGATTATAACGCATGGCCAGGCTTAATTAATTGGTTCGGAGGTCCATTTAATACGGCCAAGATATAATGTCTATCCCTATGGTAACAACTGATAGGGCTATTTTGTATCAAACAGAATGTTTGGTCCACAATGTAGATATGATGTTTGAAATTGCCAAATGTACCATTGGTAAGAAGAGTGAGTTTTCTTTCATTCGATTCAAATAGTATTTAGTAATAACGTTTCGCAACTATTTAGAAAATAATGGTCATGAGTAACATAAATATTCATGACGCATAATTTGACGCCTCTGTTACGATTCTATTAGTTACAAGTACAGTAAGTCACATCAGATAAAACGCATTAAGTTGCTCCAGTTTGCCTGATGTTAGCATGGCTTGAATGACGGTGCCACATTAACATAGTGCGTAGTCATAAGGCACGAACAATTGGAAGGAAAATCGGGTTTAAAGCATGTTTGCTTTCCCCGAAAAGCACATTTCCGCTCACTTTATGGTCGTGGTCAATCCTACTGCTGTAAACCAGATGCAAATCTGGCCACTCCTCACGTAGCAATGCCATTTTGTCAAAGTATTCGTTGCAAATATAAATCATTCAAACTTGTTATGCGTTTTGCATACGCCGACAGCAATAGGAACATGCTATATTTCAGCATTATGCAACAAAGAGTCGTCGTAGTGTTTAATATATGGGTGCTGGTGCGCGGGTTGTATTGACTACATGATTCAGCTGAATAACCACACACTATCATAATCTTGCTATTTGGACCGATGTGAATGTAGTTAACGTCAGGAACCATGGCACTATCATTAGCTAACGCCAATATACTCCAGGAGGGGAATAATCTCGTTCCTTGCGTTCAATAGAGTACAAATAATGTATGATGTACGATACACAGAGATTTTACGCAACATCGCAGGTGTTCCCAACAGTTTGCATCCATTTATCTCTATGGATTTTCATAGTAACCCAGGAGGTTTTGAAATTCACGACAAATATGCACGATCAATTGCATCTAAGTTACAGCCGACAAAATCCCTCCTCTCTCATTCATTCTAACTGGTCATTGAATCGATACATGCATCGTACATATATGTCCCCAAAACTGTAGCCATTGATTGGCCTGCCACACACGACTCTTGTAAACATGCTATGTCTCCGCCTCTTGCTAGATACTGCACATCATATGGCGCCCTGGTGATATCTAAGATGGCGTCACCGCCATTACGCAAAAATGTTTTTCCTTCAAGTGGTCCAAGACTATGTGCGATGCTAAGCATAAAGTACAATCGTTAACTGAAGCGTACTCAGCGAATGACCACTGGAACCTCATCTTATGCTGATAATGTATGTAAAGAGTCAGGAAGTAAGGCCCTGAAGTGATTGTCAATGATATAGAAATATTCTTGAATACAAATAGAGCGAGTGTTTAACTGGTGGAGTTGGAATACGAATTTTTCGCTCGAGGTCTGAATTGAAGATTCATCTCGCACGCTTCCGTTGGTATTAACTCTCCTAAGGAAGGGGATTCCATTATTAGCGCCACTTCAATGGAAGCTTAAGGTTGAGCTTACTGTAATGACAGTAGGTATATTTCATGTTGCAAAGGTTGACCGGAAAGCCGTGAAAGCCCTTGTCTTCAAGGTTATACATGACTATGAAAGCACCAATAAACATCAGGCCTTGTAGATTCAGGATATTTGTTGATACCGGAGACTTCTCTATATAACTCTCTCAAGTACCAATGCCCCTAGAGGGAGATCGCACCGTGCAATATATTCTTCCCTGAATATGTTGTGTTTCGTGGCCATAATATATCTAACACCAAACAAAGGGGTAAGTATCTAAATTATTAAGTCGGTAATTCAGCTAGGTACCGGTCTATGCGCAAGAGTTAAACTTGTTACTTTTGCTTTGATCTTGCAGGTAAGTCCGTGCCCCAGAGCCATCGTGTGAGCGATCTAATCCATTATCATAAAGTATTTTGAAGTCAATTATCAGCCGTTACCAATTACGATGCATATTGCTGCGGGGTTATATTTTGATTCAACCAGGAATACGTTGTTAGTTCATGCAGGCTCTGTCATCAAATAGAAGTCTAGCTTTTGCCTAATTTCTCCTAATATTGGCGCAGATACATCTTTCAAATGTGTCAAGTGGTTAGCGTTATGCCCTTCGATCGAATGCTTTCGTGGATGATGGCTTTTATATTACCGAAAATAGCTTCAAGATTGGCTATCATTGTTTGCTCTAACGTTTGATTCATCTGGCGCTACCGGGGGCATATATTTTCTAGATATCACACATTAATTGTTGTGACAATGCATGGTAGCTGACTTATTTAACACAATGTAAGGGCAGCTAAATAGGAAAGGCATCGCTCCTTTGTACACATTCGCTAATAAACGGCAAAAGCAGGAAGCATGTCTTACTATCGGCACTCCAAAGTATCCTAGGTTGAAGGAACACCAAAGTTAATTTAAGTAAAGCACTGTAAAAATACCTGTGTGGTGATTGATTTGTGCTGCAATATTGAATCCTGAACGCTGCATTAGTAGGGAGTGAGATACGGATTAATAACAACGAATATATTTACATACCGCTCAAGACGTCAGCCATATGTCGTTCCAGGTTTAATATCGGACGAATTGATGACATTGCAACGTTTGGATTCTATACTTCCCCGCGTTAACACGTCATTGCAAGAATACGTTATTCCTATCCATTCCGAACGGAAAGAACACTACAGAATATTAAAAACGCAAATAAGTAATGGGGAGAAATCGGACACATAATACGACGAATGCGGAGAGAATCCGATATATGGGTGAGCACCTGGAAGTGATATTATCTCAAACTCCATTGACACGGAATAATAACCGCCATATAGTACGCAAGTCCATCTAGCAAAATGTTTAAACAGGAATGCCGAGACGTCGATAAGGGCCAAAGCACCAGAGATTACCCTTAGCTTCAGGTCAAGCACTATGTTGACCAAAACAGTTAGAAATCAACTTTATTGCATTTAATGAACAACAAGTGTTGCTCCCCCAGTACCTAGACATTTAAATCTCAAAGTGCAGCACCAGGATGCACATTGAACCTTTGACGCCGATATCTCTTGCCGCATTATTTGGCAAATAAATGCACACACACACACACACACACACACACACACACACACACACACATATATATATATATATATATATATATATATATATATATATATAGATATATATATATATATATATAGATATATATATAGATATATATATATATATATATGTTTTATATATAAATATATATAAATATATATATACATATATATATACATATATATATATATATATATATATATATATATGTGTATTCACATATGTGTTTATATATGTATATATACATATATATGTATCACACATATGTGTTTTTATATATGTATATATACATATATAGATGTATATGTATATAAGATATATATATATATATATATATATATATATATATATATATATACATTAATTCACCGAATATATTAATATATATGTATACATTACATATATAATACATGAACATATATATATATATACATATATATATATATATATATATATATATATATATACATATATATATATATGTATATATATATATGCATATATACATATATATATATACATATATATACATATATATACATATATACATATATATATCTATATATATATATCGATTAATATAGATATATATAAATATATGTTTACATATATATGTGTTTATATATGTGCATGTGTGTGTATATGTGTGTATATGCATATATATAGATGTAGATATATACATAAATATATGTAAATATACATATATATATGGGTGAATGTGCTTTCGTGCGTGTGTGCGTGCTAGGATGCACATTGAACCTTTGACGCCGATATCTCTTGCCGCATCATTTGGTAAATAAATGAATACACACACACACATACACAAAAATATATATATATATAAATATATATATTTAAATATATATATATATATATATATATATGTTTGTATATATATATATATATATATATATATATATATATATAGATTATATATTTATACATATATATATATATATATATATATATATTCATATATATATATATGTATTTACATATCTATATATATAAATATACATATATTAACATATATATATATATATGTATACATATATATCCACTAAAAAAGATATATATAAATATATGCTTACATATATGTGTTTATATATGCGCGTGTGAGTATATGTGTGTATATGCATATATAGATGTAGATATATACATAAAGATATATAAATATACATATATAAATATATATATATATATATATATATATATATATATATGAATGTGCGTGTGTGCGTGTGTGTGTGTGTGCGTGTGTGTGCGTGAGTGTGTGTACGTGTGTGTTTGTGTGTGTGTGTTTGTGTGTGCGTGTTTGTGTAGAAGCAAGCTACCGAGATGCCAATCCGTTTATGCTAAATAGTCCGGTTTTTACATACTGTCGGACGTCCTGAGCTCGTGATGAATGGCGCAATTATTAAAACCTCCATCAGATGCTTTTTCATTTACGGTAATGCTGACTTGATTATGTCTCATGGGCGAGGATTGCCCTGCAAGAATCTCCCAGCGACATGCTCATATATGGATTGGTTTGCAAATGATTGCTATAGGGGCATGGAGGTTGAGACGTGAATTAAGATTGATGAGCAGTCGCCAAGCATAATTGTATATATCACACTAAAGTTAACCAATGTCTAGTCATCATTCTTTCCCTATCTCTGCACCAACCTGGAGGAAGTATTCCGACCCAGTTCTCTACTGCATCGTAAATAATATGTCTATGCTATGTGTTCAAATGTATGACGCAACACACTGGACGCCATGCACTGTGTACTACAATAATGTTCCGGTTTCCCGCCACACACCTCACCACTACCCTTAAAACAATGTTATCAGCCCACATAAGCATAAACTTTGATCTATAATTGAACTCTATGGAATAACAACAATGAGTTTACTCAATATGTGTATCTGTGTTATTGGGGAAAATGTGATGAACATTATACAAAGGTATTTCACCACTAGCCTAACTGTAGCTTGAACTGTGTTGGGTAACTATCGCTATTAACCCATGGTGGGTCAAGGTCGGACTGAGGAAGCAGGTGATGCCAATTAACTCATTGTGTCGGACGCGTGCATACAAAAGCAGTTCTCGTGCAAACAAAGAGTATTATATAAAATTATGCTGGTGTGTTTGGCACTGCATAATGTCGTCAGTGCCAAACACCCCAACCAACCGTTCCGCAAAGTAGCGTACTCTCTAATGTACTGGCTTAATGTGTAAAATGCACCAAACATGACATTTAGAATAATCATTTACCCTACTTGGCTTCAGCATCATGGGATTCGCACGATTAACCACGGTCGATCGCATAGATACAATGCGAATGCTTAACAGTCAGCTGACTAACCCATGAGTCCGTATATCAGTCAATCCCATTCCATATCTCAAGTCGTCGATAGCGGTTACTGGACATACAATATCCGGTTATGGCTCACTATGCAGGTGTTCACTTTGAGTTTATTTTACCATTGGTTTCTACTCAATTCTCTCTTTTTAGCAAGGGATGCGTCAGATATGTCAATAATGATTGTTTGTTGTGTTGATTATCATGGTCATCATATCACATGTTCTTTTAATTTCACGATAATTCAATGTTGATGGCGCGCTTGATCGATATTCGACAAGTTGAACTGAGGTAATCCTGATCCGTTGAGATTTACGACACGTGCTGAAGTCATTTATTGTAAAATAAAAATACTTATGTTACATAACTAACTGTTTATGATATGCCCTTCAAGTGGACACTGCTTGTCATGCACGTTAACATATACATACCATCCAACAGCAGCAGTGTCTCCCATAGATCATTTACGTAGCTCGTACGACCAGCCCGGGAAGCAGGTGCACGGTTGTAACAGACATACCATTGGAAATGAACGATAGCACTGAGCTGTCTACATTCAATTAATGGATATCTATTTCGAGTTTTGTGTAATTTTCCTGTCGTTAAATCGCGTCTACTGCATATGTGGTTCTCGTTATTATTATATTTTAATGACATCCATAAACAGACGAATGATCATTTGGCTGGCACTTGATTCGTTAACCTGTAGTAATAACTGTGATTTGCAATATCTACTGTTCCTAGTTTTAATGGCAAGCGTCGCCGGCATAAGGGTTGCTAGATGTACAGTGTATTGTCGATGGTGCTTTCGCTCCAGAAATAGCCTAATGTTGCGGTTGTGTATTGGGTTGGATTGATATGATCACGCCATAATGACTAGAACCAAATAAGCTCCTTATCATAATGCCCCACAGCATCGCTTTTTTCTCATTACTGTATGAATATATTACGCTCTGAGTAACATCGTATTGACCCAGGTGGCAGGAGAATACGCTATGAGAACTGGCAAGTGTTCAAATGATATATCGTCAAAGATACATCGCAACATATATTGTCAATCTCTTAGGGTTAATCAGTATTGGATAACACGCATCGTAATCATGATTAAAATGCCTCGGTGATTATTGATATCAGTTCAATGATGTAAAGAATTTTAATCCAATCCAATTTGTTTGCATCTACTGTTGTCCCTATTTTGCATAGTAGTGGAGCGTGATAAATAAATACTTGGTTGACGAGTATATTTTCGCATATATAAGGAAAGGGGTCATTTTTATTTTCTATATGCACCTGTGATTGACTTACAGCAATGCCACTTATGAAGAAAAATCTGCAAAACCTCTTGGGGCTTACATTAAAATGCAAGCCTAATGTCCCACACAAAATAAAACAGCGATTGTAGACATAAATTCTCTTATAGTCAACCGCTGGTGGAGTGCGTGTGAATACCATGGACAAGTTCACCATAAGCTGAATCGCCAAAATCGCTATTTTCATCTAATATTCACATTGATCGTTCACCGCTTGAAACCAATGGAAAGAATGTCAATTGTGTGGTCTTCGCTCATTATGAATAACAATCTCTAGTGATGATGCAATATGGTTGTTAATTGTGGGGGCATAGAAGTCAGAGTGTAAACCAATCCCATTTAATACGGCCAAGATATAATGTCTATCCCTATGGTAACAACTGTAGAGGTTTAATAAATTAATATTCACTGTTGACATTTTATCATCTAAGATGCTCGATGTGATTATGCAATGAATATTAGACAATGCATAACCAAAGTGTGGTTTGCTCGCATCATTGTTAACAACACCAAGATCAGTTCGATAAAATACAATTCAAATTCCCTTTTTTTCCTCCAAGTTCCGAGACTGTACAATGTGCAGTACAGAGACACACATAAAACAATTCATGTCGACATCTTTGCCTATAACCATATGGCCGTAGAAAGGAATTTTACATCTACCAATCCTAGGAGGTGTATATGCGCATCATCACCTCCTAAAAAGTAACACCTGGTGAGCTTCAAAAGGGGTCTGCATATAGAACAGTTGAATTATTCACATGATCATCACATTCAAGGGAAAACAAGCTTAATTGAAAGTCCTGCATAAGCAAAAAGTCATTAACTTGTTACCTGCATTCAAAGCATCAGATTTCACATCGTGAAACTCGCCCAATCTAGTTATGAGCGATGTTTTTGAGATGAATATGATTGATCATGAAATCTGTGGTAGATACGGCCTAATTGGATGACACAATGGTTGTCTTCCACATACACCACTTTCGACCCCAAGAGTCGTAAATACACAATGTCTGGTAGTCGCTCTCTCATCGCTAAGATACTAGGAGAAATCATAAAGTTAATTCACAGTTGCATATAATGCTATATTTTTGAAATATCAGTTCCGAGTACTGATTGTGCTTTATCCCAATCAAATTTTACGATCAGTATATTTATATATATATATATATATATATATATATATATATATATATATATATATATATATATATATATATATATATATATATATATATATATATATATATATATATATACATATATATATATATATATATGTATATATATATATACATATATTTATATATGTATATATATATATATATATATATCTACATATATATATATATATATATATATATATATATATATATATATATATATATATATAAATATGCTATATATATAAACACATGCACATATATATATATTTGTATATATATATGTATATATATTATATATATAAATATGCATATATATATATCATATATCCATATAAATATACATATATATATATATATATATATATATATATATATATATATATATATATATATATATATATATATATATAGATTGATAATGTCGATATTATGCGACGCGCTACGTGATATGTTGCTCTCATTAACGCAGTTAATGAATGCATCATAAACAGTGCAATGTTTACATGGCTGGAAACGTAATAATGACTTGAATACAGTAATCGAATATGGAAATAGAGTCCCTGTCCCTTGGCGACATTACGCAGATTTTCCAACAGCATGGTGCCATTGAACTAAATAACATGGTAAGACGCTGGGCTAGCCGATAACTCTCCATTCAGGTACTTAAGGTAATGCTCCTTTTTCTTTACCCTGATTGAATATTAGATGCATATTGTTTCAAACTAATTTACAGCGTAAATGGCAATAGTTATTTTGCAGTGCAGGTATATGTCAGAGATCATTCCTTATGTAATTTATTCAAGGAAGCGGAAGTGCGATATTCTGCATTTCACGCGTAGCATGAATAATTAGTTCGAATACATGTAGCGCTAGTCAAGGTGGTATTACCATAACATCATCTGATATTTACAGCGCATCGTTACAGGGTGAAGCAAGAGTTACCAACCATGTGTTCAAAGTGCAGCATTTGCTGGTTTCCTTTCGCATCCAATAGCGAAAGAGTCACATATCTCGCTATCTTCCCAGTACGATTTCTTTTCTCATAATCTATAGCGAGCCATATCGCGCAAGCATACTTGTTAAGACAAGGGTAGGACACGATAAGAGTAATTCTGATTACTCGGGTAACATAAATGTAACCTGTCAACTTCCAAGAGTGAATGTGCTTTGTACTACTGTTAAGACAGCATTGATGGGATATAAAACCATACAATACAATATACATGATACCTTATCCGCCCATCAACTAACGCTGGAGCCCTGACAGAAGGACAGTCCGTGGCATACCGATAGTGGCTATTTACTCAGCCAGTCTGTTAGCTGGTTTGCTATGTGAGTTCTCAATAAGATATCAATGACATAGAACGATTCATCGAGCTTTGATAAACTGTCAGGACAAAACATGGGGAATTAATATTGTTTCTTCTTCTTTGCTAGTTGCGCCAGTACGACGACAAACTGCACGTCGTAAACCAGCTGGCCGCGGATGTGATACGAAGCTCAGCAAACTCCAGAAGCATCCCTGTGTATATGGGCTTGGTGGTTTTGACTAATGAAGTGGGAAATGTGCATTACCTATGGCTTTGGTGGTGATGGCTTAGATCAATGAATTGTTGGGCCATGTACTTACATAATGAATATGATATTGGAATGGCATAACTTTATTGACAACTGAGTATTAAAAAGAACCCTGTATAAAATAAGGCACATAACAAAGCTGTTAGGTTAGGTAAGCAGCACTTCGGTATAGAATATGTCTTGCATGGTAAATCATAACATGACGGCTTCATGACGCGACCACGCGAGGAGTTATCAGACGGTGAGTAAACTCACTAGTAAACTGACCTTCTTCCCGAGTGTCAAGGACGCGCAACTCGCATGGTTTATTGCTGTGTGTGATTTCTTATTGCTGTTCATTGGGCTTCTCAGCCTACACCTGTTGGATTTGAGGAGTAATAATGACAGTTTCCGCTTAAAAAACAGGCTGTTGGCATGATACGTGAAATGGGCTGACTAAAGGGGTACTTGTACATTGCAAGTCGTTCTGACCAGCAAAAGCAGCTGGTTACGCAGGGTTACAGGTCAGGAGAGAGACCGGATCCTTGGGAGACTATTGAACACGCTGTTACACTTTCTGGATACATTTATCGATTTTTGTCATATGCTTTGTGAAATCGCACAATGCCAACAGGAAACGATCCACAGCTCAGAGCAGACGCAAATCCTTAATGAGCTCTAATCACGAATGCGATTAATGAGAGTTAAGAACCAACCCGCGGGGCAAATGACGCTGATGCAATACAGTCCCTTTTTTGCGTTGTATTTCATCGAATAAGTCGTGCTTGGTTTTATAATCTTGAATATATGCATACGGTTTAATTTACGGATAGCAAACTTTTCATTAGTTGAGCAGCGTGATTTATATTGAATCCTCATTCATATGTTACGCTCAAGTACATAATATTTTCATTAACACCATCACAATCGGCATGCGCATCGTTTCCCAGCCACCGAAGTGTTGTATGATTAGCAACGATAAAGATATAAATGCCAGGAATTGACTATCCAGCTAAATTGTTAAGCAACAGCATTATGCCATTGCTATCCCAACTGAGAGAATTTGCAAACTAAACGTGCTCTCTTTGCCGATCTGATACGCGAAACCCCTGTTTTACTCTCAATTCCACGTGGCGCATTGGGCCTAGGGACTTCTGCACCTTAGGCCATATTCGCAATTAGCAACACATATCACTGGTACATTTTTTCTCATAACCTCGCTGATTTTCTTAGCAGATTCCAGGTATTGCGTCCTTGGCCTTATAACAGGTATTTATGTAAGCCACAGAACATGGCGACAGGCGGCGCTCGAGAGAATAACCTCTCGGTCAGATACATGTTATCTCTTCCCGCTAAACACAAGAGTTAGAATTGCCGGCAGTCATCTTTTATGCACACAGATCCCCCAGAGGAGTATTCCATTACCCCCTATCTCTGCCCCTCTCCCTCGATCGTGAGCGCATATGATAAGAATCTGTGGAAGATCATTCTTTTTCATTTGAACACTGAAGAGCCATAACGAATCCATTATTCGTTATGCAATTTCGAACTTTATATGACAGAAACATTTGTTTTAAAGCGTAAGTATATTGATACTTATAATCTTATGCATCTGATAACATTAACATAGACAGTCAGATCAATAAAGATAACAGAAAAGGAAAATATTCGTCACACTTATATAGATATCGATAAACTGGTGGGTCGTAACTTTTCACCCAACCCGTGTATTCAAGCCACATTACCATGTTAGCATGACATCGAAGCAATACGATCCTCACAACCTAACACACTCACAGCTTGGACAAAACTGGGTAAAGTGGGCCGTCGTCAAATGTCTCTTTACAGAACATAGCCAGATCCTCCCAGCCTTTAACATTAAGGTGACCGCCGTCGGGAATACATCCTACAATGCGGAGTTTTTCCGCTCTTATTACACTTAAGATTTGCTTGTTGGAATATCAGACACACATCCCTTGTAGCCCAGCTGGTGGCTCAGCCACTGCCACATACACGCCATAAATTTTCCCACACCGTTACCGCCGAAGTCTTTGTCCACAATAATGGACACATCGGTGAGGGCCGGGTCGTAGCTGCGACAGAGAACATTTGTTGTCAAATACATGAAGCCCACAATGCTTCCAGCGTTTGACACGGTGAACAAATGAATGCTGTCTTCACCCTGCACACAGCTTGAAGCACTTCAAAAGGAGGTGGGTCAGAGGGTCCGTAGCCCTGCCCTCTTGCGATGGCTTGCCTTAGGAATTTTTGGACGATATGTATTTCACTATCTTCTGTATATGATACTGCTATTTGGGTACCATCGGGAAGTGGTGTCTTAACTGGGATCGATAACTTAGTATTTCTTCACTTTGTAACGCGATATCTCTTCTCCGGAAGGTGCATTATTGAGGGGTCTGTAGGGTCTGGTAATGCCTGTAAACCGTTAAACCATCATTTATACATACATTTAGTTAAACGTTAACGTCTATATCTTAGATTATTTGGGATAAAATAGGATAGGAATGGTCATACTAACCTAATAAAACCGTTCTGTTATAGGCCCGATATATAACAATAGCTAGTATCGTCAATTCATTTCACAATTGATTAATAACTATGATATTAAACATCGGTACTTCATTGGTACTCCTGAAATTACCTCCGTGGTGAGTGATTTGTACATAATGAAGCATTCAGTCATCTGCCGGGAACGAGTTCACAGAGAGGAATAAAACATCTTGTGTGAAAGCCAACAGCACTGGCCGCGGCTATGGTCATTGAATTGGTGGAAAACGTGTCGATAATACAGGCTATATATCCTATCGACGAAGACAGCTCGATCACGCAACCATAGAGGTCTTGTAGGAGCTTTTCAGAAGGCTCGACCCCAACCAGAAGGATGCGTAAATCAGCGAGCAAAGGATTCATACACCTGTGTATGAGGGACGGGGTTAGAAAGCCATAAACTACAACACTATGCGTGTCACTTGCGTGAACGTAACCACATATCCGCTAGTTGCAAACTCCTCGAACACTTCAAAAGCGGGAAACTCGTCGGCAGCATTCGGCCTTTCTCGTCATTTTATCGCCGTAGCTTCTTCAGTCACAATGTTGTAAAGATCGGGGAGATGCTCTTCTGGAAGGCCGTCAACGACGAGGTCTCCCAGATCACTTGTTATTCTGTTCCGCGTCACGAGCGCCTGGTGGAAGGCAGAACATTGTTTGTCGGTCTCCATATTGACTGTGAGTCGCAAGTGTTATGTGGTCCCGGTATCGAGGAAGAGCTTTATATCGCCTCAGTTCGCTATTAGGTTACATAACGTATCAACGAATGTTATATAGGGGTACAAAACCAATCTGATAAAGCGATCACTATCGCCATGCGTGAATCCTGTGTGGACATTGCTGCAGATTTGGGAAGATCACTTATCCAAGTGGAGCCGGCACATTGAAATGAGAACTCTACAAAGAGAGTTTGTTTGGCCATCATAAGAATTTAATAAGACTTGCGGCAAATGATCAGGTTGAAGTCATTTTATCTGTGTTACATTGCGACAGGTTTTGTGTGAGCCGTGGTTGATGTTCATCCTGTAGGTCTAGTAATACAGTCGTCGGAAGTTGGATCAATCGAAGAGTAGTCCACTAATTCATCTTACATGGGTAATCTTTACTAGAACACGGGGATATACGTCAGAGTGACAGAAACTTTGCCGCAACAACGTCTGCAGTGGTTTTAGCGGCAATGTTGAGGCTGACAGCAGCGTTGGGAACCGCACATTGGCTATGTCCGTTTGTACAATGCTCTGCAGATAGCAAAATAGATTAATTTTAGTAAGAATATATGCTTTAATCACCTACGACATTTTTATGCAGATTTCACAAATTTTCAGTTTAATGACATTCCTTCAATGGTGATATTCAGCAGTATGGTGGTGTCAGGGATCACAAACGAAGCCTGTCTGGCCATTCTTACTCTTATAGTTCAGATTGATTCCAAAAACGATAAACACGATTTAATGTTCCAATGATGCCTGGATGTCCTCTATAGGCTGCCTACCTTTAATAAAGTGGTTTTGGTAAAGATGCACTCAAATAACTCCCCAATAATTACACGCAGGTTTAATATTGATTCAAATGTGCTGCAAAACGTGCAATTGTAATATGACATTGCGTGTTAATACCACAATCACTCCGCACGTGAACTATTGAAGAAAGCGGCAGTAAGATAATCTGTATTTGAAGCGTACCAGCAACTACGATACGATTTGCAACACTAAAGCGCTGCAATATATGAATACAATATTCATCATGTTCTATGATGTACTTGATGGACTGAATCGACATTAACCAACGGACCAAAGACCTGCTGCCAACTTATCTCAGTAAATACATATTTAGATTGAATCGATGTAGTGCTCTTCAAATTTGTGTTGCGTTACCATCTTCACATGGCGAGGCATGTGTTACCAAGCGTTTTGGTCAAACGCTGTGGATAAGGTGGCCATTCCCGGTTTGAGATATCTTATAGCGGCAAAATATATCCATTGCAATTCTTATCAAATTCCATGCACCATACCCAGTAATCAAATAACCGGTGTTATCCACAAGGGATCGGCTGGAAGAGGTATTGTACAGAGTGCGTTGGCAGTGTTCCGGCTGACTGTTTTTCCTTTTGCTGCTTTGAAATGTTAAAAATCTCTTAATGTTGATACCACAAATACATAAACAGTGAATATGGCATCATAAAAACTATTGCAGATTGCAATGTTTATCATATCTTAGAAGTACTGCTACTCTTATGCCACATTATGAACCTAAATCTTACCGTCAAATTGGTCTGAACATGTTCGACATTGGCAATAACCCCCATGCCAGCGAAATTCTAAATTGTTCCTGGTGACTTCACCATAGGTAACGGGGAGACCCAGGGGAGAGCAAAACTTCCGGTGCTTATATGGGTTGCATTTCCTATCGCATCCAATAGAGAAAAAGGCAACATCTTTCATATTTGTCATCTTCTGATCAACTGTAACGAATGATCGCATGGCACTCTACTCTCAGCTAATCAGAGCTCGAGAAAACGCTCGGTTTTTTTCCCAATATCGCCTCCTCAGTCGGAGATATCAAATGAATCGTGTTGCTAATTGTTTGTACTGCTGAGCATGTTATTGTAAAGATTAGCTCGGTCTATAGAGAGGCGAATATTCGCAGTCATAAAAGTCTCTGAATACATATATACTATTTGAATAAGTAAGCTACCCACACACAGCTGGGCTGAATCATGACTAATGTTGCCTCTTTCAATGGGGTGGGGATACCAAATAGATCGTGTTTTTTATTTTTTTTTTTCTCTACTGAGCATGTAATTGTGTACCTTAGCTCGGTCTATAGAGATGTTAGTATTCACAGTCACAAAGAAAATCGATAATGTAGCTCTTCTCTAGATATATTGATATATTATTTTCATATGCTTTGTAAAATCACAGGATGCTATCAGAAATCGACCAACAGCCCAAAGCAAACATAAATCTTCGTTAAGCTTTAACTACGAATGCGACACGTGGGAGTGAAGAACCGACGTATTGGGGTGAATGACGCTGCTGCCATACATTCCCTTCTTTGCAGCGTATGTCATATTACAGCTCGTGCTTTGTTAAAAAGCTAGGAAACATTCAAATAGTCTTATTTACGGATAGCAAACTTTTCATTAGCTGCGCATGGTTCCTACCCTACCTGGACGATCTGATGTATTTAAATTATCCCGTCTGTCCCGTCAAATGTGGTTCTTGTTGATATTGCATTTTAATGACCCAATAAAACAGTAACATTATCCTTCGACTGGCACTGGTTCCATTAACCCGCAGCGATAAATGTGATTTATACTGAATCTTCTTTCTCTGTTAAGCAGAGCCATATGGTGCCAATATAGAGCTTCCTCAATAAACAATTCGCATCCTAACATTGATGACGTAAGTCAGGGCGTTCCCAACCTGAAGGGGGTGAACACAATAGGACTGTTTATGATAAAGATAGATAAATGAAATATCTTGAGTAAAAACGGCATATCAAATTCCTGAACTGCAGTAGGCATTATATCAACATTGTCCTTATGGGCAGGTTGAGACCAACGAGCGCTTTTTACCACAACGTAACTAACTCAGTGCCTATAATTGATGTTCCTACATGATTGTATATCAACAGCATTCATTGATATTCCCATTGATGGAACTTCCAAACGTTGGATATGCCAAACCCATGTGTTGCAATCAGTTATATATCTGGAGCGTTTGGTTTGGCCTTGGGCCACATTCGCAATAAGCAGCACACGTTACTGGTACATTTTTCCCATAACCTCGCTAATTTCCCTAGATTATACCACGTATGGCGCCCTTGGCCTTGTCATAGGTAACTGCGTAAGCCATGGAGCATGCCGATACTGGGCGCTTGCGGCATGGCGAGAAAATTTACTGGGTCAGATACCTGCTATCGTTCCCGCAAGGCTTTCAATTCGAAATCCATAATACCTCCATAAACGTGCTTTAAGAGACACGGTACTTTTCCCACCATTTGAAAAATCTTCAAGTAGCATTTGTATAAACAATGACGAATGACCTTGGCGTGTTTAGACATCACCATCTGCAGCCACAGGGTACATAGGAGCTTGTTGTGAATTTGGCATACACTGAAGAAAAATGTATATTTGCTGCTGAGAATGTCGCAAATGATGCAGCTGGGGTCGGCATCTTACCGACCGCTCTTAGTCTGCTGACAATCATCCTAGACATGATATGATCAGCATTGTCAAAATATGGGGATAATTAAACTTTAAAATGCATTTTTCGGCGATTTGAGGCAATGTTGTTATTTATGCATGTGTCTATGCACGCTCCGTCCCACTCGCTCCCCACGATCGTGAGCGCATGCTGTGAGAGCCACGTGCAGATCATTATTTGACGTTTGGTCGCCGAAGAGCCGTAACGAATCATACATTTTTGTTTGTAGTGCACGTATGTCAATACTTATAATCTTATGCATCTGAAATTGTTAACACAGACATACACATGTATAAAGTGAACAGAAAAGGAAAATATTCGTCACACTTCTATAGACACCAAGAAACGGTGGCGTTACCAATGAGAGTTAGTTTTTACTGCTTTGAACTTTTATATCTAGAAGAGCTGTTGTGATAGAACACACAAACACTTTAATCGACTCTTTAACTGCTACAGCTAATACATAGCGCAGGAGTATCGTAATTACAGCATGTATCGGCATTAAACCATAAAACATCTCTAGCGGTGTGCAAAACAAGAGCTTGGCTTTAGGACGCTGTCTCCCGCCAACCGAGTCAGACCTCGCCGGTATCATGGCTCGATAAAGCTCACTGACGTCCCTGTCGATGATAAGAGCTATATAGTTTTATAACCAGTGTCTGTCAGGACCTGAAGGCAACGGGATAGATGCGATAACACCGATGGGCAGCTCGCTTACAGCGGAGCCTGTGTCTTTGGACAAAACGTTACTGGTCCATTAGTTAAACTTGCTTCACAACTCACAGGAATGTCGCTGCATGTAAGCGATTTCGAATAACAGCTACGATGAGGGATGGGGATAGGTTGCATTATCCAACCCACAACCCTACTAGTTCCCTTCCTGGTCCAAGACAATCCTGTCTCGCCATCCCCTCTTCCTCCATGTTACTTGCACCCATTGAGGTGGACTCTACCCCTCCCCTCCCCACTGATTGGCAGTCGCCGGGCATCCG
>CM067349.1:49961406-50034180 GCA_034190875.2 Urechis unicinctus | reverse complement strand
TGAGAAACTTGCATCTCAAGTCTGCAAAACACAAACACAATGTGCACTCTTAGGCAGGTGTAATCTTGCAATGATACCTTGTGGGAATATCTCTGCAAGGGAAATCTGGTTATGCAAATATATGCATTGTACAGGGATCATACATGCCAATTAAGCAAATCAACAGCAATATTTATAACGATTTCGTTACTGTAAAAAGGTTATGGTCAGTGCTGAAAGAACACTACAACAAACACTCGCTAACTGACCCCAGTTGTATTCAAAACAACAGTTTTCACATCGGGGAAACTCGTCCAATTTAGTTAGGAGCGATGTTTTTTCAGGTGTATATGATTGATCATGAAATCTGTAATAGATTCAGCCTAATTGGATGACACAATGGTTGAATTTCACATACACCCCTTTTAACCCCTTGAGTCGTTAATAACGGTTGCCCGATATGCAAAGTCGGGTAGTCGCTCCCTTATCGCTAAGATACTGGGGAAAATATAAATGTTAGAGTGCAGATAATGTTATCGTTTTGTATTCACTTCCAGACTAAGCAACTCTTTTGAAATGTCAGTAGCGAGTATGTGTGTGTGTGTGTGTGTGTGTGTGTGTGTGTGTGTGTGTGTGTGTGTGTGTTATGTTTTAGTTGTGTGTGTGCATGTTGTATGTTTGTTGTGTGTGTGCATGTTGTTGTTTGTTTTGTTTGTGTGTGTGTGTGTGTGTGTGTGTGCCCATAGGTTTTTTGCAACCAGCGATATTATGCGACGCGCTACGTGATATGTTGCTCTCAATAATGCAATATTTATTTGTCTGGCACTTGAAACGTTTACCTGCGGCGATGAATGGAATCTCTATTGATAATTTTTTTATTCAAAGCCCGGTCTACATCGGGTTCGCTTGATAAACAATAATATGTCGACGGCTCCAGATGATGCATCCTAGTAGTAAACATCACGTCGCTCTTGGTCGTTAACTATTCAAGGAAGCGGAAGTGTTGGACATTGCAAATCCATCAATATAAATGCCTCAAATACAACGCAGTTATTATTATTTCACTCAAGCTATGACTAATTGCATTGTATATCATATATTAGCTTAATATACAATTATCCTTGTGGGTATGTTGCGTTTCCTTTCGCAATCAATAGCGAAAAAGTCACATATTTCGGTATCTTGCCAGTACGATTTGTTATCTCATAATCTATAGCGAGCTATATCACGCTCAGGCATACGTGTTAGGATAGGGGTAGGACACGATAAGAGTTATTCTGTTAACTCGGGTAACATAAATGTAATTTTTCAATTTTCAAGAGTAACTGTGCTCTGTACTATGTTAACGACAGCATAAAATAAAAGAATACTATATGAATGACCAATGAATATACATTTATACATGATATCCGGCCATCCCTTCTACCCAACGAAACTGGCCACAAACCCAGGGAATCTGACAAAAGGGGGACAGTCCGTGATATACCGATGGTGGCTATTTCTAAGCCAATATGTTAGTCGGTTTGCTATGTGAGTTTGTACTGAGATATCATTTATATAGAACAATTCATCAAGCTTTGATCAACCGTCAGGACAAAACAATTTTGTTTTATTTCGTGGGGAATTAATTTTTGTTCTTCTTCTTTGCTAGTTGCGACAGTCGCTGAGATAGAGTAAGACCACAATCTGTACGGTCGTAAACCAGCTGGCCTCGTGTGTGACACGAAACTCAGCGAACTTCAAAAGCTTCCATATGTATAAGGGCTTCTTGGTTTTGTCTATTGAAGTGGGAAATGTGCATTACCAATGGCTTTGGTGATGATGGCTTAGATCAATGAAGTGTTGGGCCATGTACTTACATAATGAATATGGTATGGGATTGGCACAACGTAAACAAGCGGTTCAACGTGTTGAATGGATGTTTTTTTTTATCAGCGACTCCACATCTGTTGTACGGATCATCGACTTCGACACTGCGGCCTGTAGCAGCGGACGAAATTTTTTACAGCTTGGAGCTTTTACAACTAGATCAGCTGTTATGATAGAACACAGTCATCGACTCTTTAACTGTTAAAGCTTATCTATAGCGCAGGAATACCATAATAACAGCACGTATCGCGTAAAACTGTAAAAACATCTTGAGCGCTGTGGTAAACAAGAGTTCGATATTTGGACGCTGTCTGCCGCCAACCGGGTCACACTTCGCCGGTATCTGGCTAGATAAAGCTTACTGACATACCTGTCGATGATAAGAGAGCTATTTAATTTTATAACCTGTGTCTGTCAGGAACTAAATGCAATGGGAGAAATGCGATAACACCGATGGCCAGCTCGCTTACAGAGGAGCATGCGTCTTTGAACATAATGTTTCCGGTCTATTAGTTCAGCTTGCTTCACAACTCGCATGGATGTCGCTTCATCTAAGCGATTTCAAACAACAGCCCCGATGAGGGGGGAGGGTGGTTTAGGTTGCAGTATCCAACCCACAACCGTACAAGTTCCCTTTCGGGTCCGTCACCCCCTCTTTCTCCATGCTACTTGCACCCATTGAGAAAGACTCTACCCCCAAACACCCCCCCCCCCCTTTCCCCAGCCATGTCTCCCTCCCTTAATCCCCACTGAATGACAGTCGCCGGGCTTACTACTGTTTACGTACGTAAGTTTATGTCCTCGTCATTCTCAAGGCTGCCAACGGCGCTCCACCTTCCATCACAATTTGAGATGAGCGTTCAAGGCAGGAAATGCTTCCGGGAAAGCCAGTAGATGATATCACATATCATCTAATAAACTGGTCAGAGTGTGCTAGATCCGATCCGTTTATTTGGCGGTTGTTACCATAGAAAACCTAACGAATTATCGTGACTATTTTGGCTTTCCCAAAAATCGTCAAAAGATTATAGGGCTTTTACTTCTCTTGTTGGTGGAGCTGTCTTGAATCAGGTATAAGTGCTTTATTGCTACTGATCCGGGCATGTACTAACCCTGATTATGTTGGCCTATTTCTTTTCATTTCATTAAAGCAAGGGTTGGTTTAGTTCAATTCTGAGACACAATTTGACACCGATTGCCATCTATCACTTGGGCAAGTTTAATCTATTGATTCAGAGATGCATGAAGGGGATGCTTTATAGGGCCATTTTTTATCAACCAGGATGTTTTGTCCACAGCGTTCCGATTCTATTAGCTACAAGTACAGTAAGTCACAGCAGATGAATCTCATTATCTGGTATCCACTGTGACATTTTAGAATCAGACAATAAAGCGCATTAAATTGTCCCAGTTTGCCTGATGCTAGCATGGCTTGAATGGCGGCGCCATATTTACGCAGTGCTTAGTCATAAGACACAATCAATTGGAAGGAGAATCGGGGTTTAAAGCAAGTTTGCTTTCCCCGGAAAGCACATTTCCGCTAGACTCATGGTCGTGGTCATCCCGACTGATATCAACCAGACGCACATCTGGCCACTCTTCAAGTAGCACTGCTATTTTGTCAAAGTATTCGTTGCAAATGGATATCATTCAAGCTTGTTTGCGTTTTAATACTCCGACAGCAATAGGAACATGGTCTATTCGAGCATTATGCAGCAGAAAGTCGTACTAGCGTCTGTATTGACTACATGATTCATCTGAATGACCACTATTATTAGAACCTTGCTATTCGGACCGATGTGAATGTAGTTAACGTCCATCATTAGCTAACGCCAATATACTCCAGGGGGAATAATCTCGTTCAATAGATGACAACTAATGTATGATGTGCCATACACAGTGATTTTATGCAATAACGAAAGTGTTCCCAACCGTTTGCATTAAATTATCTCTATGGATTATCATTGCAACCAAGGAGGTTTTGATCTTCCCTACAAATAGGCACGATCAATTGCATCTAACATCCGACGAGATCTATACTCTCTCATTCATTCTAGCTGGTCTCTGTATCTGGCATTCGAACGATAAATGCATCATACATGTAAGTCCCCCAAACGGAAGCCATTGATTGGCCTGCCACACCCGCAGCGAGGAATAATGTATTATATACAAGCAAGGATCTACCCTCAGAACCATATTTCTGCCACATGATATCTTGTGGTTGCAGTATCCTATTATAAAACTATAGATGCAATAGTCCGAGCACCATCGGTGGCTATATGCTACGTGGTGGGTGTAAACATGCTTTGTTTCCGCCTCTTGTGAGACACTGCACATCATGGGGCGCCCTGGTGATATATAAGATTGTGTCTTCGCTATTATGCAACTATATTTATCTTTCAAGTGGTTAAAGAAAATGTGCGATGTTCCGCATAAAGTAACATCATTAACTGTAGCATGCTCGCAGCGAATTTGCTCTGGAACCTCTTCTTATGCGCATAATGTCAGTTAGCGTCAGTAAGAAAGGTCCTGAGGTGGTTGTCAATGACATTGACATATTCGTGTCTTGAATACAAATAGAGCGAGTGTTTAACTACTGGAGTTTGAATACGAAGCTTTCGCTCGTGGTGTGAATTGAAGATTAATCTCGTGGCCAAATTTAACACCGAACGGGTAAGTACGTAAATTATCAAGTCGGTAAGTACCGGTCTATGCGCAAGAGTTCCACTTGTGACCTTTGCTTTGACCTTGCAGACAGGTCCGTGTCCCGCAACTGTTGCGTTACCGATCTTATCCATTATCATAAAGTATTATGAAGTCAATTATCAGCCGTCACCAATTATGATGCATATTGTTGTAAAAGTTTATATTTCGAATCAATCAGGAAGTTGGCTCTAATGGGAGTCTAGCTTTTGCCTATTCTCTCCCAATATTGGCGCAGATATATCCTTCAAATGTGTTAAGTGTTTAGCGTTATGCCCTTCCATCGAATAGTTTCGTGGATAGAGCACTACAAAATGTAGAATATATATTCATTATGTGCTTTAATGTGCTTGTTAGGGTTGACTCGACATTAAACAACAGAACATAAATCTGCAGTAAATGAATAATTAGTATGAATACATGTAGCGCTCTTAAATGTGGTATTACCATAAGATTATCTGATATATACATTGAGAAGGGTGAACCAATAGTTACCAACCATGTGTTCAAACGGTGCTGATTAGTGCAGCTCTTGCTGGTTTACTTTCGCATCCAATAGCGAAAGAGCTACATATTTCGCTTTCTTCCCAGAGCGATTCTTTTCTCATCATCTATAGCGAGCCATATCGCGCAAGCATACTTGTTAAGACAAGGGTAGGACGCGATAAGAGTAATTCAGATTACTCGCTTGACATAAATGTAACCTGTCAACTTTCAAGAGTGAATGTGCTTTGTACTACGGTAAAGATAGCATTGATGGGATATTAAATCATACAATACAATATACATTATACCGTATCCGCCCATCAACTAACGCGTGGACCCTGACAGAAGGACAGTCCGTGGCATACCGATAGTGGCTATTTACTCAGCCAGTCTGTTAGCTGGTTTGCTACGTGAATTCTTACTAAGATATCAATGACACAGAACAATTCATCGAGCATTGATAAACTGTCAGGACAAAACATGGGGAATTAATATTGTTTCTTCTTCTTTGCCAGTTGCGACAGTCTATGAATATTCGGGGCGCGCTGAAATAGAGTACGACGACAATCTGCACGATCGTAAACAAACTGGCCGCGGATGTGATACGAAGCTCAGCGAACTCCAGAAGCATCCCTGTGTATATGGCTTCTTGGGAAATGTGCATTACCTATGGCTTTGGTGATGATGGCTTAGATCAATGAATTGTTGGGCCATGTACTTACATAGTGAGTATGGTATTGGAATGGCATAACTTTATTGACAACTGAGTATTTAAAAGAACCCTGCCTAAAATAATGCACATAGCATAGCTGTTAGGTTATGTATGAAGCAGTTCAGTATAGAACATATCTTGCATGGGAAATCATACCATGACGACATCATGACGCGACCAAACGAAGAGTAAACTCGCTAGTAAACTGATCTTCTTCCCGAGTGTCAAGGACGCGCAACTCGCATGGTTTATTGCTGTGTGTGATTTCTTATTGCTGTTCATTAGGCTTCTCAGCCTACACCGGTCGGATTTGAGGGGTCAAATTAGCAGTTTCCGCCTAAAACAGAGGACATCGGCATTATACGTGAAGTGACCGGACAAATGGGGTACTTGTACATTGCAAGTCGTGCTGACCAGCAAAAGCATCCGGTTACGCAGTGTGACCGGTCAGGAGAGAGACCGGATCCATGGGAGACTATTTAACACACTGTTACACTTTCTGGATATATTGATCCATTACTGTCATATGCCTTCTGAAATCGCACAATGCCAACAGGAAACCATCAACAGCTCAGAGCAGACGCAAATCCTTAATGAGCTCTAATCACGAATGCTATTCATGGGAGTTAAGAACTGACGTCTTGGGGCAAATGACGCTGATGCAATAAAGTCCCGTTTTGGCTATTTCTTTGAACAACTCGTACCTTGTTTAACAATCTGGAATATATGCATACGGTTTTACTTACGGATAGCCAACTTTTCATTAGCTTAGCAGTGTGATTTATAATGAATCCTCATTCATCTGTTACGCTTAAGTACATACTATTTTCCTTAACACCATCACAATAGGCATGTGCATCCTTTTCCAGCAATCCGAGTGTTGTATGATAACAACGATAAAGATATAAATGCCAGGAATTGATTATCCAACAAAATCGTATAGCAACCGCATTATCCCATTTCTATTACAATTGAGCGAATTTTCAAACTAGACGCACCCTCTTTGCCGAACTGTTTAGTGATACCCCTGTTTTACTCTCAATTACACGAGGACTTCTGCACCTTGAGCCATATTTGCAATTAGCATCACACGTCATTGGTAAATTTTTCTTATAACCTCGGAGAATTTCCTAGCAAATTCCAAGTATTACGTCCTTGGCCTTATTGTAGGTATTTATGTAAGCCACCGAACATGGCGACAGGCGGCGCTCGCGTTAATAACCACTCTGTCAGATACACGATATTGCTTCCCGCTGAACCCAGGAGTTAGCATTGGCCGGCAGCTTTCTTTGATGCATGCAGATCCCAAGAGAGACAACGGATTAGTCACCAGCTCACGCCAAATATCGCCTCAATCATCTGAAGTCCTGTTTACGAGCTTGTCTGACAAATGTCTTGGCGGGTGGTTACGTTAGGTGGAATGGCATGTTAACAATATGGATATTGGGACTCTCGACGGATGAAACGGGGGTTTTGGTGATCTTGTGGCTAAATCGTTGGACCCGTTGAGGTTATGTACGCATTGAAGATAGCTGCGGCAGGGTTAATGGTTACCACTTGGCCGTTGGGATGTCTAATTGAAACCCATCATAACTACATAGATGTGCTTTTAGAGGCTAAGAAATATTTCATTCATATGGAAAAAATCTACAAGCAGGGTTTGTATTTACAATGACGTGTGACTTGGCGTGATAAGCCATCACCGTCTACGTCCACAGGGTACACAGAAGCTTGTTGTGAATTTGGCATACACTGAAGAAAAATGTATATTTACTGCTGAGAATTTCACTAATGATGCAGCTTGCGTCACCATCTTACAAACCGCTCTTTGTCTGCTGATAATCATCATAGTCGGAATATAGTGCTAAGCCCGTCGGCGGATTTCACTCTTGTCAACGAATCGGGTGATAGATACTGCATCGTTTTATTCAGTTTCATACAAAACTATAAAGTCAAATGGCAAGTGTGGACATTAACCTCTGCACGGCCGTTCATTTCAACGCGGCAAAATCAGCGTCGAATTAAATCAGCCGATTAAAATGGGTTATATATATATATATATATATATATATATATATATATATATATATATATATATATATATATATATATATATATATATATATATATATATATATATATATATATATATATATATATATATATATATATATATATATATATATATATATATATATATATATATATATATATATATATATATATATATCTATATATATATATATATATATAATGTTGATTGTTGCATAAGCACATACGTCAATCAAATCCAAGCAGCGCATATGGCGCCGTCCAAAACCAAATCGCAGCATCGTAGGTAAAGTGGCAAACAATAGCTATAATAGTCGTGAGGCTTTGTACGAAATGCAAGCGATCATAACGTTCCATGGACGCACATGTCTGGTGGAACGTTACGAGGATTAAGTGGATTTATGTTTATCACCACATAACGTATCAGCGGATGTTATATCGGTGCACATTATCCATCTGATAAAGCGATCACTATCGCCATGCGTGAATCCTGCATGGACATTCCTGCAGATTTGAGAAGATCACTAATCCAATTGGAGCCGACACATTGAAATGAGAACTCCTCAAAGAGAGTGAGTTTGGCCATCATAAGAATTTAATAAGACTTGCGGCAAATGTTCAGGTTGAAGTCATTTAATCTGTGTTACATCGCGGATATACGTCAGAGTGACAGAAACTTTGCCGCAACAACGTCAACAATTATACGCTGGTTTAATATTTATTCAAATGTGCTGCAAAACGGGCAATTGTACTATGACATTGCGTGTTAATAACTCCATTCATTCCGCACGTGAACTATTGAAGGAAGCGGAAATAAGATAATCTGTATTTGAAGTGTATTTACAACTACGATACGATTTTCAACACTAAAGCACTGCAACAAATGAATACAATATTCATCATGTGCAATAATGTGCTTGATTGAACTGAATAAATAATAACCAACGGAACATGGACCTGCTGCCAACCTATCTCAGTAAATACATAATTAGATTGAGTTGATGTAGTGCTCTTCAAGCTTGTGTTACGTCATCATCTTCTCATGGCGGAGCATGTGTTACCAAGCGTTTTGGTCAGATGCTGTGGATAAGGTGGCCATTACTGGTTTGAGATATCTTATGGCGGCAAAATATTCATTGCAATTCCGCATCGAATTCCATGCACCATACCCATTGATCAAATAACCGGTGTTATCCGTAAGGGATGCGTTGGCAGTGTTCTGGCTGATTGGTTTTCCTTTTGCTGCTTTGAAATTGAACTGATGTCACAATACATAAACAGTGAATACGGCATCATAACAACTATTGCAGATTGCAATATTTATCATATCTTAGAAGAGGCTGTCACTGTTGTGCGCAATTTCTTGCAATCAGCCAAAAACTGTCGGAGCGGGACATCAGCGTCCGGTTGGGAGTGGTTTAAGTGCTGGTTACTGCCACAAAAAAAGTGGCTGGTGCTCTGATACACGGGGCGGCTGGTTTAGAGGGGTACTCTTACAATGCAAGTCGTTCTGGCCTCCAAAAGTGGCTGGTTACGCAGGGTGGCCGGCCAATAAGGGTACCGGATACCAGGGATACCACTATATACTTTGTTGCACAACGAAAATCGATAATGTATCTCTTTTCTGGATGTATTGATATATTATTCTCATATGCTTTGTAAAATCACAGTATTCTATCAGAAATCGATCTACAGCTCAAACCGAACATAAATCTTCGTTAAGCTTTTATCATGAATGCGATGCGTGGGAGCGAAGAACCGACGTATTAGGGTGAATGACGCTGTTGCAATACATTCCCTCCCTTGCAGCAAATGTCATATAACAGCCCGTGTTTTGCTAAACAAGCTAGGAAACATTCAAATAGTCTTATTTACGGATAGCCAACTTTTCAGTAGCCGCCCATGGCTCCTACCTCACCTGGACCACCTGATGTATTTAAATCATCCCGTCTGTCCCGTCAAATGTGGTTCTTGTTGATATTGCATTTTAATGACCCTATAAAACAGTATAATTTTCTTTCGACTGGCACTAGTTCCATTAACCTGCAGCAATAAATGTGATTTATACTGAATGTTTATTCTTCTGTTAAGCAGAGCCATACGGTGCCGATAGAGAGTTTCCTTAATAAACAATGCGCATCCTAACATTGATGACGTTAGTTAGGGCGTTCCCAACCTGAGTAGGGCGAACACAATAGGACTGTTTATGATAAAGATAGATACATGAAATATCGTAAGTTAAAACGGCATCTCATATTCCTGAACGGCAGTGGACATTATATCAACATTGTCCTTATGGACTTAGCGTAACCAACACAGTGCCAAGAATTGATGTTCCTACATGATTGTATATCAACGGCATTCATTGATGTTCCCAATGATGGAACATTCAAACTTTTGATACGCCATACCCTAGCTTTACTATCATTTCCATCTGGAGCGTTTGGTTTAGCGACTTCAGCGTCTTGGGCTACATTCGCAATAAGCAACACACGTTACTGGTACATGTATCTCATAACCTCGCTAATTTCCCAAGCATATCCCACGTATGGCGTCCTTGGCCTTGTCATAGGTAACTGCGTGAGCCCAGGAGCATGCCGATTGTGGCCGCAAGCGGCATTGCCAGAATATTTACTGGGTCAGATACCTGGTATCGTTCCCACAAGGCTTTCAATTAGAAATCCATAACACCTCCATAGATGTGCTTTAAGAGACACGGAAATTTCCCCATCACCAAACCTCAGCATCACAAAAGAGCAGATGAATATCCCACCAGCCCCCATTTATGCGCATCGCCCCACTCGCACCCCACGATCCCAAGCGCATTTTGTGAAAAGCCTGCAGTTCATTATTTGACATTTGGTCGCCGAAGAGTCATAACAAATGATTCGTTTGTTGTTTGTAGTGCACGTATGTCAATACTTATAATCTTATTCATCTGAAATTGTTAACACAGACAACCACATGAATCAAGTGAACAGAAAAGGAACACATTCGTCACACTTATATAGACACTGAGAAACCTGGGGGCGTGACAAATGAGAGTTAGTTTTTACAGCTTTGAGCTTTTACATCTAGAAGAGCTGATGTGATAGAACGCAGAAACACTTTCATCGACTCTTTAACTGCTACAGCCAATATTTAGCGCACGAGTAGTGGGAATGTAATTTAGAATATCCCTGGTGAAGATCTTGATTAATCATCGAGAGCTTGGGGATTGGAATGATCCAAGGCTTGTCATAATGCCTTACACTTGTCAACATTCTCACTCTTTGCAAGTGGAGTCATGTGAGGGCGTAGTATAAAAAACTGTCAGCCATTCATCATTGATAATATATATATATATATATATATATATATATATATATATATATATATATATATATATATATATATATATATATATATATATATATATATATATATATATATATATATATATATATATATATATATATATATATATATATATATATATATATATATATATATATATATGCATTGGACGTTTCTGTTCATATCACACTGGTAGCCGTATTACAATAAATGTGAGCGATGTTAATTATCTGTATCATAACGGTGTCCCATTTTTAGTCGGTGCTGTGAATGGACACCATGTTTGGGGTGGCAGGATTTCATAAGTCGATAGGGTTACCAAATCCCTACGCACTGAGCAGCCCCTCGTTCAGTTTAAGCTACGGGTGCTAATGTTATCTGCGTCAACGATTTAAGCCCCCTCGTAAGTAACCCTATCCCCGCTGTCAATCCTCTCTGCGCATTGCTGCGACTGTCAAGGTAATCAAATCCTGTCAAAATGGACTCCCAAATGCATCTTTGTTCAGATGGTATTAAAGCTGTCTGTCACGATGATTATTCTAATGGTGATCGATGGCGTCTCAAACTGTCCATAACGCCCACATAAGCCTTGCATTCCTCCCCTTCGTTATTTAGATACGAGGAATCACCTTGAACGGCTGACTGCACAATGAGACGTAGAACAAGCAGATATAACGTAACGACCCCCTTAGCAATCAAAGCTCAGCCGCGTCTGCTCGTAATAGTGAATCATGAGGAGCGGGGTCACACTGCGTCGATTGTAACGAACGAAGTACATGCACTAGCGAATCATTTAATAGGCAGCTCTAAGGAATCGCAGTGATCCCAGGGGACCATTAACCATGACAGATAACCCGGCCAGCAATAGGATTCTTCTCGACACAGTACTAAAAGCTGACCTGAATGTTGAGGGCGCCATTTTTATTGGTAAACTGAAGGCACTGGAAGAGCGTAACGCTTATATATTACCAAGCGTGGAAGCTTTTTGTTATGGCGCTAATCCATGTATGCGATAGCCGACTGCTTTGTGTGGGTGCGTACTCCCTTTCGTCCAAGCACTGTCCATACCACCGTATGTATTATTAGAGCGTTATTATTGTCATATATTCTGCAAAGTTCATTAAACATTACCATTTCCACAACTGTGAACTGTGCGGCATGACAGCCTCTTATATATGGTGAGCAAACGTTCCGTTCTAATGTCAATAATTAACCAGTCGCCAATCCATGTATGTTTAGTCGACCGTCAAATGAACATCTCACTCGTCTCTTATACGGATTACCACAGCACGACGAGAGAGAATATCACTATATAATTCATGTTTTGTGCTTCTTTCACTCGCTGTAGTGAAATTGCCACCCTTTTCTGGAAAAAGTTATACATTTTTTACCACGAGTGATATTGTATTTTTTGTGCATAGCCTGTTGTGTTCTTTTTGCCGTTTACACCATCCCAGTCTCTACAGCGGACCGCATCTCGGCAACCACTACCTTCATCGCTTCCCCTGCTCACATTTATATGCATTCCACTCTCAATACACGACAGCATGGCGGCGCAAGCAATTCATTATAGCGGTAAGATAAGAAAGAAAGGACAGCTCTGATAACCGCTATCATTCTATTATCAAGTGGCTGGGCGTCAAGGAGAGCGCAGTCTCTTGCGGTTACTTATCATGTTCTCTAGATTTTGGTCATATACGTGTGGTCAGTATTATGTTACATCATTTCGGATATCATGAGATACAAGGTTAGCAGAGCAACATGTTTAACCACCCGAAAACGTGTGTTTCTATAACGCCATGCTTCTGCAACATCAGGCCGCATATTATTCCCGTTAAGAGGTAGCGATGGCATTTCGTTAGGAATTAACTGCTGTCTAATAACACGGGAGCATCCAATTATCTCAATGGATTTTCATTGTAACCTAGGAGGAAAATAGGCACCTAGATTCCATCTGGGTAACAGCCGACGAAATCCGTTCTCTATCATTCATTCTAGCTGGTCACTGAATCTGGCGTTCGAACGATACATGCATCGTATATATATGTCCCCCAAACTGCAGCCATTGATTGGCCTGCCACAACCGCAGCGAGGAATAACGTATTATATACAAGCAAGGAACTACCCTCATATGAACCATATATCTGCCGTATGATACCGCGTGGCTGCAGGATCCTATTATAAAACTATTGATGCAATGTTACGATCAATATCGGTGGCTATATGCTGCGTAGTGGTTGTAAACATGCTTTGTCTCCTAGCTAGATACTGCACATCATGGGGCGCCCTAGTGATATCTCGGATGGCGTCTCCGCCATTACACAACTATATTTATCTTCCAAGTGGTCCAAGCAAAGTACAATCATTAACTGTAGCGTGCTCCGCGAATGACCTCTGGAACCTCATCTCATGCTTATAATGTTAGTAAGCGTCAGTTAGTAAGGTCCTGAAATGATTGTCGATAACATTGACATATTCGTGTCTTGAATACGAGCATTTAACTAGTGGAGTTTGAATGGGAAGCTTTTGCTCGAGGTATGAACTTAAGATTCATCTCGTACGCTTCCCTTGGCGTTAACTCTCTTACGAAGGCGATTCCATTATCAGCACTACCTCAGTGGAAGCTTAAGGTTGAGCTCGTTGTAATGACAGTTGGTATATTTCATGTTGCAAAAGCTGACCGGAGAGCCGTGAAAGCCCTTGTCTACAAGGTCATACATGACAATGAAAGGACAATAATGTAAACTTCAGGCCTTGTACATTCAGTATATTTTTTGATCCTGGAGACATTTCGGTGTAACTCTCTTAAGTACCAATGTCCCGAGTGGAAGATCGCACCGTGCAATATATTCATCCCTGAATGCGTTGTGTTTCGTGGCCATAGTAGCTCTAACACCAAACAAGGTGGAAATACATAAATTATCCAGTCGGTAATTCCACTTAGTACCAGTCTATGCGCAAGAGTTCAACCTTAGACCTTTGCTTTGACCTTGCAGACAGGTCCGTGCCCCACAGCCATTGCGTAAACGATCTAATCTATTACCATACAGTATTATTAAGTTAATTATCAGCCGTAACCAATTACGATGCATATTGTTGTAAAGGGTTAAATTTCGATTCAACCAGGAATAATTTGTTAGTAACATCACATCGAACCATTCGATAAAGATAAATTTACTGGCTTAATGTATAAAATGTACCAAACATGACCCTTGAAATACTCATTTACATTAGTTGGCAGTAACATCACCCGATTCGCAGGAATAACCACCGTCGATGTCTTAGATACAGCGCAAGTGTAGGACAGTCCGCTGACTTACCCATCTGCCCATATATGAGTCAGTCTAAACAGATGATGAACAGTGTATTGTCGATGGTGCTGTGGCTCCACAAATAGCGTAATGTTGCGGTTGTGTATCAGGTTTGATTGATATGATCACGCCATAATGACTTGAACAATTAAGCTCCTTATCATAATGCTACGGAGCATTCCTTTTTTCTCATCACTGTATGAATATATTATGCGCAGGGTAACATCGTATTGACCCGGTTGTGGGAGAATAGGCTTTAAAAACTGGTAAGGGTTTAGATGATATATCGTCAAAGAGATACCGCAATATATATTATCCATCTCTAAGAGTCAATCACTGTAGGATAACACGCACATCATCATAGTCATGATTTCAATTAATTGGGTAATTGTCTGCTATATACATTGATGAATATTCAATGGTGTAATGAATTTTAATCCAAGCTAATATGTTTGCATTGACTGTTGTCTCTATTTTGCACAGTATTCGAGCTTAATAAATAAATGCTTGGTTGGCGAGTATACTGTCGCATATTTGAGGACCAGGGTTCTTTTTATATGCACCTGCGATTGACTAACAGCAATGCCACATATGAAGAAAAATCTGCATAACGACGCCGCGTACCTCATGGGGCTTACATTAAAATGCAAGTCCAATGTCCCCCATAAATAAAACAGCGATCGTAGACATTAACTATATTTCAGTCTAACGTGTGAATAGCATGGACAAGTTCACTACATGCTAATCCACCAAAATCGCTTTATTTCGCTAGATGACCTAACATTCACGATGATCTATCACCGCTTGTAACCATTGGTGAGAAGTTTTATTGTGAAGTCTCTGTTTATCATGAATTATAATTTGTAGTGATGATACAATGTGGTTGTTAATGTGGGGGGCATAGAAGCCGAATGTAAATCCACCCCCATTTAAAACGACCGAGAGATATTGTCTACCCCAATAGTATCAACTATAGAGGTTTAACAAATTCATATTCGCTTTCGACATATTATCATCTAAGCTGCTCGCAGAGATTATGCAATGAATATTTGAAAATACATAACCGAAGTGCAGCTGGCTCGCATCACTTTTAACAACATTTAGACAAGTTCGCCAAAATACCAACCAAATTCTTTTTTTTCCCTCATAGTCCCGAGACTATACAATTCTACAATGTGCATTGCAGGTATACACATAAAACCATTCATGTCGACATCTTTTCCCATAACCATATGGCTATGGAGAGGGATTTCACATCCACCAATCCTAGGAGGTATATATGCCCATCATCACCTCCTAAAAAGGAACACATGGTGAGCTGGAAAGGGGTCCGCATATAGAACTGTTCACTTATAATCTGCCGATGTGAATTACTTGAAAGATCCTCACATTCAAGGCAAAGCTAGCTAAACTAAAAGTCGTGCTTAAGCAACAAGACATATGAAAGATAGTGGAACAACCACTGCATTTAGATTTATGATAACATTCTCTGTTTGGAATAAAATGACCGATGGTAAGAGTTACAGCATGCTCAATCCCATCAACACGAAGTACGATGCTGTGTTACTCATGTTGGAGGTTCGGACAGGGACCGTTCATCAGCTATATACTACATCTCACACTACAGTTAAACAATTATTAATCATTATCCTCTGAATTTACGTGCAAGAACCTAGGACAAAATGTACGGCTTTGCTTTTCTACTGCAAAGCAAACAAAATACCTTAAAAGTAAGGGTTTATGTCTATCATGTTATAAATCACCCACATACTGTAAGCTATGTGATTCGCATTACTATAATGATTCAATAAAAACCATCGCTCACCTGGCCAAAACCGCAGTGGCAATTTTGTAAGCCAACAGTAGCTTGTACTTGTCATAGAGCCACATGGAATATCAACCCTGTTCGCGGTCAAATTGCGAAGACTTTATATGGGCGATCAATAAGGGATATAATACCAAGGATACAACATCAGACGTAATGTACTATGGCATGCATTGAGTAACTTGCATTTCAAGTCTTCAGAATACAAAGGCAATGTTCACACCTAGGCAGGTGTAATATGATAATGATCCCTTGTGGGAATATCTCTGCTAGGGAAATCTGGCTATGCGTATATGCAAATTGTACGTGGATCATGCATGCCAATTAAGCAAATCTAGGGCAATATTTATAATGATTTCGTTACTGTAAAAATCACAGAAGGTTGTGGTCAGTGCTGAAAGGATAACACAATAAACACAAGCTCACTGACGCCAGCTGTATTCAAAGCACCAGTTTTCTCATCGGGGAAACTCGTCCAATGTTTTATGAGCGATGTTATTGAGATGAATATGATTGATCATGAAATCTGTAATAGATACAGCCTAATTCGATGACACAATGGCTGAATTTTACTTATATCCCTTTTAACCCCTTTAGTCTTTAATAGCGGTTGCCCGATATACAATGACGGGTAGTCGCTCTCTCATCGCGCTACAAATATTAATGTTAGAGCGTTTAAGGTTGCAAATAATGTTGTCGCTTTGTATTCACATCCATACTCGGCAATTCTTTTTGAAATGTCAGTAGCGAGTATTGATTGAGTTTCATTCCGATAAAATTTTACGTTCAGTATATAAATATATATATATGCGTGTGTGTGTATGTGTGTATGTGTGCGTGTGTTTGGTTTGTGTGTGTGTGTATGTGTGTATGTGTGCATGTCCATATGTGTGTATGTGTATGTGTGTGTGTGTGTGTGTGTGTGTGTGTGTGTCTGTGTGTGTGTGCTAGTGTGTATGTATGTGTGTGTGTGTGTGTGCATAGGCCTATGCAACAAGCACATTGTTGATATTATGCGACGCGCTACGTGATATGTTTCGCATATTAACACTGTACATGAATGACTTGTTAAACAGTGCAATGTTTTATTTGGCTGGCACGTGATACGTTATCAAGCAGCAATAAATATGATTTGCATGACAGCCCTATTGACTCTTTTTTAATTCCAAGCGAGCTCTACATAGAGTTCGCTTGATAAATAATAATATGTCGACGGCTCCAGATGATGAATGTGAAAACGTCATAATAACTTGAGTCATTCATAAATATTATATCATTCAAGCTATGACTAATTGCATTGTATATCATATATTAGCTTTAATATACAACTTTCCCTGTGCCTATGTTGCATTTCCTTTCGCAACCAATAGTGCAAAAGCCACGTATTTCGCTATCTTCCCGGTACGACGTATTTTCTCATAATCTATAGCGAGCTATATCGCACTCAAGCCTACTTGTTAAGATAGGGGTAGGACCCGATAAGATTTATTCTGTTAACTCGGGTAACATAAATGTAACCTGTCAATTTTCAAGAGTAAATGTGCTCTGTAATACGGTAACGACAGCATTGATATAAAATCAAAGAATATAATATAAATGCGCAATGAATATACATTTGCCCTCTCATATCCGCCCACCCATTTGGTCCGCCTAATGTGGCCAAAAACGCGGAGGCCCTGATAGTAGGGGTACAGTCCGTGGTATAACGAGGTTGTGGCCATTTGCTCCGCCAATATGCTAGCTGGTTTCGTTCTGATATATCAATTATATAGAACAGAACATTTGATGAACTGTCAGGAACAAACATGGAGTACTACTACAAGGAGGCAAAAATAGCTACAGTCGCGAGGCTTTCTATGAAAAGCGAGCAAAGATAACGTTCCCTGGGCACGCATGACTGGTGTTACGTTACAAAGGTAAATTTGATCATGTTGATTACCATTAATTGTCAAGTTAAGGTCATGTAATCTCAGAAGGTACTTTAAGCATGACTAAGCTGACCGGCTGCATAATCAGCAACATATGTTTTATTCACAATATATATAATCTTATGCATCTAAAATTGTTTACACCGACAACTAGATGAATAAAGTGAACAGAAAGGGAAAATATTCGTCACACTTATATAGATACCAAGAAACCGACGGGGGCGTGACCAATGAGAGTTAGTTTTTACAGCTTTGAGCTTTTATATATAGAACAGCTGTTGTGATAGAACACAGAAACGCTTTCATCGACTCTTTAACTGCTACAGCTAATCTTAAGCGCAGGAGTATCATAATAACAGCAAGTATCACGTTAAACCCTAAAACATCTCCAGCGGTGTGCTAAACAAGAGTTCGGTTTTAGGATGCTGTCTACCGCCAACCCAGTCAGACCTCACTGGTATCATTACCAGATAAAGCTCACTGACGTACCTGTCGATGATAAGAGAGCTATAAAGTTTCATAAACAGTGTCTGTCAGGACCTGAAGGCAACGGGAGAGATGCGGTAATACCAATGGGCAGCTCGCTTGCAGTGGGGCCTGTTTTTTTGGACATAATATTACTGGTCCAGTAGTTAAGCAAGCTTCACAGCTAACAGGGATGTCGCTTCATGCAAGCGATTTCAAACAACAGCTCCAATGTTAGGGGCATAGGTTTCAGTATCCAACCCACAACCCCTACAAGTTTCCTAACGGGTCCGAGATAAACCTGTCTCGCCACCCCGTCTTTCTCCATATTACTTACATTTATTGAGGCGGACTGCACGCCCTCCCCTTCCAAGCCAACATCTCCCTCCCTTAATCCCCATTGAATGGCAGTCGCTGGGTTTCCTACAGTTTACGTACATAAATTGATGTGCGGCAAGATGTGGGAATGTAATTTAGAATAGCCCTGGTGCAGACCATGATTAATCAGCGACAGCTTGGGTATTAGAATGATCCGAGGCTTGTCACATTGCCTTCCACTCGTCAATGTTCTCCCTCTTTGCTAGTCGAGTCATGTGAGGGCGTAGTATAGAAAACTGTCAGTCACTCATCATTGTAGATATATATAAATATGGTCACATTGGACGCTTCTGTTCATATCATACTGGAAGACGAATTACAATAAATATGAGCAATGTAAATAATCTAAATCATAAAGGTGTGTCATTTTTAGTTGGTGCTGAGAATAGTCACCATTGTTTGGCTTGCATGTTTCCATAGGTCAATAGAGTTACCAAATTCCTACGCACGGAGCATCCCCACATTCAGCTTAAGGTACGTGAGCTAATATTATCTGCGTCAACGATGAGAATTTAATCACCCCCACGCTCGAGCCGCGTCTGCTCGTAATAGTGAATCATGACGCGCGGAGCCACACTGCTTCGACTAAAACGAACGCATTACAAGCACTAGCGAATCATTAATAGGCAGCTCTAGGGAATCACAGCAAACGACCCAGTGATCCCAGGGGACCATTAACCATGAAAGATAACCCGGCCAGCAATAAGATTCTTCTCGACGCAGTAGTAAAAGCTGCCCTGAATGCAAAAGGGCGCAATTTTTATTGGTAAACTGAAGGCACTGGAAGAGTGCAACGCAAATATATTACCAAGCGGTAAAGCTTTTTTGGCGCTAATCCATGCAAGCGTGGGTGCGTCCTTATTTTCGTCTAAGGGCTGTCCAAAGTCGATAGCACCGGATGTATTATTAGAGCGTTATTATGGTCATCAAATAAGCAAAGTCCATTAAACGTTATTATTTCCGCGACCGTCAACTGCAGCCTGTTACATATGTTGAGCAAAAGTTCAGTTTTAATTTCAATAATAACGCAATCGCCAACCCATGTATGTTTAGTCGACCGTCAAATGAAAAACTCGCTCGTATCTAAATACGGATTACCACAGCATGATATACTACTATATAATTCATGTCCAGTGCCTCTTTCACTCGCTGTACTAAAATTGCAACCCTTTTCTGGAAAAAGCAAAACATTTTCTGCCACGAGTGATATGGATTTTTGTGCATAGTCCATTGTTTGCCGAACTCAACAGCATCCCAGTCTCTACAGCGGACCACCTCTCAGTGATAATTAGCTTCATCCCTTCCCCTGCTCATATTAATATGCATATCGACAGCAAGGTGACGCCAGCAAGTCAGTATTGACGTAAGATAAGAACAAAATAACACCTCTGATAACCGCTATCATTCTATTATCTTGTTGCGCGTCGGGGATACTGCAGTGTCTCGAGGCCACTAATCCTGTTATCTAGATATTGGTCATAGACGTGTGGTCATTATTATGTTGCATCACCACGGAAATCACAAGATACAGTGTTAACAGAGCAACATATTATACCGCCCGATAACTTTTGTTTCTATCACGCCATGTTGCTGCAACATCAGGCCGCATATTATTCCCGTTAAGAGGAAGCGATGTCATTTCGATACGAATAAACAACGTCTGATAACACGGGGAGCCATTGCATACTAGTCTCTCGTAGTAATGGGATTCAACACAAATGGAGCTTTAAATAGAAATGAAAAAATATAACACATTGTGATTGTGTGACCTGTTGAGTTAGTTCGTCGGCCCATTTGCTAAGAAATGCTCCTCTATTTAACGAGCCTCAGCGATGTGTGAGGGAGTAATTTGATTGGACAGCGATTTCCACGTCAGTTACACTGCTCATGTGCAGATCGGAAAGGGCACGAAGCTATCAGTGCCAAAACGAAAACTAAATCTGGAAACCGAAGCATTTTCCATCCCGGATTAGGTTAGATAACATCGTGGCAAGACATACACTAAAAACATTCCCTTGATATCCGGAATGGTTAGGTCAGGCGTGTGCATGAATAATTAGAAATAGGATATCTGAACTAAGATACTTTCCGGAGATTCTACTGAGGTCGATTAACATTCTGTTCACGGTCTTTATTTTGCTATTGACCCTGATCTGACATTATATTTTCTTACCCCTTAAGGACCTCGTCATTCTCGAGACTGCCAACGGTGCTCCGCTCTTCACCAGTACTTAAGATGGCCGTTGAGGCAGGAAATGCTTCCGGGAAACCAGTAGATAATATCACATGTCATCATTATAGACCAGCTCTAGTGTGCTGGATCCGATCCGTTTATTTGGCTGTGGTACCATAGATATCACAACAACATACAAACCTGCACCTGGCCCCAAAACAAACAATCTAATGTCGACCTAACGAATTTTCATGACCATTTAGGCTTCCCCAAAACTCGTCTTCCACTTATTCTTAACCGGCTTCTACTTATCTTGTTAGTGGAGTTGTCTTGAATCAGGTATAGGTGCTTTATCGCTACTGATCCGGCCAAGTACTATCCCTGATAATGTAGGCCTGTTTTCTTTCATTTCATTAAAGCAATGGTGGGTTTATTTCAATTATGAGACACAATTTGAGGCCGATTGCCATCTATCACCTGTGGCCCATGTACCATCTTACGATATGATGATAACACATATCATGCTTAAGCAAGCTTAATCAATTTATTCAGAGGTGCATGGAAGGGATGCTTTATAGGGCCATTTCGTATCAACCAGAATGTTTGGTCCACAACGTTCCGATTATATTAGTTACAAGTACAGTAAGTCACAGCAGATGAATCTCATTCTTTGGCATCCACTGTGATATTTTAGAATTAGACAATAAAACGCATTAAGTTGTCCCCAGTTTGCCTGATGTTACATACAGCTTAGTCATGACGCACGATCAATTGGAAGGAAAATCGGGGATTAAAGCTGGTTGGCTTTCCCCGGAAAGCACATTTCCGCTCGACACATGATCGTGGTCATTCCGACTGCTGTAAACCAGATGAATATCTGGCCACTCCTTACGTAGCAATGCCATATTGCCATAGTATTCGTTGCAAATAGAAATCATTCAAGCTTGTTAGGCGTTTTGCATACACCGACAGCAATAGGATATTTGAGCATTATGCAGCATAGAGTCGTTCGAGTGTTTCCTATATGGGTGCTGGTGCACGGGATCTATTGACTACATGATTCAGCTAAATAACGACATACTATTAGAATCTGGCTATTCGGACCGATGTGAATGTAGTTAACGCCACGAACCATGGCACTATCATTAGCTAACGCCAATATACTTTAGGAGGGAATAATCTCGTGACTTAGGTTTAAAAGATCACAACTAATATATGATGTACCAAAACCCAGTGATTTTATGCAATATCGCAGGTGTTCCCAAAAGTTTGCATTCAAATATCTCTATGGATTTTCATTGTAACCTAAGAGGTTTTGATCTTCACGACAAATAGGCACGATTAATTGTATCTAGGTAAAAGCCGACGAAATCCATACTCTCTCATTCATTCTGGTCACTAAATCTGGCGTTCGAACGATGCATGCATCGTACATATATGTCCCCAATACCGCAGCATGAACTGTGTTGGGTAACTACCGCTATTAACCCTTGTGGGTCAAGGTCGGACCAAGGAAGCAGATGACGCCAATTAACTCATCGTGTCGGCCCCATGCATGCAAAAGCAGCTCTTCGTGCAAACAAAGATTAATGTATAAAATGATGTTGGTGTGTTTGACAATGCATAATGTGGTCTGTGCTGCCATAACATCACAATGAACCATTCGACAAAGACGTGTACTCTCTAGTTTACTTGCATAATGTATAAAATGCACCAAACATGACCTTTGAAATACTCATGACCCTAGTTGGTAGTAACATCACGGGATTCGCACGATTAACCACGTCGAAGGCAAAGATACAGTACAAGTGCATGACAGTCAGCCGACTTATCCATATATGAGTCAAGACAGTTCAATATCTTAATTCATCGAAAGCGGTGGGCGGACATACAATTTAAAGTAGAGGTCCTCTCGCTGCAGAGATACGCATGTCTTCACTTTGAGTTTATATTACCATTAATTTCGGTTCACTTCTCTCTCTTTAGCAAGTGATCCACCAGAGATGTCAATAATGATTGTTTGGTGAGTTGATGGTCTTGGTGGCGCGCTTAATCGATATACGACAAGTTACACTGAGGTTATCCTGCTCCGTTAAGTACACAATGGTTGACTTTGTCTTTCATCGCAAAGATACTGGGAGATGTGCTAATGGTAGATGGTTTACAGGCGCAAATATTTCAACCGTTTTGTCTTCACGCCCCTACACGCCCCTACTCAACAACTCTGCCTGAAATGCCAACACCGAGTATTGACGGTGATTCATGCCAAATAAAATTAACGGTCCGTTATATATATATATATATATATATATATATATATATATATATAGATATATATAGAGATATATAGAGAGAGATATATAGAGATAGAGAGAGATATAGAGAGATATAGATAGAGAGAGAGAGATAGAGAGATATATATATCTATAGATATATATCTATCTATCTCTCTCTCTCTAGATCTTCTCTCTCTCCTCTATCTAGAGATAGATAAATCTCTCTCCCTCTATAGAGATATCTATATATATCTATATAATATGTCTATATATATATATATACATATATATCTATATATATATACATACATCTATATATAGAGATATATATATATATATCCATATATATCTATATATATGTATATATATATCTATTATATATATATACCATATACATATACATAAATATATATACAAATATATGTAATATATATAAGTGTTTTATATATATATATATATATATATACATATAGATATATATATATATATCTATATAGATATATATATATATATATAGATAGATATGTATATATGTACCTATATATGCATATATATATATATATATATATATATATATATATATATATATATATATATATAAACATATATATTTGTATTTATAATATATATATATATATACATATAAACGTATATATACATAATTATTGATGCACTTGTATACATATAAATATGTATATATATAAAATATATATATATAAATATATTTATATAAATATATATATATATTTATATATATATATATATATATATATATATATATATATATATATATATATCTGTGTCTAAATAGATATATGCATATATAAATGCATGTATGTGTGAATCTATAAACATATCAACATAATAATATATATATATAAAACAGAAATATATATATATATATATATATATATATATATATATATATATATATGTGTGTAAATATATTTATATTTATATATGTATAATATATATATAAATATATATATATATATATATATATATATATATATATATATATATATATATATATATATATATATATATATATATATATATATATATATGTGTATGTATATATATATTCATCTATATATATATATATATATATATATATATATATCAGCATGCGCATCGTTTTCCAGCCATCAGAGTGTTGTATAATAAGCAACGATAATGCAACATCATTATGTCATTGCTATTCCAATTGAGAGGATTGTCAAACTAAACGCGCCCTCTTTGCCTATCTGGTACGCGATACCCCTGGTTTAGAGACTTTTGCACCTTGGCCATATTCGCAATTAGCAACACACGTCACTGGTCCATTTTTCTCATAACCTCGCTGATTCACGAAGCAGATTCCAAGTATTGCGTCCTTGGCGAATAGCCACTCGGTCAGTTACACGATATTGCGTCCCGACATAGGAGTTTGCGTTGGCCGGCAGCAATCTTTTATGCATGCCGATCCTGAGGGAGACAACGAATTGCACTCACACATCTAGCCTATACCATCTCGTTTCAACCGTCGAAAGTCCTGTCTGCGAGCTTGTCTGACACATGTCTGGGCAGGTGGTTATGTTAGGTGGAATGGTATGTTAACAATATGGATACGGGGCTCAATAGGCTCATAAACGGGACTTTCGACGGGTTTTAGTGATGTTGTGGCTAAGTCGGTGATCCCGTGGGGGTTATGTACGCATAGAAGATAGCTTCGGAAGGGTCAATGGTGACCACTGGGCCGTTAGGTTGTCAAATCGAAACCCATCATAACTACATGAATGTGCTTTTAGAGGCTAAGAAATATTTCAATCATACGGAAACGTCTTCAACTAGCATTTGTTTAAGCAATGATGAGTGACCCACGTACGTCCACAGGGTACACAGAAGCTTGTTATGAATTTGGCATACACTGACGAAAAATGTATAGTTACTGCTGAGAATATCTCATATGATGCAGCTTGCGTCACTATCTTACAGACCACTCTTTGTCTGCTGATAAACATCATTGTCATGATACAATCAGCATTGTCAATGTATCACGGTAATCAACCTTCATTCTGTGTCAGAATATAGTGCTTAACCCATTGACGGATTCCACTTTTGGCAACGAATTGGGTGATAGATACTGCATCGTTTTATCCAGTTTCATGCAAAACTATAGAGTTAAATTGCAAGTGTGGACATTAACAGTTGCACGGCAGTTTATTTAACGCGTCAAAATCAGCGAAGAAATGAATCAGCCGATTTAAATGGTTTAAAAATAAATATCGCTTGTTACATAGGCACATACGTCACTCAAATCCAAGCAACGTATATGATACCGTCCAAATACCGAATCGCAGCCTCGTATGTAAAGTCGCAAACAATACCAATAATAGTCGTGAGGCTTTGTGCGAAATGCAAGCGATCATAACGTTCCATGGACGCATTAGCCTTTCGGAACGTCACAAGAGTTAAGTTGAATTCAGTTTATTACCACAAATCGTAACGTTAAGGTCATGTAATCTCAGAAGGTACTTTTAGCATGCCTCAGCTGACTGGCTGCCTAGCCAGCAGGATGTGTTTTATTTCACACAGACCTTCTTGCAGTTAGAGCCTGAAGTGTTAATTTCGTGAAAGGCCTTGACACAAAGAGGAGCTATGTGTGCTATTTGTTATACATCTCGCACATTGCATCTCATATGATCTTAACATTCATAGAGAGGAAGAAACAGAGGAGTGCTCCATCTGCCTCTATCTCTGCCCCCCTCCCGACTGTCCCCCCTCGAATGTGAGCGCATGTAATAAGAATCTCTTGAAGATCATTCGTTTTCATTTGACCGCCGAAGAGTCATAACGACTTCATTATTTTGTATGCAATGTCGAACATTATATGGCAGAAACATTTGTTTTGAACCATAAGTATATTGATACTTATAATCTTATGCATCTGATAATATTTACATGGACAACGAGATAAATAAAATTAACAGAAAGGGAAAATATTCGTCACACTTATATAGACATCGAGAAACAGGTGGGGCTTGACTCTTTACCCTAGCCCGTGTATTCAAGCCACATTACAATGTTAGCATGATACGATCCTCACAACCTAACACACTCACAGCTTGGACAAAACTGGGTAAAGTGGGTCGTCGTCAAATGTCTCTTTACAGAACATAACCAGATCCTCCCAGCCTTTAACATTAAGGTGACCGCCGTCGGGTATACATCCTACAATGCGGAGCTTCCCCTCTCGTATTACACTTAAGATTTGCTTGTTGGAGATGAAGGTGTCGGACACACATCCCTTGTAGCCCAGCTGGTGGCTCAGCCACTGCCACATTTTCGCCATAAATTTTCCCACACCGTTACCGCCGAAGCCATCGTCCACAATAATTGACACATCGGTAAGGGCCGGGTCGTAGCTGCGACAGAGAACGCTTGGTGTCAAATACATGAAGCCCACAATGCTTCCAGCGCTTGACACGGTGAACAAATGACTGCTGTCTTCACCCCTGCACACAGCTTGAAGCAATTCAAAGGGAGGTGGGTCGGAGGTTCCGTAGCCCTGACCTCTTGCGATTGCTTGCCCGAGGAATTTTTGGATGACTGGTATTTCACTCTCTTCTGTGTGTGATATTGTTATTTGGGTACCATCGGGAAGTGGTGTCCGAACTGGGAGAGATATCTTAGTATTTCTTCGCTTTGTAATGCGATATCTCTTTTCCGGAAGGTGTATTACCGAGGGGTCTGTAGGGTCTGGTAATGCCTGCAAACCGTTGGACCCTCATTTATACACACATTTAGTAAGACGTCAACGTCTATATATTAGAATTTTGGGATAAAATGGGATACGCACGATCATATTAACCTAACAAAACCCGTTATGTTATATGCCCGATACATAATAATTAATTGGACAATTGATTAATAACTATAATATTAAACATCGGTACTACATGGGTACTCTTGAACTTACCTCCGTGGTGAGGGATTTGTACATAATAAAGCATTCAGTCAGTCCCTGGCCGGGAACGAGTCCACAGAGTGGGATGAAGCATCTGGTGTGAAAGCCAAGAGCACTGGCCGCGGCGATGGTCATTGGATTTGTTGAAAACGTGTCGATAATACAGGCTCTATATCCTATTGACGAAGACAGCTCGACCAAATAACCATAGAGATCTCTTAGGAGCTTTTCAGAAGGCTCGACCCCGACCAGAAGGATGCGTAAGTCAGCGAGCAAAGGATTCATACACCTATTTATAAGTGAGGGGGTTACAAAGCCATAACCTACAACAATATGTGTGTCCACTTGCGTCAACGTGACCACATATCCGCTAGTTGCAAACTCCTCGAACACTTCAAAAGCGGGAAACTCGTCGGCAGCATTCGGCCTTTCTCGTCTTTTTTTCGCCGTAGCTTCTTCAGTCACAATGTTGTAAAGATCGGGGAGATGCTCTGCTGGAAGTCCGTCCACGACGAGGTCTCCCAGATCACTTGTTATTCTGTTCCGCGTTACGAGCGCCTGGTGGAGGGCAGAACATTGTTTGTCGGTCTCCATATTGACTGTGAGTTGCAAGTGGTATGCGGTCCCGGTATCGAGGACGAACTTTATATCGCCTCAGTTCGCTATTAGGTTACATAACGTATCAGCGAATGTTATATCGGTGCACATTATCCATCTGATAAAGCGATCACTATCGCCATGCGTGAATTCTGTGTGGACATTGCTGCAGATTTGGAAAGATCACTAATCCAATTGGAGCCGACACATTGAAATGAGAACTCTACAAAGAGAGTGAGTTTGGCCATCATAAGAATTTAATAAGACCTGTGGCAAATGATCAGGTTGAAGTCGGTTAATCTGTGTTACATTGCGTCAGGTTTTGTGTCAGCCATGTTTGTTGTTCATCCCGTAGGTCTTGTAAGATGGTCGTGTAAAGTTGCATCAATCGAAGTGCGGTCAACTAATTCGTCTTACTTGGGTAAAATTTTCTAGAACACGAGGAACTGGTACATCAGAGTGACAGAAACTTTGCCGCAGCAGCGTCAGCACTGGTTTTAGTGGCAGGGCTGAGGCTGACAGCAGTGTGGGAACCGCACTTGGGCTATGGCCGTTTGTACAATGATCTACATCAAGGGCCGTTTTCATTTTAGTTACCTATTGAGCTGGGGCTTAAAATTGATTTATTTTAAAAAGAATAATTGCTTTAATTACCTACGACATTTTTATGCAGATTTCATCAATTTTGAGTTTAATGACATTCCTTCAATGGTGATGTTCCGTGATATTGTTGTTTCAGGAATCACAAACGGAGCCTGCCGGCAAATTCATGACTCCTCTAAACATTGAATGTAATAAATATTGATCAAACAGGGAGCGGAATTCGATTTTGAACACTAAAGCGCTGCAATATATGAATACAATATTCATCATGTGCTATGATGTGCTTGATTGGACTGAATCGACAAGAACCAACGGACCATAGACCTGCCGCCAACTAATCTCAGTAAGTATATAATTGGTCTTTCGTGATCCTTAATCTTTGGTTCATAAAGATGTAAGCATGGAATTGTATATCTTAGCTTGGTCTATAGAGATGCTAATATTCGCAGTCATTAAATCTCTGAATACATATGTACTATTTAAGACGAACAAAAAACAGAGACACAACAGGCGGTTACCCACAGACGACGCATGGAAATTCATCGACAGGTCGACCACATGTTCACGCTGCATCACGAGGATGTCAAGCCACAGCTTCCTGTCAACGGATTTCCTATTGACCTTATTCGCGGGTGTCAAGGTCGCGAATTTCGCATAAACCCAATATAACGAAACATGTGTGCATCGTGACATGTGCGCAGCGCGGGTGGGTGGGGGGTTTGCGGTGGGGCGGGAGGATTCGTTCTACAAGTTTCATTGATGCGCTCGCTCAAATTGAAGGACGACATGGACGGTGTGAATTACAGAACTGTTACGGTTGGTTGCGCCATTTCTTACAGCCTGTTCATTTGGTTGACCGCCAAAAACTGTCGGAGCGGAACATTAGCGACCGGTTTGGAGAGGTATAATTGAGGGTTTCTGCAACGTAAAGTAGCCGGTGGTCTGATACACAGGGGCGACTTGTCAAGAGGGGTACTCTTACATTGCAAGTCGATCTGGGCGGCAAAAGTGGCCGGTTACGCAGGGTGGCCGGTCTACAAGGGACCCGGATACCAAGGATACCACTATATACATTGTTGCACAATTAATATATCTCTTTTCTCGATATATTGATATATTATTTTCATATATGTGTAAAATCAAAGGATGCTATCAGAAATCGGTCATAAATCTTCAATAAGCCGTTATCACGAATGCGATACGTGGGAGTGAAGAACCGATGTCGCCTTTGGGTGAATGACGCTGTTGCAATACATTCCCTTCTTTGCAGCGTGTGTTATATAACAGCTCGTGCTTGTAAAACAATGCAGGAAAAATTTCAATAGTCTTATTTACGGATAGCAAACTTTTCATTAGCTGCGCATGGTTCCTACTGTACCTGAAAGACCTGATGTATCTAAATCCTCCCGTCTGTCCCGTCAAATGTGGTTCTTGTTCATATTGCCTTTTAATGACCCTATAAAACAGTAAAATTATCCTTCGACTGGCACCGGTTCCATTAACCTGCAGGGATAAATGTGATCTATACTGAATCTTTATTCTTCTGTTAAGCAGAGCCATACGGTGGTAATAGAGCGCTTCCTTAATAAACAATGCGCATCCTTACATTGATGACGTAAATCCGGGCGTTCCTGAGGGGGGCGAACATCATAGGACTGTTTATGATAAAAAAAAGATACATGGAATATCTTTACGGCATCTCAAATTCCTAAACTGCAATAGACATTACATCAGCATTGTCCTTATGGGCAGGTTGTGACCAACGAGCGTTTTGTACCCCAGCGTAACCAATACAGTGCCAAGAATTGATGTGCCTACGTGATTGTATATCAACGGCATTCATTGATGTTCCCAATGATGGAACATTCAAACTTTTGATACGCCATACCCCAGCTTTACTATCATTTCCATCTGGAGCGTTTGGATGAGCGACTTCAGCGCCTTGGGCTACATTCGCAATAAGCAACACACGTTACTGGTACATGTATCTCATAACCTCGCTAATTTCCCAAGCATATCCCACGTATGGCGTCCTTGGCCTTGTCATAGGTAGCTGCGTGAGCCGTGGTGCATGCCGATTGTGGGCGCTTAGGGCATGGCGATATAAAGAGGTATGGCATGGCGAGATTATTTTCTGGGTCCGATAGCTGGTATCGTTTCCCACAAGGCTTTCAATTAGAAATCCATAACACCTCCATACATGTGCTTTAAGAGACACCGAACGTTTCCCACCATTTGAAAAATCTTCAAGCAGCATTTGTATTAACAATGACGAATGACCTTGACGTGTTTAGCCAGCACCATCTACATCGACAGGGTACATGGGAGCTTGTTGTGAATTTGGCCTACACTGACGAAAAATGTATATTCACTGTTGAGAATACCGCAAATGATGCAGCTTGCGTCCCCATCTTACAGACCGCTCTTTGTCTGCTGACAGTCATCTTGGGCATGATGCGATCAGCATTGTCAAAATATCGGGACAATTAATCTTTAAAATACATTTTTCGGCGATCGATATGGCGAAATGTTTTTTATTATCCATTTGTGTGTAATTGCTAAAATGACTTGTTTACAGTCCTTTCGTCTGATTGGGGACACTTAAATATCATTGATTGCTCGATAAAGACGCAAGGAAACAGCATCCGAAGTTAGTCTATTAAAATGTTCAAATGAGCAGCAGTAACCATGCATGCGTAACTCTGCCAATTTCGGGTATTATCGCTCGAACTCAGCCCGTTTTCAGCTTCGGTAATATGCACACATGGTCAATCAAGCCACAGCACTGCATATGACACCTTCAAAAACAACATAGCATCGTATGTAAGGGAGACAAACAATAGCTAGGCTTTCTATGGAAAGAGAGCAAAGATAACGCTCCCTGAGCGCACATGACTAGTGGTACGATACAAAAAAGTTGACTATGTTGATTACCATAAATCGTAAAGGTAAGGTCATGGTATCCCAGAAGGTGATTCTACCATGACTAAGCTAACTGGCTGCATAATCAGCAACATGTTTTATTACCACAGACGTCCCTTCGCGAGTAAGAATCTGAAAGTGAATTTCGTGAAAGGTGTTGATACCAAGAGCTACAGTTATTTCTATTGTATCTTTTTCGCATATTCCATTTCGACTGATATAATCTTGGAAGGTGCAGCACCACCAGACCTCAGCTTCAGAATTAAGCAGAGGAATATCCCACAAGCCCCCATTTACGCCCCTCACCCCACTCGCACCCCATGATCGAAAGCGTATTTTGTGAGAGTCTCGTGCAGATCATTCTTTGACATCTGGTCGCCGAAAAGCCATAACTAATCATTTGGTGGTGCACGTATGCCAATACTTATAATCTTATGCATCTGAAATTATTAACCTAGACAACCAGATGATTTAAGTTAACAGAAAAGAAAAATATTCGTCACACTTATTTAGTCATCGAGAAACAGACGGGGGCGTAACCAATAAGAGTTAGAACTCTTTACCCTAGCCTATGTTAACAAGCCTCGTTACAATGGTAGCATGTGAATAACGGTAATACGATCCTCACAACCGAGAACATTTACAGTTTGGACAAAACTGGGTAAAGTGGGTCGTCGTCAAATGTCTCTTTACAGAAAATAACCAGATCCTCCCAGCCTTTTCCATATAGGTGACCGCCGTCGGGAATACATCCTACAATGCGGAGTTTCCCAGCTCTTATTACACTCAGAATTTGCTTGTTGGAGATGAAGGTATCAGACGCACATCCCTTGTAGCCCAGCTGGTGGCTCAGCCACTGCCACATACACGCCATAAATTTTCCCACACCGTTACCGCCGAAACCATCGTCTACAACAATGGACACATCGGTGATGGCCGGGTCGTAGCTGCGACAGAGCACGCTTGGTGTCATATACATGAAGCCCACAATGCTTCCAGCACTTGACACGGTGAACAAATGACTGCTGTCTTCACCCCTGCACACAGCCTGAAGCACTTCAACGGGAGGCAGGTCAGAGGGTCCGTAGCCCTGCCCTCTTGCGATTGCTTGCCCGAGGAATTTTTGGATGAATGGTATTTCACTCTCTTCTGTATATGATATTGTTATTTGGGTACCATCGGGAAGTGGTGTTGTCACTGGCATAGATAACTTGGTATTTCTTCGCTTTGTAACGCGATATCTCTTCTCCGGAAGGTGTATTATTGAGGGGTCTGTAGCGTCTGGTAATGCCTGAAAACCGTTGGACCATCATTTATACAAACATTTAGTTAAGATTCCACGCCTAGATATTAATATGAATTTGTTAAAAATAATCAGATAAAATGGGATATGATTTTTATATTAACCAAAATAAAAAGTATGGCACAAGCCCATATATAATAATATTTGTTATCGTCATATCATTTCACATTTGATTAATTATTATGATATTAACCATCGTTACTAGTTGGATGCTCGTTAGCTTACCTCCGTGGTGAGTGATTTGTACATGATGAAGCATTCAGTAAGTCCTTGGCCGGGAACGAGTCCACAGAGTGGGATAAAACATCTGGTGTGAAAACCAAGAACCTTGGCCGCAGCTATGGTCATTGGATTAGTGGAAAACGTGTCGATAATAAATGCTTTATATCCTATCGACGAAGACAGCTCGATCAAGCAACCATAGAGGTCTCGTAGGAGCTTTTCAGAAGGCTCGACCCCGACCAGAAGGATGCGTAAATCAGCAAGCAAAGGATTCATACACCTGTGTATGAGGGACGGGGTTACAAAGCCATAACCTACAACAATATGTGTGTCCACTTGCGTGAACGTAACCACATATCCGCTAGTTGCAAACTCCTCAAACACGTCAAAAGCGGGAAACTCGTCGGCAGCATTCGGCCTTTCTCTTCTTTTTATCGCCGTAGCTTCTTCAGTCACAATGTTGTAAAGATCGGGGAGATGCTCTGCAGGAAGGCCGTCCACGATGAGTTCTCCCAAATCGCTTGTTATTCTGTTCTGCGTTATGAGGGCCTGGTGGAGGGCCAAATATTGTTGGTCGGTCTCCATGGTGTCTGTGAGTAGCAAGTGTTATGTGGTCCCTCTTTCGAGGACCAGCTTTATATCGCCTCAGATGACCTTCCGTATGTGGTTACGCAATATTTCATCGGATTACACTATCATTCGGATAAGGCTTTCGCTATCGCCTTGCGTGTCCGGTGTCCGAGTTTGGTGACTGATAAATTCAGCGCACTGCATGGATCTTATTCAAACGATATTGTGGTTTTGTAATGGGCAGAAACAAGACGGGCATCTCTAAAATGTTATCAGACTTGTGTCAAATGATCAGGTTGCAGTTATTTAATAAGTGTTGCATTGCTTCAAGTTTTATTAATGTGAGCGATGCTTTTTGGTCATCCTGTAGGTCTGGTAATTTGATCGACGTATGGGCAAATAAATCGTGTTACATGGGTAATCTGGAACACCAGCAGCCGGTGCCTCGCAGATACAGAAACTTTGCCCTAACGGCGCCAGCACTGGTTAAAGTGACCGAGCTGAGGATGGCTGTATCAGTGGGAATCGTACAATGGCAATGTCCATTTGTACCACTGCAACAAAAGCAGTTTCCAGATCACCATACGCTCCCTATTTAGCTGGATTTAACTGCTACCACGCATACCAGCTAGTTGTCGTTATCTATTAGATACCGAAATAAGTGTATTATTTACAAACAAATATTTGCTTTAACCGCCTCCGACATTCCCTTGACATCACGTCATTTTGCGATGATCCGCGATATGATTGAGCCAAGGATAACGACGGAAACCGCCAGCAAATGCATGACTCGGCTAAACATTCCGTTATGCAGATTATGGTGCATGTGGTGAACATCAGTGGATTAACTTCATACCTTCATTTGTAGTAGAAGCCTGATAAGGTGAGCGGATTTTCTCTGATCATGGACGCTAAGTATGACATAGCGACCCTTAGTGATGTCATCAGCCCCAATATCGGTCCAGTTTAAAGAGTCGGCTGTTCTTAATGCTGCAGTGGTAACTGTAACGATATCTTGCTCACGGCACAATATTTGACCACGGGCCACCTTTCCTGACCCCATCCCACCAAATGGCAGCATCATAGCTAGTTATAAACTCGCGTCCTCTGTCCGGGGGTAGAATAGGCCAACTGTATCCTCCTGCATGTCGTAAGAGGCGACTAATCGGGGGCAACATGTTGGCGTGGGTTGCAACTCATGTCGGTGAACATAGCAACCTAGGTGTTTGTGGGGAGAGGTCCTTGCGAGCGCAATATCTACAACAACTCACTTTTGCCCGGATTTTGATGAGGCGAAAGGTTGGAATGGCCTAGTCCAGTCAACCGATGACATGCCCAAGGATAATCATTTGTATTTATATCTTTTTCATCATCATCCACGTGTTATTCCGTCTTTGTTCGTTGATCATTGAAGGTGGCTGCTCAGTGAAGGCGATCTTATCTCTTCATATTAACTTTTGAAGGCACCATATAACGTAGCTATGCTCGAGCCAGCTATGACGGTGTATTGTGAATGGCACGTCACCTTCATGTGGTCGGTCATACAGCGCCACCCCGAGGGCAGGTCAGCTACACGAGGTCACAGTTGTTCGTATCATACTGGTGGAAAGCTCCTAACAAAAATCGTTCGGGGCAAATATATCGTGAGTGACGACGCACACTTTTGCGACAGAAACATCAAATCGTTCATACTAAACAGCCATCAATCGTTAATGATTCAGTCCATGCATTATTCAATAGTACAATTTGTACATCTACTTCGATTTGATTTTTTGAAGTATTTACAAACCACGAATGATATGGTGATCTTGGATGTGTTTGCAAAGGGGTAATTTCAACTTAGATGCAGAGACCCCTGTTTCGAGATGCCGAGAATGACATTCCGCTTAGTGATGACGAGCGAGGGAGTTAAAAGTAACCGTATTGGGTGGCATATGTCGCGGTTTCCGCTTAGGTGCGGTTGATGATTTGCCATGTGGATTTGCTCATAAACGAGCACATAAACGAAACTCAACGATAAGTCACATCCCCATATTTGGAACGAGGTTGCCAAGCAAGCTGCTCAGCAACCGCTCCTTGGAAACCAAAAGTTTAAAGTCGAACGTTTTTAGTCGCTCAGCGGCGCTGTGGGTTCCGAAAATAAGTCCACCGCCATTGTTGTTGTCAGAAATTACCCTTGCGTAACTGTTGGTCTCATTTTTATGAAATGTGGACATAGATACAGATATGGTCTCTTCCTTACTGACTTGGCTATCTGAGACCAGCCCATCTTATATTGAATTTTTCATGAACATAGCAGACGAGTTACAGCGGCGGAGGGAGACAGCCAGGTTTCTCGCGAGCGTCGACGCGTCGCATTTACTGACAAGTGGTGACGAGTGCCACATCAATGGCTGATCAGCTACATAATGTTGGTCCGACGACGCCACATCAATGGCTGATCAGCTACATGATGTAGGTCATACGACGCCACATCAAAGGCTGATCAGCTACATGATGTAGGTCATACGACGCCCCATCAAAGGCTGATCAGCTACATGATGTTGGTCAGACGACTCCACCTTGAAGGCTGGTCCCTGCTCGATGCTTGTCAGTTGGCGCCACCTAAGCATGTTCGGTGGCCATGGAGCTTCATGAGGCTAATCAGCGGGCCTGATGCTATTAGTACACGCAAGCACAAAGTGACTGCCACACCAGTTCACAACAGACCGCTGCCTAACCTAATATCAGATAATAATGCGGGTCAATTCTCACTGATAAGGCAGCTCGAATCGTTGTTATCATCGGTATAGATTACCAGATAGACTCACCACACACTCAGATGAGACACATCAGTGAAGAATGCCTGTACTAGTCCACGCAACCTAAGAGGGTAGCCCGCACGGGTCGTTCACTGACATTACCCAAGGCGAATTCGACTATGTCACTTCTCCAAAAACACATACATATACATATACATACACAAGCACTTTCAATTATTTAGAGCAGTAGCTCGAGGCATGTATTTTTCATCAGTTATTTGATAACTATGCTACTCAACTACCAAGACGTTTGACATATAGCACAGTACCATTTCTACCTAAACAATACCTGCACGGGCAACTGGAGTCAACGCGATCAACAACATCGCATCACAAAAAAATCGTAAGTACAGCGAGCTTCTGTTGTCATCGTGTCAATACATGCATATTTTAACAATGGTTTGAGGCACTCCACCAATGTACCAGTCGGTGGGAGGTAATGGAATATTAATCGTCCTATGATGCTGCGAAAAAATAGGCATTACAGTTCATATGACAGGTGCTGGTCTTCAATGACAATCATTAACGCCTCAACATTTCACGAAGGACAGGCTTTAATTGCGCCTCGAACGGATTTAATCGTCACGAGCAGTGACAGCGACATGGCGAATCTTAGTTCTTTTTGCGCCGTCAATATTTCCACATGATGAAAACACACTCATTCATACATGATCCAGGATTTAATATGCGCTACATTTGATTTTACAGCTCATAATAAAACTGTAAAGTATGGCTGTTTTCTTTTAGTGTTCGGCGATAACTGCATGTGTTGAAGCCGTCATAGAATGGTGCAGTTTACTGAACTATAACACTATTCCATATTAACCTAATAGGAGATGTCATGTTGTTTCAGTTCTAGCTTACAAAAGCGATCACTCAGTATTTAGCGATGCATAGTTACATCAAAATACCTGAAGCTACTGGTTGACTAACCACGAGCAAACAGCATCAAGTATATGAGTACAAACGACACGGCTCATCATGGGCGACGCTAGAGTCGTTGGCTCTATAGATAGACTTTGAGTGATTTCGAACACAACAGCGAGTAACCAAAAACTGGGACAATAACCATCATCTGACATGTCAGATGTCTGGTCTTGCCATGGGTCTACCGAAATCACACTGTGCTCGGTGGCAGCCCTCGGGTATATTGGAAAGATAAAGAATAATTACTGGTCCCAGATACAATTGGCCTGTATCTAAATGACTCTCAATACTGTGCAGCGACGCTAGTTTACTTTGGATATAGGTCACTGGATGGATGACTGTACTGACCCGATGGTCAAATATCTGGATCATCAAATCTAATTAACTTATCGATTGTACTGTGAATACTGATGCTTGTCTATCGACAATCATTCTACGGACCCCTGATGTAAGGATTCGCGAATAGCGACCCGTTACACGCGTATCAATCCTCATTCTACAGCATTAAACGGACCCCTAAAGTAAGGACTCGTGAATAGCGACCCCTTACACGCGTATCAATCCTCATTCTACAGCATTAAACGGACCCCTAATGTAAGGACTCGTGAATAGCGACCCGTTACACGCGTATCAATTCTCATTCTTCAGGATTATATGCGGACCCCTAAAGTAAGGATCATAGCGACCACTGATAACACACCATACCCTATATTTCTGTTACAGATAAATAGACAAAGATACTGTCAATGTAAGAATTTCGGGTGTTAATTAATAGAATGAAGCTTTAATACTAAAAAAAACAACTTTTTTTTTACGTTACCATGGCAAATAGGCCTAAATGTGCGAATTTTCTCCTTAAAAAAATCTGCTGAACAACTCTTAAAGCAGCACCATGACTTCATATAGCAGTTGCAAACAATCTTGGGACGGGCTTGCAACCCTACTCTTGCCGCAAGAAAAAGTTGGCGGAAATATTTATAGGCCGAATGTTTTCGCCGCGTCTCTCTTTTGCTTCGGCCAAATGATTTATTAATACTTTAGTTTCTCGATGAAGTGCAATGCAAGATAATGAGTCCTCATCCAGTGCGATGATTATCACAAATGCACAAAGACGTTGAATCACAGCTTCTGGTGTATGATTCTTAGACGCTCTGTCTGTGTCGTGGGCAATATGAATTTCTTAAAAATCATTTAAACGCAGCGGAAAGAGACTAAATTAGTCTACGTGCTTCCAGAGCCGTATAACTTCCCTGATGGTAGATTGTAAAACATGAACAGGCCATCTATTGTCTGCTACAGTGTGCAATCGTATTGTTAACAAGCATGTATTGGATGAGGAGTTAACATGTTGACTTGATTCCCATAATTATATCCTGGTGTACGTAAGTATAAGAATCAAACAGCTAACAGCGAACAATATTATCTACTGCACAGCTGATCGCTGCCCAGATAACTGACTTGATGGGAACACAAAAGTAGGGCTAGTTATATCGAGATAAGACCAAATGCGTTATCGTTATCGCGATTATGGAAAGCTTTATCAGCTGGTCGCGGTATAGATTAATATCAGAGACGTAAGTGACTGCGTTTACCACGAAGCAGATAAAGTAACCCACCTGGATTACGTTGTTCGAGTGGATAGGTCTCTGACCAAGAGCACCCGTCGTGTTTACGCGGTTGGTTTCATTTACGGATGGTAATGTCTTTGCATATCAAATTTGGGTTTGAGAATTGTAACGTTTTAACCATAAAATGAAAATCATACTTGAATCTATATGTGCGGATCTGGCATGTAGTATAGGGACCTAAGATATTCGATTTGCAAAACAATAATGGATGTCCGTGAGAAGTGGCGCTTTGCGACTCGAGTGCCAATGGAAGCATTCCCCGAGGACACATGCACTAACTGTTATCTTGATGTAAAACATGAAAGCCACGAGAACTGATGACAATGCTACTTTCTATATGGGAATGGTTTGTTAAGGTTGCTTTAACATCTCAAATGTTTTCAACCTAACAGCCAGCTGTGTTAATTCTGAAAACTCTTATCTCGCTATATGCGTCGTGCTTCATGACCTCGACAAACCAAATTCAGCTTGTATATTGTCGGGGTACTAGTTATCTGCGGCGGCTTAATATTTCACGCTGTCGTTGTCCCTTACAACTGATATCGAAATGAAAATAGGTCCTGAACTGTTTAATCGCATTTTGCGATATCAACGAATAGGATTGATCTCCAATACTCCCCACAAATCATCGTCGTCAAAGAAATACACATGCGTCTAATCATTGCCTATACCTGCCTACATACACTTTACACATGGCAAATGTTATCATAAACTGACATATGCACTACAACACTCATAAAGGATACCAAATTCCATAAAGAAGCCTGTATCGAAGAATTTCGTCCCTAAATCAACTTTCAATCGCGAGTAAAATTGGACACTAGTGAATATATATTTCGGAATGGTCAATGACCTAATAAGTTAGGTGTAGTTAAGGCTCAATACCTCGCTGTGAGCGGCCAAGCACCCGTACCTCTATGATTTGTGTCCCGGTCATAATGAATGGGAGACCGCGTTGCTGTTTTCTCAGAGGGGTGGCGGCACAGAGCAATGCGGTCCCAAGCTCGACCGGAAGTTATCAGGTTATGCGCTTACTTCGCGGTTTACGCGTAAATACAAGAGATTCATTTCCATTGTGCTTCACTTCGACGAATAAAATTTTTCGCAATACGTCATGCGGTCATGAGATATTTGATGCTGACGAAATTTAGGGTAAAGCTGTCACTGTCAATGCGCTGTGCGTAGCTGTGAAACGAGCTGGCCGGCGACGGTCAACTTGCCAAGTCGAGATCAAAGAGACCCAGGTATATCGTTTTCTAGGCCACTTTTTTTACGTACAAGAACCATAACACAACGAAGGTGGTGGTGAGTGCTACACCAGGAGGCCTAGTGTCCTAAGTGTTTCCCTCTTATACCTTTTTCAGTAAGAAGAATAAGTGCCTTATAATGTTATCTATAATAACCCTACACGTGAATACTGTTGAAGAAAAAATTGTTTTTCACCCTATTCATGTTTGTCCCTTTCATTGAATAAGTGACTGTGGAACCCCCAATGGGATAATTGTTTATAATTCAATTAAAACACTTTGTACTTTTCAAGTTTCAAGAATTTATTATACTTTCCACCACGTGGAAGTTTCCACTTATACCTTTTCCACCACATGCAATATGCAGGTAAATGATTCCTTAAAGAAAAAAGAAATCAGTGCACAAGACTACTTAGTAAGAGAAATTGTGAAAACAAATTGAATCAAGTATAGGATCTTTGAAATAGTCCCTGGAAAACACCTCTAACTTCGAAATCATAGTAGTAATAAATTCATCGTCACGGGTAACTGGAACAATCTCCATACTCTGAGACGTAAACACCACAAGATGACAAGGTTGACTGTTCGTGCAAAGCAACTGACCCTGAATTTGGATGGACAACGCGGGCAATGAACGCTGTCAGAGGCAAAGTTTCAGACTGCCAATAGATGCGAGCCGTTTCAATATAATGAGGTCATGACCCAGTGGAAAGGGAAAGAATCATCGCCAAAACTGGTCTGTTCATTCATCGCTACTGGTAAAAACACCTCTAACTTTGAAATCATAGTAGTAATTAGCTCATCGTCACGGGTAACTGGAACAATCTCCATACTCTGAGACATAAACACCACAAGATGACAAAGTTTACTGTTCGTGCAAAACAACTGACCCTGAATTTAGTAGTCATGTTGGCTTTAGGGATGAGCTGGTTGTTCTCATTGACCAGGTATGGCACTGAGACAGGAGTGACAGGTTTGTCCCTGGTACTGTAGGGACATTTGACCTCAACAATCATGTCATCAGACGCAACCCCATCTGGTGAGCATGCAAGGTAAGGGTGTGTTTGGGACACTACAATCCCACATGGCTTGACATTCGGTCCCTGTCAACTCTGCGTATTCCTCATAGACACAGGCTCATCACGGATGCCGTGGTAATTGCTTTGGCCCAAATCTGGTTGACGCGGGTCAGCGACTTCGCCATACGGACCAAGTCTGTTTTGATAATTGCTTTGCATATCCTGCCAAACTGGGAGTTCAATTCTTTGCCCGCTTAGAATCGCATTTCGCTTCTTCAGCTCTATTTTCAACGGCTGTAAGGTCGGACGACCGTACCTATCCATCAGTAACGATTTGCTCCAATGTTACCAACGATATAACTCGAAAGGTTTCAATCAAAAATAACGATGTTCCGCAACCTTCTATGGTAAACTGTGTGTATTAGAATACCGGAAGAGGGCGAGGGACCGCATTGCTCCGTGGCGCCGCGTAGCGGGTTAAAACTCGAGGTCTCTCATTGTTCGCCTTAATGCCGTAACCTATAACGAGAGCTTACGTTCATCCCTTTGTGTAGCCTTATCAGCGTTGATAATCCACGTCATTGGTTAGCTATTTTGCATATCAGCAACATCCCGCTTTCAAATCAAGGTGAGTAAAAGGATGATACCGTTATAGGTTACTAGCGTCCTGTGTATGATTAGTCATCGTCTGTCACTGGATATAAACGGGATCATGGTTTCACATTTGACACGTTATGGCCACATAGTTCTTCTCGCCTAGCGTCAAGCATTTCAGCATTATCGGTTCGATAGGAGACTAGGAAACATCGCATGTTTAATACAAGCATTCCAGTTGATGATGCGACCGTCCTTTCGTTCCAGCACATAAAGCCCACACTAATTGGCGCTGACACCGAGCACACTCTCACATATCACTTACCCGCTACACTAATTGACAACGAAAGGTTGTTGAACGCGCTCCCTAAATTGTTTGAATGGCAACGCTATTAATTGGAACCAACCCGCATTCGAGACCAGGCTTAAAATGAGAAAACGACCGTTCTTCCGACGTCCACGTAATTGCTATGTGCTTGATATATATAAATAATCGCCAGCGTATGGCTTACAGGAGCCGACAGGCCATCACAGAAGTGTGCTGTGAATCACTTCAACAATTTCCTGACTTTTGAAGAACGAACATATACGACTGAAAACCACTGGAACTGCATAATTAAGATGCAAACGCTGGCGTTGATGGTCGAAAAATTTCGTCACGGTCGAATTAACATTAATTCATCGTAATCATGTGATATCATGTGTTGCTGACAATAGCTTACATGCTGTAACTCATAAGTCTTGATGTATCGTGGATTCAGTAAATAAAAAATCTAGAGCGTATCTAGACCAGGTCATCATAACGCAATCATCTTTGATCCAGGATAAATTAAAAAGGGTGTCCTAGAAATATTACAGCAATAGCCTTCCCATTAATCGATACATTGAAAATGCCGACTTTTTCAACGGCAATTATCCCGTGCGTTTGTCGCTTGTGGGTTGATATTGATTCAGTCATGTGCAGAAGGTATCAAGTGGTATCACAGGGTTGACCAAATAATTATTGGGCGTGATATTGCCCAATGGATGCTTTCCTATCAGTGTTCGTATGTAATGTAATAAACCATCTAGGCAGCAGCTGATATCCATACGCCTTCATGTCCCTGAGGGGACATGGTGATTGTGCCAGCTACTGCTGCAGTATGTAGATTGCCATCGTGAGTTAGTAATTTAGATGTATAGGAAACATCCGCGTGCATGAATCGTATGAATCATAAGACTAATACAGTTCGGTTCATCGCAAAGGCAGGTTGAATTAGGGGCCCGGTAATTTATCAGGCCATATAATATCCTGCCTGAAGGTATTTACTAAGAGCGGCTAATGTTTGTGTATTCGCATGCAGTTCTTCCCGCTGGGAATTCTCAGTGATTAAGCGGGATGTAAATCAGATCGATGACCAATCTTTCCCCCAAAATTGAACCATGGGGCAGTTGTTTAAGTGGTGGGGGGGGGGGAGGGGGGTGGGGGGGGGGGGGGGGGGGGGTGTTAGTGGAGGGTAAAAAGTTTGAATCACAATAAATGTAAGCGCAAGAATGTATACGTTATGACAAAAACCATGATGATCTACTAAGCTTCATTTGTTAGGACAGGAGGTAATCACTACTCACTTAACCTGGTAACTGAGATGGATTCAAAGTCCATGACTTTCTTGTATGCCTCTTAAGCTGTAAGAGTCATATGAACCATACATGGGTTGTTAATTAATAGGGCTAGATCAATATTACCGTTGTGAACACGACATTTTTTGCTATACAATGCTCTTGTGAGGTCGTCTAATCGCTTTAGCGATGCAGTCGAATTATAATCAGGTTTGATATGTCTCGAAGAGTTTTGACTAGCAGGGATATTAGTTACCTAAAGCAGCACTGCAGCATGCAATTCCCGCCTCTATTGTGTGTCGGTACGCTCACTTTTAGAAGTGTGCTGGTTTCATAACCTCACCTTCCAATGCGATTCATGCCTGGTTACCAGATACATTCTCTTATAGAACTCTTGCACGAAAATATCGCCCCCGTCACCAGCATCGTGTAAGTGTAGCATTAGCCGAGTAACTCACTTGTACTGAATGGTTTCGTTCGTTTATTAAATTTAAGCCCAACATGGTGATGTTGTATGATATATGGTCTCACTCACTATACATGGTACTATTATCGGCGACTTGACAGAATCATTATAGATCAAGCTAGCTAACTCTAAGAAATGAACAAGTCATTGTCAACAAAAAAAAGATTCACTGTACAAAACAGATATATCTTGGCTTGGTACGAGGATTATTGTGCGCACTATTGACGGTAACAATATATAAGCTACGCACTAGCAGTCAAAAGGGGTATGGATCCTGAGGACGAAAACTTGTATCGCACAATGCTATTACATGCGACCGAATGTTGTTCAACGATATTTGATTCTTATCAGCAGACCTAACTACTGCCTAGATGATGGTTAACTTGGGAGCACAGCGAATGGTTGTGTATCGATTGAATATGACAGCACGTGCTATCAAGGGTTCAGAAGGAAATGTGATCACGCATGTCCCTGATCTTCATATGATTGATAGCATTTATTGGTAAAGACATTTTGATGGTGTACCAAATATGAGATAATTTTTGTTGTATGCATGAAATCATCATGAAACCATCAATTGGCCGTGTTTTGGGCATTTACCGTAGGGACAATAGAACCATCCCAGGAGACTGTAAGCCTTAATTGTGCAGCTGCTATCTCGATGCAGGGCATGATAGTCCCGAAAACTTGCAACTCCTTGAATATATCTGTATTGGTGGTATTTTATAAGTCACCGGTAAATCTTTTATCAGCACTAATTCATAATATCCAGCAGAGGCATATATCATGGGTATTCTAAAAAATCCCACAAGGAACAGCTTATTGTATTAATACACACGGGGGTATATACACAACAGTAGCGGAGGTTTTGACAACAGTAGCGGAGGTTTTGACGCAGCCCCCTTAGTTATACAATACAGTTTATAACGTGTTACCCAGGACCCTTTTTAGGGATCCTTTTGTGAGGCTCACACGAAAAGGCGTGTTGGGCCTGATCCCTAACGTGCCCTACTCTGCCCCGTAAATTTAGGGGACCATAGGCCAGCGTGTCCAACTACTTGGCGAGTCTGTAAGCAACCAGAACGGTCGCAGTCATGCCAGGATAATGAACGTGACCTCACTTCTCTTCTGGTCATCTGAGGGCAGGTAGAAGTCTGAAAGCCGGGGCTCTAGCTCCAGTGTGTCGACGGATTGGTCTGTAATCAGAAAGTACTCATGCATAACACCTTGGACATCCTGTAAAATGTGCTTGGAATGTCCCTGGCGGCGGATCTCCTAGATGATGAAACCTAGCCGCTCAGTTAACTTCATGGCTCATGCTGCTTGCAACTACTAAAGCTGCTCGATAGTGATATCATGGCGTTTACGTTCTGCGCCCATGTGGGTGCTTTGTAATGTTACTATTCCACACACACCACGAATCCTACGAATTGATAAATTTAAGGATTCCTAGTAGAATCGTAATCAGTTCGTGAAGTTCTTTACTCATTCGTATATACTCTTTACTCATTTATATATTCAGTTCGTGCAATTCTTAGGCAAAAGTTTTGAGCTGCTCAAAGTTTTGGCCACTATTCAAAAATCTTAGTTAATTCGTAACAAATTAGAAATTCATTCTTAAGCATCTTAACTGAATCGTAATCGAATCGTAGGCATTCGTAGGTATTCTTAACACATTCAGGGATTCGTGAATACATTGTTTGACGGCAACGAATCTGTCACGAATCCCACGAATACACGCCGACGCAGGTACGAAGCAAGTAAGAACTATCTACGAATTCATGATAGCGTACGAATCAGCTACGAAACCGCTACGAATCTTACAGACCAAAAACGAATAAGCTAATATTGCCGGCAAATGGGGTGTATAAGGAGTTCACCATTGATTTAAGGTCATTAGCTGCTGACGACTGTGCCATATAACAGCACGAAATCCAAGAATCAGCAAGATGCTACGAAAAGCTGTAGGCATGGGTAAGGGTAGAGGGAAGAAACACAAAAGGAACCTGGGAAGAGGTAGAAGAAGGCAGCGCCCTCATAGTAACTACCCCTCCACCTGCAGATGGACCAGCTCCAGAAGTGAAGAAAAATGTGGCAGTGGCTGCTGAGTTAGTGGCTGGTAATGTTGGTGATGATGAACTAGCAGCTTCTTCCCAGTCCAATAGCAAGAAGGCCAGGGTCTAGTTCAACCTCACAGAGAAAGAAAAAACGGATGTGGTCATCTTCTTTGAGAGGAATGACTTCATCTACGACAAGAGGCGGACAGACCACACCATCTCGCGGCGTGGAAAGATTTGGCCTAGGAGATCGGGAAGGAGGTGAAGGTACTGATTACATGTTTTGAGAGCGTTCGTACACAGATGTGGAAACTCAGGAAGCAGAGGAGTGGGCAGGCAACTGTTGAGATGACGGACCGCCAACAGTGGATGTTAGCCGAAGCATATTGTCGTAGCGTCTCTTAAAACCACATCGAATTCTCAGTTTATTTCGGAGCTGTAGTCGTCTGCGCCAATAAGATGACTCTATAACTGTGACAGCTACCGAGCCCCAAGACGTTGGATCAATTGTCCCATGTGCCTTTGTTGATTTCATGGTATCGTTGCCTGATGTCCGGGGTGTCTTTCGTGTAATTTTATAATCATCACGCGGTTTAGCGTAGCTATAAACTATTTGCTCAAGAACTTTACATTCCCCTGACATGCCCCAAAAACTTAATGTCGACCCCAGGCAAGTTTCCTCGCTCCTGACAGTTATAGACAGTATAAAACGACCATCCACAGGGCGGACATGAACGATCGAGGATGGTAAACTGCGCGGAAGTTGTTAGCGCGTTTTTGATAGGGACATTATCAACGATTTTATTAATACCTTATGGTTAATTTCTCTATTCATAAGCCTATTGTGGCAAACTGCTTTGCAAAACGGAAGTTGTTAGGGACTGAATTCCCCGTATTTTGATAGTATTATATAGAGAAACGACACCCAGACCGGGTAGGATTTAAATCAAGTTGACAGCGGTAGGTTTAGCTTTAATACCGTATGGTTATGGTTTCTCTATTCATAGAAAGCCTATTGATTTTGGCGTAACGGCTAAGTCTTTGCATGTATAAACGATTGAAATAGGTGTTCAACACCAGCATTTCCAGGCGCGATACCATATAATAGCAACGTAATGGTGATTTTATATTGTGAATAACAGCGGTCTATCTTGAATATAAGCCAGTAACACGCAATGTTAGAGACCTGTCCCACTGGAATGACGTGAGCAGATTTTGATTGAAATCGCCTAACTCCTAAAAATAGTCAATAAAATACCATTACACGTTAGACCCTATTTCACTGTAGAACATCAGATCCCTGGTCGGATCATATTGATATATAAATCGCTTATAAATGTTCAAGCTTTGACCAATAGTCCCCAGCCATCCACTGCTGCACCCACAGCAAATGCATTGCTGTGACCCCTCCTGCGCATATTTGAGCTATTATGTCAAGCTCGTCCACTAAAATAACTACCCATTTACGGGTTTAAACATAATGGCTGGTGTCTCCATAATATCGACCAGAAGCTGCTTTGTGAAGTAGTAGGTTAGATGGGGCACGTTCTTTTGGTACCTTAAAATACACATGTGTCTTAGTCAATTACGAGTCAGTTACACTATCTAATTAACACTGACCGTCATAAGTCATTGTAATGGTTTGTTGATAGCTGTTTGAACTTTTACAGCTATGAAGGTCTAATATGAGACACCACAGGTCCCGTCGTTCTACATTCAGGCCTACAAAAGCAGTGGACAATCATGGGTTCCATGCATCCCGATTTATCATTGGCAAGTGTTGCGTTAATTGAATGATAGAGGAATGTATTGGAATCATTAACCAAAAACCGGGATGAATCAGAATAATTAAACATAAAGAGCTCTTTCCACAAATTCACGAATTGCTTCAGGGCATAGATAATGAAGAGAATACTTTACCTCTATGTGGGCATATGGTACTGGAATTACACTGCAATAAATTATATCGAAGTCTCCTTGTTCGCTTTGTATTCAACGAACGACCATCCCATGAGTTCTGAGAAGCATCCAATCATTCCGGTTTCTCAAGCAATTCGCTTTTTGTAATCGGAAAAATATCATGGATAGAACGTGAACAATTATTTGAGGTTTTTCAGGCGTGGGTTCTTAGAGCGACTTTGAAGGACCATTAGGTGAATTACATTTGTGATGCTCGCTACAAATTCAGTATTGCACAGTGGAAGATAATATTTGTAAAGTTGAATATCAATTTTTATTTTAATGATGTGCTTCAAAATATCATTAAAGGTGCATTTTTTTTCAAAAAAATGGCATGCGGTTTTTTTGCTCTATTTAATAGAACAACTCTTTTGGAACCCATATAAACCATTTTGCGGACGAGTTCAACGCTATATCGTCGATTACACCGTATCGAAATCTGTCGGCCACACCAATGTTTACAAACATGAGCACATGCCGATGGGAAAATGACGCATGCGTATTGAAGGGTCACTTGTTTACAACACATAGTCGTGACGTCACGCGCAGCGCAGATTCGACAGAAGGTGGAAACGCATGCAGCCGAAGTGTTTTGATTCCTACATTTCTTGTATTACTCTTCTTTGATTGGAGTTTTCGAATGTTATATATAAAAAAGAACCCGCCTCAACAAAGTGAACACTATCGGTACAATAGATTACCGTAAATTTAACAATAGATAGCGTTACACCTTCGAACGAACCCTGAGGTAGCTCTTAGACTTAGTATAACAAACTATTGGAATATTCCTGAATGAACTCGTAAATTGTATTATAAATCAAGGGACTGGGGTCTCCCTCAGGACGTCTACGTTATCTGGTCATAGTGAACTGAAACAGAGATTTGAATTGGCTGGCCGCTCGCCATCTTCTATGCATACATAAACCCTAGAGAGAAGATAGCGGCCAGCCAATACAAATCCCTGTGTACTGAAACGTCCGCGCTAGGAGTTTAGGGTGGTATGTATCATCGTATGGGTTTGGCTGACTTTTGCAGGCTTTAGGCTCAAACACTGTAACATTACTGATTGAATTATTCTTGTCATTTATCTTAAGGGCCCACTATAGTAGAGTTGTTGTTTATCTTTAGAAAAAATACAACTGTGTGAAGATAATGAAGTGGTTAAAACATCAGGATTCCGATTATCGGGATGGTCTGTATGTACAGATAGCGCATCCATTCTGGCAACCGTTGGTAATATTCGGCTGATCTGCTAATGGCGAGTTAAGAAGGGAATAAATTAAAGATATAATGAAATGTAGACGGTTCTGATTAATCATACTCAGAAGGATTTGAACGCTGGAGTTCATACTGTTAGAAAACTTGAGATCCTCGCTCTCGTTGGATGTTACCCTGGAGCAAATGTCACCGTATAAATTGCTGAATTGCGTGGACAAACGCACAAATAATAACCCAGAAAACTAACAGTAATTCAAGTTGTTTATTCTTAACAGCCGAACAGGACAATCAAAAGGAAAGTGACATGTTGTTTTTTGCTAGTCCTTTTTTGTATATAATTGTAATTCAGACGTTATTTTCGACCCTCTTTTTTGACAATCTCCCTTACCTGTTACAAGTTATTGGAATCGATCGCAAACCACAAACAATACTTAGTAGACAGTATTTGTTGTACTTAATATTTGGTCTCAATTTATTATTTTGGGAAAACAACACAACCTTGGTATTTTGCTATTGGTGCGCACAATTGATCGCCATTGCTTATGCTAAGTTTGTATTTAATTTTACCATAGCATGTTCCTCGATGCTGAGGCGTGAGCTATTAATATAAACATGGCACATCTTTGTTCCCATTGTCGTACATAATTCCCCATTGTCGCGAAGTTAGCATTACATAACTTAAGATTCTACTGTTTGAATAAAGTCTTTGGATTTTGGTGTCTATATAGACAAGATTGATAGATTAGATTTGGTAATTTTCTTGACTTTACTTTTCAGCATCCTCGGCTTATTGATCAGTTTCATCACAGCCTACGTGTTTTGAAGCAGGAAGCAACTGTTTTGTCATCAAATTAACAAAAAGTGCATCCTAGTACCTGTAGTACCATATTATCGTCTTTTCGGCTCTCTCGTTGTCAAGATATGTAGTGTGTCAATATCATTTAATCATGTTCTTTCTAAAACAGATGCGAAAGCCCTAGGTGCGATGGAATCATCAACAAAACTGATATCTCTTTAGGAACGATAAATGATTGCCCGTACGTGAGTAAATCACAGATGTCTAATGCAGTCAAGCAATCGGACCTTCTTTGTTCTGTATTGTAGGGCGTAGATAAGCCACATATGGTTGTTCTGTAATCACTGAGGGTTTTCTTATTGAAGGCTGCTTAATGTGTTACTGACGAAAAGCCACCAGTATTGTTTGTTACTGTCCATATACTATAAAGCTTAGTTCGCTATAAAAAACGCGATGAATCTTTTATAAGGTTTGCAATGTATCCGTGTAGGCAATGGGGGTTAAAAATTCACATCTAACGTCCTTTATGTACATAACAAGGCTGGGCTGGAGCCATAAAGCGTTTGGAAATGAATTACAAATTAACTGGAAGGTGGTCTTTTTAATGGACAGTTGCTAAATTGTTAATTAACTAAATGGATTCCAGACGCTGCGATGGATTTGGAGTGCGTATGTTTTAATTTAATCATTTGTAATAAGCATATAGCTGATCGTAGCACCTTTCCTCTTGTTATTGTTAATTTTTCTTAATCAACCAGCTTTCTAAACGTCTGAATTTCCAACAGGGTCGATTACACTTAGAGACATTTAACAACGCATGTCCTTGTCGCCAAAGAACACTGAACCCAACGAAGTTCCCAGGCGAAGCACTTAAGCCGTTATTGAACATGGTACAGTCCCGTTATGATTAAGGCAATAATCATAAAGACACTGTGCCTAACAGCAACATCTACTGAGCAGCTATTGTCTCCACTCCATGCCAGCACAGGTCCCATTCCATCGCGGGGAAATTGCCTCGGCGATAACAGTCTGTGCAAAGTTCAAGGAACAGAAAAGTAACGATGAAGTTATTGCCCACACTTAAACAAAAATGAAGTGCAGGACAAATGATAATAATTTCCTTCTAACAACCTCTATGTGTGTCAAAAACTTCTGTTGTCAGTGAGGTACGTTACTGAATGGTTACAGTAAACATCAATTAGCGAACCACACTTTAAGTGTATCCCTGAATATTGAAAGGCTCAATCTCTCATATCTATGAATCATTGTATTGCCACGGTGATAGTTCATTCATTGCAGTAGTGCACATGCACAGTTGTGCAGATTATTTTAGGCATTGTCACATTGCACGTCACGACAGCAGAGAAAATAATGGGCGTATTGAGGACAATGCCGGTAATGGTAAGGCGAACCGCAGGTTCCAGTAGATAAATCATGCCCTGATGAAGGGACATCGGGCAGCGACCGACAGCCGTGCCAATTTACCAATCTTAGTGACAGGTAAATGTGCGTACGGTTGGTATATGGGTCGTTTTTGAAGTTATCATAATTGGCACACACTATCTATTAGCGTTAATTGCGTTGATAATGAGCAAGCAGACAATAAATACATGGTCATCTGGACCATAAATATAATTATATCGTAAGCGTTTGTTTGAAGAATCTGTCATGGAAGGTATATTCCTGTAGACCAGTAACATCGTTTACCACAGACGACGCTGGTCGAGATCATTTGACAGCAGACGTGCTCTACTAGTTGAAGACTCTCGTTCACATCTCGTGTAAGCTATAATTATAATGAATTTGGCATTGCGGAACTTTATGGGAACCCTTTTTTACGACGCTAGATGGCAGCCAACTATGTTGTAGTAAGAGGCTGATGCTCATCGGGCATGAAAATGGCAATAAATCAGCCCACAATGGCAGAGAGATTTTGCTGTCAGTGATAGTTTTTCTAATGAGATAATCATACCGCCATAATAAAAAAGGCGGACAGAACAAACTCATCTCTCAAGACGCATTTTAATCTTAAGATTAGTTTTGCTTGCAGAGGCTGTTAGTCAAGCAATAAGCTGCCATTAATATAGATTGATGAAACAAACCAATTATATTATTGCTTTGGCTTTATGAGTCGACGTCTGAAGACGTACATATACACATATAAATATATATGTATGAATATGTTATACATACATATATATATAAATTCATATATATAAACAATTATATATATATATATATATTTATATATATATATATATATATGCAATATATATATATATATATATATATATATATATATATATATATATATATATATATATATATATATATATATATATATATATATATATATATATATATATATATATATATATAAACATATAGGAGAGAAATTTGTCAAAACCTAATCTTATTGTACTACCTATCAATTAGCATATCTGTTTTCCCATTCAGCGCCTGCTATGTTGTTTAACCCCCCCTGACGTCACTATCCATCACCAGGCTCACTCGATTATTCGTCATCAGTCCTGCTGTCGTAAGCAGTTCGGCGTTATACCCGATGATTGATAATTCATTCTGTCAGAAAGAAGATGATCTACTCCCAGAGTCGACCAAGTTCAGCTCAATTTAAAGATCCAATGTCGGCTTTTACAAGTTAATTATGTTGGCCAGCTGTGCAATTGTTAGTAGATTACACATTGTTGAGGAGCGTAACATTACGGTTGTTGGCATTTATTGCGATATATGTGACAGTGTTCAATACGTTAACTTGGATGCAAAGAAATCGTCAAAAATGGTGTTGTTCCTATTTTACAGTTGCTAATACTATTGATAAACCATATATTTTACGGAAGCCAACTGCGACACGCTGATTAAAGGTAGTCCATTGAACATTTGGTAATCCTGTATAAGATCATAATGTCGTGCTTTTATAGGCGTCGATCAAGGCTAGTGCAATGTTTGTTAGTAGATTACACCTCATATCATAGCATTCCATAGTGGTTGGCGTGTACAATCCCGATTGAGATAACAATTATATGTAGAGCATTTAATCAATTGCTTTACAGCACCAACTTTGCACTTTAACATTGTGCCTTGCAAGAATAAAACAGTTGTGTTTAACAGCTGACCACTTGATAACACACAATTGCCTGAACAATTACACAAAAGCTGACAACGTCAGGTTGTGACATACACCGGTCACGTGCAGAGAATTTTAATGACACACACAAGGTCTGGTCGCTATGACCGTAAATTTATCATCAAACTGGTTAAAAATATGAACACGATCCAAGCATACAACATCAAACCATATTCTACCAATAAACTTAAAAATTAAGAACACAAATAATTGACGAGATCCATAGCAGTACAACATTGACCATATTCTACCATATTCTACCAATAAACTATAATTTATTAGCCTCATATATATATATATATATTGTTGGTCGTATTGGTTTCCAGTTGTCGTGTTCACGGAATATTATGTTTATGCAAAGTTGGTAATCGTATTTAAGAAACCATAGCTCTGAAACTATATCTACACTGTAACAGCATCGTCGTCAAGGAAAATACTATAAGCATCATCTACGCTAAGCTACAGCCTGGTGCTGCCGGAGGGTCTCCTTTAAGCAGCACTAGCTAACACTACGTTGTTGTTTTGATTCAGCGGAGCGTGTACATCCTGTAGCCCATAAATATGCGTCCTATCCAAAGGCAGACCAGGCATATTGCAGTGCGGGTTCATGAACACCTTTTTTCTATCTGACGATTATCTGTTAGTTCAGAAGTTCAACGCCATGTTGCCACATCATGTTTTGTTAATGAGGGACAATGTGGTTGGTATTGCATAGGCCCTTAAGCAGGAATCCATGATCAGTTTGACTTAATTCCCTTCGGGTGACTGCATTCTCCATTAACTTTATCATACATTTGCTGACCTATCAAATGATCCCAACTATACGTATAATGCATATCCTAAAATGCGCATTAAGTATGTCGCTGAAAGTATCAATATCAAATGTTATTTGATTCAAACCTACTGCCGCTCCCACAGAATACCCACAGCCCCTCTCAAACCGTGTTTATGTCAGTTATTAGATTGCATAGGTTGACTTTGCTGCAAACAAATGCACCCACTTTCAAAATTGTTATACATTACCGACAGGTAGACCCTAAACAGATACAGACCGCTCTATCTTCCACGCTGCTAGACATGCCTAGCGTCTCGTGTCTTGCCTTTTTGGCCCACCCGGCGTCTCATATATCTGACGAGGAAAATTAATTAATATATTGACGAATTAACGGCGATAAAGTGTTCTCATGGACAAAAATGGAGCTTAATCATCTGAAGTGTACTTTATTGTTATGTCTTAATTGAAGAAAAAACTTGAAGAATGACCGCATGAATAATTAAAAGTACACTCAACTTCTGAGTGCCAACTGCATGAATCCAGTATTGAGCGACATTATCCTTATTGATGTAGCATCTGTAGCTCTCCAAAGTGTGCCAGTGGACAATTAATGATATGCTTCCTGTCACTTAAGGGTGATGAGGGAAGGATGTCAGCGCAATGGATGGTCTGCATGACATTTTCTCTTTAGAATATACAATGTTACCGTTGGATTTCCAAACATTCGGGAATGATACGATTTCAATCAATTTCCAATTTTGCGTTCTTCTTTAAATGCAATATTAAAAATCTAAAACGAGAGAAGGATGAGCCCCATATCAGAAAACCTGACCCCACTTCATTATTCTTTAACGGCTTTGAGCCGGGTTCCAGTGATCGCATAATGGTGCAATCAATAGGCACGATCCTCAAGGCAATCAATCCTTTAGCGTTTGGATAGCTATAGGCGCCCTTGAACCTTGACTTGACTGCAATGAAAAACGTCAAAGACAGAGTGGTTTGCTATATCGACCATACCATAGAATGGTGACACATATTGATGCGGAAACCCCAGTAGAATTGTGCACGTTTTATCACATTTAAGGGGAATGATTCGTGATAACTTAGATCGCAGAAATAAGGTACGTGGTACGGTTATTGCAATGACTCTCACCGCAAGCGACGATGCTGCCAACGTATGTCTGTTATTTGTGACCACTGCATCGTTATCATTGGCGACATTTTTACTGACACTCTGCATTTCATTAATAACTGCACTACTGCATCAACGTCGTGATTGCAAATTTGACAGAACCCGGGTATTAAGACATACATCTACTGCTGAAGAGTTTTTGTGTTGAAGCAATAGATTACAACACAACGTCACTTTTTAATTAAGTGAATTTATATTGCCTAAACCTCTAGTTATTCGACGACGCCTTCTCACAAAGCTGAGAGTGGCCGCCTAATCAAACATGTCACTATCCTACACCAAGGTCGATCTACTATATCCCCGCGCGCGTGCATCATTCATTACCATACAGCACGGGATCATTCCTCGAGCCACACACACTCTGAACAATTAATAATCTGACCCAGGGCAATTTTCCGTACATGTAAAACAGCAATGATATACCGTCCGTCACATGGGGAAGGATGGGTTCAGAATACTGAGGTCAATTAGCCTCCTCCTTCCCCATTACTGACTTAGTTGATGCATTAGCGCAGCTACAAGACCCGACATCATATTGCCTGCCTTGTGCAGCAACGCGACCAAGTTCCAAAGGGAGCGTTACTTGCTCTAGTTATTGCTTGATCAACCTTGAGCTTTATTGAAAGTTTGCCTAAATATGTATTCGCATCCGTCAGACCTTAACAGCATTGCTTTTCTTGAATAGATATAATTCATAGACGCGCTTTGCTACCCGGTAATTTTTTGTTTTAGCACCCTGAATTGCCCCGAGCATACTGCAGTCTAGTTTATTGTGCGTCCCCTGAAGATAGAATTCTTGAATTTGCTATAGGAAAAAAGATACTAGAAGCTTATATGGGTGGGCAACCGTTCCCGTGGTGTGTCCATGTTTTTCTGTCACAGCAAGCGGTAATCTGTGCTATTGTGAACAGCATATTACACATGAGTAAATCTACCTTTCAGCCATATGCGTTTGCTCTGGTTATGTAATATATTCTTGTGCACAGCATATTGCATGTGCAGTGGTATTCCTAGAGGCTTTTGATTTTAAAAATAAGTTCATACAGGATGGATGTTTATATGACATGCCACTCACTCTATGTTGATCGATGTAACTGCAATAAGCGAATCTACCTTTCTGGCCGTGTAATATGTTCTTGCAAGCGTCCCCTATCCCTCTCGGATTAGCCGCATCTGATTGGTCAATCCAGCGTGCGCCGAATGCCCCGATCTTGAGGGGTACGCCGGGTGGTAGATGTTTGATACGCCGGGTGGTAGATGTTTTATAGTAGATGTGTGCAAAGCGTTCCGGAGTATGCCGACTGAGTCATGGCTTGGGGCTCGGGAAAGGCCGGGTCATTACAATCACAAATTGATCATTTTACTAATGATCGCTAAATTGCCCGACACATGCAACGAAAATGTCACAAATAAACGCATGCCCTTCACGGCGATCGGCTCGCGCCACTCATGTTACCGTCTGGAATTAGGCGTAGTCCGGCGTTGAGCAATCGAGGGCATCTTTTCAGTTTGAAAATAGTACTTATCGAATGGCACCCTACTCTCAGCCAATCAGAGCTCGAAAAAAAGCTCGGTCTTTATCCCATATCGCCCCAAACGCACAGTTTGCCGTGCGATAACTGCAACCGTGTCGATATATCACCGAGAAACAACTTCATTTGAGAAGGTCCCTCACAGAGCACCGCTGGCCTAGCATGGCAACACTACGGAGGTTCTTAATATCACACACACCTTGCAAGTCTTATAACGACGGTTTTCACAAGAGTCATTTGCTTGCCAGCCGCTAATCTGGTTGCGTATCGCTTATCGGTAAGTCACGGTATTATCCCATCTCCCCGGAATCATGCTAAGGCGCGAAATTGTAACACCTGCCGAGCCGTGTATAATGCTCTACAGTGTTGATAGCATCAAACAACGACGAAGTTGGCGGAGCTCTGATTGCCGGAGTTGGCAAGGTTCTGCAAGTCTCACACAACGAAAATCGAAGCATATTCTAATCAGGAACACTAAAATCCGTCTAAAAATCACTGGCGTCGAAACAATATAAATCTCCGAGATCTCCTATAGTTGAAACGGGATTAAGGGATTACCTCTCATATTTACAGGTCCCAGGCAGATACCTTACATAACATAGGTTCACGCCAATTAGCATTATTAGGAGACAGCGTCGTGCTTGATTATCGCGTGTAGGCGCCATCGCGATAAGTATGTTATCGCATGGTCACGCGGATGATATGGGGAAAGACCTCCGCGTCCTCGTGTTCTTTCCCCATATCACCCACGTGACCATGCAATAACCAACACATATCGACCTGAACGTTATTGGGAATCAGTAAAGTTGTCGCTAACTATTGTTTTATTGATTACTACTAGGATATAGGACCTTAGGCTCCATGACAAATTCTGACTCCGTTCTAACATAACACATCGCTTTTACTAGAAAACAACGATTTCTTAATGCCGCTGTGTTTCTTCAGCTAGAAACATTCACCTGTAAATAACTAGTGAAACGACTTCCGGATTACCGTGCGCACATCACATAACTGCAAGATTGAAGCCAAAATAACGATACTTGTGTGTCCATACTCTAACTATCTTTAACTCGATGTGGTTTTAATGTGTACGTCTTAAATATATCAATCAATGATAGATTGATTTGTTCCATGACTTGATCGGTTTTGCTACGGTGCTACGCGATAGAGCCAGGATATTTGGCGCCCCCATCTGTGAAACTGCTCACGATTGATTGTCCTTATGCAGGGCAGACCTAGAAGTTGCAGCTGCAAAGGAACCATATGCGCTAATATCCATCCAGACAGAGCATATACATTTGTAGCTAAGGATGAGGTAGTCTACATCAAGGTTACTGGTAATTTTACAAGGTTGCCGATACACGAAATACTGGAAAAGCTTTTGGGTTAAAAATATCGTTGAAAGATGGCTTGTGTGTCAAAAGTTGCTTTTTTGAGCTTGTGGAGGTACTCTCCCTCTGCCGATTCTGATCACGAAATTTTTGAAAAGACAGTCAGCTTCACCTCTCGTAATTATGGCTCTGTCGCGTATTCCATTCCATCGGTATGTTTCAAAAGTCGGTCTTGAATGCTCATCTAGTTCTAATATCAAAGCATTGATTCCAATACGCTGATATACGCCGTGACTATGCTATTACTCATATGGGTTTACGCGCAAAAATAACCCCCAGCATTGTCAATGAGCAGCTCACCCTGTTTTATGATATGCAATATGACAGGGCTTTGGCAACCAAAGTTGGTATAGGATTACGAACAATACAAATGACATATCATTATGCGCAGGGTATGAAATAACGACATTCAGCATTAATCATAATGTGATAATCCATCACTCGTGTGATATGGCATATTTATGTCTTGAAAAGTTAGCTTATCTATCGGAATGGCACAAAGAGCCTATGAGTACTTCAGTACTCGAGAGCTAAGTGGGCAGGGGGACGCATGGCATTAATATGCATTACACGAATTCCTTTCTCGCCCATAAAGCTGCTGCTAACAGATATATATCGCGCACTAGAGAATCGGAAACATGAGCAAGCTATTTTTGTCTTCTACTAGACAAGTAAAGCATAACATGCCACCCAAACACAAATCAGATTGGCAAGTTAACAAATATCTAAATACTTCCTATATTTCCTAAGCTGTTGATATTTCTACTATTTTCATTCCGAAAAAGTCAATTTTAATGCACCCTAAACCTTTAACGCCCATGTTTAAATGATAGACTACACACACGCTGTGACTAATCACTGGCGCTGTTGCATCCCAGCCATAGGATTGCAAATTGCTAGTAGTTCAGAAAATCGCCGAAAGGTTCAATTTCTGATTCAGGTTATGTCTATTGTTCAGCAAGGTAACGTAATGGAACGAAAAGCTGATGATTTGAACATAATGATATACACAGGGACCAATGAGCGGTTAGTGGATTTAGTATAACATTCATGTTTAGAGACTAAAGTAACGTTGACATTTAATATAAACCAATGCGTTTAAAATACAGATGCATACTTGTATTTGCATTTGACCATTGGACATTGCCATGAATGAGGATACCCAAACCACACGATGCGGTGCCAAACTACACAGACAATGCATATTTTTGGGTCGAGAACTTCTCCCGTTCAACATGCAGTGTATTGACATTGGCTTCTTTATAATAGGCGAACAAATCCCTGTCAACTGCGTGGAGCATAACCAAATTGGATAATGTCCATGTTTTTATTGAAAGAAGCATGGACTCAAACCCTAGGATACTTTGCAGTCTCAAATTGCACTCAGTAGAGTTGACCACCTCATTTGCCCGCCTACTCAACTCACTGTTTCTATTGTCGCAATCATTCTTAGCAGTCCAACTAAGATATTATTACATTCCGTCCCTTTGCTTAATGCAGTGCGGGATTATAAACGGACAGTTTTCTTTTATGATTGTTAGTGCTTGGTGGCTCATACAAATACATTCGCTGACTATGTACTTCTATGCCAAGCATAGAGTTGCTCATGCTGGATTGTGTATTTGCGGTCCTTGTTGCTATGCATGGTAAAAAGACTGCGTTACATCATGGAAATATAACAATTGTTGGCGAAATTATTATAAACAAGAAGCTGTATGTTGTTTTCGATTCTGCCTCCTGCATCTATTGGGCACGGCGTAGCTCAATTGTCGTTAAATATTCAGCAGTAACATATATGTGCCTATAATCGGTGACTAATTCATGTTTTCAAACTAATTTGCGGAGTGAATTGTGCATTGTGAGATGCCTATCAAATTGCGCTAAGATATCTGGAACCTTATTCTGTCCGACGGCTAACATATGATTTTTCTTCAGCACAATCGACCATAAATATGCTTGCAATATGCAATTACTCATATGATGCAAGTTGTATTCTTGATCTGTTGCTGATTTATTTGCGCGATGCAGTGCGCTGAAGCTACCATGAGGGTCTTGATTGGTGGTTCATGGAAGCGCATTTTCCGGCTATGCACTTGTATCAAAAAGTCTGTAGGTTGATAAGAGAGTTTCACTCCATTTGGGGCAGCGATGATCGGTTACCTTGTTATAACACACAGCCAATTGTAGTTTGCGCTACCGGGAGACGAACAAAAGCATATGTGAATACCTAGGTGATATCCCAGCGATTAATGCAAGCAGGAAAATGTCGTTTTTCCGAACCGCACAATAGGCTGAAATATAGCGTAAATAACAAGTACACTATTCATTCATTGTCATCTTGATAAATTGCCCAGTCTTGGATAGATCTACTAAAAAAAGTTTGCCTCTCACAGCGTCCGCGCAGTTTACGATCCCTAATCTTTCATGTTTGCGCTGTAGAGATTGTAGTATTATATTGTCTATAACTGTCTTGAGCGATGGAACTTGCCTTGAGTGTGCAGCGGAATATACATAGCACTGGGTGGCACCATTATGGATATAATCATAAATGTCGCTGTTTTTCCAAGGGTGAATGGCACTCAGCTATTAAATTAGATGGAACGCAAATGACGCACTTGAGGTGAACAGCCGTAAGAACTCTTGTGTTGGGGAGAAATCGGGCTGATATAGAACAAACGCAGCCACTCAGAAACAAAACGCCCTTGAAAGCACCAATAGCTCGACAGAAACTAATCCCAAAACACTATCAGGCAATGTACTGCCATGCAATAAGCAAAATTGTAAATGCTTGAAGATAGATGATCTACCTTAAGTTTAACATATATTGAGGCCAGACGTTGCTTCACACGATATGTGCATTTAACTATCATCAATATAAGTTATTCTCTTTCTCCGTAAATAGATCACGTATTTGGTTTACTTAGCGGCATTCATTACTCACTCTCAAAGCATGCTCATGGCGTTTAGAATAGGCGGCGCCTCACTTCGTCTTAATGTTTGTGATTCATGTTATATTTACATGTCAAGCACAATATATGTAATCTACACGTCAAATGTGACTAATTCGGGTTTTTTTCGCAAGTATGTGAACAAGGTGAGCCTTCCTTGAATTCCAAATACAAGATTTTGAGTTAATCATCTGTGAATCATAATGTAATTTGGTATCGCCTTGGAAGTGATCGCCAACAGGAAATACTTGACTATATGAGCTCATTACTATTCGCGTGTGACAATCACAAATTTGGCAAATATCTCAGCTACGATAGAATCTATTGGCTATAACAAGAACACTGAGGCAATCATTTCCCTAAATAATGAAATCAGATGTGAGGGCTATCAATAACAAGACAATCAAGATCGTCCCTGAATACACAATTCTGTTGTCAAAAAAAAATATGATCTAACTGAATGTTCGATTAATAACTAGTTTGTGTTTGTTGTGTTGCTAGGATACCTGATATTCTCATACATGGCGGCCGCCTAGACAACGCTACCGTGTGTCCCTGCAAGCTCCCCAGCCCGTGATTGGGGATAAATTTTCAAAGAAAGTAAGAGTATTAAATATGAAACTTTTGAAAATCGCAAAACTTCTTCAATAAGCTGCTGCTCATTTAGTTTAATCCATACTACCTTGACCGGTCTATAGGTCAGTTGTATGCGACGAAAGTCATGGTCATGGGTCCCAAGATCTTTTTGGAATAATCGGTGTTCTATCCCTATTTCTTTTGGGATTCCAATTTGATTTGTATGCTGATGAATCAAAATTAGTGTGACTTAACCCGCAATTAGCGGATATTGATTTTGTGTGCCATCCAATAGAGAGGAATATACCTTATGTTGCGAAAATCATGGGAACCATAAAGGCGATTTACCTTGGCATTAACCAGAGACGAGCATTTTGTAGGCCTGCCAATATAAATAATCAAATCATTTCAATTCGAAATAGTAGGTTTAGTATCTAAACGTTTTGCAAAAACTGTAGGATTATTTGATTGGAACTGCTGTGTGCAGAATTCTTGGTAATATTATTGGGCAGCAGCTGATAATCCCTATGCTGGTTTGCATCAGTAGAGATCAAAACATTGATAACCCTTGATCCGAAGCTGATGTACTTCTTTATCTCTAGATAGAGGTATAATATGTCTTCGTTAGGGAAGAAATGTAAAGCTATAAAAAAGTATTGCGGCCATTACGAAAATTGTGCTCTTGAGTTAAACATCCTTTGGGACTACAACAACACGACAAAGCGATCGCCTATCTTACGCGGGGTCACCAAAATTGATACAATAAAGCATTAAAACCAAAAACACGCTTATTGCCCCACAAAACTGCAGGTCGATACGCTTTACAACGCGTTTTATTTCATATGGTAGGCCATTACCCAAGCCTTAGCTTTGCAACTTGGTTATAGCTGAACTATTACATGGTTGAACGCATGAAGAAAAGTAACCAAAGTTAATCTTTTTAAATATATATCATCATTCTATAAATTCATATCTTTAAGACGTCTGCTGGTTGTATATGTCGGGAACGACCAATTGTTGCAGAGTAATCGTTGATAGGACCAAAGTTGAGCCACTGGTGATTTAATTGTATAGAGTCTACTCTTCTAAAAGCGTCTGAAACTATTCAAGATTTTTTCATTAAGTGCCTTCAAGTTTATCATGATAACGCTTGGTAGTCCCAGCTATCCGACCTCAAGAAGTGGTGCTTGTACTGCAATACCGGACTGGTAAAAGAATTGCAACGACGTAGTCAACTAGCAATTTTTGGCACATCAACATTTGCATGATTCCGGTAATGTTATAACTTACAGCGTAGCCTCATGGGGCAATACATTTCTTTAATAAAGGCTGATATTGGTAGGCTACGGCAGAGTCCATAGGTGCCTTTTAAATTCATTTTACCCATCCCATAACCGTTAATGAACTGATCGCTGGCAATGGATATATCTTATAATGATCACCTGCCAAACGTAATGCAATCGCAATAATTTGTAAGAACAACAATGAAAATGTCATTGTCTTCTCATACGCTTATTTTATGTTGCTTTGTGAGCAACATTATTACCCATATAATCAAGCATCATGAAAATGTTGGTCAAAGTTCCGGCAGAATATATCAAAACTGACGCGTGAAATTGCATTGTGTGAAATACGAGTTACAAACAATCGCTGTCGATGTTTAATAATCTGCATGTAAAACACACGCACAATTGTTGTCGTCATATAGCAAGATCAAATGAAGAATAGCATAGATGTACATCGATTTTTGAGTAAAGTTTGCATAATCTATAGGCATATCGGTACAATTATAGCCATGCTGATCACTCTCTCTTCGTCAACCTTGTATGAGCACCAATTGCTGCGTTCGATGTAAATGCTGCTGTAACTGTGGATTATTGCAGTCGTGTAGTGAGAGCCTTTTTATTTCCATATACATGATAATATATTTATATATATATATATATATATATATATATGTTGTAATTAGAAAGAATCATAGATAGAACGTGATCAATTGTTCGAGGTTTATCAGGCGTGGGTTCTTGGAGCGATTATTTAGGTAAATTACATTTGTGCTGTTCGTCTACAAGTGCAATATTGCACAGTGGAAGATAATAGTTGTATAGTTGAATATCGATTATCATTTAAAAGATGTGCTTCAAAATATCATTAAACATTTCTCCATTGCGAAAAGACATCAGTGTCACATAGTCTCTAGTTTGCTGTAACTGCAAACTGCAAAACTGCAGCTATCGATTACATTGCAGCATCGCAGTTACTATCAACAGCGCTCCTCGCTAAGGTCGGTTTGTCTTATTACTATGTTTCTGTCCTTACCTCATTCCTAATCTCGAATATCTGGCGCATTGTTCTATTGGGTGAATGATGGTTGATTCGACAATCGGAAAATGGACAATCCATTAGGTCGCCAGATAAGAGTAACCGTATTACTGCGTAGCAATCTATAATTTTCTGACCTGGATGGGACCTGCGTAGCAGTGCGGTATATGGCTTCTCATAGTCGGTGCGCAATATAGTCAGTAATCAAGTATCTGTTGGCTTAATAACGCAGATATGTTAAGGGCCCACTGTAGTAGAATCATTCTTGTTTATGTTTGGTAGAATACAACTGTCTGAAGATAATGAAGTCTGCTACAGGCAAGTTCAACAGCGAATATATTCAGATGGCATGAAATGTAGACGGTTCTGAATCATCATACTCAGCAGCATTTGAACGCTGGAGTTCATACTAGCAAGACATCATGAGATGCATCCTTGGATGTAACTCTGGAACAAATTGCACAATAAAAACTGCTGAATTGCTTAGACAAACACACATATAATAACCCAGAAAACTAACAGTAATTCAAGTTGTTTATTTTTAACAGCTGAACAGGACAATCAAATGCCAAGTGATATGTTGTTTTATGCTATTCCGTTTTTGTATATAACCGACATTCAGACGTTATTTTCAACACTCTTTTTTGTTAATCTCTCTTACCTGCTACAAGTTATTGGAATCGATTGCCAACCACAAACAATACTTAGTAGACAGCAGTTGTTGTACTTATAATTTGGTCTCAATATATTGTTTTGGGAAAACAACACAACCTTGGTATTTGGCTATTGGTGCGCACGATTGATCGCCATTGTTTATGCTAAGTTCGTATTTAATTTTACCACCACATGTCTCTAGATGCGGAGGCGTGAGCTACTAATATATACATGACACATCCTTGTTCTCATTGCCGTACAGAATTCCACATTGTCGCGAAGTTAGCATTACCTAACTTAAGATTCTACTGCTTGAATAAAGTCTTTGGATTTGGGTGTCTATGTAGACAAGATTAATAAATTAGATTTGGTAACTGTTCAGCATCATCGGCTTATTTATCAGTTTCATCACAGCCAACGTGTTTTAAGCAGGATGCAAGGGTTTTGTCATTAAATTAACAAAAAGTGCACCCTTGTACCGGTAGCACCGTTGTCAAGATATGTAGTGTGTCTATATCAGTTAATCATGCTCTTTCTAGAACACCTGCTAGAGCCCTATATTTGATAGAATCATCAACAAAACTGATATCTCTTTAGGAACGATAAATGATTGCCTGTACCTGAGTAAATCACAGATGTCTAATGTGGTCAAGCAATCGGACGTTTTAGTTCTGCGTTGCATGGCGTAGATAAGCCACACATGGTTGTTCTGTAATAACTGAGGGTTTTTCTAATTGAAGGCTGCTTGATGTAATACTGACGAAAAGCCACCAGTGTTCTTTGTTACTATCCACCACCAGGCATTCCGCTTTAACCCCCCCCCCCCCGCTTTTTTCTTTATATAAACCACAGGGAATCAAATATAAGGTTTGCACTGTATCCGTATGGACTATTTCGTCACATGGGGGTTATAACAGCCACATCTAACGTCTTTTCTGTACATACCAGGGCTGAGCTGGAGCCATATAAGTTTTAGCAATGAGTTACAAATTAATTGAACGCCGGTCTTTTAAATGGACAATTGCTAAATTGGCATTTAACTCAATGGATTCCAGACGCATACATGGATTGGGAGAGTATGTTTTAATTAATCATTTTGTAATAAGCATATAGCTGATCGTAGCACTTTTCCTCCTGTTATTGTTAATTGTTCCATAGCCTCTCAATCGACCAGCTTTGAAAACGTCGGAATTTCCAACAGGGACGATTACACTTTAGGATATTTAACAACGCATGTCCTTGTCGCCAAAGAACACTGAACCACGTAAGCCGTTATTGAACATGGTACAGTGCCATTATGATTAACGCGATAATCATAAAGATACTGTGCCTAGCAACAACATCTACTGAGCAGCTATTGTCTCCACTCCATGCTAGCACAGGTCCCATACCATCGCGGGCAAACTGCCTCAGCGATAACAGTCTGTGCAAAGTTGAAGTAATAGAAAATAACAAGGAAGTTATAGCCCACATTTAGACCCCAATGAAGTGCAGGACAAATGATAATAATTTCCTACTAACAACCTATATGTGTGTCAAGAACTTCTGTTGTCAGCCAGGTATACGTTGCTGAATGGGTACAGTAAACATCATTTAGTGAACTACACTATAAGTGTATCCCTGAATATTGAAATGCCTCATATCTTTGAACCATTGTTTTGTCACGTGGATAGTTCATACATTGCAGTCGTACACATGCACAGTTGTGCAAATTATTTGAGGCATTGTCACATTGCACGTCATGGCAGCAGAACAAATACATGACGTGTTGAGGGCCATGTCGGTAATTGTAAGGCGTACCGCAGGTTCCAGTACATAAATCATGCCCTGATAAAGGGACATAGGGCAGCGACCTACATCAGGACCAAATTACCATACTAAATGACATACACTTTAAATATCATCCTGATATGAGCTGGCTGTCACAGTATACTATTGTTTATGTCAAATTACATTAGATACCCAGTGCAAAATTGCCCATTTAGGCACTGACTCACGGTCGTATTCTAAAAGCAACCCAAGCAAATAGATTGAACGATTTTTTATAGGCTAAATTTAGCATATTAAGAAAGTATATCACTGATGCTTTGTTGAATAGATTAGCGATAGGCTGCACAAAGGGCTATATAAGCAGATGCAATCTGAACATACAATTTCGTTACATTGATAGACATAATTGTCTGCATATAGTGTGAAACTCGTTGAACAAAATGAAATAAAAAGCTTAGTCGTAACCCTCCAACTAGGCACCAGGACTGGTCTTAAGAGGTCGATCCGTGAAACAACGGTTACATTGCTATCGCATTTTATAATATGTAAATAGAAAGTAATAGACTGAGCCGAAAAACACTTTCACAATTCAACCATAACACATTAAAACGCTCCATTCTGTATTTCTTACATTAATGTAGAATGAATCTACGTTATTTGAGACTGCGTATCATGTAAATTTGGCTTTTCAAACAATTGCCCTAATTGTATGCACCAGTGGAATGCTAGTATGGAAACATATGGCTTATATAATAGTGTACAGTGCATAATAGTTTACATAAACATAATACTGCTGTTGATGCTGACATAATGATATTCAGGAATGATGATTAACACCAAGCACATGACTTGCAATGCAGCTGCATAGTGTAAACTTTGTGGCAAATTTTGTTTAATCACAATTCACATTAAGTGCTCGATACAGTAACGAGATATTGTGAAATGTCGAATTTGATTATGTGCTCTGCTTGAAATGTTAAGTCGTTGAAGCAAGCTGTGAGTGCAAAGACACAGACGCAATTTAAACACATTTCTCGGGATGCTGAGATAACGAAGTCAATTTAATCGAATTCTTTCTTAAGTTTGCCATCCAAGTATGGTCACAATACCATTTACCTGACGAAAATATATAGAAACGAGTTCAAATGTTCGGTGTTTTCCATTAAACAGTCACAGTAACTTAATACATATGTCAATCGTGAAAGTACTTTCTTCCTTCGCATGGTAATCCCCAAGGAGGGCGGAGCGTCCAAAATAGTCACAGGACGAGCACTTGAATGCTTCTTAATCCTGTTTGCGTCTTTACTACGATAACAACGCGTTTAGCCTAATGCATGTTAACATATGTGCCTAGTAAACTCTTGCTCATGGAACTGGCCCTAACTGTGGTTATAGCGACTGATGATGAATAATCCGTATTACCTTAATGTGGGGTATATCTGAAGCGAAATTGTCCCATAAATATGTCTTACTATCTACTCGATTATTTCATTGAGCCAAATGCCGCTTTCAACAACACAGTTGCTTGCGTATGAAAATATTGTTTAACCGATATCAATACGACTTTACAAAGTATGTCGAGCCTTCATATGACAGGAGACGTCAAACGGTGGACGATTGCTTTCCCCGTGACTCAGCAGACATTGCACGCGCGTGCCTATATGAGTTACGTAAATCGAAGTAGTTGGTTTGATTTATTGTAATGTTTTGCTCTTCTAGTGAGCACTATCGATCTCAATCCTATTGCTACGCATGGATTCATCCAATCTCACCACAGTTTATACTGACAATGTAACTTTGTTCTTTGTTAATTCCATTCTATAATCGGTCAGGGTCCGGGTCTTACTGTTGTCGTCTGATGCTCTCGACACCGTCCCATGCAGCCAGAAATTGATACAATTTACATTTGTAGGCGTCTCTGCAAGAATAATGACATTCATCGAACTGAGAAACACTAATTATAAATGTTTACGTCAGTCATTCACGGATCTGCCATTTTCCATCTTCATTTTAAACCTCTCTCTTATCCCCTGCCCCTCCCGCGTCGTCATCCTCGTCTTCATTAAACCTACTCGCCTTTCCTATTATCAGTGTCTCAATTTTTTATTGATAATCAATAATTGGTCACTGCTGTCGTCTGCCATTCTCATCGCCGTGGAACCTTTCCCATGCGTCAAACAATCGGTAAGCCTAGCGTACGCTAGCATTATTTTGCGTGGCTGATAACTCAGAATTAATCGGATATCGGTTAGCAATCGACTTTACTACCCACCAACAAAGATGTATATCTCAGTTTTCTCAGACAGAAGAGTCTCTCCTCATACATCCGTGTCGATTATCCGCATCATGACTGGATCGCAATTGTGCAATCTTTGATAATGACCTACATGATGCGTAACATACTTGTAGTTGGCCTTATGTTGCTCTTCTGCAAGCGTCGTTTGCTGTAATTGCTAAATCTCTCATGCTGCTTGCGCCATAAAATTCGACACCTGGTCAACAACCAATGCTGATAAATAACAATACAACGAATTGGGTCATTATCTTTATTTGGCCGCTTGGATATAACATTTATTATGGTATGGTATATCACAGATGGTGTGTCCGTATACTTATTGCCACCGTGGAAGCTCACTCAGCTATTTTTTTGTGTTGGTTCATCTATATGCATCATTTTACTATTGAATATGTTTGCAAAAGGCGCGGTTGAAGGATTAACGGCGATACAGTGTTCTGATGGACCAAAATGGAGCTTAATCGCCTAAAGTGTATTTTATTGTTACTTCTGAATGAAGGTACATAGCTTGAAGAATGACCGAATGAATAATCAAGTATACACTCAACTTCGGAGTGCCAAATGTATGAATCTAGTATTGAGCGAGATTCACGGATTGATGTAGCATCTCAAGTTCTCCAATGTGTGCCTACCTACTAGTGCAGTTCTTATGGTAGACTGATGGTCTTATTCTGCACGTGGAAAAGTGGTTAACCATATTGCATATATTATGTGAAGGCATTTTCTTTTATCATGTATACTGCTGAGTTCACAAAATATCGTCATTGTGTACTCCTTATTGTTCGCCTTCCTTGTATTGCATATATTCCAGTTGTTTTTGCGCCAAACGACTTCATTCTCCGCACACTGCGCAGCATGCTTAGTTTGGCACGAGCCTGTGATCAGCAGACAAATTATACGCACACGGATCATCGCCTGTCGACTCATCAATATGCGTCACTAACTTACCCGATTGTGGATGTAGCTTATGTAATATACAACTGCACCTTCCGCGAGATTCCGGATGTTATACTCGTAGACGATTTTAAAAAGGAAATAGAAATATGATCATTTTCATCGATCAGGTTTATTGAACACCGCTGGTTTTGAATAAAAGCGAGTATTAGGTCCTCTCATATGCCGCACTTCCGGTGCTGCTTGCCAAACATTCGTCAACCTTTCGACGAAATTTCTTGCAAAATGTACAAGCACCAACCAGAGACTCCATTTGCAATCAATAACAAATTCCACACCGGGAAAATGTCGCCAACGTTAGCGATGCAGTGACCACATATAATAAACATGTGTTGGCAGTGATCACTTGCGGTGAGAGTCATTGCAATTATCGTACCACGTACCTTCTTTCTGTGATTCAAGTCATCATGAATCTTTCTCCTTTAATTTGATGAAGCGTGCACAATTCTCTCTTGGTTTCAAGATCAATATGTGTCACCATTCTCTGGTACGGTCGATACAGCAAACCACTCTGTGTTTGGCGTTTTTCATTACAGGCAAGTCAAGGATCAAGGGCGCCTATTCCTATCAAAGCGCTAAATGATTGATTGCCTTGAGTATCGCACCTATTGATCGCACCATTATGTGAACACAGCAAACCGGCTCAGGGCCGTTACAGAATGGTGAATGGAGGTCAGGTTTTTCCACTTGGGGTTATCATTCTCTCGCTTTTGGTCAAGGGTTTATTGGATTGATATTGCATTGAAAGAAGGACGCAAAATTGGAAATAGATTTAAATCGTATCATTCCCGAATGCTTAGAAATCTAACGGTAAGATTATGTATTCTTAACAGTAAATGTCATGCGCACCATCGATTGCACTAGAGACTTACACTACTTACTTCATTGATAACTGCATTCCATCGTGATCGGAAATAAGACAGAACCAGGTTACTAGGCTATATATCTATTGCTAACATTGCTATCTATGTTTTGAGGCAATATATTGCAACACGACGTCACGCTTTAATTAAGTGAATTTATATTGCCAAAACCTTCAGTTAGCTATGGTCGGTCTACTGTATCCCTGCCTGTGTGTATGATTCATCACCATGCATTACGGGATCATATCTCAAGCCACACAGTCTCTGACCAATTTATAATCTGACCCAGGGTTATCTTCTCGTACTTGTAAAACAGCAATGAATTACCGTCCGTCACTTGGGGAAAGATGGGTTCAGAATACTGAGGTCAATTAGCCTCTTCGTGCCCCATTACTCACTAAGTTGATGCATTAGCGCAGCTAGCGGACAAGCCATCATGTCACCTGCATTGTGCACCAATGCAACCAATTTCCAATGGGAGAGTTACTTGCTCTTGTTATTGTTTGGTTGACCTTGAGTTTTATTCAAAGTTTGCCTAGATATGTATACGCACCAGTCAGACTTAAACTGGTTGATTCGAATAGCGTAGTTCATAGATGCACTGGGTCACCCCAGTTAATGTGTTATCTGTCTACCAAGTGTTTTTAGCGCCTTGAATTGCCCTGATCATACTGTACACTTGCTTATTGCGCGTCCCCCAGAAGAGTAGAATTCTAAAATTACTAATAGAAAAAAGCTATTAGAGGCTAATATGCTTGAGCTTCCGCTACCTTAATGTGTGTATGTTTTCCTGTCACAACAAGCGGCTATCTATGAACTGGCCGCTATTGTGAACAGCATATTGCATGTGAAGTGGAATTCTGGACAAGCGTATTTAGAGTTTTTACAATAAGTTCATAGAGGTCGGATATCTACTTGACATGCCACCTTACTGTATGCTGGTCGATATGCTGACAATGATTGAATCTACCTTTTGCTCTGGCCATGTAATATGTTTTTGTCTGCTCCCCCTGCCCCTTTCAGATTAGCTGCATTTGATTGGTCCCGCCGGCATGCGCCGAATGCACCGATCTTGAATGGTGTATTGGGTGCTTGATTTTGTATACCCAAAGTAGATGCGTGCGCAGCATACCGGTGTATGCCGAATGCGTCATGGCTGGGAGATCGACTAAGGCCTGAGTCATTAAAAATCAGACATTGATCATTTTATTTATGATCGCTAAATGGCCCAACACATGCATCGAAAAGGTCACAAATAAACACATGTCCTTTTTGGAATTAGACGTAGGCCGCCGGAGAGCAATCGAGGGCATCCTTTCGTTTTGAAAATAGTAAATATCAAATGGAAGGTTATTTGGAATCAATAAGGTTGTCGCCAATTATTGTTTTATTAGTCAATGCTAGGATATAGGATCACTTATTCAATTGGCATACGCGTTGCCGACGAAACGTTCCTAGCCACATGGCTAATTCTTTCAATGGTGTTAAATGAACCAATATGTCCAGATCGCAAGACGCATTGGGCTGTGCCTGCTGAAACTGTGTCATCGTCGTTCTTATAATGTTCAACAAACAATGCATGTTCTTTTTACTCCTCAATGCAGAGTTTTATAGCAGCTGCCGGTGGCTCTAACCAAAAAATTAAATGAAGCTCCATTACAAATTCTGACTGCGTTCTAACATCACTTTGGCAAACGCGCTCACGTCAGAAAACAAGAAATACTTACTGCTGCTGTGTTCCATCAACTACACGCATATTAACCTGATTACCGTGCGCACATTACATAGCTACAAGATTCATGCCAAAATAGCGATACTTTTGTGTCCATACTCTAACTATCTTTAACTCAATGTGGTTTTAATGTGTACATCTTAAATATTTCAAGCAGTGATCGATTGATTTGTTGTTCCTTGATCGGTTTTGCTACGTTGCTACGTGAAAGAGATAGGATACTTGGTGCTCCAATCTGTCAAACTGCTCAATATTGATTTTCCCCAGACAGGACAGACCTAGTAGAAGCAGCTGCCATTAAGCCAGTATGACATTTGCGCTCATATGCATTCAGACAGAACATTTACATTTGTAGCTAAGGATGAGTTAGTTTAAGTGATTTTACAAGGTTGCAAATACACCTGGAAAAGCTTTTTGGGTTAAAAAATATCGGTGAAAGATGTCTTGCGTGTCAAAAGTGGCTGTTTTGATCTTGTGGAGTGAAGGTACTCTTCCTCTGCCAATTCTGATCACGAAATTGTTGAAAAGACCGGCAGCCTCACCTCTCAAAATAATGGCACTGCCGCGTCTTCCATTTCATTGATTTATTTCAAAAAGTCGGTCTTTTATCATCTTTTAGTCGTTGTGCTAATTTGATGATTCTGGTCACGACGA
>CM067349.1:49834319-49954150 GCA_034190875.2 Urechis unicinctus | reverse complement strand
CCCTCAGCCCGTGATTGGGGATAAATTTTCAAAGAAAGTAAGAGTATTAAATACGAAACTTTTGAAATTCGCAAAACTTCTTCAAGTAAGCTACTGCTCATTAAGTTTACTCCATACTACCTTGACCAGTCTATAGGCCAGTTGTATGCGACGAAAGTCGTGGTCATGGGTTCCAAGAACTTTTTGGAATAAATCGGTGTTCTATCCCTATTTCTTTTGGGATTCCAATTTGATTTGTATGCTAATGAATCAAAATTAGTGTGACTTAACCCGCAATTAGCGGATATTGATTTAGTCTGCCATCCAATAGAGAGGAATATACCTTATGTTGCGGAAATCATGGGAACCATAAAGGCGATTTACCTTGGAATTAACCAGAGACGAGCATTTTGTAGGCCTGCCAATATAAATAATCAAATCATTTCAATTGAAAATAGTAGGTTTAGTATCTAAACGTTTTGCAAAAATATAGGATTATTTGATTGGAACTACTGTGTGCAGAATTCTTGTTGATATTATTGGGCAGCAGCTAATAATCCCTACGCTGGTTTGCATCAGTAGCGATAAAAACAGCGATAACCCTTGATCCGAAGCTGATGTACTTCTTTATCTCTAGAAAGAGGTATAATATGTCTTTGTTAAGGAAGAAATGCAAAGCTATAAAAAAGTATTGCGGCCATTACGAAAATTGTGCTCTTGAGTTAAACATCCTTTGGGACTACAACAATACGACAAAGCGATCGCCTATCTTATGCGGGGTCACCAAAATTGATACAATAAAGCATTAAAACAAAAAACACGCTTATTGCCCCACAAAACTGCAGATCGATACGCTTTACAACGCGTTTTATTTCATATGGTAGGCCATTACCCAAGCCTTAGCTTTGCAACTTGGTTAAAGCTGAACTATTACATGGTTGAACGCATGATGAAAAGTAACCAAAGTTAATCTTTTTAAATATATATCACCATTCTATAAATTCATATCTTTAAGACGTCTGCTGGTTGTATATGTCGGGAACGATCAATTGTTACAGAGTAATCGTTGATAGGACCAAAGTTGAGCCACTGGTGATTTAATTGTATAGAGTCTACTCTTCTAAAAGCGTCTGAAACTATTCAAGATTTTTTCATTAAGTGCCTTCAAGTTTATAATGATAACGCTTGGTAGTCCCAGCTATCCGACCTCAGGCAGTGGTGCTTGTACTGCAATACCGGACTGGTAAAAGAATTGCAACGACGTAGTCAACTAGCAATTTTTGGCACATCAACATTTGCATGATTCCGGTCATGTTATAACTTACAGCGTAGCCTCATGGGGCAATACATTTCTTTGATAAAGGCTGATATTGGTAGGCTACGGCAGAGTCCATAGGTGCCTTTTAAATTCATTTTATCCATCCCATAACCATTAATGAACTGATCGCGGGCAATGGATATATCTTATAATGATCAGCTGCCAAACGTAATGCAATCGCAATAATTTGTAAGAACAAAAATGAAAATGTCGTTGTCTTCTCATACGCTTATTTTATGTTGCTTTGTGAGCAACATTATTACCCATATAATCAAGCATCATGAAAATGTTGGTCAAAGTTCCGACAGAATATAACAAAACTGACGCGTGAAATTGCATTGTATGAAATACGAGTTACAAACAATCGCTGTAGACGTTAATTAATTTGCATGTAAAACACACGTCTTCATATAGCAAGATCAAATGAAGAATAGCATCGAGGTACATCGATTTTTGAGTAAAGTTTGCATAATCTATAGGCATATCGGTACAGTTATAGCCATGCTGATCACTCTCTCTTCGTCAAGCTAGTATGAGCACCAATTGCTGCGTTCGATGTAAATGCTGCTGTAACTATGGATTATTGCAATCGTGCAGTGAGAGCCTTTTTATTTCCATATACATGATAATATATTTATATATTTATATATATATATTTTGTAATTAGAAAGAATCATAGAAAGAACGTGATCAATATTGCACAGTGGAAGATAATAGTTTTATAGTTGAATATCGATCATCATTTAAAAGATGTGCTACAAAATATCATTAAACATTTCTCCATTGCGAAAAGACATCAGTGTCACATAGTCTCTAGTTTGCTGTAACTGCAAACTGCAAAACTGCAGCTATCGATTACATTGCAGCATCGCAGTTACTATCAACAGCGCTCCTCGCTAAGGTCGGTTTGTCTTGTTACTATGTTTCTGTCCTTACCTCATTCCTAATCTCAAATATCTGGCGCATTGTTCTATTGGGTGAATGATGGTTGATTCGACAATCGGAAAATGGACAATCCATTAGGTCGCGAGATAAGAGTTACCTTATTACTGCGTAGCAATCTATCATTTTCTGACCTGGATGGGACCTGCGTAGCAGTGCGGTATATGGTTTCTCATAGTCGGTGCGCAATATAGTCAGTAATCAAGTATCGGTGGGCTTAATAACGCAGATATCTTAAGGGCCCTCTGTAGAAGAATCATTCTTGTTTATGTTTGGTAGAATACAACTGTCTGAAGATTATGAAGTCTGCTACAGGCAAGTTCAACAGCGAATATATTCAAGAGGCATGAAATGTAGACGGTTCATCATACTCAGCAGCATTTGAACGCTGGAGTTCATACTAGCAAGAAATCGTGAGATGCATCCTTGTCTTGCTGGATGTAACTCTGGAACAAATTGCACAATAAAAACTGCTGAATTGCCTAGACAAACACACATATAATAACCCTGAAAACTAACAGTAATTAAAGTTGTTTATTCTTAACAGCCGAACAGGAAAATCCAAAGATAAGTGACATGTCCGTTTTTGTATATAACTGTCATTCATACGCTATTTTCAACCCTCTTTTTTGTTAATTTCTCTTACCTGCTACACGTTATTTGAATCGATCGCAAACCACAAACAATACTTAGTAGACAGTAGTTGTTGTACTTAAAATTTGGTCTCAATATATTGTTTTGGGAAAACAACACAACCTTGGTATTTGGCTATTGGTGCGCACGATTGATCGCCATTGCTTATGCTAGGTTCGTATTTAATTTTACCATCACATGTCTCTAGATGCTGAGGCGTGAGCTACTAATATATATATGACACATCCTTGTTCTCATTGCAGTACATAATTCCCCATTGTCGCGAAGTTAGCAATACCTAACTTAAGATTCTACTGTTTGAATAAAGTCTTTGGATTTGGGTGTCTATGTAGACAAGATTAATAAATTAGATATGGTAACTGTTCAGCATCCTCGGCTTATTTATCAGTTTCATCACAGCCAACGTGTTTTGAAGCAGGATGCAAGGGTTTTGTTATAAATTAACAAAAAGTGCATCCTTGTACCTGTAGCACCATATTATCATCCGTTCGGTTCTCTCGTTGTCAAGATATGTACTGTGTCTATATCAGTTAATCATGCTCTTTCTAGAACACCTGCTAGAGCCCTATATTTGATAGAATCATCAACGAAACTGGTATCTCTTTAGGAACGATAAATGATTGCCCGTACGTGAGTAAATCACAGATGTCTAATGGGGTCAAGCAATCGGACATTTTAGTTCTGCGTTGCATGGCGTAGATAAGCCACACATGGTTGTTCTGTAATCACTGAGGGTTTTTCTAATTGAAGGCTGCTTGATGTAATACTGACGAAAAGCCGCCAGTGTTCTTTGTTACTATCCACCTTCTACCAGGCATTCCGCTTCCCCTCCCCCGCTTTTTTCTTTATATAAACCACAGGGAATCAATTATAAGGTTTGCAATGTGTCCGTATGGACTATTTCTTCACATGGGGGTTATAACAGCCACATCTAACGTCTTTTCTGTACATACCAGGGCTGAGCTGGAGCCATATAAGTTTTGACAATGAGTTACAAATTAATTGGACGCCGGTCTTTTAAATGGACAATTGCTGAATTGGCAATTAACTCAATGGATTCCAGACGCATACATGGATTGGGAGAGTATGTTTTAATTAATCATTTTGTAATAAGCATACAGCTTATCGTAGCACTTTTCCTCCTGTTATTGTTAATTGTTCCATAGCCTCTCAATCGACCAGCTTTCTAAACGTCTGAATTTCCAACAGGGACGATTACACTTTAGGATATTTAACAACGCATGTCCTTGTCACCAAAGAACACTGAACCCAACGAAGTTCCCAGGCGAGGCACGTAAGCCGTTATTGAACATGGTACAGTCCCATTATGATTAACGCGATAATCATAAAGATACTGTGCCTAACATCAACATCTACTGAGCAGCTATTGTCTCCACTCCATGCTAGCACCGGTCCCATACCATCGCGGGCAAACTGCCTCGGCGATAAAAGTCTGTGCAAAGTTCAAGGAACAGAAAAAAAACTGATGAAGTTATTGCTCACACTTAAACAAAAATGAAGTGCAGGACAAATGATAATAATTTCCTTCTAACAACCTCTATGTGTGTCAAAAACTTCTGTCGTCAGTGAGGTATACGTTACTAAATGGTTACTGTAAACATCAATTAGCGAACTACACTTTAAGTGTATCCCTGAATATTGAAAGGCTGAATCTCTCATATCTATGAATCATTGTATTGCCACGGCGATAGTTCATTCATTGCAGTAGTGCACATGCACAGTTGTGCAGATTATTTTAGGCATTGTCACATAGCACGTCAAGACAGCAGAGAAAATAATGGGCGTATTGAGGACAATGCCGGTAATGGTAAGGCGAACTCAGGTTCCAGTAGATAAATCATGCCCTGATGAAGAGACATCGGGCAGCGACCGACAGCCGTGCCAAATTACCAATCTTAGTGACAGGTAAATGTGCGTACGGTTGGTATATGGGTCGTTTTTGAAGTTATCATAATTGGCACACACTATCTATTAGCGTTAATTGCGTTGATAATGAGCAAGCAGACAATAAATACATGGTCATCTGGACCATAAATATAATTATATCGTAAGCGTTTGTTTAAAGAATCTGTCATGGAAAGTATATTCCTGTAGACCAGCACCATCGTTTACCACGGACAACGCTGGTCGAGATCGTTTGAAAGCAAACGTGCTCTACGAGTTGAAGACTCTCGTACATTTATCGTGTAAGCTATAGTTATAATGAATTTGGCATTGTGGAACTTTATGGGAAACTTTTCAACGACACTAGATGGCAGCCAACTATGTTGTAGTAAGAGGCTGATGCTCATCGGGCATCAAAATGGCAATAAATCAGCCCAAAATGGCGGAGAGAATTTGCTCTCAGTGATAGTTTTCTAATGAGATGATCATACCGCCGCAGTAAAAAAGGCGGGCAGAACAGACTCATCTCTCAAGACGCATTTTAATGGTGAGATTAGTTTTGCTTGCAGAGGCTGTTAGTCAAGCAATAAGCTGCCATTAATATCAATCGATGAAACAAACCAATTAAATTATTACTTTGGCTTTACAAGTCATGTATATGTATGAATATGTAAATATACACATATATAAATAAATTCATATATATAAACAAGTATTATCATATATATGCATTTATTTATATATGTATATGCAATATATATATATATATATATATATATATATATATGTATATATATATATATATATATATATATATATATATATATATATATATATATATATATATATATATATATATATATATATACATTTAGATATAAACATATATGAGAAATGTGTCAAAACCTAATCTTATTGTACTACCTATCAATTATCGTATCTGTTTTCTCATTCGGCGCCTGCAAGGCTGCTTAACCCCCCCCCTCCCCACTGACATCACTAACCATCTGCAGGCTTACTCGATTCGTCATCAGTCCTGCTTTCGCAGGGCATTCGGTGTTATACCCGATGATTGATAATTCATTCTGTCAGAAAGAAGATGATCTCCTACCAAGTCGACCAAGTTCAGCTCAATGGAATCCCAAGGTTACAAGTTAATTATGTTGGCCAGCTGTGAATGATACATTGTTGAGGAGCGTAACATTACGGTTGGTGGCATTTATTGCGATGTATGTACGGGATAGTTAACTGGGATGCAAAGAAATCGTCGATTGTACTCAGGTAAAATCTAAGCAATGCCCCGAATGACGCACGCACTTTTGACTGACAAATGTAGGCTCTTATTGATACTTAATTCCGCAAGTGCGAGTTGTTCCTGTTTATTGCAATACTATTGATAAACCATATATTATACGGAAGCCAACTGCGACACGCTGATTAAATGTAGTCCACTGAACATTTGGTAAACCTGTATAAGATCCTAATGTCGTGCTTTTATAGGCGTCCATCAAAGCTAGTGCAATGTTTGTTAGCAGATTACACCTCATACCATACCATTCTACAGTGGTTGCGTGTAAAATGCCCATAACAGATTATATATAGCAGCCGTTTCAATGCTAATCAGCTTTACAGTTACTTTGAACATTACGATTAGATGATTTGTCACAAGAGGTCACCGTTGTACGCATTTTGAATTCCTTCCTGATAATAATTGGCTTCGTTAGCTGTGACAGTGTTCAACAACGATAAAACTTACAAGCTCTCGACGCCAATTAACTGGTCCAAAACTGGTGCAAGTAATGCATTATTTTACAGTATACTGTTGTTAATGTCAATTAAAGTTTGATACCCAGTGCAAAATTGCCCATTTAGGCACGGACTCACGGTCATATTCTACAAGCAACACAAGCAAACAGATGAAAAAATTTTGACAGGGTAAATTTAGTATATTATGAAAGTATATCGATGACGCTTTTAAAATAGATAGGCGATAGGCTGCACAAGGGGCTTTATAATCTGGACATGCCTAGAACTAGCAATGGATAGTACCGAGACGCAAAGCATATTTACAAGCAAAGATAAAGGAGCATAGCAGCCCTCACGAAGGATTGAGATAAAACATTTCTATCTGTAAGAGCATGTACATGTACAATTGTGTATTAATTACGCACAAAGTGTGGTGCAGATTAACAACGTGCCTTGCAAGAATAAAACAGTTTTGTATAGCAGCTGACCATGAGATAACACACAATTGCCTGAACAATTGCGCAAAAGCTGACAACGTAAGGCTGTGACATACACCGGTCACGTGCAGAGAAATTAAATCACACGCATAAGGTCTGGTCGCTATGACCGTAAATTTATCATCAAATTGGTTAAAAATTAAGAACACAAATAATTGACGTGATCCATAGCAGTACAACAATGACCATATTCTACCATATTCTACCAATAAAATATAATTTATTAGCGTCATATATATATATATTTGTTGGTCGTATTGGATTCCAGTTGTCATGTTCACGGAATATTTTGTTTATGCAAAGTTGGTAATCGTATTTAAGAAACCATAGCTCTGAAACTTTATCTGCACTGTAAAATCATCGTCGTCAAGGAAAATACTATTTACGCTACAGCCTGGTGCTGCCGGAGTGTCTTCCTTAAGCAGCACTAGCTAACACTACGTTGTTGATTTTATTCAGCGGAGCGTGTACATCCTGTAGCCCATAAATATGCGTCCTATCCAAAGGCAGACCAGGTATATTGCAGTGCGGGTTCATGTACGCCTTTTTTCTATCAGACGCTTATCTGTTAGTTAAGAAGTTCGACGTCATGTTGCCACACCATGTTTTGTTAATGAGGGAGTGTGTGGTTGATATTGCAGAGGCCCTTTAGCAGGAATCCATGATCAGTTTGACTTAATTCCCATCGGGTGACTGCATTCTCTATTAAGTTTATCATACATTTGCTGACCTATCAATTGATCCCAACTATACGTATAATGCATATCCTAAAATGCGCACAAAGTATGTCGCTGAAAGTATCAATATCAAACGTTATTTGATTGAAACCTACTGTCGCTCCAACGGAATACACACAGCCCCTCACAAACCGTGTTTATGTCAGTTATTAGAATGCATACGTTGATTTTGCTGCAAACAAATGCACCCACTTTCAAAAATGTTATACATTACCGACAGGTAGACCCTAAACAGATACAGACCGCTCTATCTTCCACGCTGCTAGACATGCCTAGCGTCTCGTGTATTTCCTTTTTGGCCCACCCGGCGTCTCATATATCTGACGAAGGACAATTAATTATTATATACGCGGTACTTGAAGAATTAACGGCGATAAAGTGTTCTTATGGACAAAAATGGAGCTTAATCATCTGAAGTCTACTTAATTGTTATGTCTTAATTGAAGAAAAAAACTTGAAGAATGACCGCATGAATAATTAAAAGTACACTCAACTTCTGAGTGCCAACTGCATGAATCCAGTATTGAGCGAAATTATCCTTATTGATATAGCATCTGTAGCTCTCCAAAGTGTGCCAGTGGACAATTAATGATATGCTTCCTGTCACTTAAGGGTTATGAGGGAAGAATGTCAGCGCAATGGATGGTCTGCATGACATTTTCTCTTTAGAATATACAATGTTACCGTTGGATTTCCAAACATTCGGGAATGATACGATTTCAATCAATTTCCAATTTTGCGTTCTTCTTTAAATGCAATATCATAAATCTAAAACGAGAGAAGGATGAGCCCCATTCAGAAAACCTGACCCCACTTCATTATCCTTTAACGGCTTTGAGCCGGGTTCCAGTGATCGCATAATGGTGCAATCAATAGGCACGATCCTCAAGGCAATCAATCCTTTAGCGTTTGGATAGCTATAGGCGCCCTTAAACCTTGACTTGACTGCAATGAAAAACGTCAAAGACAGAGTGGTTTGCTATATCGACCATACCATAGAATGGTGACACATATTGATGCGGAAACCCCAGTAGAATTGTGCACGTTTTATCACATTTAAGGGGAATGATTCGTGATGACTTAGATCTCAGAAATAAGGTACGTGGTACGGTTATTGCAATGACTCTCACCACAAGCGATCACTGCATCGTTATCATTGGCGACATTTGTGCTTACACTCTGCATTTCATTAATAACTGCACTACTGCATCAACGTCGTGATTGCAAATACGACAGAACCCGGTTATTAAGACATACATCTACTGCTGAAGAGTTTTTGTGTTGAAGCAATAGATTACAACACAACGTCTCTTTTTAATTAAGTGAATTTATATTGCCTAAACCTCTAGTTATTCGACGACGCCTTCTCACAAAGCTGAGAGTGGCCGCCTAATCAAACATGTCACTATCCTACACCAAGGTAGATCTACTATATCCCTGCGCGTGTGCACCATTCATTACCATACAGCACGGGATCATTCCTCGAGCCACACACACTCTGAACAATTAATAATCTGACCCAGGGCAATTTTCCGTACACGTAAAACAGCAATGATATACCGTCCGTCACTTGGGGAAGGATGGGTTCAGAATACTGAGGTCAATTAGCCTCCTCTTGCACCATAACTGACATAGTTGATGCATTAGCGCAGCTACAAGACCCGACATCATATTGCCTGCCTTGTGCAGCAACGCGACCAAGTTCCAAAGGGAGCGTTACTTGCTCTAGTTATTGCTTGATCAACCTTGGGCTTTATTGAAAGTTTGCCTAAATATGTATTCGCATCCGTCAGACCTTAACAGCATTGCTTTTCTTGAATAGTATAATTCATAGACGCGCTGTGCTACCCGGTAATATTTTGTTTTTAGCACCCTGAATTGCCCCGAGCATACTGCAGTCTAGTTTATTGTGCGTCCCCTGAAGATAGCAAATTCTTGAATTTGCTATAGGAAAAAAGATACTAGACGCTTATATAGGTGGGCAACCGTTACCGTGGTGTGTCCATGTTTTTCTGTCACAGCAAGCGGTAATCTGTGCTATTGTGAACAGTATATTACACATGGAGTGGTATTCCGGACTAGAGGCTTTTGATTAAATCTAGAAACAATGAGTAAATCTACCTTTCAGCCATATGCGTTTGCTCTGGTTATGTAATATATTCTTGTGCACAACATATTGCATGTGCAGTGGTATTCCTAGAGGCTTTTGATTTTTAAAATACGTTCATACAGGATGGATGTTTATATTACATGCAACTCTATGTTGATCGATGTAACTGCAATAAGCGAATCTACCTTTCTGGCCGTGTAATATGTTCTTGCAAGCGTCCCCTATACCTCTCGGATTAGCCGCATCTGATTGGTCGATCCAGCGTGCGCCGAATGCCCCGATCTTGAGGGGTGCGCCGGGTGGTAGATGTTGTATACGTCGGGTGGTAGATGTTTTATAGTAGATGTGTGCAAAGCGTTCCGGAGTGTGCCGACTAAGTCATGGCTTCGGGCTCGGGAAAGGCCGGGTCATTACAATCACAAATTGATCATTTTACTAATGATCGCTAAATTGCCCGACACATGCAAGTAAATGTCACAAATAAACGCATGCCCTTCACGGCGATTGGCTCGCGCCACTCATGTAACCGTCTGGAATTAGGCATAGTCCGGCGTTGAGCAATCGAGGGCATCTTTTCAGTTTGAAAATAGTACTTATCGCATGGCACCCTACTCTCAGCCAATCAGAGCTCGACAAAAAGATCGGTCTTTATCCCATATCTCCTCAAACGCACAGTTTGCCGTGCGATAACTGCAACCGTGTTGAGATATCACCGAGAAACAACTTCATTTGAGAAGGTCCCTCACAGAGCACAGCTGGCCTAGCATGGCAACACTACGGAGGTTCTTAATATCACACACAGCTTGCAAGTCTTATAACGACGGTTTTCACAAGAGTCATTTGCTTGCCAGCCGCTAATCTGGTTGCGTATCGCTTATCGGGAAGTCACGGTATTATCCCATCTCCCCGAAATCATGCTAAGGCGCGAAATTGTAACACCTGCCAGGCCGTGTATAGTGCTCTACAGTGTTGATAGCATCAAACAACGACGAAGTTGGCGGAGCTCTGATTGCCGGAGTTGGCAAGGTTCTGCAAGTCTCACACAACGAAAATCTAAGCATATTCTAATCAGGACCACAAAAATCCGTCTAAAAATCACTGGCGTCGAAACAATATAAATCTCCGAGATCTCCTATAGTTGAAACGAGATTAAGGGATTACCTCTCATATTTACAGGTCCCAGGCAGATACCATACTTAACATAGGTTCACGCCAATTAGCATTATTAGGAGACAGCGTCGTGCTTGATTATCGTGTGTAGGTGCCATCGCGATAAGTATGTTATTGCGTGGTCAAGCGGATGATATGGCGAAAGACGTCCGCGTCCCCATATCACCCACGGGACCATGCAATAACCAACACATATCAACCGGAACGTTATTGGGAATCAGTAAAGTTGTCGCTAACTATTGTTTTATTGATTACTGCTAGGATATAGGACCTTGGGCCCCATGACAAATTCTGACTCCGTTCTAACATAACAACATAACTTTTACTAGAAAACAACGATTTCTTACTGCCGCTGTGTTTCTTCAGCTAAAAACATTCACCTGTAAATAACTAGTGAAACGACTTCCGGACTACCGTGCGCACATCACATAACTGCAAGATTGAAGCCAAAATAACGATACTTGTGTGTCCATACTCAAACTATCTTTAACTCGATGTGGTTTTAATGTGTACGTCTTAAATATATCAATCAATGATAGATTGATTTGTTCCATGCCTCGGTTTTGCTACGGTGCTACGCGATAGAGCCAAGATATTTGGCGCCCCCATCTGTGAAACTGCTCACGATTGATTGTCCTTATACATGGGTTAAAAATATCGTTAAAAGATGGCTTGTGTGTCAAAAGTTGCTTTTTTGAGCTTGTGGAGGTACTCATCCTCTGCCGATTCTGATCACGAAATATTTGAAAAGACAGGCAGCTTCACCTCTCGTAATTATGGCTCTGTCGCGTATTCCATTTCATCGGTATGCTTCAAAAGTCGGTCTTGAATGCTCATCTAGTTCTAATATCAAAGCATTGATTGCAACACGCTGATATACGCCGTGACTATGCTATTACTCATATGGGTTTACGCGCAAAAATAACCCCCAGCATTGTCAATGAGCAGCTCACCCTGTTTTATGATATGCAACATGACAGGGCTTTGGCAACCAAAGTTGGTATAGGATTACGAACAATACAAACTACATATCATTATGCGCAGGGTATGAAATAACGACATTCAGCATTAATCATAATGTGATAATCTATCACTCGTGTGATATGGCATATTTATGTCTTGAAAAGTTAGCTTATCTATCGGAATGGCACAAAGAGCCTATGAGTACTTCAGTACTCGAGAGCTAAGTGGGCAGGGGGACGCATGACATTAATATGCATTACACGAATTCCTTTCTCGCCCATAAAGCTGCTGCTAACAGATATATATCGCGCACTAGAGAATCGGCAACATGAGCAAGCTATTTTGGTCTTCTACTAGACAAGTAAAGCATAACATGCCACCCAAACACAAATCAGATTGGCAAGTTAACAAATATCTAAATACTTCCTATATTTCCTAAGCTCTTGATATTTCTACTATTTTCATTCCGAAAAAGTCAATTTTAATGCACCCTAAACCTTTAACGCCCATATTTAAATGATAGACTACACACACGCTGTGACTAATCATTGGCGCTGTTGCATCCCAGCCATAGGATTGCAAATTGCTAGTAGTTCAGAAAATCGCCGAAAGGTTCAATTTCTGATTCAGGTTATGTCTATTGTTCAGCAAGGTAACGTAATGGAACGAAAAGCTGATGATTTGAACATAATGATATACACAGGGACCAATGAGAGATTAGTGGATTTAGTATAACATTCATGTTTAGAGACTAAAGTAACGATGACATTACATATAAACCAATGCGTTTAAAATACAGATGCATACTTGCATTTGCATTTGACCCATACACGTTGCCATGAATGAGGATAATCAAACCGCACGATGCAGCGCCAAACTAGACTGACAGAGTATTGTTTTTGGTCTCCCATTCAATATGCAGTGTATTGACATTGGCGTCGTTATAATGGGCCGAACAAATCCCTGTCAACTGCGTGTAGCTTCACCAAATTGGATAATGTCCATGTTTTTATTGCAAGTAGCATGGACTCGAACCCCAGGATATATTGCAGTCTCAAATTGCACTCAGTAGAGTTGACCACCTCATTTCAACTCACAGTTGCTATTGTCGCAATCATTCGTAGCAGTCCAAGTAAAACATTATTGCATTCCGTCCCTTTGCTTAATGAAGTGCGGGATTATAAACGGACAGTTTTCTTTTATGATTGCTAGTGCTTGGTGGCTCATACAAATACATTCGCTGACTATGTACTTCTATGCCAAGCATAGAGTTGCTCATGCTGGATAGTGTATTTGCGGTCCTCGTTGCTATGCATGATAAAAAGACTGCATTACATCATGGAAATATAACAATGGTTGGCGAAATTATTATAAACAAAAGCTGTATGTTGTTTTCAATTCTGTCTCCTGCATCTATTGGGCACGGCGTAGCTCAATTGTCGTTAAATATTCAGCAGTAGCATATATGTGCCTATAATCGGTGACTAATTCATGTTTTTCAAACTAATTTGCGGAGTGAATTGTGCATTGTGAGTTGCCTAACAAATTGAGCTTAGATATCTGGAACCTTATTCTGTCCGACGTCTTACATATGATTTTCATTCAGCACAATCGACCATAAATATGCTTGCAATATGCAATTACTCATATGATGCAAGATGTATTTTTGATCTGCTGCTGATTTATTTGCGCGATGCAGGGCGCTGAAGCTACCACGAGGGTCTTGATTGGTGGTTCATGGAAGCGCAGTTTCTGGCTATGCACTTGTATCAAAAAGTCTGTAGGTCGATAAAAGAGTTTCACTCCATTTGGCCTAGCGATGATCGGTTACCTTATTATAACACACAGCCAATTGTAGTTGGCACTACCGGGAGACGAACAAAAGCATATGTGAATACCTAGGTGATATCCCAGCGATTAATGCAAGCAGGAAAATGTCGTTTTTCCGAACCGCACAATAGGCTGAAATATAGCGTAAATAACAAGTACACTATTCATTCATTGTCATCTTGATATATTGCCCAGTCTTGGATAGATCTACTAAAAAAAGTTTGCCTCGCACAGCGTCCGCGCAGTTTACGATCCCCAATCTTTCATGTTTGCACTGTAGAGATTGCAGTATTAGATTGTCTATAACTGTCTTGATCGATGGAACTAGCCTTGAGTGTGCAGCGGAATATACATAGCACTGGGTGGCACCATTATGGATATTATCATAAATGTCGCTGTCTTTCCAAGGGTGAATGGCACTCAGCTATTAAATTAGATGGAACGCAAATGACGCACTTGAGGTGAACAGCCGTAAGAACTCTTGTGTTTGGGAGAAATCGGGCTGATATAGAACAAACGCAGCCACTCAGGAACAAAACGTCATCGAAAGCACCAATAGCTCGACAGAAACTAATCCAAAACACTATCAGGCAATGTACTGCCATGCAATAAGCAAAATTTTTCCCATATCTCCTCAAACGCACAGTTTGCCATGCGATAACTGCAACCGTGTCGCAATATCACCGAGAAACAACTTCACCTGAGATGGTCCCTCACAGAGCACCGCGGCTCTAGCATGGCAACACTACGGAGGTTCTTAATATCACGCACTCTTTACAAGTGCAATAACGAAGGTTTTCTCAAGAGTCATTTGCTTGCCAGCCGCTAATGTGGTGCGTAGCGCTCATCGGGAAGTCACGGTATTACCCCATCTCCCCGGAATCATGCTGAGGCGCGAAATTGTAACACCTGCCGAGCCGAGTCTTCTGCGCTACAGTGTTGCTAACTTCAGCAACGGCGAGCTTCCTCGTCCTTCTGCGTCACGGGATCTTTCGTCTTTGAACGCACGCCTATTCCTTCGCCTATTAGTTCCTTTGTTCGTTTTTCCAATGAATTCTGAAATGTCTTGAACGTCATGTCCTCCTTCTTAAATAAAGCGACATTATAACCATACTCTTCTATGAGATGTCGCTGAATTCCAGCTGAAAGACCTCGAAGAGAACCGGGTGGATAGGGCGATCCATCTCGACGTTTAGTTTCGCATATGAATCTTGCAAGCCAGTAGTCTAGTTGCTGGAACGAAGCTTGCCCAAATTCGGGAATAGGTCCATTAGGGTCCCTAACAGTTTCCGGCTGGGTCTGCCTCCAATCCCGCCAGTCTTTGAATACACTCACAGCCCAACTTTCACATCTTCTAGTGTTTCTTGGCACCCTGTTCTTCAATGATTCTTTAAATTTGTCTGATGTCAGCGGGGTGCTGATCCGACCAGCATAGGAAGCTTCGCTAATTTCCCAATTATTATCTGAAAATAGATCCATGGGAGCACCGAACGCACCATCAGGAACACTAAAATCCGTCTCAATATCACTGGCTTCCAAAAAAGATAAATCTCCGAGATCTCCTATAATTGAAACCATCATGGCAAGCAGCTGAGGCCGAATGTTGGATTAAGGGACTACCTCTCATATTTACAGGTCCCACGCAGATACCTTACATAACATAGGTTCACGCTAATTATCGTCATTAGAAGACAGCGTCGTGTTTGATTATCGCGTGTAGTTGCCATCGCGATAAGTATGTTATCGCATGGTCACGCGGATGATATGGTGAAAGACACTCGGACGCTCCGCGTCCTCGTGTGATTCATGTTATATTTACATGTCAAGCACAATATATGTAATCTACACGTCTAATGTGACTAATTCGGGTTTTGTTTCGCAAACATGTGAACAAGGTGAGCCTTCCTGGAATTCCAAATACAAGATTTTGAGTTAATCATCTGTGAATCATAATGTAATTTGGTATCGCCTTTGAAGTGATCGCCAACAGGAAATACTTGATTATATGAGCTCATTACTATTCGCGTGTGACAATCACAAATTTGGCAAATATCTCAGCTACGCTAGAATCTATTGGCTATCACAAGAACACTGAGGCAATCATTTCCCTAAGATGTGATGTGAGGGCTATCAATAACGTCCCTGAATACACAATTATGTGTCAAAAAAAATATGATCGAACTGAATGTTCGATTAATAACTAGTTTGTGTTTGTTGTGTTGCTAGGATACCTGATATTGTCATACATGGCGGCCACATAGACAACGCTACAGTGTGTCCCTGCAAGCTCCCCAGCCCGTGATTGGGGATAAATTTTCAAAAGAAAGTAAGAGTATGAAAATCGCAAAACTTCTTCAAGTAAGTTACTGCTTATTAAGTTTACTCCATACTACACTGACCAGTCTATAGGCCAGTTGTATGCGACGAAAGTCATGGTCATGGGTTCCAAGATCTTTTTGGAATAAATCGGTGTTCTATCCCTATTTCTTATTTCCTATTTGATTTGTATGCTGATGAATCAAAATTAGTGTGACTTAACCCGCAATTAGCGGATATTGACTTTGTCTGCCATCCAATAGAGAGGAATATACCTTATGTTGCGAAAATCATGGGAACCATAAAGGCGATTTACCTTGGAATTAACCAGAGAGGCATTTTGTAGGCCTGCCAATATAAATAATCAAATCATATCAATTCGAAATAGCAGGTTTAGTATCTAAACGTTTTGCAAAAATATAGGATAATTTGATTGGAACTGCTGTGTGCAGAATTCTTGTTAATATTATTGGGCAACAGCTGATAATCCCTACGCTGGTTTGCATCAGTAGCGATAAAAGCAGCGATAACCCTAGATCCGAAGCTGATAGAGGTATAATATGTCTTCGTTAGGGAAGAAATGTAAAGCTATAAAAAAGTATTGCGGCCATTACGAAAATTGTGCTCTTGAGTTAAACATCCTTTGGGACTACAACAACACGACAAAGCGATCGCCTATCTTACGCGGGGTCACCAAAATTGATACAATAGAGCATTAAAACAAAAAACACGCTTATTGCCCCACAAAACTGCAGGTCGATACGCTTTACAACGCGTTTTATTTCATATGGTAGGCCATTACCCAAGCCTTAGCTTTGCAACTTGGTTATAGCTGAACTATTACATGGTTGAACGCATAATGAAAAGTAACCAAAGTTAATCTTTTTAAATATATATCATCATTCTATAAATTCATATCTTTAAGACGTCTGCTGGTTGTATATATCGGGAACGACCAATTGTTACAGAGTAATCGTTGATAGGACCAAAGTTGAGCCACTGGTGATTTAATTGTCTACTCTTCTAAAAGCGTCTGAAACTATCCAAGATTTTTTTATTAAGTGCCATCAAGTTTATCATGATAACGCTTGGTAGTCCCAGCTATCCGACCTCAGGCAGTGGTGCTTGTACAGCAATACCGGACTGGTAAAAGAATTGCAACGACGTAGTCAACTAGCAATTTTTGGCACATCAACATCTGCATGATTCCGGTCATGTTATAACTTACAGCGTAGCCTCATGGGGCAATACATTTCTTTGATAAAGGCTGATATTGGTAGGCTACGGCAGAGTCCAAAGGTGCCTTTTAAATTCATTTTATCCATCCCATAACCATTAATGAACTGATCGCGGGCAATGGATATATCTTATAATGATCAGCTGCCAAACGTAATGCAATCGCAATAATTTGTAAGAACAACAATGAAAATATCAATATCTTCTCATACGCTTATTTTATGTTGCTTTGTGAGCAACATTATTACCCATATAATCAAGCATCATGCAAATGTTAGTCAAAGTTCCGGCTGAATACAACAAAACTGACGCGTGAAATTGCATTGTATGAAATACGAGTTACAAACAATCGCTGTAGACGTTAATAAATTTGCATGTAAAACACACGCACAATTGTTGTCTTCATATAGCAAGATCAAATGAAGAATAGCATCGAGGTACATCGATGTTTGAGTAAAGTTTGCATAATCTATAGGCATATCGGTACAATTATAGCCATGCTGATCACTCTCTCTTCGTCAACCTTGTATGAGCACCAATTGCTGCGTTCGATGTAAATGCTGCTGTAACTGTGGATTATTGCAATCGTGCAGTGAGAGAATCATAGAAAGAACGTGATCAATTGTTCGAGGTTTATCAGACGTGGGTTCTGTGAGCGAATATTTAGGTAAATTACACTTGTGCTGTTCGCTACAAGTACAATATTGCACAGTGGAAGAAAATAGTTGTATAGTTGAATATCGATTTAAAAGATGTGCTTCAAAATATCATTAAACATTTCTCCATTGCGAAAAGACATCAGTGTCACATAGTCTCTAGTTTGCTGTAACTGCAAACTGCAAAACTGCAGCTATCAATTACATTGCAGCATCGCAGTTACTATCAACAGCGCTCCTCGCTAAGGTCGGTTTGTCTTATTACTATGTTTCTGTCCTTACCTCATTCCTAATCTCGAATATCGGGCGCATTGTTCTATTGTGTGAATGATGGTTGATTCGACAATCGGAAAATGGACAATCCATTAGGTCGCCAGATAAGAGTAACCGTATTACTGGGTAGCAATCTATCATTTTCTGACCTGGATGGGACCTGCGTAGCAGTGCGGTATATGGTTTCTCATAGTCGGTGCGCAATGGTTACAGTAAACATCAATAAGCGAACCACACTATAAGTGTGTCCCCGAATATTGAAAGGCGCAATGTCTATATTTATGAATCATTGTATTGCCACGGTGATAGTTCGTACATTGCAGTCGTACACTTGCACTGTTTTGCAAATTATTTTTGGCATTGTCACATTGCACGGCACGGCAGCAGAGAAAATAAAGGGCGTTTTGAAAACCATGCCGGTAATGGTAAGGCGAACCGCAGGTTACAGTACACAAATCATGCCCTGATGACAGGACATCGGGCAGCGACCGACAGCCGTGCCAAATTACTTATCTTAGTGACAGGTAAATGTGCGTACGGTTGGTATATGGGTCGTTTTTGAAGTTATCAGAATTGGCACATACAATCTATTGGCGATAATTGCGTTGATAATGAGCAAGCAGACAATAAATACATGGTCATCTGGACCATAAATATTATTATATCGTAAGCGTTTGTTTGAAGAATCTGTCATGGAAGCTATATTCCTGTAGACCAGTAACATCGTTTACCACAGACGACGCTGGTCGAGATCATTTGAAAGCAGACGTGCTCTACGAGTTGAAGACTCTCGTTCACTTCTCGTGTAAGCTATAGTTATAATGAATTTGGCATTGCGGAACTTTATGGGAACCCTTTTTAACGACACTAGATGGCAGCCAACTATGTTGTAGTAAGAGGCTGATGCTCATCGGGCATGAAAATGGCAATAAATCAGCCCACAATGGCAGAGAGATTTTGCTGTCAGTGATAGTTTTTCTAATGAGATAATCATACCGCCATGATAAAAAAAGGCGGGCAGAACAAACTCATCTCTCAAGCGAATTTTAATCTTAAGATTAGTTTTGCTTGCAGAGGCTGTTAGTCAAGCAATAAGCTGCCATTAATATAAATTGATGAAACAAACCAATTATATTATTGCTTTGGCTATACGAGTCTACGTCTGAAGACATACATATACACATGTATATAAGTATATATATGTATGAATATGTTAATATATACACACATATATAAATTCATATATATAAACAATTATCAACATATATATGCATTTAAATATATATGTATATGCAATATATATATATATATATATATATATATATATATATATATATATATATATATATACATATATATATATAATTTTATATAAACATATATGAGATATGTGTCAAAACCTAATCTTATTGTACTATCTATCAATTAGCATATCTGTTTTCCCATTCAGCGCCTGCTATGTTGCTTAACCTCCCCTGACGTCACTATCCATCACCAGGCTCACTCGATGATTCGTCATCAGTCCTGCTGTCGTAAGCAGTTCGGTGTTATACCCGATGATTGATAATTCATTCTGTCAGAAAGAAGATGATCTACTCCCAAAGTCGACCAAGTTCTGCTCAATGGAATCCCAAGGATTGACTGACAAATGTAGGCTCTTATTGATACTAAATTCTATAAGATCCTAATGTGGTGCTTTTATAGGCGTCGATCAAAGCTAGTGCAATGTTTGTTAGTAGATTACACCTCATATCATACCACTCCACAGAGGTTGGCGCGTACAATACCCATAACAGATTATATATAGCAGCCGTTTAAATGATAATCAGCTTTACAGTTACTTTGCACTTTACGATTAGAAGATTTGTCATAATAGTTCACCCTTGTACGCACTTCCTTCCTGATAATAATTGGCTTCGTTAGCTGTGACAGTGTTCAACAACGATAAAACTTACAAGCCCCCCATGCCAATTAACTTGAAAATACTGGTCAAAACTGGTGCAAGTAATGCGTTATTTTAGAGTATGCTTTTTTTTGGTGTCAATTAAACTTTGATACCCAGTGCAAAATTCCCATTTAGGCACGGACTCATGGTCGTATTCTCCAAGCAGCACAAGCAAACAGATGAAAGAGTTTTGATAGGCTAAATTTAGTATATTAAGAAAGTATATCGATGACGTTTTTTAAAATAGATTGGCGATAGGTTGTACAAGGGGCTTTATAAACTGGACATACCTAAAACTAGCAATGGATAGTGGCGAGACGCAATGCATATTTACAAGCAAAGATAAAAGGATCATAGCAGCCCTCACGAAGGATTGAGATAAAACATTTCTATCTGTAAGAGCATTTACATGTACAATTGTGTATTAATTACGTACCAAGTGTGGTGCAGTTTAACAACGTGCCTTGTGGGAATAAAACACAATTGCCGGAACAATTGCTCAAAGCTGACAACGTCAGGTTATGACACACACCGGTCACGTGCAGAGAATATAAATCACACGCATAAGGTCTGGTCGCTATGACCGTAAATTTATCATCAAATTGGTTAAACATTAAGAACACAAATAATTGACGTGATCCATAACAGTACAACAATGACAATATTCTACCATATTCTACCAATAAACTATAATTTATTAGCCTCATATATATATATTTATTGGTCGTATTGGTTTCCAGTTGTCGTGTTCACGGAATATTATGTTTATGCAAAGTTGGTAATCGTATTTAAGAAACCATAGCTCTGAAACAATATCTACACTGTAACGGCATCGTCGTCAAGGAAAATACTATTACATCATCTAAGCTACAGCCTGGTGCTGCCGGAGGGTCTCCCTTAAGCAACACTAGCTAACACTACGTTTTTGTTGTGATTAAGCGGAGAGTGTACATCCTGTAGCCCATAAATATGCGTCCTATCCAAAGGCAGACCAGGCATATTGCAGTGCGGGTTCATGAAAGCCTTGTTTCTATCAGACGCTTATCTGTTAGTTAAGAAGTGCGACGTCATTCTGCCACATCATGTTTTATGAATGAGGGACAATGTGGTTGGTATTGCATAAGCCCTTAAGCAGGAATCCATGATCAGTTTGACTTAATTCCCATCGGGTGACTGCATTCTCCATTAACTTTATCATACATTTGCTGACCTATCGAATGATCCCAACTATACGTATAATGCATATTTTAAAATGCGCACAAAGTATGTCGCTGAAAGTATCAATATCAAATGTAATTTGATTCAAACCTACTGCCGCTGCCACGGAATACACACAGCCCTTCCTTCATCACCCTTAAGTGACAGGAAGTATATTATCACAGCGCAATGGATGGTCTGCATGACATTTACTCCTTATAATATATAATGTTACCGTTGGATTTCCAAGCATTCGGGAATGATACGATTTCAATCAATTTCCAATTTCGCTTTCTAATTGAAATGCAATATCAAAAATCTCAAATGAGAGAAGGATGAACCCAATATCGGATAACCTGACCCCACTTCATTATTCTTTAACGGTTGTGAGCCGGGTTCCAGTGATCGCATAATGGTGCAATCAATAGGCACGATCCTCAAGGAAATCAATCCTTAAGCGTTTGGAAAGGAATAGGCGCCCTTGGACCTTGACTTGACTGCGATAAAAAACGTCAAAGACAGAGTGGTTTGCTGTATCGACCATACCATAGAAAGGTGACACATATTGATGCGGAAACCCCAGTAGAATTGTGCACGTTTTATCACATTTAAGGGGAATGATTCGTGATGACTTAGATTGCAGAAAGAAGGTACGTGGTAATTGCAATGACTCTCACCGCAACAACAGTCACTGCCAACGTGTGTCTGTTATTTGTGACCACTGCATCGTTATCATTGGCGACATTTGTACTTACACTCTGCATTTCATTAATAACTGCACTACTGCATCAACGTCGTGATTGCAAATACGACAGAACCCGGTTATTAAGACATACATCTACTGCTGAAGAGTTTTTGTGTTGAAGCAATAGATTATAACACAACGTCACTTTTTAATTTAGTGAATTTATATTGCCAAAACCTCTAGTTATTCGAGAGATGCCTTCTCACAAAGCTGAGAGTGGCCACCTAATCAAATCATGTCACTATCTTTCACCAAGGTCGATCTACTATATCTCTGCGCGTGTGCATCATTCATTACCATACAGCACGGGATCATTCCTCAAGCCACACACACTCTGAACAACTAATAATCTGACCCAGGGCAATTTTCCGTACTTGTAAAACAGCAATGATATACCGTCCGTCACATGGGGATGGATGGGTTCAGAATACTGAGGTCAATTAACCTCCTCTTACACCATTACTGACTGAGTTGATGCATTAGCTCAGCTACAAGACCCGACATCATATTGCCTGCCTTGTGCACCAACGCGACCAAGTTGCAAAGGGAGCGTTACTTGCTCTAGTTATTGCTTGATCAACCTTGAGCTTTATTGAAAGTTTGCCTAAATATGTATTCGCATCCGTCAGACCTTAACAGCATTGCTTTACTCGAATAGTATAATTCATAGACGCGCTGTGCTACCCGGTAATATTTTGTTTTTAGTACCCTGAATTGCCCCGAGCATACTGCAGTCTAGTTTATTGTGCCTCCCCTGAAGATAGCAAATTCTTGAATTTGCTATAGGAAAAAAGGTACTATTAGCTTATATGAGTGGACAACCATTACCGTGGTGTGTCCATGTTTTTCTGTCACAGCAAGCGGTAATCTGTGCTATTGTGAACAGCATATTACACATGGAATGGTATTCCGGACTAGAGGCTTTTGATTAAATCTAGAGACATGAGTAAATCTACCTTTCAGCCATATGCGTTTGCTCTGGTTATGTAATATATTCTTGTGCACAACATTTTGCATGTGCAGTGGTATTCCTAGAGGCTTTTGATTTTTAAAATACGTTTATACAGGATGGATGTTTATATTACATGCAACTCTATGTTGATCGATGTAACTGCAATACGCGAATCTTCCTCTCTGGCCGTGTAATATATTCTTGCAAGCGTCCCCTGTCCCTCTCGTATTAGCCGCATCTGAATGGTCAATCCGGCGTGCGCCAAATGCCCCGATCTTGAGGGGTACGCCGGGTGGTAGATGTTTTATACGCCGGGTGGTAGATGTTTTATAGTAGATGTGTGCAAAGCATTCCGGAGTATGCCGACCGAGTCATGGCTTGGGGCTCGGGAAAGGCCGGGTTATTACAATCACAAATTGATCATTTTACTAATGATCGCTAAATAGCCCGACACATGCAACGAAAATGTCACAAATAAACGCATGCCCTTCACTGCGATCGGCTCGCGCCACTCATGTAACCGTGTGGAATTAGGCGCAGTCCGGCGTTGAGCAATCGAGGGCATCTTTTCAGTTTGAAAATAGTACTTATCGCATGGCACCCAACTCTCAGCCAATCAGAGCTCGAAAAAAAGCTCGGTCTTTATCCCATATCGCCTCAAACGCACAGTTTGCCGTGCCATAACTGCAACCGTGTCGATATATCACCGAGAAACAACTTCATTTGAGAAGGTCCCTCACAGACCACCGCTGGCCTAGCATGGCAACACTACGGAGGTTCTTAATATCACACACACCTTGCAAGTCTTATGACGACGGTTTTCACAAGAGTCATTTGCTTGCCAGCCGCTAAAATCTGGTTGCGTATCGCGTATCGGGAAGTCACGGTATTATCCCATCTCCCCGAAATCATGCTAAGGCGCGAAATTGTAACACCTGCCGAGCCGTGTATAATGCTCTACAGTGTTGATAGCAACAAACAACGACGAAGTTGGCGGAGCTCTGATTGCCGGAGTTGGCAAGGTTCTGCAAGTCTCATACAACGAAAATCGAAGCATTTTCTAATCAGGAACACGTCTAAAAATCACTGGCGCCGAAACAATATAAATCTCCGAGATCTCCTATAGTTGAAACGGTATTAAGGGATTACCTCTCATATTTACAGGTTCCAGGCAGATACCTTACATAACATAGGTTCACCCCAATTAGCATTATTAGGAGACAGCGTCGTGCTTGATTATCGCGTGGAGGTGCCATCGCGATAAGTATGTTATCGCATGGTCACGCGAATGATATGGGGAAAGACCTCCGCGTCCTCGTGTTCTTTCCCCATATCACCCACGTGACCATGCAATTACCTACACATATCAACCGGAACGTTATTGGGAATCAGTAAAGTTGTCGCTAATTACTGTTTTATTAATTACTGCTAGAATATAGGACCTTAGGCTCCATGACAAATTCTGACTCCGTTCTAACATAACAACATCGCTTTTACTAGAAAACAACGATTTCTTACTGCCGCTGTGTTTCTTCAGCTAAAAACATTCACCTGTAAATAACTAGTGAAACGACTTCCGGATTACCGTGCGCACATCACATAACTGCAAGATTGAAGCCAAAATAACGATACTCGTTTGTTCATACTCTAACTATCTTTAACTCGATGTGGTTTTAATGTGTACAACCTAAATATATCAATCAATGATAGATTGATTTGTTCCATGACTTGATCGGTTTTGCTACGGTGCTACGCGATAGAGCCAGGATATTTGGCGCCCCCATCTGTGAAACTGCTCACGATTGATTGTCCTTATACAAGGCAGACCTAGTAGGAGCAGCTACAAAGGAACCATATACGCTAATATCCATCCAGACAGAGCATATACATTTGTAGCTAAGGATGAGGTAGTCTACATCAAGGTTACTGGTAATTTTACAAGGTTGCCGATACACGAAATACTAGAAAAGCTTTTGGGTTAAAAATATCGTTGAGAGATGTCTTGTGTGTCAAAAGTTGCTTTTTGAGCTTGTGGAGGTACTCTCCCTCTGCCAATTCTGATCACGAAATTTTTGAAAAGACAGGCAGCTTCACCTCTCGTAATTATGGCTCTGTCGCGTATTCCATTCCATCGGTATGTTTCAAAAGTCGGTCTTGAATGCTCATCTAGTTCTAATATCAAAGCATTGATTCCAATACGCTGATATACGCCGTGACTATGCTATTACTCATATCGGTTTACGCGCAAAAATAACCCCCAGCATTGTCAATGAGCAGCTCACCCTGTTTTATGATATGCAATATGACAGGGCTTTGGCAACCAAAGTTGGTATTGGATTACGAACAATACAAAGGACATATCATTATGCGCAGGGTATGAAATAACGACATTCAGCATTCATCATAATGTGATAATCCATCACTCGTGTGATATGGCATATTTATGTCTTGAAAAGTTAGCTTATCTATCGGAATGGTACAAAGAGCCTATGAGTACTTCAGTACTCGAGAGCTAAGTGGGGAGGGGGACACATGACATTAATATGCATTACACGAATTCCTTTCTCGCCCATAACGCTGCTGCTAACAGATATATATCGCGCACTAGAGAATCGGCAACATGAGCAAGCTATTTTTGTCCTCTACTAGACAAGTAAAGCATAACATGCCACCCAAACACAAGTCAGATTGGCATGTTAACAAATATCTAAATACTTCCTATATTTCCTAAGCTGTTGATATTTCTACTATTTTCATTCCGACAAAGTCACTTTTAATGCATCCTAAACCTTGTACGACCCTGTTTAAATGCTTGATAGACTACACACACGCTCTGACGTGAATCATTGGCGCTGTTGCATCCCAGCCATAGGATTGCCAGTTGCAAGTAGTTCAGAAAATCGCCGAAAGGTTCAATTTCTGATTCAGGTTATGTCTATTGTTCAGCAAGGTTACGTAATGGAACGAAAAGCTGATGATTTGAACATAATGATATACACAGGGACCAATGAGCGGTTAGTGGATTTAGTATAACATTCATGTTTAGAGACTAAAGTAACGTGGACATTACATATAAACCAATGCGTTTAAAATACAGATGCATACTTGTATTTGCATTTGACCCATGCACGTTGCCATTAATGAGGATACCCAAACCACACGATGCAGCGCCAAACTAGACTGACAAAGCATTGTTTTTGGTCTCCCGTTCAATATGCAGTGTATTGACATTGGCGTCTTTACAATTCCCTGTCAACTGCTTGTAGCTTAACCAAATTGGATAATGTCCATGTATTTATTGCAAGTAGCATGGACTCGAACCCCAGGATATATTGCAGTCTCAAATTGCACTCAGTAGAGTTGACCACCTCATTTCAACTCACTGTTGCTATTGTCGCAATCATTCGTAGCAGTCCAACTAAGACATTATTGCATTCCGTCCCTCTGCTTAATGAAGTGCGGGATTATAAACGGACAGTTTTCTTTTATGATTGCTAGTGCTTGGTGGCTCATACAAATACATTCGCTGACTATGTACTTCTATGCTAAGCGTAGAGTTGCTCATGCTGGATAGTGTATTTGCGGTCCTTGTTGCTATGCATGGTAAAAATGACTGCGTTACATCATGGAAATATAACAATAGTTGGCAAAATTATTATAAACAAGTGGGCACGGCGTAGCTCAATTGTCGTTAAATATTTAGCAGTAGCATATATGTGCCTATAATCGATGACTAATTCATGTTGTTCAGACTAATTTGCAAAGTGGATTGTGCATTGTGAGTTGCCTAACAAATTGCGCTAAGATGTTTGGAACCTTATTCTGTCCGCCGGGTAACATATGATTTTCCTTCAGCACAATCGACCATAAATATGCTTGCAATATGCAATTACTCATATGATGCAAGATGTATTTTTGATCTGCTGCTGATTTATTTGCGCGATGCAGTGGTCTTAATTGGTGGTTCATGGAAGCGCATTTTCCGGCTATGCACTTGTTTCAAAAAGTCTGTAGGTCGATAAAAGAGTTTCACCCCATTAGGCGCAGCGATGATCGGTTACCTTGTTATAACACACAGCCAATTGTAGTTGGCGCTACCGGGACACGAACAAAAGCATATGTGGATACCTAGTTGATATTCCAGCGATTAATGCAAGCAGAAAAATGTCGTTTTTCCGAACCGCACAATAGGCTGAAATATAGCGTAAATAACAAGCACACTATTCATACATTGTCATCTTGATAAATTGCCCAGTCTTGGATAGATCTACTAAAAAAAGTTTGCCTCTCACAGCGTCCGCGCAGTTTACGATCCCTAATCTTTCATGTTTGCGCTGTAGAGATTGTAGTATTAGATTGTCTATAACTGTCTTGAGCGATGGAACTTGCCTTGAGTGTGCAGCGGAATATACATATCACTGGATGGCACCATTATGGATATAATCATAAATGTCGCTGTCTTTCCAAGGATGAATGGCACTCAGCTATTAAATTAGATGGAATGCAAATGACGCACTTGAGGTGAACAGCCGTAGGAACTCTTGTGTTGGGGAGAAATCGGGCTAATATAGAACAAACGCAGCCACTCAGAAACAAAACGTCATCGAAAGCACCAATAGCTCGACAGAAACTAATCCAAAACACTATCAGGCAATGTACTGCCATGCAATAAGCAAAATTGTAAATGCTAGAAGATGAATGTTCTACCTTAAGTTTAACATATATTGAGGCCAGACGTTGCTTCCCACGATATGTGCATTTAACTATCATCAATATACGTTATTCTCTTTCTCCGTTAATAGATCACGTATTTGGTTTACTTAACGGCATTCATTACTCACTCTCAAAACGTGCTCATGGCGTGTAGGATAGGCGACGCCTCATTTCGTCTTAATGTTTGTGATTCATGCTATATTTACATGTCAAGCACAATATATGTAATCTACACGTCAAATGTGACTAATTCGGGTTTTGTTTCGCAAATATGTGAACAGGGTGAGCCTTCCTTGAATTCCAAATACAAGATTTTGAGTTAATCATCTGTGAATCATAATGTAATTTGGTATCGTCTTTGAAATGATCGCCAACAGGAAATACTTGATTATATGAGCTCATTACTATTTGCGTGTGACAATCACAAATTTGGCAAATATCTCAGCTACGATAGAATCTATTGGCTATTACAAGAAGAGGCAATCATTTCCCTAAGATGTGATGTGAGGGCTATCAATAACGTCCCTGAATACACAATTATGTTGTCAAAAAACATATGATCTAACTGAATGTTCGATTAATAACTAGTTTGTGTTTGTTGTGTTGCTAGGATACCTGATATTCTCATACATGGCGGCCGCCTAGACAACGCTACAGTGTGTCCCTGCAAGCCCCTCAGCCCGTGATTGGGGATAAATTTTCAAAGAAAGTAAGAGTATTAAATACGAAACTTTTGAAATTCGCAAAACTTCTTCAAGTAAGCTACTGCTCATTAAGTTTACTCCATACTACCTTGACCAGTCTATAGGCCAGTTGTATGCGACGAAAGTCGTGGTCATGGGTTCCAAGATCTTTTTGGAATAAATCGGTGTTCTATCCCTATTTCTTTTGGGATTCCAATTTGATTTGTATGCTAATGAATCAAAATTAGTGTGACTTAACCCGCAATTAGCGGATATTGATTTAGTCTGCCATCCAATAGAGAGGAATATACCTTATGTTGCGGAAATCATGGGAACCATAAAGGCGATTTACCTTGGAATTAACCAGAGACGAGCATTTTGTAGGCCTGCCAATATAAATAATCAAATCATTTCAATTGAAAATAGTAGGTTTAGTATCTAAACGTTTTGCAAAAATATAGGATTATTTGATTGGAACTACTGTGTGCAGAATTCTTGTTGATATTATTGGGCAGCAGCTGATAATCCCTACGCTGGTTTGCATCAGTAGCGATAAAAACAGCGATAACCCTTGATCCGAAGCTGATGTACTTCTTTATCTCTAGAAAGAGGTATAATATGTCTTTGTTAAGGAAGAAATGCAAAGCTATAAAAAAGTATTGCGGCCATTACGAAAATTGTGCTCTTGAGTTAAACATCCTTTGGGACTACAACAATACGACAAAGCGATCGCCTATCTTATGCGGGGTCACCAAAATTGATACAATAAAGCATTAAAACAAAAAACACGCTTATTGCCCCACAAAACTGCACATCGATACGCTTTACAACGCGTTTTATTTCATATGGTAGGCCATTACCCAAGCCTTAGCTTTGCAACTTGGTTAAAGCTGAACTATTACATGGTTGAACGCATGATGAAAAGTAACCAAAGTTAATCTTTTTAAATATATATCACCATTCTATAAATTCATATCTTTAAGACGTCTGCTGGTTGTATATGTCGGGAACGATCAATTGTTACAGAGTAATCGTTGATAGGACCAAAGTTGAGCCACTGGTGATTTAATTGTATAGAGTCTACTCTTCTAAAAGCGTCTGAAACTATTCAAGATTTTTTCATTAAGTGCCTTCAAGTTAATCATGATAACGCTAGGTAGTCCCAGCTATCCGACCTCAGGCAGTGGTGCTTGTACAGCAATACCGGACTGGTAAAAGAATTGCAACGACGTAGTCAGCTAGCAATTTTTGGCACATCAACATCTGCATGATTCCGGTCATGTTAGAACTTTGAGCGTAGCCTCATGGGGCAATACATTTCTTTGATAAAGGCTGATATTGGTAGGCTACGGCAGAGCCTTTTAAATTCATTTTACCCATCCCATAACCATTAATGAACTGATCGCGGGCAATGGATATATCTTATAATGATCAGCTGGCAAACGTAATGCAATCGCAATAATTTGTAAGAACAACAATGAAAATGTCAAGTCTTCTCATACGCTTATTTTATGTTGCTTTGTGAGCAACATTATTACCCATATAATCAAGCATCATGAAAATGTTGGTCAAAGTTCCGGCAGAATATAACAAAACAAACGCGTGAAATTGCATTGTATGAAATACGAGTTACAAACAATCGCTGTAGACGTTAATTAATTTGCATGTAAAACACACGCACAATTGTTGTCTTCATATAACAAGATAAAATGAAGAATAGCATCGAGGTACATCGATTTTTGAGTAAAGTTTGCATAATCTATAGGCATATCGGTGCAATTATAGCCATGCTGATCACACTGTCTTCGTCAACCTTGTATAAGCACCAATTGCTGCGTTCGATGTAAATGCTGCTGTAACTGTGGATTATTACAATCGTGCAGTGAGAGCCTTTTTATTTCCATATACATGATAATATATTTATATATATATATATATTTTGTAATTAGAAAGAATCATAGAAAGAACGTGATCAATTGTTCGAGGTTTATCAGGTGTGGGTTCTGGGAGCGATTATCTAGGTAAATTACATTTGTGCTGTTCGCTACAAGTGCAATATTGCACAGTGGAAGATAATAGTTGTATAGTTGAATATCGATCATCATTTTAAAAGATGTGCTACAAAATATCATTAAACATTTCTCCATTGCGAAAAGACATCAGTGTCACATAGTCTCTAGTTTGCTGTAACTGCAAACTGCAAAACTGCAGCTATCGATTACATTGCAGCATCGCAGTTTTTATCAACAGCGCTCCTCGCTAAGGTCGGTTTGTCTTATTACTATGTTTCTGTCCTTACCTCATTCCTAATCTCGAATATCTGGCGCATTGTTCTATTGGGTGAATGATGGTTGATTCGACAATCGGAAAATGGACAATCCATTAGGTCGCCAGATAAGAGTTACCTTATTACTATGTAGCAATCTATCATTTTCTGACCTAGATGGGACCTGCGTAGCAGTGCGGTATATGGTTTCTCATAGTCGGTGCGCAATATAGTCAGTAATCAAGTATCCGTTGGCTTAATAACGCAGATATCTTAAGGGCCCACTGTAGTAGAATCATTCTTGTTTATGTTTGGTAGAATACAACTGTCTGAAGATAATGAAGTCTGCTACAGGCAAGTTCAACAGCGAATATATTCAAGATGGCATGAAATGTAGACGGTTCATCATACTCAGCAGCATTTGAACGCTGGAGTTCATACTAGCAAGAAATCGTGAGATGTATCCTTGTCTTGCTGGATGTAACTCTGGAACAAATTGCACCATAAAAACAGCTGAATTGCCTAGACAAACACACATATAATAACCCTGAAAACTAACAGTAATTAAAGTTGTTTATTCTTAACAGCCGAACAGGACAATCAAAAGATAAGTGACATGTTGTTTTATGCTAGTCCGTTTTTGTATATAACTGTCATTCAGACGCTATTTTCAACCCTCTTTTTCTACACGTTATTTGAATCGATCGCAAACCACAAACAATACTTAGTAAACAGTAGTTGTTGTACTTAAAATTTGGTCTCAATATATTGTTTTGGGAAAACAACACAACCTTGGTATTTGGCTATTGGTGCTCACGATTGATCGCCATTGCTTATGCTAAGTTCGTATTTAATTTTACCATCACATGTCTCTAGATGCTGAGGCGTGAGCTACTAATATATATATGACACATCCTTGTTCTCATTCCAGTACATAATTCCCCATTGTCGCGAAGTTAGCAATACCTAACTTAAGATTCTACTGTTTGAATAAAGTCTTTGGATTTGGGTGTCTATGTAGACAAGATTAATAAATTAGATTTGGTAACTGTTCAGCATCCTCGGCTTATTTATCAGTTTCATCACAGCCAACGTGTTTTGAAGCAGGATGCAGGGGTTTTGTCATTAAATTAACAAAAAGTGCATCCTTGTACCGGTAGCACCATATTATCATCCGTTCGGTTATCTCGTTGTCAAGATATGTACTGTGTCTATATCAGTTAATCATGCTCTTTCTAGAACACCTGCTAGAGCCCTATATTTGATAGAATCATCAACGAAACTGGTATCTCTTTAGGAACAATAAATGATTGCCCGTACGTGAGTAAATCACAGATGTCTAATGCAGTCAAGCAATCGGACATTTTAGTTCTGCGTTGCATGGCGAAGATAAGCCACATATGGTTGTTCTGTAATCACTGAGGGTTTTTCTAATTGAAGGCTGCTTGATGTAATACTGACGAAAAGCCGCCAGTGTTCTTTGTTACTATCCACCTTCTACCAGGCATTCCGCTTCCCCTCCCCCCGCTTTTTTTCTTTATATAAACCACAGGGAATCAATTATAAGGTTTGCACTGTATCCGTATGGACTATTTCTTCACATGGGGGTTATAACAGCCACATCTAACGTTCTTTATGTACATACCAGGGCTGAGATGGAGCCATACAAGTTTTGGCAATGAGTTACAAATTAATTGGACGCCGGTCTTTTAAATGGACAATTGCTAAATTGGCAATTAACTCAATGGATTCCAGACGCATACATGGATTGGGAGAGTATGTTTTAATTAATCATTTTGTAATAAGCATACAGCTTATCGTACCACTTTTCCTCCTGTTATTGCTAATTGTTCCATAGCCTCTCAATCGACCAGCTTTGAAAACGTCGGAATTTCCAACAAGGACGATTACACTTTAGGATATTTAACAACGCATGTCCTCGTCGCCAAAGAACACTGAACCCAACAAAGTTCCCAGGCGAAGCACGTAAGCCGTTATTGAACATGGTACAGTCCCATTATGATTAACGCAATAATCATAAAGATACCGTGCCTAACATCAACATCTACTGAGCAGCTATTGTCTCCACTCCATGCTAGCACAGGTCCCATTCCATCGCGGGCAAACTGCCTCGGCGATAAAAGTCTGTGCAAAGTTCAAGTAATAGAAAATAACAAGGAAGTTATAGCCCACATTTAGACTCCAATGAAGTGCAGGACAAATGATAATAATTTCCTACTAACAACCTCTATGTGTGTCAAAAACTTCTGTTGTCAGCGAGGTATACGTTACTGAATGGTTACAGTAAACATCATTTAGCGAACTACACTATAAGTGTATCCCTGAATATTGAAATGCGCAATGTCTCATATCTTTGAACCATTGTGTTTGTTGTGGGGGTATTTCTTGTTTCTCTTCTGTAGTGGCCTGAGCAGTATACTCAGATATATCAAGACTTCACTGCGTACAAGATATATTTATTGACTACGATACCAACACCGCGTTATAACCGGTCTTATGCTGTATATATTGGAGTCGCGTCCACCCGCTTCGGATCCTGGGGGTAAGCTCCCGAAACTTGGACACTCCTTCGATGTATACCCAATCCCATGTCCCCTCATGAGACCAGCTCTACCTGTAATTGGCTGACAAATCACAGGCGGCCACTATACCGACCGATTACAACGAGGCCCATACATGTTATGTCACAGTGGACTATACCTTTAAGGGCATTATGTGGAGTTTAAAAATAAACGGATTAAACCATACAACATATTGTCACGTGGATAGTTCATACATTGCAGTCGTACACATGCACAGTTTTGCTAATTATTTTAGGCATTGTCACATTGCACGTTACAACGAGGCCCATACATATTATGTCACAGTGGACTATACCTTTAAGGGCATTATGTGGAGTCTAAAAATAAACGGATTAAACCATACAACATATTGTCACGTGGATAGTTCATACATTGCAGTCGTACACATGCACAGTTTTGCTAATTATTTTAGGCATTGTCACATTGCACGTCATGGCAGCAGAACAAATACATGACGTGTTGAGGGCAATGCCGGTAATTGTAAGGCGAACCGCTGGTTCCAGTACATAAATCATGCCCTGATAAAGGGACATAGGGCAGCGACCTACATCAGGACCAAATTACCATACTAAATGACATACACTTTAAATACCATCCTGATAAGAGCTGGCTGTCACAGTATACTATTGTTTATGTCAAATTACATTAGATACCCAGTGCAAAATTGCCCATTTAGGCACTGACTCACGGTCGTATTCTAAAAGCAACCCAAGCAAATAGATTGAACCATTTTTTATAGGCTAAATTTAGCATATTAAGAAAGTATATCACTGATGCTTTGTTGAATAGATACGCGATAGGCTGCACAAAGGGCTATATGAGCAGATGCAATCTGAACATACAATTTCGTTACATTGATAGACATAATTGTCTGCATATAGTGTGAAACTCGTTGAACAAAATTAAATAAAAAGCTTAGTCGTAACCCTCCAACTAGGCACCAGGACTGGTCTTAAGAGGTCGATCCGTGAAACAACGGTTACATTGCTATCGCATTTTATAATATGTAAATAGAAAGTAATAGACTGAGCCGAAAAACACTTTCACAATTCAACCATAACACATTAAACCGCTCCATTCTGTATTTCTTACATTAATGTAGAATGAATCTACGTTATTTGAGACTGAGTATCATGTAAATTTGGCTTTTCAAACAATTGCCCTAATTGTATGCACCAGTGGAATGCTAGTATAGAAACATGTGGCTTCTATAATAGTGTACAGTGCATAATAGTTTACATAAACATAATACTGCTGTTGATGCTGACATAATGACATTCAGGAATGATGATTAACACCAAGCACATGACTTGCAATGCAGCTGCATAGTGTAAACTTTGTGGCAAATTTTGTTTAATCACAATTCACATTAAGTGCTCGATACAGTAACGAGATATTGTGAAATGTCGAATTTGATTATGTGCTCTGCTTGAGATGTTAAGTCGTTGAAGCAAGCTGTGAGTGCAAAGACACAGACGCAATTCAAACACATTTCTCGGGATGCTGAGATAACGAAGTCAATTTAAATGAATTCCTTCTTAAGTTTGCCATCCAAGTATGGTCGCAATACCATTAACGTGACGAAAATATATAGAAACGGGTTCAAATGTTCGGTGTTTTCCATTAAACAGTCACAGTAACTTAATACATATGTCAATCGTGAAAGTACTTTCTTCCTTCGCATGGTAATCCCCAAGGAGGGCGGAGCGTCCAAAATAGTCACAGCACGAGCACTTGAATGCTTCTTAATCCCGTTTGCGTCTTTACTACGATTACAACGCGTTTAGCCTAATGCATGTTAAGATATGTGCCTAGTAAACTCTTGCTCATGGCACTGGCCCCAACTGTGGTTATAGCGGCTGATGATGCATAATCCGTATTACCTTAATGTGGGGTATATCTGAAGCGAAATTGTCCCATAAATATGTTTGACTATCTACTCGATTATTTCATTGAGCCAAATGCCGGTTTCAACAACACAGTTGCTTGCGTATAAAAATATTGTTTAACCGATATCAATACGACTTTACAAAGTATGTCAAGCTTTCATATGACAAGAGACGTCAAACGGTGGACGATTGCTTTCCCCGTGACTCAGCAGACATTGCACGCGCGTGCCTATATGAGTTACGTAAATCGAAGTAGTTGTTTTGATTTATTGTAATGTTTTGCTCTTCTAGTGAGCACTATCGATCTCAATCCTATTGCTACTCATGGATTCATCCAATCTCACCACAGTTTATACTGACAATGTAACTTTGTTCTTTGTTAATTCCATTCAATAATCGGTCAGGGTCCGGGTCTTACTGTTGTCGTCTGATGCTCTCGACAACGTCCCATGCAGCCAGAACTTGATACAATTTACATTTGTAGGCGTCTCTGCAAGAATAATGACATTCATCGAACTGAGAAACACTAATTATAAATGTTTACGTCAGTCATTCACGGATCTGCCATTTTTCATCTTCATTTTAAACCTCTCTCTTATCCCCTGCCCCTCCCGCGTCGTCATCCTCGTCTTCATTAAACCTACTCGCCTTTCCTATTATCAGTGTCTCAATTTTTTATTGATAATCAATAATTGGTCACTGCTGTCGTCTGCCATTCTCATCGCCGTGGAACCTTTCCCATGCGTCAAACAATCGGTAAGCCTAGCGTACGCTAGCATTATTTTGCGTGGCTGATAACTCGGAATTAATCGGATATCGGTTAGCCATCGACTTTACTACCCACCAACAAAGATGTATAACTCAGTTTTTTCAGACAGAAGAGTCTCTCCTCATACATCCGTGTCGATTATCCGCATCATGACTGGAGCGCAATTGTGCAATCTTTGATAATGACCTACATGATGCGTAACATACTTGTAGTCGGCCTTATGTTGCTCTTCTGCAAGCGTCGTTTGCAGTAATTGCTAAATCTCTCATGCTGCTTGCGCCATAAAATTCGACACCTGGTCAACAACCAATTCTGATAAATAACAATACAACGAATTGGGTCATTATCTTTATTTGGCCGCTTGGATATAACATTTATTATGGTATGGTATATCACAGATGGTGTGTCCGTATACTTATTGCCACCGTGGAAGCTCACTCAGCTATTTTTTTGTGTTGGTTCATCTATATGCATCATTTTACTATTGAAGATGTTTGCATAAGGCGCGGTTGAAGGATTAACGGCGATAGAGTGTTCTGATGGACCAAAATGGTGCTTAATCGTCTAAAGTGTATTTTATTGTTATTTCTGAATTAAGGTACATAGCTTGAAGAATGACCGAATGAATAATCAAGTATACACTCAACTTCCGAGTGCCAACTGTATGAATCCAGTATTGAGCGAGATTCACGGATTGATGTAGCATCTCAAGTTCTCCAATGTGTGCCTACCTACTAGAGCAGTTCTTATGGTAGACTGATGGTCTTATTCTGCACGTGGAAAAGTGGCTAACCATATTGCATATATTATGTGAAAGCATTTTCTTTTATCATGTATACTGCTGAGTTCACAAAATATCGTCGTTGTGTACTCCTTATTGTTCGCCTTCCTTGTATTGCATATATTCCAGTTGTTTTTGCGCCAAACGACTTCATTCTCCGCACACTGCGCAGCATGCTTAGTTTGGCACGAGCCTGTGATCAGCAGACAACTTATACGCACACGGATCATCGCCTGTCAACTCATCAATATGCGTCACTAACTTACCCGATTGTAGTTTATAGCAGTCCCGCATCTATTCGATATTAAATCATTGACAGCCGCTCCGATCAATCCCATGATGGATCGCTTCTGGCAGCATTATCAATGCCCATTACATCATCTGACCCGTGATAACCTGCTCGCGCCAGTGTACAAATAATGATATACTGCCTGTTACTTAAGGGGAAGAAGGAATTAGCTTCAGTGATCTTATTCAATGCTGCCATTCCACTGATGGAGTATTGATTGATATTGCATTTGTTACTGTAATGATTGTGGATTTTAGATTGGTGATCCATCAATAATGGGACAAAGGCCATTATGTCGTTCTTTGTGACTTAAGAGACACGCTGTTGTTGACTTTGAAGCCTAATACAATACCTGCAACAACAGCTCGACTCATTGTTTATGTAATATACAACTGCACCTTCCGCGAGATTCCGGATGTTATACTCGTAGACGATTTTAAAAAGGAAATAGAAATATGATCATTTTCATCGATCAGGTTTATTGAACGCCGCCGGTTTTGAATGAAAGCGAGTATTAGGTCCTCTCGTATGCCACACTTCCGGTGCTGCTTGCCAAACATTCGTCAACCTTTCGACGAAATTGCTTGCAAAATGTACAAGCACCAACCAGAGACTCCATTTGCAATCAATAACAAGTTCCACACCGGGAAAATGTCGCCAACGTTAGCGATGCAGTGACCACAAATAATAAACATGTGTTGGCAGCGATCACTTGCGGTGAGAGTCATTGCAATAATCGTACCACGTACCTTCTTTCTGTGATTCAAGTCATCATGAATCTTTCTCTTTTAATTTGATGAAGCGTGCACAATTCTCTCTTGGTTTCAAGATCAATATGTGTCACCATTCTCTGGTACGGTCGATACAGCAAACCACTCTGTCTTTGGCGTTTTTCATTACAGGCAAGTCAAGGATCAAGGGCGCCTATTCCTATCAAAGCGATTGATTGATTGCCTTGAGTATCGCACCTATTGATCGCACCATTATGTGAACACAGCAAACCGGCTCAGGGCCGTTACAGAATGGTGAATGGAGGTCAGGTTTTTCCACTTGGGGTTATCATTCTCTCGTTTTTGGTTAAGGGTTTATTGGATTGATATTGCATTTAAAGAAGGACGCAAAATTGGAAATAGATTGAAATCGTATCATTCCCGAATGCTTAGAAATCTAACGGTAAGATTATGTATTCTTAACAGTAAATGTCATGCGGACCATCGATTGCACGAGAGACTTACACTACTTACTTCATTGATAACTGCATTCCATCGTGATCGGAAATAAGACAGAACCAGGTTACTAGGCCATATATCTATTGCTAACATTGCTATCTATGTTTTGAGGCAATATATTGCAACACGACGTCACGCTTTAATTAAGTGGATTTATATTGCCTGAACCTTCAGTTACCTATGGTCGATCTCCTGTATCCCTGCCTGTGTGTATGATTCATCACCATGCATTACGGGATCATATCTCAAGCCACACAGTCTCTGACCAATTTATAATCTGACCCAGGGTTATCTTCTCGTACTTGTAATACAACAATGAATTACCGTCCGTCACTTGGGGAAAGATGGGTTCAGAATACTGAGGTCAATTAGCCTCTTCTTGCCCCATTACTCACTAAGTTGATGCATTAGCGCAGCTACCGGACAAGCCATCATGTCACCTGCATTGTGCACCAATGCAACCAATTTCCAATGGGAGAGTTACTTGCTCTTGTTATTGTTTGGTTGACCTTGAGTTTTATTCAAAGTTTGCCTAGATATGTATACGCACCAGTCAGACTTAAACTGGTTGATTCGAATAGCATAGTTCATAGATGCACTGGGTCACCCCAGTTAATGTGTTATCTGTCTACCAAGTGTTTTTAGCGCCTTGAATTGCCCCGATCATACTGTACACGTGCTTATTGCGCGTCCCCCAGAAGAGGAGAATTCTAAAATTACTAATAGAAAAAAGCTATTAGAGGCTAATATGCTTGGGCATCCGCTACCTTATGTGTGTATGTTTTCCTGTCACAACAAGCGGCTATCTATGAACTGGCCGCTATTGTGACCGGCATATTGCATGTGAAGTGGAATTCTGGACAAGCGTATTTAAATTTTTACAATTAGTTCATAGAGGTCGGATATCTACTTGACATGCCATCTTACTGTATGCTGGTCGATATGCTGACAATGATTGAATCTACCTTTTGCTCTGGCCATGTAATATGTTTTTGTCTGCTCCCCCTGCCCCTTTCAGATTAGCTGCATTTGATTGGTCCCGCCGGCATGCGCCGAATGCACTGATCTTAAATGGTGTATTGGGTGCTTGATTTTGTATACCCAAAGTAGATGCGTGCGCAGCATACCGGTGTATGCCGAATGCGTCATGGCTGGGAGATCGACTAAGGCCTGAGTCATTAAAAATCAGACATTGATCATTTTATTTATGATCGCTAAATGGCCCAACACAGACTTAGGCCGCCGGAGAGCAATCGAGGGCATCCTTTCGTTTTGAAAATAGCAAATATCAAATGGAAGGTTATTTGGAATCAATAAGGTTGTCGCCAATTATTGTTTTATTAATCAATGCTAGGATATAGGATCACTTATACAATAGGCATACGCATTGCCGACGAAACGTTCCTGGCCACATGGCTTATTCTTTCAATGGTGTTAAATGAACCAATATGTCCAGATCGCAAGACGCATTGGGCTGTGCCTGCTGAAACTGTGTCATCGTCGTTCTAATAATGTTCAACAAACAATGCATTCTTTTAACTCCTGAATGCAGAGTTTTATAGCAGCTGCCGGTGGCTTTAACAAAAAACAATATTGAATCTCCATTACAAATTCTGACTGCGCTCTAACATAACTTTGGCAAACGCGCTTACATCAGAAAACAAGAAATACTGCTGCTGTGTTCCATCAACTAGACGCATATTAACCTGATTACCGTGCGCACATTACATAGCTACAAGATTCATGCCAAAATAGCGATACTTTTGTGTCCATACTCTAACTATCTTTAACTCAATGTGGTTTTAATGTGTACATCTTAAATATTTCAAGCAGTGATCGATTGATTCGTTGTTCCTTGATCGGTTTTGCTACGTTGCTACGTGAAAGAGATAGGAGATTTGGTGCCCCAATCTGTCAAACTGCTCAATATTGATTTTCCCCAGACAGGACAGACCTAGTAGAAGCAGCTGCCATTAAGCCAGTATGACATTTGCGCTCATATGCATTCAGACAGAGCATTTACATTTGTAGCTAAGGATGAGTTAGTCTAAGTGATTTTACAAGGTTGCAAATACACCTGGAAAAGCTTTTTGGGTTAACAAATATCGGTGAAAGATGTCGTGCGTGTCCAAAGTGGCTGTTTTGATCCAGTGGAGTGAAGGTACTCTTCCTCTGCCAATTCTGATCACGAAATTGTTGAAAAGACCGGCAGCCTCACCTCTCAAAGTAATGGCACTGCCGCGTCTTCCATTTCATTGATTTATTTCAAAAAGTCGGTCTTTAATCATCCTCTAGTCGTTGTGCTAATTTGATGATTCTGGTCCCGAAATTGTTGTAGTAAGCTTTGCGTTGAATACACTATCGTAAGAAATGCGACGAAGGGTCAGCAGTTGCAAGATTCGCATTAAACTTTCTGAACATCACAGTTATTAGTTTGAAAAAATACATTATCGGTTGGTCTCACCTCTTGTAATATATTGCAATAGCCCGTCTTGAATCATCATCATCTCGTCGTTGTATTCATCATTATAGTCGTCATAGCTTCCACCATCAAAGAAAAAATCAACCTATATCACCTCATTTTTCCTTAAAATTGACCGAGAGCAATTGTTCTAATATCAAAGCACTTAGATAAGATAATGATTCAATACACTGGTAAATGCCGTTACCATGCTTTAACTTATATGTGTTTACATACCAAAATAACCCCCAGCATAGACAATGAGCAGCTCACCCTTTTTTTATGCTCTGCAATATGACAGGGATTTTATAACCAAAAGTGGATTAAGAACAAAACAGCCGACATATTATTATGCGCAGCGTGTGAAATAATGACATTCAGCATTCGTCATAATGTAATAATCCATCACTCGTGTGATATGACACATTTATGTCTTGTAAAGCTGGCAGATCTATCGGAATGGCAACAAAGAGCCCATTAATACTTATGCTCTCGAGAGATAAGGGGGCGTTAGCACGCATTCCTTTAATATGAGATATCGCGCACGGGAGGTTGGGCACAAAGAGCAAGCTATTATTGTCTTCTACTTGATGCGTGAAGCATAACATGTCACACAAAACAATCGGATTGGCATGTTTATAAATATGTAAAACCGACCAGGATCCACGCAAGTTTCCTATGCTCCTAATATTTCCACTCATTTATTCCGACGAACAGCACTTTCAATGCAACCATAACCTTAACTTCCCTTTTTAAATGTTCGATAGACTACTACAGCAATTAATATAATCAAGTAACAAATGTAAATGCAGATAAATAACAAAATAATGTATGACTGTTTATCAGTTACATTAACCTTTTTGCCATGTATAAGCTGCACAAATCAAAAATCAAGCTGTGTGCATATATCTCCCCACCTCATCGGCGCCGCTCTGTCGCCCGCAGCAGTAGTTGCAATCCTGTGAGACCAGAAAACAGCAAGCACCCAGCGCCAAATACTCACCAGCTTTTCAAGAGCAAGACATTAAAACACTGTTACGCTTTATGTTGAATGGCACATATGGCGTGTTATTCCATGCAAACACAATAATATATAGCTTAAGAGCAAAGTGGCATATACGAGAATAGCAAGGCAGGATCACACTAGTCGCTCATTACTTCAATGACCTGTTAATAATCTTGTGGTGTTTTGGTTATATCAAATAGTGCATTTTCATCTTGCTGTGCCTGTCCAAGCTTTAATGGGTGAGTTATGGTTGCCGAGAGGGTATATATAATAACTTCCAGCACTCAGTGCCCATGGATGTATTGTGATGTGTTACAAATGATCGCGAAGGCTTGTAGTAAATGATTGCATTCTCTATAGTATTGCGATTCGCCGCGCAAAGATTACAGATCGTCTTTGGCTACAGTCAATTAGGTTGCCCTGAAGCGAAAGTTGCTGCTAGTGCTGAGCCCTGTACCGGTACATTTGTTGTTAGCATGGCTGTGTTGCTCATGTTGCACAGCAAAATTGATGGTTGTAGTATATAATATCACCATTTGGGAGCTATTAAGTTATGTGTTTGTCGAGTCCATGCAAGATACTTTAATATAATCAATGCGTTCTATCGATCCATTTATCACATGTGGGAGGTAGTGCGTCTCAGAATCAGGTCAATTTCACGAGCATGTTTCCTGTCCGCGTGCTTCGTATTGCCTCTGATTGATCCCGTGTGGTGTTTCCTGTACGTGACTCAATATCACCACACTTGGATTTGACCAGGTGAGCTACAGATGAGTAGCACCGGAATATGTGCACGAACGAACCTCCCTGTAGTAATTAAACTGAATTAATGAGGAGATGATGAAAAGAAATGCTTGCATCGGTTAGCCAATTTCAGAAAGGACAGCTGGTAAGGAATCGAGCTCTATCACGCCAATAACTCATTTGCATAGGTTTGATAAGCAACTTACGAGCAGACCAGGTGTTTAACGGAAGTAATTAGTGGTCGTTATATCAAATACATAGCTAGTTGCATGGTTAGCACCAAGAGGTCGTAGGCAGTAAAACATTCTGAAAACGGGGATTCATGAATCCTGCTTCAAATTAGCAGCCTGATATAGGTTGCAAAACTAACGAATTATATTTATAACAACAATTTGACGAATGAAGTCGTATGAATTACGATGTTTTTTTATTAATGCCAATCTAGGGTAGTCGATACGTCTGAGCAAGAATATATCTAAACTCGTTCGTATGCGTGCTACAAAGAAATAGCAGTGTATTGTCCGACAATCCACTGGCTTTCTTCAATTATTTCCACATTACGTTGGAACCAGGGTTTTCTGCCTGTAACACAAGTGTTAGTTTTGCTCGATGCGAAACTAACGAATTATATTCATGACAACAATTTGACAAATGTAATAAGCCAAAAGAAGTCGTAATGATTACGATATCATTTTATTAATGCCAATCTAGGGTAGTAGATACGTGGGAGCAAGAATGTATCTAAACTCGTTCGTACGCGTGCTACACACAAAGAAATTGCGGTGTAATATCCGATCATCCACAGGCTTTCTTCCATTATTTCCACAATACGCTGCAACCAGAGTTTTCTGCCTGTAAAACAAGTGTTAGTTTTGCTTGATGTACATTATTATAGCTGTAACAATAAACATATCTCGTCTTTGCCTGCCAGATGGGTTAGGATGTTGCGCATTGGAGCCAACTAGCAATAAGCAAGAGAACAAAACCCCAACCTCCACAGGTGTTGCCTTGGTATTATCCTGAACATTAAGGTCATTAACCTTATATGGCATTTTGTGTACGATTATCTCCAGATAGCTGCCTCGTTATACGTTAGGTCTACGTGTTTCGTTTTGTTGCCCCTGTAGATTCTACACCCATATGACGGTAACCAGATACTTGGCTCTTTTGAATGAGCACATTATCTTCTGTTAGCGTTTTAAGAGGAGTGAGGTTTTCGGTGGTGGCATGCCCAGGGATAATCATTGGTATTTTGATCTGATCAACCCTTGTGTTCATTTTCATCCGCATTATCCTAGTTTTCTCAATGTGTGCTATCAGGTCCTTTTTATCTTTTGATTTATACACTGCTTTTGTTGGTATCATATGAAGCATTACTATTAGACTACCGTTGAACTTTATACCTACCTTACCAAACATAGAGCATCTATTCGGTTTCTAATGCATCTCGTTTTATCCGTGGGTCTACTACAAAATCCTAATTGGCAGACGTTAGCTGTTACTAGCTGATTAATCTGGTGGGATTAATCTTAATCTGGCTCAGGTGTTTTACGGAAGTAATTAGCTGTGGTTATATAAAATATCTAATTAGTTGCATGGTTCGGCCCAATATACTGTAGGTAGTGAAGCATTCTGAAAAATGTATCTAATCTCTGTAGGCGTGCTACATTAAGTTGACTCATATATGGCAGCATAATGTGTACAGGATAATGCCACAAAGTCATGCCATTGCTACATCGCTCGCTCAGTGAAGCTTATTTTCATGTCAAAATACCACTTTTATTCGGTATTAAATCATTGACAGCTTCTCCAATCGACGATTCCATAATTGATCACCTCTTGCAGCATTCGCAATGCCCATTGCATCATCTGACCTGGGATAACTTGTACTTGGCAGTGGACAAATACTGATATACTACCTGCCATTTAAGGGTGCAGGAGAGGGTTGTCTGGGAAGTGCGAACTGTAGTAGTCTTATTCAACGCTAGCATTCCTTGGAGGGATGGTGTATTTATATTGCATTCATTTCAGTAATGGATTTATATCGGTTGGTAGCCCATCTGTAATGGGACAAAGACAATTTTGTCGTTCCTTATCACTGGAGAGCAACGCTATTGGTAACTTTGAAACCCTTATACAATATTCGCAATTGCTGCTTATATCATATGCAACTGGATCTTTCACAATATGGGATAATTTTTCATATTCGATTAGGTTTATTGAAGGGGATCACTGTAACATTCTGGAGATCGCAGCCAGTTGTGCGTCAAATCGAGTATTAAGTTTTCTGTTATTCCGCAAATACGGTGCGGATTGCCAAACATCTGGCAACTTTTAGACGAAATTGCGTCGTGGTCGTACATACGATCAAACACAGCAACTAAGCCATACATTCATGCTTAAGAGGTTATCTGTTGAAACAATGGATTACATCACGGCTTGTTATGGTAAAGTGGATTTGTATTGCCTAAACCTCAAGTTATTTGATGACGCCTTCTCCTATAGCTCATCGAGTATCGCCTCATTAATATGTGTCACTGTCCTACACCATGGTCGATCTACCATTTCCCTGCGAGTGTGTATGATTCATCCCCATTCAGCACGGGATCATGGACGTCTAATTCTACAATAAGCCAAATTATCGATTATCTGAAGCCTTACACACTCTGACCAATTTGTAATATGACACAGGGTAACCTTCCCGTACATGTTAACCAACAATGATATATCGTCCGTCACTTGGGGAAGGATGGGTTCAGAATATCGAGGTCATGGGGCCCTCTCTTGCACTATTACTGACTTAGTATAGTTATATGCGCAGCTACCATGCCCGCTATCATATTGCCTGCCTCATGTACCAATGCGACCAAGTTCCAATAGGAGCGTTACTTGTTCTTATAATTGCTAGGTCGACCTTGAGTTTTATTGAAAGTTTGCCTAAATATGTATACACACCATTCAGACTTTAACAGCACTGGTTTATTCGACTAGCATAATTCATAGATGCACTGTGCTACCCAGTGTATTGTTATCTATTTTCCACGTGTTGTCCAGTACACTAAATTGCCCCGAATATACTGCAGGCTAGTTTATCGCACCTCGTCTGGAAGAGTAAAATTGTTGAATTTGTAAGCTACTGAAGGCAAATATGCGAGGACAAGCGCTACCTTAGTGTGTGCATGAACAAGCGGCAATCTATGAACTGCCAACAACATAACCGTTATTGTGAACAGCATATTGCATGTAAAGTGGTATTCCGGACTAGAGGCTTTTGATTTTTAAAATAAGTTCATACAGAACGGATATCTATTTGACATGCCACTGCACTCTACGTTGGCCGATATGACGGCAATAAGTGAATCTACCCTTCAGCTTTATGCATTTGCTCTGGCCATGTAATATGCTTTTGTTAGCGTCCCCAACCCCTCGTACATTTGGCGCGCTCCATTGGTCACGCCGGCGTGCGCGGAATACATCCATCTAGAGCGGCGCGCTGGTTGGTTGATTTTTTTATACCCAAATTAGATGCGTGCGCAGTGTACTGGCGTGTACCGAATACATGGTGGCTTGGGGAATGGCAAAATCCGGGTCATTAAAAGCAGAAATTGATCATTGTATCAATTACTGCTAGATGGCACAACACATGTGCAGAAAATGTCACAATTAAACGAATGGAACGTTGTTCGGAATCCATAAATTTGTCGTTAATATTCACGTCTTGAATAAATCAAGCAGTGATCGATTGTTTGGTTCAATGCCTTGATCAGTTTTGCTACGGTGCTACGCGATAACGCCCCAATCGGTCGAACAGTTGACGATTGATTTTCCTTATAGAGGACAGACCTGGCAGGAGCAACTGCAAATTAGCCACTACTGCACATGTGCTCAAATGCATCTAGACAGAGCATATACATTTGTAGCAAAGGATGAGGTAGTCTAAATCAAGGTTATGCGTGACTTTACAAGGTTACTGATGCATCAAGTACTGGAAACCCCTTTTAATTTCTTGGAGTAACAGAACTCTTGCTCGGCCGATTATGATCTCGAATGTTGTAGTGAGCTTTGCATGGTCTGACACAAGGGTCGGCCGTTGCAGAATATTTCATTGATATATTCCTAAAGTCGGCTTTGAATCATCATCTAGTTGTTGTGTTCATCATTATAGTCGTCTCAGCTTCTATTAGCAAGCAAATAACCTACCTGCATCGCCTTATCTTTATCTCAAATTGACCGAGAGCAATGTTTCTAATATCAAAGCACTTCAAGATTCCATTAATTGGATATACGCCGTCTCTAAGCTTTTACTTATCTGTGTTTTTTCATGCAAAAAAATAACCCCTAGCACAGTCTATGAGCAGCTCACCCTGTTTTAATGTTCGGCAATATGACAGGGATTTTGCAACCGAAAGTGGTATTGGATTCGGTATAACACAACCGACATATCATTATACAGAAGGTATGAAATAATGACATTCAGCATTCATCATAATGTGATAATCCATCACTCGTGTGATGTGATCTATTAATGTCTTGTGAAGTTAGCTAATCGCCTCTCACAACGTCCACGTAGTTATCGAAACTCGATGTCCACGCTGTAGATTGTGATATTAGATTGTCAATAACTGTTTGGAGTGAGGTAACTAACCTGAAGTGTGCAGTGGAAGATATTTAGCACTGATTGTCACCGTTATGGATCTACGTGTTTTGGGGGGAACATTTGCCACCTATATGATATTCGATTGTGATATATGTGATAAGTACCAATTTCAGATTGTGTAACTTTATTTCGTCGACTCAAACTGAAAAACAAATAAAGCGTAGGGTACCCGATTAAAAATCTGCATTGCATTTTTTTAATGATCTGCTGGTTCTATTCATTTCTATCATTTCCCGGCTGGTCGTTGCTCCTCGTGAATACAGTGACTGTTCATGGACGGGGAAGCCTTCAGTTGAAACAGTTGATCGACGTTGTGAGCTGCAGGCAGTGACATAGATGTCACGGTCTTGCCAAGGGCGAATAGCTATTAGCCAATAAAACAGACAAAACGCAAATGGCGCTCTTGAGGTTAACAGCTATGCGAAATTTTGTGTTGCAGCCAAATCGGGCTGTGATAAAACTAAGCAGCCACACATGAACAAAAAGCACTCTGCTAATAACGTCTGAAACTTTACAAGCCGATTTCGTTAAGTGCCTTCAAGTTCATTATGAAGACGTCGGTAGTCCGAACAATCTAACCGCAGGCTTTGGCAGCAATACAGGACCGGTAAAAAATTGCATTAGCGAAGTCAGCTACCAATTTTTGGCCACGTCAACATCTGCTAAAACAGGTCAAGTTATTACTAACAGGTTGGTATAATGTGGCAATTCATTTCCTTAAAATAAGTTCGGCTCCCTAGGTGCTTTTTAAATCCATTTTACCCCTACCATCCCCATTAATTTATTGACCAAGGATATAACTTATGATGATTAGGTTCCAAACGTAATGCAATCGCAATAATTTGTCAGAACAACAATGCTAATGTCAACATGCACTAAATTCAAGTTGCTTTGCGAGTAACCTTATTATCAATATAATCATGCATCATGAAATGGTTATTCCAAGTTTCTGTCGAAGACAACAATACTGACCTGTGATATTGCATCGTATGATATATGAAGTTCCAACATATTGGTCTAGACGTTATATATTTAGATGCAAAGCACACGTATTATCGTTGACTTTTTATAACAAGATGTATTGAGGATCCACGTAATGTTGTGTTGGCTACTGAAAACTTATAAAAACACTGCTCGTCGGCTCTCTAGTAGATTAACACGCTCATGAGTCTGTGCCTGGAGGTTTCTGATATATCGATCAGATGTCCATGTAGGTCTATTGAATTACATAATTTAGGCACGGAAGAAGTGCGTAGGTAATGACAAAATTTGAAGATACCGATTTACAGATAGATTTGACGCATTTTATGATCCACGTAAAATTACCTAGAATAAAAACGGTCGTGTAAATTATGAATGCTAAACCACAATCACCAGCGTACATCAATGTCGCTGCTGATTCTCCTTCGCAGGCTTTAATGGATATATATAAAGAACAGGGTATAATCATTGGAATATCTTTTTCAATAATTGGACGTGTATCAAGTGTCCCAACACAAGACCGTTAGTTCAAATTACAAGACCTTTCTATGCGGTATCTACCAACACACATGTGGCTCATAACAAAAGAAAGTTCATATATGATCATTGGAACCGCTAGTTACAATAACAGACCATCGTGGTTTTGTAGACAACAGAATACGTTGGGCTCGTTAAAAAAATTGTTAAACATTTGAAACAATACATGCAGCTTCCTTGGGGCTCATTTGATTTCACCAGATAAATCTAGCAAAACTAATCAGGTTTTTAAAAGAACCTACCCATGGTGGCGTGCGATCATAATGGCTCTAACGGATGGACAAACAGCAAGTTGCCGTCAGAAAACAAAAGATCGCTGACGTTGAAAACTACAGTCTGCGTGAGTCTAACATTTCACTGAAACGGAAGTTGAAAAGCAACTGGCGCTCTCTGAACAAACTACCAGCCGTTTGAAGTATGTGTTGCAAATGAGTAGCCAGTCTGTCATGCCGTAGCAAAGCAACAAAAACAAACTGTAATGGTAAGAGTCAAAACAGTATCATAATAACATGCGATAATATATACTACCTAACTCGTAAAAAGTTTTCGCCTACTCGCTCTATCATTTTTCTTCCATAACTCAGGCCATTCGTTGGCTCGTTTTCATGCAAAGGTCATTTTTATCCCACTGATGTATGACGGTAAAGATAATCCTGTGGTCATGTTGATAAACAAGTTCAAAGGGAAACTTGAAATGACAATAGATTGTCCCTGCCTACCGTATGAGCTAATATAGCATACCGCAAATAGCAAAACCTTCAAACGTTTACAAGTTTACGTTGTGCAGTGAGCTCATTCCAGATTTTAATGGTTAGGTAAATACATGTAATGCAAATAGGCCTAGGGTGTATTTATTTGTCCGCCTTTGGAACATGCCATTTGTGCCCCAATTATTCCGTTCTACCTAGGCAAAGCCTACCATGTGTTTGGCTTTGGGGTATAACTATCGCATTGTGTCTCACATACCTGTAATGTGTAATCCCTAATCAACGCATGATTTACATATGCATACTTTCACAGCTATAACGCCCCACGCTCTTCTTCATAGAATCATCGAGAAACCCAAATGCAACGACGCATTGACTCGGGAAAGCTGACGAGTGTACATTGCAATACATATCTCAATTAGATAAAGCGGCAGTTGGAGGAAGCATCAAGCCTTTGTGGATGATTAAAATAGAGGAGGATTCTGTTCTGTATGTTGCTCTCGTAGGAGATCAGTTTGCTTACCTACTTGCATGTACGTTTGTCTATTTAAGTTAACTTTATTGTAACTTTAGGTCCAAGATAATCTCTGAGCTATATACACTAATGATAACATAGGACAGCATTTTAAACAGCTTCAGTTAAATACTGTGTTGTTACACCGAAACACTTACAAGAGTCACAATAACAGTGTCGCTGGTTAGAAGGGCATTGACAATGGAATTAGCTCCCTATTTTATGTGTTTCCTTTTGGGCAAATGCAGGAATGTTCAACCCTAGTGTTGTATTGTCAGTATGTTTTCAGACAGGGAAAGGATATAAAAAAACAACATGGTAACTGGCATATTTCCCAGCACCTGCAAAGCACATTTGCAAATTCCATACGTACTATTTAGTAGCTTTGGTATAGCTCCAAAACCCTCTCGAGTTCGGCGTCTCAATACACGATTGTTTTTTTGCTTCTTATAATATGTCTTTTTTATTAAAATAGGGAAAAAACAATCAACATGTTTATTCCACTCAAAATGCAGTTCAGTTACGCCCGTGGTTTTCTGTACAATTGATATAATATTCACATCACCATCCCTGGCTGGGATGTATGGACGACCATATAATTTGTTAAGCTAGCGCTTGCTCTAGCCACTGTCTTAGTTTATGGTGCTCATATATAGAACCACCCAGTATTTTTATTCCATGGAATGTCGCACCAACTGTTGACTGATAACTATGCATTTGCTTCTACTGAGTTTTAAATTGTATGAAACTGCATTAAATTTCTGTAACCTCTTATCAAGGCGCTTATGGACTGATTGGTTATTGACTCAAGGGCTCCAATTGTAAAACGGTCTTCTGATGTCATTTTGGCAGAAATTTAAATGAGTAGTGGCGGGACGCAATGCATATTACAAGCAAAGATATAGGAGCATAGCAGCCCTCACGAAGGATGAAGATAAAAACGTTTCCTATCTGTAAGAGAATTTACATGTACAATTGTGTGTAGTGCAGATTAACAATGTGCCTTGCAAGAATTTTAGAAGCTGACCACATAATACAAACATTTGCAGCCTGAACAATTACGCAAAAAAACTGACAGCGTTTTGCATGCATTAACTGTCACGTGCAATTGAAGTGAAATCACGAAGTCTAATCGCATGACATTAGAATAATCATCAAATCGGTTAAAAATGAACACAGATAATGACGTTATCTGTAACTCGCCGATGAAGTCTAGCAATAAACAGATTTATTAATCGTCGCAAAAGAAAATCCTATTGAAAACGGCCATTGAATGTGTTTCAATAAGCAGCATTTTATTCCTACATGGGTTAAACATTTGTTCTTGTAAGCTGTAGGTCAATTCCAAGCGTACCAATCCCTAAATAAATTACTATGGATTATATGATGCTACAGAAGACATCGGTGACCTAGTGGATATCACTTCATTAATGCACTATGTACATACTGCGCATAAATAAATACCATTACATTCGCTTCATGTTTGAACCTCTAGATCTTTAAAAGTCATCAATGTTACTGGGAACTTTTCAGCGTCCGTATGAGTTGCATGTAAAATACCCTCATGTTTCAGTACGCATACTTATAAATCGATGTTTAAAAAAGGCATTGATCAGGGCGACGATTGACTATTTTCGTAAATTTTTACCGTCTGTGTCATGAATCACGAAGCCAGCATTCCAATTGGACGCCTGTCCTCGCCATCAGTTTTACAGATTATTTATTTGCTTCCCTACCGAAATCTCTCAATTCCACATATTAAAACAGTTTGGCATTCAAGTAAATGCCAATATTGACTTTGTTAATAATGGCTCTTACTACCCACCAACAAAAACTTATAACTCTCTCCTCTTACATCCGTGTCGTTTATCCGCATCATGACCGAAGCATGATTGTGTACACTTTGACAACGATCTACATGATTGGTAGCATACTTGTTAGTTGGCCTTATATTGCTCTTCTTCTGTCGTTTGCTGTAATTGCTGAATCTCTCATGCTGCTTGCGCCGTAAAATTCAAAACCCAGACAATAACAACAACTGGTCAATAACAATACAAGAAATTGGATCATATTATCACATCATTTATTTGGATGCTTGTATATAACATTTAATATGGTATGGTATATCATATAGTTAGGTCGTAGCTTATAGCAATTCCCACTTCTATTCGATATCAATCACTGACAGGCTCTCTGATCGACGATACCATGATTGATCACTTATGGCAGGACGAACTTTAGCGGTCTCATTCAATACTAGCATTCAATTGATGCAGATTGTAGTGGTATTGCATTTGTTAAAGTAATTGATGTGGATTTATATCGATGGGTAATCCATACATAATGGGACGAAGGCCGTGACAGTCTTTCAATAAACGTACCGCGTACCTTCTTTCTGTGATTGAAGTCATCACGAATCCTTCCCTTAAATTTGATTAAGCGTGCACAATTCTGCTTGGGTTTCCATTATATGGTATGGTGGATACAGCAAACCACTCTGTCTTTGATGTTTTTCATTACAGGCAAGTCAAGATCAAGGGCGCTTATTCCTATCAAAAAGCAAAATGATTGATTGCCTTGAGTATCGCGACTATTGATCGCACCATTATGTGAACACAAGGGAACCGGCTCAGGGCCGTTAAAGATTGATTAAGTAAGGCCAGGTTTTCCCAATTGGGGTTCATCCTACTCTCGCTTTTGATAAAGAGTTTATTGGATTGATGTTGCATTTAAGAAGGAAGCAAAATTGGAAATATATTGAAATCGTATCGTTCCCGAATGCTTAGAAATCTAACGGTAACATTCTGTATTCTGAAGAGTAAATGTCATGCAAATAATCGATTGCGCTGGAGACTTACGCTCCTCACTTCATTAATACTGCTGAAGAAGTTTAGCGTTGAAGCAAAACATAACACCTCCACGTCGCATTTTAATTAAGTAGATTTATATTGCCTAAACCTCCAGTTAGTCGATGACGCCTTCTCACAAAGCTGCGAATTGCGCCTCATAATATTATGTCACTATCCTACACCATAGTCGATCGTCTATATCCCTGCATGTGTGTATGATTCATAACCATGCAGCACGGGTTCATGCCTCGAGCCACACACACTCTGACCAATTAATCATCTGACCCAGGTAACCTTTTTCTAAATGTAAACCAAATATGAAATACCGTTCGTCATTGGGGGAAGTATGGGTTCAGAATAGCGCGGTCGTGTGGCCTCCTCTTGCACCATTACTGATGCCGGACCCGCCATCAATTTTCCTCCCTTGTGTACCAATGCGACATAGTTCCAATGGGAGCGTTACTTGCTCTTGTCTTTGTTTGCTCGACGTTGAGTTTTACTGAATGTTTGCCTAAATATGTGTACGCACCAGTCAGACTTTAACAGCACTGGTTTATTTGAATAGCATAATTCAAAGATACCCCGAGCTTACTACAGGCTAGCTTAAGGCGCGTCACCCGGAAGAGTAAGATTCTTGAACTTGTTTTGAGCAAAAAGCTGCAGGAGGCTAATATGCGTGGGCAACCACTACCTAGGTGCATGTCACAACAAGCGGTAATTTACCAACTGCCCACTGTTACATAGCCGCTATTGTAAACAGCATATTACATGTAAAGTGGTATTCCGAAGATTTTAAATTCTTAAAATGAGTTCATACATGATGGATGTCCATTTGACACGCCACTTTACACTATCCTGGTCGATATGACTTCTTGAGTGAATATACCTGTCAGCCATATGCGTTGGCTCGGGCCGTGTAATATGTTTTTGTAAGCGCACCCTACCCCATTCCGATTAGCCTCATTCAAGTGGTCATGCCGGCGTGCGCCTAATGCACTGATCTTGAGCGGTGCGCTGGGTGATTGATGTTTTTACCCAAAGTAGATGCATGCGCAGCGTACCGGCGTTTGCCAAATGCGTCATGGCTTGGGGATCGCCAAAGGCCGGGTCATTATAACCGGAAATCATTTTATTAATGATCGCTAAATGGCCCAATAAATGCACCGAAAATGTCACAAATAGACGCATGTCGTTCACATTGTTTTATCAATCGCTGCTACCATCTTTGTTTGGCTTGTGCCATTCACGTTCCTTACACGGGTAGGAATTAGGGTTGTGCCTGCTGAAACTTGTGTCGTTCTTGTAATGTTCAACAAACTATGCATTGCTTTTTTACTCCTCAATGCAGAGTTTGATAACGAGTGCCAGTGACTCTAACAATATATATGATTGAAGCTCCATAACAAATTCTGACTGCGTTCTAACATAACTTGGCCAAAATCGCTTATATTAGAAAACAAGAAATGCTTTCTGCCGCTGTGTTCCTTCAAGTAGACGCATATTAACATGTAAATAACCAGTGAACAACTTTCTGATAACCGTGCGCACATCACATAACTTCTAGATTCATGCCACAATAACGATACTTATGTGTCCATGCTCAAAGTGTCTTTCATGTTCAAAGTATCTTTGACTCGATGTGGTTTTAATGTGCACGTCTTAAATATATCAACCAGCTAGATTTCGTTGTTCAATACCTTGATCGGTTACGCGATCGTGCCATCATTGATTTCCATATACAGGGCAGCCCTGGTAGGAGCAGCAGCAAATGAACCAGTGTGACATTCGCGCTCAAATGCATCCAAACAGAGCATTTAAATTTGTGGCTAAGGACGAGGTAGTGTAAGTCGATGTTACCTGTGATTGTACAAGGTTGCCGATACACCAAGTCCTGGAGAAGCTTTTGGGATAAAAAATATTAGTGGAAGATGTCTTGCGTGTCTAAAGTGGCTGTTTTGAGGTCATGTAAAGGTACTCTTCCTCTGCCGATTCTGATCACTAAATTGTTTTAAAGACCGTAACAATGACACGGCCGCGTCTTCCATTTCATTGATATATTTCAAAAGTCGGTCTGGAATCATCATCTATTTGCTGTAATGATTTGCCGATTCTGATCCAAAATTGTTGTAGTAAGCGTTGTTTACTATCGTAAGAAATGCATGGTGTGACAAAGGGTAGGCAGTTGCCGGATTGGCTTAAACTTTATAAACATCACAGTTATTAGTATGAACAAATACACTATCGGTGGGTATTACTTTTCATAATAATGACACGCGTCTTCCATTTCACTGATATATTTCAAAAGTCTGTCTTGAATCATCAACTCGTCGTTGTATTCGTCATTATATTCGTCTTAGCTTCCATCATTCAAGAACAAAATCTATATGCATCGCCTCATCTTTCTTCTGAATTGACCGACAGCATCTGTTCTAATATCAAAGCATTTAGATATGATAATGATTCCAATACGCTGATATACGCCGTTACTATGCAATCACTTATATGTGTTTACATGCAAAAAAACCCCAACCTAGCATGGTCAATAAACAGCTCACCCTGTTTTATGCTCTGCAATATGACAGGGATTTTGCAACCAAAAGTGGCATTGCATTAAGTGCAATACAGACGATATATCATTGTGCGCAGGGTATGAAATTACGTCATTCAGCATTCATCATAATGTGATAATCCATCACTCGTGTGATATATCACATTTATGTCTTGTAAAGTTAGCAGATCGATCGGAATGGCAACAAAGAGCCCATTAATAGTTATGCTCTCGAGAGCTAAGGGGGCGTTTGCCTGCATGCCATTGATATGTATTACACGAACTCCGTTCTTGCCCATAAACCTGCTGCTAGCAGAGATATCGCGCACTGATGGATCGGCTTCATTAGCAAGCTATTTATCTTCTACTAGACACGTAAAGCATAACATATCACCAAAAAAACAAAAGTCGGATTGGCATGTTTTTAAATATCTAAAACGACCAGAATCAGCGCATATTTCCTGTGCTGTTGATATTTCCACTATTCACATTCCGACAAACAGCACTTTTTAGTGCAACCATAATCTTTAACTTCCCTTTTTAAATGCTTGATAGACTGCCCACACGCTCTGACTAATCATTGGCGCTGTTCCATCCCAGCCATAGGATTGAAAGTTGCAAGTAGTTCAGAAAATCTCCGAAAGGTTTAATTTCTCATTATATAGTACAGCAAGGCAATGAATGGAGCAAAAAGCTGATATAACATAATGTTATAATCAGGAACGAATGAGTCGTTAGTAGATTAGGTATAACACAGATGCATACTTGTATTTACTTTTAACCAATGCATTGTGCCATGTATGAGTATACCCAAAACAAACGATGCAATGCAGATACCGCTCTACCTGCCAAAACACACTGACAACGCATTGTTTTTTTCAAACAATTTCCCCTGTTCAACATGCAGCGTATTAACTTGGGCGTCCATAGAATCGGCCATACGAATTCCTGTCGATTGCGCGATGCAGCAGAACCACATTGAATAATGTTCACATTTTAGTTGTAAATATCATAGACTCGAACCCCAGGATGAATTGCAGTCACAAAATGTACTCAGTAAAAGCTATAGACCACCCCATTTGCCCGCCAATAAGTCTTGTCCACTCAACTCTTGTAGCTATTAGCGCCATCATTCGCAACAGTCCAACTTTGACATTATTGCGTTCCGTCCCTTTGAAATGCAATGCGGGATAGCGGACTGTATGGCTTTATGATTGTCAGTGCTTCATGGTTCATACAAATACATTCGCTAACTATGTACTTATAAACCAATCACAGATGTGCTCATGATAGTTAGTGTATTTGTTGTCCTCGTAGCAATGCATAATAAAAAGCCTGCGTTACTTCATGGAAATATAACAATGGTTTTGGAAATTATTATAAAAAAGAAGTTATATGTTGTTTTCCATTCTGCCCTCTGCATCTACTGAGCCAGAATTATGGTCGCTTCCATTAAATATTGAGCAGTGGAAATAGATTTGCCTATATACGGTGACTAATTCATGCTGTTCAAAAATAATTTGCAGATTAAAGTGTGCATTTTGAGTTGCCTAACAGACCGTTCCAGAATATGTGGCGCCTTCTTCTGTCCGATGGCTGACAAATGATTATCCCCGAGCACAACCAACCATAAATGAACTGGCATTATGCAATTACTCATATATCGTAGATTAATTCTTGATCAATGGTTGGGTTATTTACGCGATGCAGTGCGCTATGATGTGCACAGTATGCTACTTTGATGGCTTTGATTGGTGGTTCATGGAAGCGCATTTTCTGGCTATGTACTTGTATCAAAGAGTCTGTAGCTTCGATAAGAGACTTCACTTGTGGCTCTGTGCTGATCGCTTCCCTAATTATATAATACACAATTACTGCTAGTTGGCGCTACCGCGAGACCACACAATCACATAAGAATACTGGGCGGCCATCACCGCGATTGATGAGGGCGGGAAAAATATATTTTCGCAGAGATTTTCCGCTGCCAAAACGCGTCGCACAATAGGCTTAAATATAGCGAAAATAACAAATACACTCTTCATTCAATGTCACATTGATAAATTGCCCAGTCTGGGAGGGACCTATTGAAAACAGTTCGCCTTTTACATACTGCTGTCAAAAAATATATGATCCAACTCAATATTCGTTTAACTACTAGTTTGTTTTTTGTTGTCTTGCTAGGATGCCAGATTAATGCATTGAATCGAAACAACCGTTGATGACAGCCACACAGCCCACCATACAACACCCACCCCACCTAATAAACCTCTTGCCTCTTGCTGGGTAGTCCCAACTATCTTATCTCAGGCATTGATGTTTGTACAATAATGTGCTGCTTCTGAGTTGCAGTGTGCACTTACTTTCGCACAGGATTGACGTTAGATAAGTTACAAATGTAATTGCTGATATATAGCAGAGCAATGTTTGGCTGTTAATTAGTAGCATTAACGATTTGCCAATTATAAGCCGCGCACCACAAAAATCAGGCTGTGTGCATGCATCTCACCACTTTGTCGGTGCCGCTCTGTCGCCCGCAGCAGTAGTCGCAATCATATGAGACCAGAAAACAGCTAGCACCGGCGCCAAATACTCACCAGCTTTTCAACAACAAGATATTTCATCGTTTCACTGTTACGCTCTCATCATTCTCTGCTGTGACCGCTTTGTATAGAATGGCATCATATGGCGTAAAATTCAGTGCAAACAAACGATTATATGGCAATAGAGCAAAGTGGCATAGAATTGCTAGGCAGAATTAAAGTAGTTACTCATTATTTCAATGACCCGTAAATAATCATGTGGTCTTCTGGTTTAAATCAAATATCGCGTTTTAAACTGGCCGTGCCAGCCAAAATAAGTACGGGTTATGAATGCGGAGAGGGAATTAAAAATGACTTCTTGCTCTCAGTCTGTCCATGCCAAATACATCGATATAATTATTGCGTTTTATCGATCCATTCATTACATGTGGAAGGTAGTGTGTCTTAGAATCAGGTCCATTTCGCGAGCATGTTTCTTGTCCCCGTGCTTTGCTTTGTCTCTGAATAATCCCGTGTGGTGTTTCCTGTGCGTGACTCAATATCACCACACCTGGATATTACCAGGTGAGCTACAAATTTGTGGCACCGGAATATGTGCACGAACGAACCGCCCTGTAGTAAAAAAAACTGGATTAATGAGGAGATGATGAAAAGAAATGCTTGCATCGGTTAGCTAATTTCAGAAAGAACAGCTGGTAAGAAATCGAGCTCTATCACGCCAATAACTTATTTGCATTCGTTTGATAAGCGACTAACGAACAGACCAGGTGTGTAATGGAAGTGATTAGCTGTCCTTATATCAAATACCTAATTAATTGCATGGTTCGCACCAAGGGGTTGTGGGCAGTGAAGCGTTCTGAAAACAGATATTCATAAATCCTGCTTCAAATTAGTAGCCTGATGAAGGTGGCAACAGTTTGACGAATGCAGTAAGCCAAAAGAAGTCTTATTGATTACGACAGCATTCCATTAATGGCAATCTATAGAACGTAGAGCTTAACGTACGCGCTCATTGAGCTGGATAATGCCACAACTCTGTACGCGTGCTTCATTAGTGAAGCTTATTTTTGACTCATACTTTACGGCACAACCAATTTTTACCCTTGTAACTGGTATGTCAGCGCTTACCATACCTAACAATCAATAAACAGATGTGTGGTTTGTATCATTGAACTATTGAACCTGCAAATGTTTTCCTTTAAATGACACCCTTACTGATTATGGTAAAATATCATAAGCATGTTATGTCGTTAACGCAAGATTGCAAATTACTTTTTAGTTGCACAAAACTTAGAATTATTCACCATGCATATCCATTAGAGCGTTTTAAGGTAGTTAACGGAGCAGTTTTTGGCATGAACGATACCAAAACCGCAACAAAGTTTGGAGGACATAAGGTTTCAGTGTCTTAAGGTTCAACGTATATTTGCAAGCATGCGCTGGTATATGTGTCTTTTCTTTTGTTGGCATAAAATTAAATCGTAAATGCTGCCCCGATCATGGCTAAAGCCTATTACTTGAAGCTAATTCAAGAGGGAGATTGTTGTCGTGTTTGCTGCATGCTCTTTGTGATACCATTTTTTATTTAATGATCAAATGCGACAGGGAAAAGTTTTGCCGCAAAACTATAATATATTGCATACTCATAGAAAAACGAAGCACATGATTATACTGTTTCTGGTTGATATGTCTTCTTCATTGTGGGGCTATCAAGATGTGGGTTTGAAATAGGATAGTTATATCATAATTCATTTAAAATTTAAGCGAGCGGTTTTGGAACTGCAACTTTAAAATGCGTGATTTTTTCTTTTATAGATTACTTCATTTTTGAACAAACTTGATTTATATCAGTTTGCACTGTAACATCAGTTTCATGGCTCACGCGATTCATCAACAATCACACTGCTAAATTCTATTCGACCTTTCACTGTATAAAGGATACCTGGCATATCGTTCTGTCAGTCAGTCAGTCAGTCGTCGATTGATTATCCGTTGCAGTACTTGACTTTGCATTATCCATCAAAGTGATATGCTTATTCAAAGTGCCGTACTTGACTTTGCATTATCAATCAAAGTGATATGCTTATTCAAAGTGCGACTTAATCGTGTAAAGCAGCGACGTCCTTGACTAAAACATTTCCATTAGTTGAATCATATGTCACTGTGTTCAGCAAAAAGACATTTTTGTCATTATTTGGCAACTACATGGGAATATTGCCAAGAAATATGCCGACAATTTGCCAAATGCTATTTCAATCTTGTTATAATGATAACCATGTTCTCTACTCTTAGCAGCGTAGTATGCCATGCGCTTCGTCTCTTTCCTTTGTAGCCTATCAGGCTGGTGACATACCTTTTATCTGCTTCACATGGCAAACATTGTTCGATATTCGCAGTTGTGTTATTTGTTCCCGCAAAGCTATAACCAACTACGCACACAAAATAACAGACGCACTGGTCAAACCAATAGTGTCATATGAGTGAGTTACGACTATTTACGCGAGGTGCCACTATATCTTCATCGTAAATTGAACAATTATACCGACACAAACTTTATATTTATCGATAACTGTGGTTCGTTGTTACGTAAAAGCCTACCATTCTCTAGGTATGCTTATCCATGGTGGAGAGAAAACTGAAGAGAATAGACGATGTTCTTTTGCTGACGATTGATTGATTATCGGTCTCTTTTATTGGCGATTGCATGTAAACGAGCCACATGATACGTTCCACCTAGCATACAATGCTAAGGGTTCATCGATGTGTAAGTAAATTTTGCATTACCTATGGGCATATCTGTATCATTATAGCTATGCCGATCCCTTCATCTTCCTTCCTCTTTATCAACCTTGGTATGATCAACAATGGCTGCGTCATATTGAAATGCTCCTGTAACTGTTGTTTTTGCTGTCGTGCAGTGAGAGCCTTTATATTTACATATACATATGCTGATTTATATTTATATTTTTTTCTAGGACTCCATCATGACTGAAACTATATAAATAGCCTTGTTCTTTTTTTCCTCTTACAGCCTTCTTCGATTACTTATATCCCCTGATCAATCATAAAATCCGCTGTTACATCCACGTCATGGTTCAATTGATTCATCATCAGTCGCAGTGTCGCATGAAAGTCGACTTTTTAATAGGAATAGTATACCTGGCGCCTAGTTCTGCCAAAGAGACTACAATTGACGATCCGCTGGTCTTTATGCAGCTGATTACTACAGCATACTGGCTTATTTCGACATAACAACCGATCATTCCTATCAACTCAGATAAAACCATCACACGGTATGCGAATTATAGCCATAAATCAAACTAAACTGCAGCAAACATAGACGATAAATCCATTAGGACTATGCAAATATGTACTTTGAATGTTGCTCGTTATCACAATAAATTTTTAAAACATGATTTGCGCATTGCTTTTTACCATTGCCTTACTGTTTTCATGCATGCAAACCATCATATGCTCCTCATTTATTATTCGCAACCATTTTAACTGGAGATCCTCTACACTCACTACCAAGAAAACAGTGACTCAATTGGTTTAATAGGATTATCATATAACACCTGGTACATTGTTGATTTTGTAATTTGAAAGTGTGCCTGCGTGGATGTTTCATCCTACCAAGTTATCAGTATCCTACACTGGCAATTTTGGCATCGTAATAGACACAATTGGCGCATGATATCAAAACATCTGATGGATAATTTATACTCATTTACAAGTCCTGCAATGTTTATGCGACGACAACTCTTGACATTCTAAGTACATTTTCAAGGACGTAGTGCAGTGATGATTTGCAAAATCACATATATTTCCGACCCTGGTGAGAAAACGTGGAATTGATGCAACCCATACATCGTGTTTATGTAAATTAACACTTGGTATAGCATTGTATACAATTCTCAAGGTTTTTCCAAATGATTAGTCTACACGTTCAACATTTTGGCTGGATGGTCTTCTTCTTTCTGAAGATGGATTTCAGTCGTTGTTACTACAGTCATATCGCGGTCGCTTTTACGTTCTCTGCCTGTTGCGCTCTCTGTCTGCGTTGTCACTAATCACATGGAACATTAACTCGCTGCATCGTACGATCGTTGCCTAGAGTCACTAGCCGTGGGTTTTATATATAACTATTCATGTTGCCTAAACATTTGAAATATTGGTCTATTCAACCATCATCGCCAAAGCGATGCATGAATAAGTGATAGTTGAAATAGAATTTGCCATCTCATTTGCGTCAACCAGGCTCAATATCATTCTGAAATCTTTGGTATTTCTAGGGAAATCATATCAAATGGCCTAAACATACCCAAATAATATTCGGTGGTTGAAGCGAAACAGTCAAAACGATGGCACTCATGCTCTATGTATATGTAATTTGCATTGGCCCAGGAATACCAAATAATTTCAGAAACTGTTAACGAAATGAAAATGTATCCCAGTGCAGTAACTTGGCCTTCGATTTAATCTTCCTTGGTAGTACTGGTTTGTAAAGCTGAGTTGAACGACATGGTGTGACATGTGCTCATTAATATCAAGTCTCGATTGGAAATTACATGGAGAATGATTTTGTAGCTACGGTGATTCAGCTACGTATGTCTTGATGAGAGTTGATGTGTCGTAATATACATGTGTTGAGAAAGTAGACAAAAGAAAATGAATGCTGAATGATCCGTACCATCACGCACCATTAAGCTGCAATAGTATTCGGAACGTTACTGCGGTGATATTTGCAAATTCAGACCTATACAGACAGAGGACGACTTTGTTTGTTCTTAATTATTGCAACACCATCATGGGTTCATTGCATACTAATTGTATCATTTTCTTGAATGTATAATGACTGTGATGTATTGCAGCCGTTTCACAAAATCAATTCTGTTGGGGCGCATGGTAGTTGAATTGCAATACAACAAATTATATATGATTCTCCTTGTTCCCTTTATATTCAGCGAATGCCAATGCGGGGAGTTCTAAGCACGCTATAATTACAATATTGCACAGTGGAAGACAATAGTTGTGGAGTTATCAATTATCATTCTAAAGATGTGCTTCACAATATCATTAAAACGTTTCCCCATTGTGATAAGATTCATCAATTTGTCACGTCGTTTCTAGTTTGCTGTAACTGCGAACTGCAAAACGGCTGCTATTAATGACATTGCAGCGTCACATCTGCTATCACCCATGCACCTCGTCAAGGTTACCTCGCTGTTACTTGTACTTTTCTATAAATACATTATTCGTAATCTGGGATATGTTGTACATTGCTCTCTCAGATGCGGAATGGCTGACTCGATAATCGGAAAGTGGAAAATTCCTTTAGATCGCCAGATAGAAATGGCCGTGTTATTGCATAGCTATCAAAGGTGGACCTGGTAGAATATAGCAGTTAACAGCTGATTATTCTGGTATCATTGACCTGTCTCGCTAACGTCAAGTCGTCAAAGCAGTAATACAGAGACTTAACTTCTGCCAGTGATTATTCCCTAGCATTACTTACCTTGAACGAGCATCTCAAAATGAGCTGTTTCATGGATTAAAGAGAACAGAAATCATGCTGTAAGTGAACATTATGTTGACTGGCAAAAAACGTACAATGCGCCATCCTACCACGAGATAGCACCATAATGCATACTGGACAATGTCAACATTCCATTGCTATATTGCTCGCTCAGTGCCATACATTCCCTAATCAGAGAACTTGAATTATATTCCGCTAAGAAGTCAACATCAGTAGTGATACCGTGGCTACTTATAGCATAGGTTGTGGCTACTTACAGAGTGGTCTAATCAATTATTTGGCAATAATCCGGAAACGCTACATGGATATATTACCAGCAATTTTGCTGAATATTGTCCAAACGCTATTATAATCTCGTCATAAAGGTTACCAAGCTCTCTCATCAAAGCTGCTGAGTATGTTCATTCCCACGTCTCTTTCCGTTGTAGCCTAGCTGGCGTCTCCATATATCGTGTAGCGACATACCGTATATCTTCTTCACATGGCCAACTTCTTATTTCTAAATAACAGCGATATGTGATGATTGTCTGTTTGACGTATAATGAGTCTGTTAGCTTGGTTATCTGTATAGATGCCCGACTACGGCTTTACATGTTTTCGGTGCGCGTGATACCTCCAAGTTGAGACAGCGTTCTACGTAAAATATCACATGAATATGCGATATTGAACGTTAATGTGTGTGTCTGAGTTGGGTACACCTCAGGGAACACTTTTTATAGACCCTGGTTCTGTGCACGAACTATTAACAACTTGCGCTATGTAGCCGCAACGCATTAATCATAATGCTGCTTTTCCAATGCATATATGTAGCGCATTCTAAGATGTAACTCATTTGGCGTGATAGTTTATGGTTTGATAATTACCATTAGCAGATCGCCCTTTACAAACGGCGGCGGCATCGTGTGCATGGGACGTTTAATACTTTTATAACACTCTAGTTTGTGACGAATATGAATGTAATCGGTTGACTATATACTGCATTAACGGGACCATTTTGGTTCATTTAATTTATCCAACGATTTAATGGTGCGCATATTGGCTTGTTTCAATGATGTAACCGATCATTCTTATGTTTTAACAACACCGTCACAGAGTATGCGAATTGTTTGCCGCAGAACAAACTATATTGCAGCAAACCGTATTTTATGCATGCATAGCATCATTTGCCCCGCATGTATTATTCACAACCCGTTTGACAGGAGTTATCCATCCTTTCCCAGAAAGCAGTTCCTCGGGTGCTTTAATGGGATTGTCATAAAACACCCGGCGAGTTGTTGAATTTGTAAACAAAAAGGTTGGGTGCTACTTTATTAGCTATTTCGGCCTCGTACTTAACAAAATTAGCGAATTATGTCAAAACGAGTGGGCGTATTTATAAGCCAATGTAAGTAAAATGGTTCGCATCTATTCAAAGCTTAGCATGATACAATCTGTCACTCAATAGAGCTGCATAATTTGGTGCACACAGATGGGAGAATTACAGATGCTTCATCAATCACGAATGTGGCTTGGAGCTGGATATAAACGACTGGCACTGAGATGTTAAGTGTATTCATTTAGTATTCATGCGGTCGTTCTTCATCATCAAACGTGTTGTGCGACCATCATGAAATATACAATAACGGTGCTGTGCGATACCTTCCCTCCGCGTACAAACTATCCAGCATATATATTTGTGTACGGCCAAACCAACAATGATATACCGTGCGTCACATGGGGAAGGATGGGTTCAGAATAGCGAGCCAAGTGGCCTTTTCTTGCACTATTACTGACTTAGTTTAGTTATTAGCGCAGCTACCATACCAGCCATCATATTGCCTGCCTTGTGTACCAATGCGACCTAGTTCCAATGGGAGCGTTACTTGGTCTTATCATTGCTTGGTTGACATTGAGTTTTATTGAAAGTTTGCCTAAATATGTGTACACACTAGTCCTGACAGCACTGGTTCATTCGGATAGAATAATTCATAGGTGCACTGTGCTACCCAGTGTATTGTTTTCTATTTTCTAGGTGTTGTCCAGCACACTAAATTTACCCTAGTATACTGCAAACTTGTTAATCGCACCTCATCTGGAAGAGTAGAATTCTTGAATTTGTTATAATAAAAAAGCAGCTGGAGGCAAATATGCGTGGACAACCGCTACTTTGGTGTGTGCATGTAAACCTATCACAACAAGCGGCCCACTACATAACCGCTATTGCGAAAAGAATGTTGCATGTGAAGTGGTATTCCGGATTAGAGGCTTTTGATTCTTAAAATAAGTTCATACAGGACGGATATCTATTTGACATGCCACTGTACTCTAATTGGTCGATATGACGGCAATGAGTGAATCTTTTTTTTCAGCCATATGCATTTGCTCTGGCCATGTAATATGTTTTTGTGAGCGTCTCAAAACCCTCGTACATTTGGCGCGCTCCATTGGCCACGCCGGCGTGCGTGGACTACATCCTTCTAGAGTGGCGCGCCGTTTGGTTGATTTTTTATACCCAAATTAGATGCGTGCGCAGTGTACTGGCGTATGCCGAATACATCGGGGCTCGGTGAACGGCAAAATCCGGGTCATTAGAAGCAGAAATTGAACATTTTATCAATGGCTGCCAGATGGCACAAAACATGTGCAGAAAATGTCACAAATAAAAGTATGAATCAATAAATTTGTCATTAATGTTCACTCTTAAATTAATTAAGCAGTGATTGATTGTTTTGTTCAATGCCTTGATCGGTTTTTGCTTTGGTGCAACGCGATAAAGCCCCAATCGGTCGAACTTCTAAAGATTGATATTCTTTATAGAGGGCAGACCTGGTAGGAACTGGTTGCAAATTAGCCAGTATTGCATATGTGCTCATATGCATCCAGACAGATCATTTACATTTGTAGCTAAGGATGAGGTAGTGCATCAAGTGCTGGAAATGCTTTTTGGTTAAACAAATGTCGTTGAAAGATGTCTTGTTTCTAATTTTGGCTGTTTTAATCTCTCGGAATACCAGAACTCTTGCTCGGCCGATTATGATCTCGAAAATGTTGTAGTTAGCTTTGCGTCCAGTAAGCGTCGTAGGAAGTGCATGGTCTGACAATAGGGTCGGCCGTTGCATAATTCGCACTCAACTTTCTGAAGATCACAGTTATTAGAACGAAAAAATACACAATCGGTTCGTCGACATCCTCACCTCTGGTTATAATGACACTGCCGCGTTTTCTATTTCATTGTCGGCTTTGAATCATCATCTAGTTGTTGTATTCATCGTTATAGTCGTCTCAGCTTCTATCAGCAAAGAAATAACCTACCTACATCGCCTTATCTTTATTTCAAATTCACCAAAAGCATTGTTTCTAATATCAAAGCACTTCAAGATTCCATTACATGGATATACGCCGTCTCTAAGCTTTCACTTATCTGTGTTTTTCATACAAAAAAAATAACCCCTAGCACAGTCAATGAGCAGCTCACCCTGTTTTAATGTTCGGCAATATGACAGGACAAAAAGTGGTATTTGATTAGGTACACCAAAACCGACATATCATTATACAGAAGGTATAAAATAATGACATTCAGCATTCATCATAATGTGATAATCCATCACTCGTGTGATGTGACCTATTAATGTATTGTGAAGTTAGCTAATCTTACGGAGTGACAACAAAGAACCCATAAATACTTATGCTCAGTCTTAGAGAGACCAATTTAAAACAGTCTGCCTCTCACAACGTCCACGTAGTTATCTAAACTCGATGTCCACGCTGTAGATTGTGATATTATATTGTCAATAACTGTTTGAAGCGCGGTAACTAGCCTAGAGTGTGCAGTGGAAGATATATAGCACTGGCTGGCACCGTTATGGATAAACGTGTTTATAGGGGAACATTTGCCACCCACATGATATTCGTTTGACAGTAGGAATATATGTGATAAGTATCAATTTCAGACAGATTTCTATTGTTGAACTTTATTTTCGTCGACTCAAACTGAAAAACAAATTAAGCGTAGGGTACATGATTAAACATTCGCATAGCATTTTATTAATAATCGGCTGGATCTATTTAGTTTTTCCAGTTCCCGGCTAGTCGTTGCCCCTCGTGAATACAGTGACTGTTTATGGACGGGGAAGGCTTCACTGGAAACAGTTGATGGACGTTGTGAGCTGCAGGCAGTGTCATAAATGTCACTGTCTTGCCAAGGGCGAATAGCTATCAGCCAATAATACAGACGGAACGCAAATGGCGCTCTTGAGGTTAACAGCTATGGGAAATTCTGTTTTGCAGCAAAATCGGCCTCGATAGCACAACAGCAGCCACATAGGAACTAAAAGCCGTCTAAAGCACCGATAGCGCTAGAACCGACCTATTGTTAAGCAATCATACAGTTCCTGTGCATACGTTGTAATGTTTAACACCGTCTAGTTGCCTATTAATATGCTTACCATTTTATGGCATGTTATATTTTGTCCGTTGACATTCGGTTGGCAGTTATTTCTGGCATTAGGCATGGATATAGTCCCTGGAAAAAGCAGTCACTTTTCAGATGTTGTGATTTTAAACCCCGTTCAATGGCAAAATAATATGCTGACCAATTCATGGCATGTTATTTTCTGTCCGAAGTTTCTTCTCTCCTATCTGCTATATTGATTTTATGACTTGACCTTAGTTACATCGCGCCCAATGTAAATATTTATCATGTTTCGATTGGAACAACTCAAGCATAGATTATTCGACCACTCTTATATTAATCAATGAACCAGAGACTATAAATGACAGTGAAGCACACACGCACGGTAAGTCGAAGTCGATAATGAACCAGCAACATGCTGATAAGTGTCTGTCTGTCAAGTGCGGCAAAATTTGTCTCGATCGCTATTCATTACTAATTAAAGTAACATTTTGTCATATTTCTTCATTCATCCGTGGTGAAATAATCAACGTTTATGCCACTTCATCTGATATGGTATTCGTTGGTATCTTCCACATTCAAACACATGCTTTGTGCTGGTATTAGGACTGATTGATAGCTTATCCCAAAGCACTATTAGATTATGTACTAAAATTCAAAAAACAGAATAGTAGAAATGCTAGAAGATAATAAATGGCTTACGGGAAATGAAGTAGTTCTTCTACAGGGGAACCAGCATGATACTGTCCTGTACCTTACACTGAGATACATCGACCCGAGAAACAAACAACTGTTATGAGCATGCATATCAAATCTGGACAGTTTCCATTAAAAATGGATTGTGGCCAGGCGTTGTCTAACACGATATGTGTATTCCTCTATCATCAGAATTAGTGTAGGCTGAGTTATTCCCTTTCTTCAACGGTAGAGGTTAGACAGCCGTGAATATAGTATGTGTGTAGTTTACTTAACACTCACTCTCAAAGCATGATCATGGCGTATAGGATAGGTGGCGCCTCACTGCGGTCGTTGCTGAAAAAGGTAAAACAGCACTTAATTATAGTCAACTGATAATGAACTAGGGTAATTTGAGATAGAAGTTACCACCAAGTGAGACAACAGAAAGTTATTGGAAATCAATTACTCTCGTGGTAACAAAACCATCTGCCCCGACATTTGCCACCTAAAAGGGTACTTTTTTCGAGTTCAAAATTGATACATTCAAGCAGGACAATAAAACACCCATATAGGTCCGCAAAACTGCAAGTCGGTACGCTTTATAGCTCGTTTTATATTATATGGTAGACCATTTCCAGAGCGTTTGCTTATGACTTGGTTATAGCTTGACTATTGCATGGCTGAGCTCATGATGAAAACTAACTAAAGTTAATCTTTTTAAATATATATGATCAGTTTATTTTATAGTATCTGAAAATGTTGATGGTTGTATGTGTCAGGAGTAATCATTTATTGCACCAAAGCTGAGCCACTGGTGATTACGTTTCTTTGTGCGCACTCTGCAAATAGCGTCTGAAACTTTTCAAGCTGGTTTCGTTAGTGTCGAAGATGTCGTTAGTCCAACAATCTAACCTCAGGCTTTGGCAGCAATACAGGACCGGTAGAAAAAAAAGCATTAGCGAAGTCAGCTACCAATGTTTTGCCACATCAACATCTGCTAAAACAGGTCAAGTTATTACTAACAGGTTGGTATAATGTGACAATTCATTTCCTTAACATAAGTTAGGCTCCCTAGGTGCTTTTTAAATCCATTTTACCCATCCTATCCCCATTAATTTATTAACCATGAATATAACTTATGATGATCAGCTTCCAAACATAATGCAATAGCAATTAAATATGTCAGAACAACAATGCTAATGTCCACATGCGCTTATTTCAAGTTGCTTTGCGAGTAACCCTATTACCAAAATAACCTTGCATCATGAAATGATTGGCCCAAGTTTCTGTCGAAGACAAAAATACTGACCTGTGATATTGCATCGTACGAAATATTAGGTTCCAACCTAGCGGTCTAGACGTTATATATTTGCATGCGAAGCACACGCATTACCATTGACTTTTTATAACAAGATGTATTGAGGATCCACGTTATTTTGTGTCGGCTACTGAAAACTGATAAAAACACTGCAGGACTGCTTCCTAGAAAATTAACACGCTCATGAGTCTGTGCCTGGAGGTTTCTGAAAAATCGATCTGATGTCCATGAAAGCCTATTGAATTACACAATTTAAGCACGGAAAAAGTGCGTTCGTAATGACAAAATTTGAAGATACCGATTAACAAATAGATTTGACGCATTTTATGATCCACGTAAAATTACCTAGAATAAAAACGGTCGTGTAAATTATGAATGCTAAACCACAATCACCAGCGTACATCAATGTCGCTGCTGATTCTCCTTCGCAGGCTTTCATGGATAGCTCAGGCACTCATTGGAATATCTTTTCCAATATTTGGACGAGTAGCTACTGTCCCCACACAAGACCGTTAGTTCAAATTACAAAATATTTCTATACGGTATCTACCACCACACATGTTGCGCATAACAAAAAAAAGTTCATATAGAATCATTGGAATCGCTAGCTACAATAACGGACCGTCTTGGTTTTGTAGCTAACGGAATACGTTGGGTTCGTTAAAAAACCTGTTAAACACCACACACGGTCATTAAAACCGATTAAATAAAACGAGTTTCAAAACAATGTATGATTCATTTGAAACAATACATGCAGCTTCCTTGGGGCTCATTTAATGTCGAGAGATTAATTAAGCAAAGCTAAGCGGGTCCTTTCACCGAAATGGAAGATGAAAAGCAACTGGCGCTCTCTGAATAAACTACCAGTTGTTTGAACTATGTGTTGCATATGAGTAGCCAGTCTGTCATGCCGTAGCAAAGCAACAGAAACAAACTGCTTTGGTAAGAGTCAAAACATTATCTTAATAACATGCGAAAATATATACAACTTATTTCTTCAAGAGGTTTAGCCCACTCGCTCTATCATTTTTCTACTTTAACTCGGGCCATTCGTTGGCTCGTTTCCACGCAAAGGTCATTTTTATCCCATTGATGTATGACGGTAAAGATAATCCTGTGGTCATGTTGATAAACAAGTTTAAAGGGAAACTTAAAATGACAATAGATTGTCCCTACCTACCGCAAATAGCGAAACCTTCAAGTTTTACGTTGTGCAGTGAGCTCATTCCAGTTTCAATAGTTCGGTAAATACCACGATATAGAAATCGGCCTAGCGTGTATTTATTTGTCTGCCTTCGGAACATGCCATTTGTGCCCCAATTATTACTTTCTACATTATTTAAGGCTACATTGTGTTTGACTTTGTGGTATAACTATCCCATTGTTTTTCACATACCTGTGATATGTAATCCCTAATCAACGCATGGTTTACATATGCGCCCTATCACAGCTTTAGCGTCCCATGCTCTTCTTCATAGAACCACCGAGAAACCAGTGCAAAGAACAATTGGCTCAGGAAAGCTGACGAGTGTACATTGTAATACACATCTAAATTAGTTAAAGCGGCCGTTGGCAGAAGCATCAAGCGTTTGTGGATAATTAGGAAGAGGGAGATTCTGTATGTTGATTTCATCAGAGATCAGTTTGTTTACCTATGTCTGTCTGGTCTGGTTTTGTGAACAAAGCTGCTTGCAAAGGGTTCTTTACGTGGCAGTAATAGCTTTATTGTAACTTTACGTCCACTTTACGTCCACGATAATATCTGAGTTATTTACATTAATGATAACATAGGACAGCCTTTTGAACAGCATCGGTTAAATACTGCATCGTTATACCGAAACACTTGCATGAGTCACAATAGCAGTATCACTAGTTAGAAGCGCATTGACAATGCCATTAGCTACCCACTTCATGTGTTTCCTTTTGGGCGATTCCAGGAATATTCATCCCTAGTGTTGTACTGTCAGTGTGTTTTATGAAAAGTTATATGACACAGGGTCACAGGCATATTTCCACGCACCTGCATCGCTGCATGTTCACTATAATACATGCATGTATAGGATGAAAATTAGGTAATGCTAGTTAAGCGTTATTATTGTTCATGCCGGAGACACACGATAGGAAAGTTTCTACGCAAAGCACATTAGCAAATTACATACGTACTATTTAGTACCTTTGTTAAAGCTTATAAATCCTCTCGAGTTCGGCGTATTGATAGACGATTATTTTCATCATCTTATAATATGTCTATTTTATTAAAATAGGGGAAGTACAATCAACAGGTTTATTCCTCTCCAAATGCAGTTCAGTTACGCCGGTGGTTTTCTGTACAAATGATATAATATTCACATCACCATCCTTGGCTGGGATGTCTGGACGACCATATAATTTGTTAAGCTAGCGCTGGCTCTAGCCACTGTCTTAGTTTATGGTTCACATATATATAACCACCCAGTATTTTTATTCCATGGAATGTCTCACCAACTGTTTTCTGAGAACTATACATTTGCTGCTACTGAGTTTAAGTACGCACTAGATCAAGTACAGGATTAACATTAAGTAAGTTACAAATGTGAATGCAGATGAATAGCAGAACAATGTATGAGTGTTTATCAATAAAATAGACGATTGTCAGGCATAAACTGCACACAGCAAAACATCATGCAGTGCGCATCTTTAACTGCACACAGCAAAATCCGTTGATCAGACAACCGCTAACACCCATTGCCAATTATTCTCCACTTATTCGAGAGCAAGACATTACATCCTTTCACTTTTACGCTCTCACCATACTTGCTGGCATCATATGATGTGTTTTTCAATGCGAACAAACAAATAAATGACAAAACGGCAACTGAGCGTGTGTCAGAATAGGTAGGTAGAATCAAGCTGCTCCGGATACAATACTTCAATAAGCTGCAAACAATATTGCGGTGTTCAAGTAATATCAAATAGCACGTTTGAATCTGCTTCCGTTGGATATTGAGTATGAATTCATAGTGGAAGATTAGTTTGTGATTACTCCTGGCTCTCGGTGCCTATTGATTCATTATGACACATATTTTTAAAAAGTCGCGATGGCTTTCAGGAAATGACTGCATTTTCTTGAGTATTGCGATTGGCTGCGCTTATAGACCGTGCAGTCAATTAGGTTGCCCTAGAAGCAAAAGATGAAGCGTTGTTTTGGGTGGTTGTGTTGTTTAGGTTTTACAGAAAAGTTGTAAGATGTAGTAAATAATATCGTCATATGCGAGAGCAACTGACGAGTTTGTGTGACGAGTCAATGGCAAATACATGGATATAAATCAATGCGTTTGATCGAAGGATCATGAAATGATGGCTTTGCTTACCTAATTGTCGCAGAATCAGGTCCATTTGACGGGCATGTTTCCCGTCAGCGTGCATCGTATTACCTCACTGCATCAGCGGCTCTTGATAGTCCCATGTGGTGTTTCCTGTACGTGACTCAGTATCACCATACCTGGAGATGACCAAGTGTAATTTAAAGTAGCAGTCACGGAACATGTAGATGAATTAACCGACCTGTAACTGGCATAGCGTATAGAATCTACAGGTGCAGCTAATCCATGCAGCCGCAGCCACAGACAACACGAAGACCTAACCTATCACGAGGCAGTTTCCTGGAGATAATTGTGCTTGACTGACCGCATAAACAAAAAGCTTAGTAGGAATAGTGCACCTAGAAGTTAAAGGATCAAACCGAAGCGTCAGCTGTGACGGTAGAGTTGTCTGCTTGTGCTGATTTGCTAGCTAGCTGGAATGCACAACACCAGGTATCGAACGATTGCATGTGATTAGTGTGTCAACTATCGTAATGCAAATCAAACAAAACGTGTTCTCAGCAGAAATCTCTGTTGTGTGTATCGGCCACACACAACCGTTACTACTTTATGAAAAGCACGCCTACACAGTGTCAAAACATTTCAGCTGTAGCGCTCATGATTCTACGTCCGGCATTAACGGAACGCTGCCGATATCAATACACCTTTTTTTGGCTTGTCGCATTCAGAAAATGGTCGTCATCAGTATATTTCTTAATTATATTATGGCAAAAAAACATATGTACGTTCTGGCATGATGCAACGAGGGCATTAATTTCTCCACCCTCATCATCGGATATGAGGCGGATAGTTTCACGTATATATGTTTTACTAGCCATAATATAATTAAGAAATATGCAGATGACGACCATTTTCCGAATGCAATTAGCCAAAAAAAGGTGTTATTGATATCGGCAGCGTTCCAGGTTTATGTTTTACTGGCCATAATATAATTAATTACAGCAGTGTAATGCAGTGTAATACATATTTGGCAATGTCAGCACGCCATTGCTCGCTCAGTGCCATACATGCCCTTATCCAAATTTTCAACATAAATAGTGATTCAGTGGCTATATATAACTCATGTTTGCTGTCATCGATTGTTGTGCCAATAATAACAAGAACTGAACCAGGCGCCCTCCCTGAGTGACTCACATCCACACGAATCCGTTTACAATCCAATAAATTCTCCGCTATTCGTTGGATATGTTTGTCGCGTCAACATGCGTCACAATTCTATTATATGGTTGATGCAGTAAAACCCTGGGTCTCGGCATATCTCATTACATACCCGTCTGGGCGCATAATCTCCTGTTCCTATCAAATGCTGCATGATTGATTGCCAAGAGCATCGTACCTTTTGATCGTATACTTTTTTGACCTACCTGACCTGCTCGTGGCCTTAATGCATTTCGGCACTTGTATCATTGAACTACATAAATTGAACCTGCAAGTGCTTTTCTCCGGATCACACACTTACTGCTTATGGTGAAATACATGTCGGTACAGTTAGTATGCAAATTCGTTTATTAATAGCACAAATCTGTGAAACATCAACCATGTATGTCCATCTAAGAGTTTGAGGTAGTTTACAGAGCAGTTGTTCGCATTAACGAGACAGAACACGAAACAACGCTTTTAAGACATGAGTGTCCTAAGGATCACCGTAAATTTGCAAGCATGCGATGATGTATGTGTCTTATCCATTGTTGGCGAAAAAATTATCGTATATGCTGTCCCGGTCATGGCTAATGCCGAATACCTGAAGCTAGTTCAAGAGGCAGATTGTTGTCGTGTTAGTGACATGCTCTTCATTATATTTCTCTTTATTTGAAAAGTAAATGCGAATGAGAAATGTTTTGTCCTTCATTATGCTATATTAAACGAAGAACATTTTTTTTACTCTATCTGCTGGATATGTGTAATAGATGGCTGGGCTATCAAGACCTGAAATTAAAATAGATAACATGCCGGTAAGATCAAAATTCGCTTCACATGTAAGCGAGCGTTTTTGGGACTGCAACATTGCTGGAAATCTGGCGCACGTTACTTGGCTAAAACTGCGTGATTTAACTCTTACAGAATTCTTCATTTCTAAAAAACGCAGATTTATCATCGTGTTCTCTGTTTCAACAACCCAAAGCTCATTCGATGCATCAACGATCACACTGCCATAAACATTTTGACCTTTCTCTGGATAAAGTATACAACCACCTAGATCTGTCAGCCAGCCGTCGATTAAATATCCGCTGCCGTATTTGACCTCGTATTATTCGCTAGAGTGATATACTTATTCATGATGTGAACCAGCGACGTCATCGCCAAAAACATTTTTTGGGCATAGTACATGTCTCTGTAGGTCAGCCGAACAAACAACACTTGCAAACAGTAGTCTAATCAATAACGTGGCAATAATTGGGAAACACGACATGGAAATATTTCAAACAATTACGCTGACCATTTGCAAAATGCTATTATAATCTCGTCATAAAGGTAACCATTTACTCTTGTCTACGCTGCTGAGTATGTTCAGTGCCTCGTCTCTTGCCGTTGTAGCCTAGCTGGCATCTCTTTATATCCTGTGGCGGCGACACACCGTTTATCGCCTTCACATGCCAAACTTCTTATTTTCTAAATAAACGTTCTTTATAATGTTAAAGCCGATTATTCTATTTGTATGCTTTTCTATGGTGGAAGGAAAACTGAAGAGAATAGACGATGTTCTCCAGCTGACAAATGATTGATTATCTTTCTCTTTTATTGGTGATAGCATGTTAATGAGCCACATGATACGTTCCGCCTAGCAGACAATTCCGATGTTAGATATCCACTGATCGATCATATTACCCGCTGTAACACCCACGCCATGGTTAAATCAATCCATCAGCAGTCACACTGTCTAAAGTATTTGGATACCTGGCGCCTCGTACTGTCAGAGATCGACGATCCCCTGCCACATCTGACCTTGCATGAGCGATATGAATATTGAGTCCCGGAGGCGTGACTTTATTCTCTAAGCAAGCAATACGTGATGCTTGGCTGAGGTAGTCAGGGATATTTTGGTTATTGCGAAGATTGTGTTTGATCGAATACCTGATGACGCAGAGAAGTTTGCTGACTCTCAAGCGAATGGGTTTCGTGAGTGTCAAATCAGTCGGCAGTAAACAAAGATCTCAAATACCAGGTTTTCCTCATCAATATGGGTCGTATCCCCCCGACCTTATCGTTCTGCCACAAGCTATGCATCCTGGCTTATATCTCAGCACAGCGTAAGACCATATACGCCACATTTGTTGACGTATAATGAGTCGGTTGGCATGTTTACCTGTGCAGATGATCGACTACAGCTTGACCTGTACATTTTGGTGTGCGTGATGCTTCCAACGTGAGACAGTGATCTACATAATATAACATATAAATTTGCGATATAGAAAGTTAGTGTGTGAGTGTGTGTGTGTGTGTGTGTGTGTGTGTGTGTGTGTGTGTGTGTGTGTGAGACGGAAATAACTCAATGGACACTTGATATAGACCCTGGTTCAGTGTAAGAACAATAAATAAAATTGCATTATGTAGTCTCAACGCATTAATCATAATGCTGAATATCCAAAGCGTATTTGTAGGGATTCTAAGATGTAACTAAAAATTTGGCGTGATAGCATGTGATTTGATAATTACTAGAGCGGACATCATCTCTAAAAAATGCCATTTTCGGCGGCATCGTGTATGTACATTTAATGCAATGTTAACATCCTTGTCTGTGACATTCAAGTGTGGCAATCATGCCCCCCATTTACCACCAACATATTTATACGAATTGAAAGACTATCTTCTAAAGTGATTCCCTGATTCAAGGTACGAAATAAATTATTCATATATCAGGAATGATATATCTGAACGCCTCCAAGCTTTCGGAATCTCGTAAAGACATATTAAACAATCGTCGGACTTACTTCATTCTTGATACATTTTTATTCTGAGTTACCGGTCTTAGAAGCTCAAGGCTAACACGCAGCTTGGGAAAATCTTCTCCCATGGCTCGTTTGCACAACAACAGCATAACATTGAACGTGGGCCCATCCAGCTCACTGAATTGCGGTTAAATCCATATAGATGTGCTTTGCAGGGACACTTTTATGCGCCATGGACCGTATGGTGCAATGAATATTTATCTAAAGGAATCATAATATTGAAAAACTGGCGCATTAACCAATGCTCCAAATTTCAGTAACATAAATGCGTAATCACCTGTAGCTTAGCAACTATAAAAGCTGCATGGTATATTGCCCCATAAGTTCTAGTATTTACAGGCTATATTTGGTAAATTCAAACGACAGATGACTGATCATCATGATCGTATATGGTAGAATCATATCGCTTGGCAAAGTGCTGTTATACGCGTCAGAGGCCGATGATGTATGTTTCCTTATATATACATACGCTGGCCGTATTTGGCAGTTGGAATTGCAAGGAAAGCGACAGGTAATCATCTGTAGGCGATAGCATTTGATAGAGAAATGTTTTGTGATCATTATTGCTCTGCTGCATCTACATTGTGATCGGATATACGATTGACCCTGATTTTACTCAGCGTACACGCATGAATCGTATAGTAATTAGTCACGGATTATACCTCGATCACCAGTATCTCAACCATGACGAACCGTTTGCCTTCAAACCAGTAATGTTTATTATGCGGCAAAAAGGGCATTAATTCGAAATCATTGAATGCACAGTTTATCATTCAGAATGAACACGCAGTGGCTGGTCAATCTATGTAAATGTTAGGGGTATGCCTTTGATGCAAGATCTCGCAACAAGTTTTTTTTAAGTGCAAACGTGTATCGCATAGGGATGTTAAACATCAAACTGCAAGGAGCCAAATTTAATTCCTATTTTTTTAGCTATAAAGCTGCCACTTTCTAAGTCATTTCACATTAGGACATTTTAACTGCAGGCAGTTGCGCCAAAGGGAGAATAACCATCAGCTAATGTAGTATACGTTAAGTAAAGTTCGCTCTTGGGGTAAGCAATTGTGGACTCTAGGTTGTGAGTCTTATTTATGTTTGATAAACGCCGCTTGTCCATACTTTTCACATCATATTTTGTTTTGGAAAAAGGCTCACCGTCACATCGAAAAATAAACAATTTACACCAATTTCTCTAATAAGATTATAATCCCGATGCACGGTGTTTTTATTCCGTTACATATCATCCCGATATACAACTCATTACCTTCCGTCTCATCTCGCGAGAGAGAAGGATCACAGGCGCCTATTGCTGTTTTGAAGGCATTGATTGCTGGTCCATTCCAACGCACCCTCTAACTGGATAATGCTATTGAAAAAACAATATTGCTAATGCTTCAAGCTATGAAAAGCTTGAATCTCTATTTTGGCAAACGACAGATGTATATTTTATTACATAGCAATACCGATAGCAAATACCAAAGAGTTGAAAAGTACGCAGAGAGGGCTAACTCCGACTAGTTATGCGCTTAATATGAAATTCGGTGAAATATGTTGCCCTCGCCCATAACATCAACAAAAGCAATAGTAACATTTTATTCGATGTATTTGGGCTAGGATCCTGGCGATTAATGTTATATATATATATGATGTCTTCTGATTTTTCGTTCCCGCATCATTCAGGAAATTTCAGGTGGTTTTAACAGACGCTGTCAGCTTTTTTTAAGTACTTACGGGCACTAGCATAACAGAATACTACCTAAACTTGTGTTTACATTCGCTTTTTACACGTCCTTTCAAAATCCTACCAAGAGATAATTTGTTTAAACAATCTATTCATGCCTCCAAAATAAATTTAATATGCCATGGCTGTTTATTGCAAGCGAAAATGTGTTTAACTAATCCATGTGTGATGTATTAAGTACATTTATGTAGTATTCTGTTATGCGAGTGCCAATAAGATGACAATGGAGATGCTTGTTAGTACCGATAATTGATCCCATTCTAAAATAATGTAAGCGCAGCAGTATAGGCCGAAAGATATGTGCATAAAGCAAGACAAATGACACCCACTGTTATAAGCGACTTTTTGAGTAATTGTCCAGCTGTACATACAACTGTTAAGTGTGTTACTTAAGTTGTCAAGCAGTGCAACCACAACCCTGTGCTGGTACAGTAACGGACCCTTCACAGTCTTGCCTTTAGCCAACTTAAGCAATCACTGCACCTTGATAATCATCCACCATCAAATGGTTATCTTCTGTCTGTAGATGGATTTAAATCAGTGTTAGTACTTCACATCGCAGTCTCTTCTGCTGCCTTTTGTCGGTTGCACTCTTAGTATGCGTAGTCACTGATCACATGGAACATGAGCTCGCACGATCGCTGCCTCGATTCACCAGCAGTGGGTTCTGAATGAATATTCCTAATTTACTTAAAACCAGGTAGTGTTTGTCGCGCAAACGCTTGCCATTCAAATAATCTCCTTAATTATCTACGATACCTGTAAGGCGTATCACCGTCAAAAGTCAATCGATGATTGGTTTGTGAAAATATGGACATAGGTGAAAAAACCACACGGATTCACCCTAGATTACAATCGCTGGCTAACCTTAATGCCTTGGATGGTTTTCGTACGTTAACATATTCTGGAGGATTATGACCTTGGAGTATATTTGCGACGGCGAACAGTGTAGCGATATTTCTCGTAATGGACCGTCATAATAATTGAAATTGCAAAACATCGTGGTCTGGGAATTAAAACTTTTCACGGCTTGTTTGCATGAAATGCTACGCAGGTTTCAAAAACATGCACCGCATTTTGGGCTGATTAAAAGAAACATTATTTTAGGCAGGGTAGCACCACGCACGATGGAAAAACAATTAAAAAGATTCAGAAGCTAACACCAAGTCTGGGGCGTGTTAATAGAAACGTTAAATTGTTTTGGAGCCAACACCATAAATGAGTGTTGTTATAAAACTGCATTATAGATTTTGAAGCAAACATCACGCTTGGGGTATATACGCCAAATAGCTGTCTTGATCAAATGTCTGCTGGCTTGAATCTACTTAGCCTTTGAGGAATCACCATGCACTTAAATGGACGGCGCAAAGTAACTGGTGCTCCTTTAACTACCATTTGCTTGAACACATTTGTATTGTGCGTCGGTCAAAGGTTTGACAGCAAGCGGCTTCTACAAAGCCTGCAATCAGTATCAGTATGAATGCAAATATCTGCCCACTGAAGCCCTATTCGATATGAGGTTTCCTTTCTCCTGATGGCAATTTCCTCTCATGTCATTACCTTTTCTTCCAAGACCTATTGTGTGATTAATTGAAATATTGCATGGAAAATATTGCCCCCGTCACCAGCATCGTGTTAGGGAAGCATTATCAGAGTGACGTGATTGTGCTTGACCTTATGGGATGTTGATAATACCCATCATAATAATAAAAACTGCTGCTCGCTATTGAATGGTTTTGTTCGTAATGTGAAGCTAACTCCAACATGGTGATGTTGCATCATATATGGTATCACTCACCATACATGCTCCTATTATCCAAAATGAACAAGTCATGGCAAAAGATACCTGATTCACTATACAATGGAGATAAACTTAGGGCTGGTGCAAGGATTCATGTGCGCCCTATTGACGTAATGATATAAAAACTTTGCACTGACAGCCTAAAGTGGTACGGATGGTGAGCATGAAAACTTGTATCGGACAGTGCTATTGCATGAGACCGAATATTCAACGATATCCAATGGCTATCAGCGAGCAACATGAGCTTGTCCAGACTACAAATGTTCAGTATCGATTACAGAAGGGAATGTGATTGTATATGTCCCGGATCTTAATATAATTGATGGCATTCAATAGTTAAGAAATGTTATTGGCGTATCACATCTGAGATCACTTTTGGTTTATACATGAAATTATCATAAAAACTACAAATATGAGTGTATCAGGCGTTAACGGTAGAGACATCGGAATCATTCCCAGGAGAACGTTAGCATACTTTGGGTAACTGCTATTTTGATGCCGAGCACGATAATTCAGGAAACATCCAGCACATTCACAATATTCCTTGTATGCCATTTTATTAGTATCTTTTAAATCTGTGTCAGCACTAATTTATAATACCCGACAGAAGGATATATCAAGGCTGAACTTGAAACCCCCAAATTGACAGCTCATTGCATAAGTGCCGCACGAGGATATATACACAAACTATGTCACGTTGCCTTCCAACCTCGACATTTAAGACTGACGATATGGCTTGTCATTAACCTTGAGCATTTGGGAATATATCTGGTTAACCCAGCCTCGTTTTGTAACAAATAATCAGCATACAAATCAGAGTTCCACCTTTGCATTTGGGTCTATTCTTTGCATTTTCACGATGAATACTATGCATAAGTCACAGGCTGCTGGAGGGTTTTATCCATAGCAGCAATAGCTTACACTACGAAGTCACTTTGATTCAGATGAGTTGTTTGTACCTCCTGACAGTCGTAACGCCTTCTCACAGGTGGCGCCCATCAAGATGCGCCACTACCCTACCCAAAGGCTGAATATTGCAGAATGTGTTGATGGAGCCTTATTTCTACCAGAGACTTAACTATTAGTGCATTAATGTGAGATCGTGGGTCAACATCCAGCGGTCAGATTGCGCATGTTTTGATAATGAGAGACGATATGACTGATACTGTATAGGCCCTTTAATCCATAATTTGACTTAAATCGCATTGATTGCATTCTACATTATCGTAATCGTACAACTACGGACCTATTTCATTATCCCAACTACAAGATTATTGCATATTCTCAAATGCGAACAAAGTCTATCACTGTCAAATATCATTATTATATGGTTATTTGATTCAAAGATATTGCCTCTGTTCGAGTACGCCCCTAACCCACGCAAACATAGTTTACAATGTTTGATGGTAACTTTACACTGCACTCTGCTCTAGTACTTTGTGAAAGGTAGACCATATAAAGATAATTGTTATCGATTTCGCCATGCTGCTTGACATGCCTCACAAATATAATTTACGTCAGCTGTTCCATTGCATGAAACAACTTTGTTTGCTAACAAATGCGCCCACTTTCAAAATGCTATGCATATACGACCTGCAGAAAATATTCGATGGTAACCAAACACTGCACTCTGCTCTAGTACTGTTTGAGAGTAGACCATATAAAGATAATTGTTACCGATTTCACCATGCTGCTAGATATGCATTGTGTGACGTATCGTGCATTTAAGAAGTGACATTAATTTCTTGCTTCACATGACAACAATAATTTTGTGATTGGAACAGTTTATGACAAACCATCATCAGCAATAAGTGTGTTTGTCCTACTAGGCTATTTTAACGGCGAAAGGTTAACTAGCGGCCTGTTTTGAGAGCTTGAGCTGCTTATTATATTAGCGTAACTTTGCAATACGCCATCATATCCTTTGCAATAACCAGCATTTCATGGAGAGTATCATTTGTCTTTGTTAGCTGTAAGTCAAGGCCGAAATAATTTATAATGAAATATATGATGCTACAGTTTTCAGAAAACATCGACTGACCTAGTGGATATCATTTCATTAATGCAGTGTGTAAATACTTTGCATAAATAAATACCATAACATTGGCTTCATGTTTGATGAGTTGCTTCTAAATATTTGTAAGCACCAGTCAAGCATAAACAGCTCAACTTTCTTTGAACATTTAAACCTTGGAAAGTTAAGTATGTTACTGGGAACTTTTCGGCATCCGTATGATTGCCACGTGCATAATACAGGCTGATGTGTTAGTATTGTATACTATATAAATGACAATGCTTTAAAAACGCTGTAACACCCACGTCATGGTTAAATCCATCCATCAACAGTCACAATGTCACAAGCCAGTGGACTATCTGGTTGGAAATAGGATTCCCGGCGCCTCGTTCTGTCAGAGAGACGGCGATTGACGATCCGCTGCTACATCTGACCTTATAGGAGAGCAAGTAACAGGAATAAATATTTTTGAACCCCTGAGGCGTTATTTTATTCTTTAAGCCAGCGACGCTTGGATGAGATTATAAGGGAAATTGTGGTTATTGCGAGAATTGGATATGATCGAATACCCAACGATGCTCAGAAAAATAGAGTGCTGGCTCTTAAGTTAATGGGTTTCGTGAGTGTCAAATAAATCGTCAGCAGACAAAAATCCCTAATGCTTGGTTTTCCTCTTAAATGTGCATCGTATCCCTCTGAGTTATCTTTCTGTCACAAACCTTGCATTCTGCATATCTCCGCACAGCGTAGGACAATGGACGCCAAAATTGTTGACGTATAATTAGTCTGTTGGCATGGTTACCTGTGTAGATGATAAACTGCATTATGACATGTACGTTTCAGTGTTCGTGATATATCACAAACATATGCTATATTGGACGTAAGTATGTAGTATGTATATGAACAAAACGCAATAACACTTGGTATAGGCAGTGGTACAGTGTAAGACCAGTGAACAACTTGCGCTAGGTAGTCTTAACGCATTTATTATAATGCTGCTTATCCAAACAAAACATGTCTACATCGTATATGGGCACACCGAGCTCGCTGAATTGCATTTTAATCTGGAATGACGTTGCAGAGACGTTTAATGCGACATGGATCGTATGTTGCAATAAATATGGATTTATCTCCTGGAATCATAATATGTACCAAGGGGCGCCTTCGTAACATTACCACGTAATAACCTGTAGCCAAGCGACTATAAACCCCCATTTGTTGCCCCATAAGATTTTGTATTCACAGGGTAGATTTGGCTAATTCAAACGACAGATTACTAATCATCATGGTCGTAGATGGTTGAACAACGACAACGTTAATCGTTTGGAAAATTGCTAGCATTCATTGCAGCCATATTACTTCTTTAGCAGTATACCAACTGCAATGCTGCGTCAGAGGCTATAGATTTACGTATCCATGTATATGCACTAGTTTAGCTTCAGTCATATTTACACCGATTTCCGAAAAGGCGCCCGGGCGACTTTTTTGGGCCAAAATCACTTGGCAAGCCGGGAACACCTGGAGATTATTGGTCACTGTCGGCCGAATTTCCGACAACCCACGGGTGATAGAAGTTGATAAAAGTTGCAGATGTATCCCCGATTTGTCTGTCACATATTCATCGGTGCCTACCCTGCAGTCTCCCATGCGTGCACCACTAAGTACGAACCCCATACGTATCATGCACGTCTCACTGCTGGCGGCCGCACGAATATCTTCTGGCTACAGTAATACAGCCGGGTCGTCGTCTGATTAAATCTGGCTTATTGGTAGAGGAGGCCGTGCGGTCCCAGTATCTACTGTGACCATACTCACGGCAAGGACCAGGTGCAGTGACGATTTGAAAAATGAAAGTTATTTCTGACACTCGTGAGGAAACGAGGAATTAATGCCACCCATACTTCACGTATATGTAATTTGGCAGCCATGCAATCACCACGCCTGTATTCGAGCAAGGAAACAACGTTTTGTTATGATATCAATTAGTTTCGGATGCTTGTACCGAAATTGTAATTTATCCACGTGTATAAATTTGGCCTTATGTGGAAACTCCGTCCAACGACACGAAAGTCGCGTACTCTGTCAACCGAATTTGTCGAGGTCTCCATCATTGCCTTGCATCTGTTTGCCAGTTATCATCTGCTCCCGATCTATTATTTATGACCTCTTGGTAAGGTGATTCCTTTTTCATTCCCACGGGAAAAGTTCTCTTACCATAAGTCTATGTTTAATGTGACTGGCGTATACAACATTGTGTGTCTGTCTCTGAAACCAACAGCATGACAAGCTTGCCGTTCACGCAAGTTGTGTTTTCTGAGCTTGATTAATTATGCTATGTTCTTGTTATAGCGAAAGCACGTGGCATTTCTTTTGCTGCTTGTATTGTCAGATCTATGCTGAAAACATGGTGAAGTGGCCGGCCATTCATTATTTCTCTGGTCTTTGTAAACCGTTAAGTGGTTTATCCCATCACCAAGGTTTGATTATACTCAGCGTACATGCATGAAGCTTATAGTATTCAGGCACGGATTGTACCTCGATCACCAATATATCAAGTATGACTAACCGTTTCCTATTATCTGTAGTGTTGTGAGCCACATCAAAACGAGCGTGTATTCTATATCAATGAGTGCACAATCTATCATTCGATATAAACACACAGTGGCTGGTCAATCTATATAAACGTTAGGGGTATGCAATTTATGCAAGATCACGTGAATGGTTTCTTGCAACAGGTCTCTTTTTGGTGCAAGAATGTATTGCATATGGGTCTTAAACATAACACTCTTCGGCATGGAATGCCATTTCTTGTTTTCTGAGATATAAAACTGCCACTTTCTAAGTCATTGCACAATGGTGCATCAGACTCATTAACAAGCTATCTCGGCGATCTACCAGAGAAGAATGACGCCACATGTCATAATGAAATAAACCTACATTGGTATATTCTTAAATATCCCAAAACGACCTTGAGCTTATGCATGCGATATCATATACAGATCCAAACAGCACATCAAAGCGCAGACACATTTAATCTAAGGCAAAGTGATTGCAAATAACGCCGAGTTGGATTACTCCATCAGTCGCCTGTTCAAATCTCGTTTATCTTATAAAAAGCCAGTCAAATAGGCTGCCTATACGAAGGACAAAATATGATACGCAGATTCACAATAAAAGGGAATTAATTACGAGGCAGTAAGTTTAAAACGCGGACGTAGACTTTCGTTTGCAATACATATTGTGTGTCAACCATGCTGCAATACATCTCATATGCTGCAAAGATTAACAGTTTTGATACTAATGTTTCCAGAGAGTTGTTTGTCAAGGCAAATAATGGTGAGATCAACACCTGACCGCGTGAAATGCGTGTTTCGACGGAAATTAATTGTGAAACTTATTTGCATACGCTTCATGTCTCTGAAACCAAGAGCAAGACAAGCTTGCCTTTAACACAAGTTGTGTCTTCTGAGCTTTATTAATTATCTCATGTTCTTGTTAAAGTACAAGCAAGTGGCATTTCGTTTGCGGCTCGCATTGTATGCTGAACACATGGGGAAGTGACTGGCCATTTATTATTTCTCTGGTCTTTGTAAACCAGTAAGTGGTTTACCCCATCACCAAGGTTTGATTATACTCAGCCCACACGCATGAAGCTTATAGTATTCAGGCACGGATTATACCTCGATGGATCGTCATGGATTACACCATGACGTCACGTTTTGGTTGAGTGGATTTGTATTGCCTGAACCTCCAGTTAGTCGATGACACCTTCTCAAATAGCTCATCGTGTATCGCCTCATCAATATGTCTCACTCTCCTACACTATGGTCGATCAACCATTTCCCTGCGAGTGTGTATGATTCATCACCATGCAGCACGGGGTCATGGACATCGTATTCTACCACAAGCCACATTATCGATCGCCTAGAGCCCCACACACTCTCACCAATTAATAATCTGACACAGGGTAACCTACGTACATGTTAACCAACAATGATTTACCGTCCGCCACTTGGGGAAGGATTGGTTCAGAATAGCGAGGTCACGTGGCCTCCTCTTGCATTATTAGTGACCTAGTTGATGTTTAGCGCCGCTACCAGACCCGCCATTATATTGCCTGCCATGTGCGACAATACGACCTAGTTCCAATGGGACCATAACTTGCTTTTGTTACTGCGTGGAAGATGTATACGCTCCAGTCAGACTTTAACAGCATTGCTGTACTCGAATACCATAATTCATAGATGCGATGTGCTACCCATCGAAGTTTTGTTTAACTTCTCAGTGTTTATAAGCACCCTGAATTGCCCCGAGCATACTGCAGTCTAGCTTATGGCGCGTCATCCGAAAGAATAGAATTCTTGAATTTGTTATGAGCAAAAAGCTAATGGTGGCTAATATGAAACCGTTACCGTCGTGTGTGCATGTTTTTTTGTCACATCAGGCAGAAGTTACATTATTCAGCGGCAATCTATAAACTTCAGTCTGCTACATAGCCACTATTGTGATCAGCATATTGCATGTGAAGTGGTATTCCAGACGAGAGGCTTTTAATTCTTAAAACACAGGATGTGTACTTTACATGCTTCTTCTCTCTGTTGGTGAATGTGACTACAACGAGTGAATCTACCTTTCAGCCATATGAGTTTTCTCTGGCCATGTAATATGATTTTGCAAGCGACCCCTATCCCTCTAAGATAAGCCGCACTCTATTGGTCACGCTGGCGTACGCTGAATGCACCAATCTTGAGGCGCGCGCGGGGTGGTTGATTTTTTTTATTCCTACAGTAGTTGCGTTTACACGTACCGGCGTATGCCGAATGCGTTTTAGCTTGGGAATCCCGGGTCATTAGAAGCAGAAATTGACCATTTTATTACTGATCGCTGAACGGCACAATACATGGGCCGAAAACGTCACAAATAAACGCATGTCGTTCACGGCGATCAGCTCGCACCATCCACGTTACCGGCTGGAATAAGGCGTACGCTGGGGTACACCAATCGAGCCCACGTTCTCAGGTGTTAAAAAGTAAACATCAAATGAGAGGTCGACAATTAATTGTTTTATATATTTTTGCTAGTATTTGGGCTCTCATGTGGTACGGACATTAGCCTAAAATGTTGCTTTGCTTGAGACACTTTTGCACCTAGGTTTCTAAAATACAACAGGCATACTCTTTGCCGACAAAACTTTCCTAGACACATGGCTAACTCTTTCAATTATGTGTTAAATAAACTAATAGGTCTAGATCGCAAGGCTGTGTCTGCTGAAACAGTGTCACCATCATTCTTGTAATGTTCAACATTCAATGCATTGCTTTTTGACTCCTGTATAACGGGTGCCTGTGGTTGGGCAACATCGCTTATACTAGGTAACAAGAAATGCTAACTGCCGCTGTGTACCTTCAACTAGACATATATTGATCTATTAACAGCAAGTGAAAAGTCCTGATCAGCGCGCGCATCACACAACAAGATTTATGCCAAAATAATTATACTTAAGTGTCAATACCCTAGCTATCTTAAACTCGATGTGGGTGTAATGTTCACGTCTTGAATATATCAGTGATAGATTGATTTGTTTAATGCCTAGATCTGTGTATTACATTTCAGTACGAAGAAATGCACTATTGGTCGTTTTGATTTATTCTGATGACTAGAATAATCGATATCTATTCACCTTCTTATTGTAAAGAGCGGCAGATTCACCTCTCGTAATAATGACACTGCCGCGTCTTCCATTTTATATAAATATTTCAAAAGTCGGTCTTGAATCATCTAATAGTTTTATTGATCTGCCGATTCTGATCCCGAAATTGTTATACTGTAACTTTGGTTCAATACACCAACGTAAGAAACGCATGGTATGACAAAGGGTTGGCAGTTGCTGAATTCTCACTTAACTTTGTGAACATCACAGTTATTGGATAAGATAATGATTTCCATACACTGATATACGCCGTTACTATGCTATCACTTATATGTGTTTACATACAAAAATTCCTCCGGTACGGTCAATAAGCAGCTCACCCTGTTTTAATGCTGAGCAATATGACAGGGAAGGTTGCAACTAAAAGTGATATTGGATTAAAGACATTACAACCGACATATTATTATGAAGATTGTGTGAAATAATGATCTTCAGCATTCATCACAATGTGATAATCAATCACTCGTGTGATTTGACATATTTATATCTTGTAAAGTTAAGTAATCTATCGGAATGGCAACAAAGAGCACATTAATACTTATTCTATTGAGAGCTAAGGGAGCGTTGTACGCCTGATATTAATACGCATTCCATGAATTCCATTCTCGCCCATAAAGCTGCCACTCACAGAGTTATCGGACGCTGGTGGATCGGCATCATGGGCTAGCTATTTTTGTTTCTACTAGTCACGTAAAGCATAACTTGTCACCAAATAAACAAACCGGATTGGCTTCTTATAATTATATAAAGACGACCAGGATATACCGCCTTATTTCCTATGCTGTCATTCCAACGATAGCACTTCTAATGCAACCATAGCCTTTAACTTCCCATTTTAAATGCTTGGTAGACTTCCTCTGACTTACCATTGGCGCTGTTGTATCTAAACCATAGGATTACAAGTTGCAAACGCTGCAATGTTGTAACTGCTCTACCTGCCAGAACACACTAATAACGCATTGCTTTTTCAAAGGACTTCTCCCTTCCAACATGCAGTGTATTTGCGGCAAAAACAAACGATACCGATAATGATAACGCATTTATTTCATTATCGACCAGACGTTATGCAGCATAACCGAATGGGATAATGTTTAAATTTTAGTTGAAAGTAGCATGGAATCGAACCGCAGGATATATTGCAGTCACAAAATGTACCCTGTAAAGCAGTCCTTAACCGTAAGAGCTTAACTCACTGTTGCTATTGTTGCAATCATTCGTAGCAGTCAAACTTTGACATAATTGCATTCCGTCCCTCAGCAGTGCAGTGCGGGATAGCGGACAGTTTGCTTTTAAAACTGCCAATGCTTGATGGTTCATACATTTGCAGACTATGTACTTATGCGCCAAGCATACAGTTGCTCATGCTAGGTAGTGTATTTGCTGTTATCGTTGCTGTGCATGATAAAAAGACTGCGTTACATCTTGGAAATTATTATAAGAAAGAAACTATATGTGGTTTTCCATTCTGCTTCCTGCATCTATTGATCACGGCGGCGCTGCATTGTCCAGAATTATGGTCGCTGCCACTTAATTATTAGCAGAGGAGGTATATGTGCCTACATACGGTTACTAATTCATGTGGTTCAAACGAATTTTCGGAGAGAATTGTGCATTGTGAACTGCCGAACATATCGCGCTAGGTTATCTGGCGCCATATTCTGTCCGACAACTGACTAATGATTTTCCTCGAGCACAAACGACACTAAATGAGCTTGCAATATGCAAATACTCATTTGATTCTAGATTTATTCTAGTTCTTTGTTTGGGCTATTTACATGATGCAGTGCGATATAGCTTGCACAGGATGCAACTTTAATGGCTTTGATTTGTAGTTCATCGAAGCGCATTTTCTGGCTTTATTCTTGTATCAAAGATCTCTTCCTAATTATTATATGCAGCCTTCTCTGGTTGGCGCTACCGAGAGACAAGGAACCGAACGTGGGAATACCGGGCTGATATCACTGCGATGAGAGCGTAAAGAAATGTCGTTTCCCAGGGCCTTTCTGCTGCCAAAACGCGTCGCACAATAGGCTTAAATATAGCGAATATAACAAGTACACTTTTCATATAATGTCATCTTGATCAATTGCCCAGTTCGGGATAAGCCTACAGAATACATTTTGCCTCTCACAGCGTCCGCGCAGTTTATGAGCTTCGATCTTTCAGATAGTGGTATTAGATTGTCAATAACTGTCTAGAGCGAGGCAACTAGCCTGGCGTGTGCAGCGGAAGATATATAGCACTGGCTTGCACCGATATGCAGATACATGTTATAATGTTAACATTTGCCACCTACATGAAATTCGTTTGAGAGTAGAGTTATATATGATAAGTATCAATTTCCTATTCTGGAACTTCGTTTCGTCGACTGAAACTGAAAAACCAATAAAGCGCAGGATACATGGTTAATCATTCGCGGAGCATTCTCTTATTGTTCTGCTGAATCCATTCATTTGACAGCTCCTAACTAGTCGTTGCCCCTTGCGAATACAGCGAAAGATTAGGGACGCAGAAGCCCTCAGTGTAAACAGTTGATGGACGTTGTGAACTGCAGGCAGTGTCGTAAATGTCAATGTCTTGCAAAGGACAAAGAACAACCAATAGCGAATAAAACAGACGGAACGGAAATGACATTCTTGAGGTTAACAGCTATGGAAAACTCGGTGTTGCAGCGAATTCGGGCTGTGATAGATCAACCGCGGCCACACAGGAACAAAACGTCGTCTATAGAGCTCCATTGGCTCAACAGACTAGACCTACTGTATTTGATATATTAAGGATTTATGTAGTTCCTGTAAAAAGCAGTTGAATCCCGTTCAGTGGCGTAATAATATGCTGACCAATTCACGGTCAATGTAACTATTTGCCCAGTTTCGCGTATATCTTAGCCCGTTCTGGATGAATGTAACACTAAACTCAATTATGGTAGGAACATCTCAAGCATAGGTAATTCGACAAATCTTATATTCATGAATGGACCAAATACTATGAATGGCCGTGAAACACACCTGCACGGAAGTGTTACGCCGATAATGAATCAGCAACAGGCTGATAATTGTTCGGTCTGTCGCGTAAGTGCCACAAAATTCGTCTTGGTCGAAAATCAATACTTATAAAAGTAACATGTTTCCATATTTACTCCTTTCACTCCGATATAACATTGTGACGAGCACTAAAGTAGCAAACATCTAAGCAATGACTATGGACTAACGTAGAAAAATTTAGGCCATTGTCCTCCTAAATAATGCCATAGGATGACCGGGCAATCTTTCACAAGACAATCAAGTTCGTCTCTGAATACAAAAAGCTGCTGTCAAAAACAAATGTATGACAAAACTCAATACTACTTTGTTTTCATTGTGTTGCCGGGATGTCAGGTATTCTAAAAGATGACGGCCGCCTGGACAACGGTACAATATGTGTATGGTTGATAGTACCTATGCCTACTGGCGTGCAGTCGCGATCATAATGGCTGCAGCAGATGTATTAACAGCAGGTTAAAAAATTGGCCAAAATCGGCCAAAAATTACCTAAGTTATCATGCCTCTTATGTTGAAAATCATTATGATTGCAAAGTGATTCATGGGAAATGAAAAATCATAACGTATAAATCATCATTACGTTATAATATATACAATAAGATGAATTAGTGGGCCGATTTTGAAATTTGCCCATGGGCCTCAAGGTTTCCCCATGTATCTACAGGCCTCTTGTTTGTGTAGCACGAGAGGGAAATCATAAGGTACGTTATCATCGTTATGATGTCTAATGGGAACCATCGAAAACCAAGGGTGATAAAGAAGTATTGACTGGCATGGTTTCGTTTGCTGTGTGTTGCATCGATATGCTAATTTTTTTAAAGGACATACATTTTTACAGGGAATTGGACTGGTCCGTATTGCTGCTTGCCGGCTTCACGCAAAGCGAGCTGGCAGCAGCGGCGACCTTTGTGAGACTATCAACCTTAAACATTCATTCAGAAGCCAAACAACATTAAGCAATAAAAAATCCGTATCAACCTATAATTAACAAAATTACTATGGATTTATCAATCATGTTGAGTGTTTAGCTCTTGTTGGCACCTGTTATACTTATGAAATATATGACAAAACAGACCGGCGTGCTAGGCCGCGTGGCGTAGCGGCTCAGTTTTAGACTTCCATGCCAGAGGCCGGTGTTCAAATCCAGTACACGAACATAATTTTTTTTCCCAATTTTCGTGCCACAACAATTATTTCATCTAATTTCAATAGAACACGATTCGTGCTGTCGATGACAACAGCTGAGCAGTTTTTTATGACTATAGAACTGATATTTACGATTTTATTAGCAATCGAAAATTTGACGAAAATTGACTGAGTGAAATTTGTTTTTTCAACTCAACGCGCTTTGAAACCGACGAATATTTTGATAGCATATGTCAACAATCAAAGTTTGGCAATTGTATCAGTTTCAGAAAATGTTAATTTTGTTACGATCGGACGATAATTAGTGAATTTATTGCGAAATAAATAAGTTGAGAGATTGTGGTTGCCGGAAATTTTCGACCTGCTACAATTGCTTTAACAATGCATTATTTACAACTAAGTATAAGTAGAAAAAGTTTACAATTACATTACACTTTCAGAATATCTAAACTGTTTAAAAATGGAACTCTAAAGTACGGACGTATTGAGCATTGAACTTGTGTCATTTTTTGAAAACTTTGATGCTATTGTAACCGGAAGTGACGTCATCGACATTCATGATTTTTTAGTACACGTCTTGGTATGTTGCGGAGAACAGGTGAACCAAATTTTATTACCATCGGACATGTATTGACGATTTTATAGGCGCTCAAAATATTCATGAAACTTATATTGCCATTTGGACCGATACCACTTTTATTCGACCTTAGGCGCTCGGGAAAACCATTGGTTGGATCGCCGTATACGTCATTAGAAAAAGTTTGCAATTTGAATGAGCTACACGATGGTGTAAATTTTGTAACGATCCAGCCATTATTAACGGAGTTATTCGAGGTACTAATTTTTCACTTATTCGATGACCTTGACCTTAGTTTTGGGTCAAGGTCAAAACAAAACCTCTCGGTTCTGCGCCTTATTAGCGCCTAGCGATGGGCGAAGAAAAAATTGGAAAATTTCCAAAATTGCGACCTGTATCGCGGATCACAACAAATGATATCTGATAGGCGCTCAACATATTCATGAAACTTTTGTTGCCATTTGGACCGATAACACTTTTTTTCGACCTTAGGCGCTCGGGAAAACTATTGGTTGGATCGCCGTATAAGTATTTAAAAAAAGTTTACAATTTGAATGAGCTACACGATGGTGTAAAGTTTGTAACGATCCGACCATTATTAACGGAGTTATTCGAGGTACTAGTTTTTCACTTATTCAATGACCCTGACCTTAGTTTTGGGTCAAGGTCAAAACAAAACCTCTCGGTTCTGCGCATCATTGACGCCTAGCGATGGGTGAAGAAAAAATTGGAAAATTTCAAAAACTGCGACCTGTATCGCGAAACAAAAAAAGTGTTAACAAACATATAAACATACATACATACATACATACATACAAACATACAAACCGGGGTGATCGCCATAACTTGGCGTTATGATAACGCCAAGTTAACAAAAGATCGCAGACATTGAAAACTACAGCCTGTGTGAGACGAACCTTACATTTCATGGAAGATGAAAAGCAACTGCCGCTCTCTGAATAAACTACCAGTCGTTTGAACAATGTGTTGCATATGAGTAGCCAGTCTGTCATGTGGAAGAATAGCAACAAAAACAAACTGCTATGGCAAGAGTCAAAACAGTATCTTAATAACATGGAATTATATATACAACTTAACCAGGCATTGCTTACTCAGTTCTCTCACTTTTCGTCCATAACTCGGGCCGTTCGTTGGCTCGTTCCCACGTAAAGGTCACTTTTATCCCACTGACGTTTGACGGCAAATAGAATGCTTTTGACATGTTGATTAACAAATACCAAGAGAAACATAAAAGGCCGATGGTATGTTCTTATCCAACATATGAGCTTTAATAGTATAACGTAAATAACAATACCATCTAAATTGACAGGTTTTACGTTGTGAAGTGAGCTCATTTAAGATTTTAATAGTTGGGTAAATACAACGATCGACAAATTGGTATATATATATATATATATATATATATATATATATATATATATATATATATATATATAGATATATATATATATATATATATATATATATATATATATTTATATATATATATATATATTTATATATATATATATATGCATATATATATGTATATATATACATATATATATATCTATATATATATATGTAAATATTTATATATGTATATATATATATATATATATATGTATATGCATATATATATATATATAGAGAGAGAGAGATTAGATTATATATATATATATATATATGATATATATATAAATATATATATATATGTACATATAGATACTAAATTTAATCTATATACAAATGTTGATATATAGATATTCAGTTTTATATGAGTCTGTATATATGCACATATAATAATATATGCATATACAAATATATTTATATACATATGAATAATTATATATATATATATAAATATATATAAATGATAAATATATATATAATATAAAAATATGCATATATAGATATATAAATAGCTATAAAAACATATCTTTATGTATATATATATATATAGGTATATATATATATACAGATATAGAGATACGATATGAGATACATATGTGCATACATTTACATTTATATATATATATATATATATATATATATATATATAATATATATATATATATTTATATATATATATATATATATATATATATATATATATATATATATATATATATATATGTGTAAATGTAAGTGTAAAAGTATGCATATACGTATCTCTATATCTGTAAAGTGTATAGGGATAGTGCCTCGGCCAGGGTTAACTTAATAGGTGATGGGTTTCGCTGTGCGGCAGAACTTTTGTGAGATAATTAATTATAAATGAATGAGGTGTTGGTGGTGCAACTGGAACTTAAACATGACATTACGTGCACTGATAATATATACTAGGTGCAATGCAGACGCTAGAGTATTTAACACAAGCATGCACGTGAGTTGTTGGTGGTGATGTGCGCACAAAACGGTCATAACCTTGACGAAAGGCACACATTTTCTGTGTGCTGCTATTTTGAACTTTTTAACGTATTTCTGGTTACAACGTCTAAATGTAACCCGCCACATGGATATATAATGGTGGCGAGAAGACCATAGTGAAGTGTTATAGGCTTACAGTGTTTCTAAAAAGCGAAAATTGCAACTTTTGTGTACACCTGAAGTCAACGTTATCAAACATTTTCTGTCAAGCAGCGCACCATTTCCCCTCTACAGCCGGACCAGGCGCGACTACCAGTTACATAATCTCTACAAGGTGGCCGAGAAGTCTATCGCGAAGCATGGGCCTGGAAATGGATGAATTTATTAAAGGACTTAAAGCTGCTCTCAGTGACACTGCGGTCATTGAGACTTTAAAGTCCACAATTTGTGATCCATTGCACAAGGAAATCACTGCGCTGAAAGAAATAATAAAGAGAAAAGACGACTCCAGTGAACGGCTAGAAAAACGAGTGCTCGGTCTTGAAACTCAAGCCGACACTCTTGAACAGTATACTCGCAGGAACAGTCTTAGGATTTACGGCATTCCTGAACATAAACATGAGGACTGTTGTGAAGAGATAATAAAACTTGTGAATAAGGATCTCAATATGTCTCCACCAATCACAACATCGGACATCGACAGGTTGCACCGAGTCGGCATACCGCCGACAGAAAGCAGACCTGGATCCCGTCCTGTCATACTGAAACTGGCGACATACAGAATACGTGAGAAAATCTACAAAAAGCGGACCATCCTAAGGCATTGTTCCACGCCGATCTTTATTAACGAGGATTTGACCAAAACACGCTCCGAATTACTTTGGAAAGCAAGACAGCTGAAAAAGAACGGAAAAGTAGCCGACACTTGGACACATGATGGAAAAGTACTCGTGAAAGATTTGAAGGCGAAAATCCTCCATATACGCGAGATGACAGATCTCGAGAAACTGTGAAATAACGTTGTACGAAACCGCCTTTATGTAAGTCTCATCACCATTCTTTATATCTTTATATCCATATATTGTGTACTATTTACACCAGCACTACCATTTTGTACACTTATGGAATCAACTATAAGATCACATTTGTGTATCATATGTAACAAACGTGTGCACATTCATTCCTTTTATCTAAAATGTTCCATATGTTGTCGGCTTACTCATTTAAATTGTCTGTCACAAGTATGTAGAAATGATTCACTATACACCTCCAAAGAATGCAACAATTGGTTTTGTGTTAACTGTGTGCAATGTATATTCCCATTTGATCATTTTAATGATGATAGAGACTTTATGGATGCTATTAATGATATTGTGGAATGTGGGCCACATAACATGGCAAATGTAGAGGGCATGATTTTGAATGTACATGAACTTAATGATACTGAACAAGAAAATCCGCTGTCCGCTTTTGATCCAGATATGAATTACTACAACGGAAATCAAAAAGACTATGCCATAGCAAACTGTAATTATTATGTAGAAGATCAATTCAACGCACTTTGTAAAGCTTCTCATGTTAACTCTGATATGTTATCTCTAATGCACGTGAATATTCGCAGTGCTCAAAAAAAACTATGCCAATCTTGATCTCTATAATAATTCTTTGAAATATTCATTTGACATTATTGCTCTCACTGACACATGGCTGACAGATATAACAGTTGGCAATTTTAATCCAGCCGGCTACAATACAGTCAATTATTACAGAACAAATAAACCAGGTAGAGGGGTGTCTCTCCTGATTAATGATCAATTACATTATCATAATAGAGATGATCTCTCGATCTGCAACTGTAATATTGAATGTGTTTTCGTTGAAATTCGTAAATGTACGTCTCTCCAATCTCACAATAATCGTAAGAATATAATAATTGGTGCAGTCTATCGACCACCGAACACTTCAATCAGTGACTTCATAGATTATGTATCTGATATAATGTCTACTATAAAGCATGAAAACAAAATCTGCTATTTAATGGGCGATGTAAACATTAACTTGTTAAATGTAGATAGCCATGTCGCTACAGCAGAATTCCTTGAAATGATGTATTCTTTCGCTTTTACCCCACTCATTACCAAACCCACGAGAGTAACAAATCGTTCCGCCACACTTATAGACAATATTTTTACCAATTTTCAACCACAGCACAATTATATATCCGGTATTTTGTGTACAGATGTAAGTGACCATTTTCCAGTGTTCTGTATCGACCACGGCATTAAAACTAATACTGAATGTGACCAATTTTACTACAGACAAATCTCGGCCCGAAAAGTAGATAAATTCTCTGCGAAACTTGGAAAAATTGAATGGAGAGATGTTTTAGACACCAATGACGCACAGGAGTCATACACAATGTTCTATTGTACTCTTAAAGATCCATAAAATGCATGCTTCCCAATTTAACTATTAAAATCGAAATATAAACATCGATATAAATGGCTAACATCGGGACTTAAACAATCTATCAGAGTAAAAAATAAATTGTATATAAAAAGCATCAAATACCCCACGCTGACCAACCAAACACAATACAAACGCTACAAATGTAAATTGCGTTCACTAATGAAAACCTGTGAACAAAACTACTATGAAAATGCCTTTTCTAAAAACAAAAGTAACATGAGGAAGTCGTGGGAGTTGATTAAAAATGTCCTAAATAAGAAAAAGCAGACCAAACTATCAGAAGAATTCATCATTGATGGTAAAACTACTACTGATAAAAAATCAATTGCTAACAAGTTCAACCAATTCTATCTAAATATAGGACCTACGCTTGAAAAACAGATCCCTGCTTGTAATGCAGATGTTCTTCAATATTTAAAGTACACGAATGCTGACTCTATATTTATTAGAAACACAGATGAAATAGAGGTAACTAATATAGTAAAATCCCTGAAACACTCAAGTCCAGGTTGGGATGACATATCTCCAACCATAATAAAAAGCACTTTAACACACATTATAAAACCCTTAGTTCACACGCTAAACATGTCACTTATAAGTGGAATTATTCCAAAAGAACTAAAAATCGCTCGAGTTATACTAATATTTAAAAATGGCGACTCCTCTCAGATTAGTAATTATAGACCAATATCAGTTCTTCCGTGTATTTCTAAAATACTAGAACGATTCATGCATACACGACTTACTGAATTTATATGTAAGCATGATATATTATATAACTATCAATTTGGTTTTCGTAAAAAACAGTACCCCTCAAGCTATAAGCTACTTGGTTGATAAAATTATTAATGCTCACGAAGAACATAAAAATGTTTTAGGGATTTTCATTGGTCTAAGTAAAGCGTTCGACACCATCAATCACCGTATTCTTATAAGAAAATTGGAACACTACGGCATTAGAGACATCGCATAAGAGTGGATATAAAATTATTTGCTCGAAAGATACCAATATGTTACTTACAACGGTGTCCACTCTGAACGAGGGCGTATTACTTGTGGCGTTCCACAAGGCTCAATCTTGGGGCCACTCTTGTTTTTAATCTATGTCAACGACATTGTTAATGTTTCGAAATGTATGCATCCTATACTGTATGCAGATGACACTAATATGTTTGTAACTGGTAATAACATTGATGATATGATAAACTGTGTAAATGTGGAGCTTAAAAATTTAGTACTATGGCTGAATGCCAATAAGCTTTCGTTGAATGTCAACAAAACACATTACCTGATATTCGCACCTGGGCGCTATAGCCCAACACCAACTCAACCACTTTATATCAATAATCAGGTTATAAGGAGAGAGAACTCGACAACCTTTTTGGGAGTCAAGTTAGATAGCAAATTGACATGGCAGTCTCACATTCAACATATAAAATTGAAAATTGTTAAAAATATCGGCTTACTTTGTAAGGCGAAAAATATTTTTAGAACAAGTACCTTAAATACTCTGTATTATTCGTTTATATACCCATACATAATATATTGTCTCGAAGTTTGGGGTACAGCTGCAAAGAAATATACAAACTCTCTGGCACATGGTTTTTTGTTTATTTTTATAGTACATACTCATAAGTGTAGTAATTAATGTCCTTCTCTTAAAAGCATTCTGTTGAATGTCCTTCTCTTAAAAGCAATTTATTTTTTTTTGAACATGTTACATATACATGTCTCGTTCGCTAATATCGATATGTGTAGCCACTAATTGCACGTACCGACCATGCCCGCTTTCGTGTGACATTGCAACACGAATCCTTGGCTTTGAATCAAATTAAGCTTGTTCAATCAATGGGTGTTTCCGCATCAATATGAGTCCCTATCGTATTGTATGGTTGATACGGCATGCCACCGGGTCTTTGCATATCTAATCAAAAGCTTGTCTAGGATCGCTGTCGCCCATTCCTTTCAGACGCTCAATGATTGATCACCTGGAGCGCTATGTCTTTTGATCGTCCCATAATGTGTCCTTGGGTCACCTCGTCAAGGCCGTCAACGAATAATGAGGTGTTCTAGTTTTTGGCCCATCCATCGCTTTTTATAGCGTAAGATAGATTTGACAGAATCGCGTCTATATTTAGTGAATAAGCCTGAAGGAAGTGAATCAACGCAGGTATCAGTCTTAAAACCGACCTGGATATTCGTCACCTACTAGTTTGCTTTTACCCAGCTCAGCAGTCGGTTATTTGGCAATTCATCCAAGCCCAATAGACATTGACTAAATGTATGTATTGCCAGGCCGCCTTAGATCAACGCGTATTCAATCAGTGTCTATACAAGGCGCTGTTATTTACTCTCAATACCTCAAGGGTATGACTAGTAGAACTCTTTTGGCTTTTCTCTCTGTCAACTTTCCGAGCTTCTATTGTTGCGCACGAACATTAAGATACACTTCGTGTAAATTAAGAAGAAATAGCTTTTCAAATTGCGTAGTGAGCCCTTAAAACACTTGGCTAGCCAAGACATTTTCAGCCAGCTCAGTGAGCGGATAAACCCACTCGATGTGTATATTACAGACACAATTTAAAGTATTGTTTAAACTCAAGCTAATTAGCAGTCAACTGTTGATGACCATTGCAAGGAAACCTATGGGCCTAACTGTCCTTTTCTCTTGGCCACCAATACTGTTCAGATATTGGGCCATCGTTGTATATCGCTCTATACAATAACCAAACCAAACAATAACCAAAGTGCATTTCTCCATTGTATCATTTTGATTTCATGTGTGCAAAGCATCATCTGCATCGTATTTATTATTCACAACCAGTTTGTCAGGATATTCGTTATTCATCTCTTCTAAGAAAACTATACTTCAATAGGTCCAGGTAAAATTGGACTGTCATATGAAAGAGTTTGCTATTTGAAAGTGCATGCGCGTGTGTGTTTCCGCCTATCATTATCCTAAACTAGCTATGTCGTGCGCATGCCGTCATCGAGCAACACGCGTGGGCGTATTAATAAATATATAAGCACGGCGTAGATTAAACACATGCCGTTATGTTTCTGATTGTTCATTAGTCTTAAGAATGTCATTTAATATTTATGCTACAGCATTCATGTTCTTACATTTGTCCAATTGCAGTATTTGAGCAAGTACATATTGCCGTGGTGAATTGCAATATCAATTATATTTATGGTGAGTTAAGGAGGAATTGGAGCCACTTATACTCGTTGTATATGTAATATGCATTTGCGCAGGGATACCAATTAAATTCAATTGTGTTACCAAAATGATAATGTATCTCCTTGTATCAATCTTCTGTGGAATCTTTCTCAGACGACACGTAAGTCGCGAATATTCTCCATCGTAGCCTTATAACTGAGCATAATAATGTCCATGTTCCACTTATATAATTTAACATATCTTAGTTAAGTTACTGATTAAGCCAAGCGCAGGCAGTAAATCAGAGGTTGCAAGCGGCATCACAGCGCAATCAATCTACATGCATACTGTTTTAGAACAAATCATTATTGGGTGTGATGTTGTCCTATGGATGCCTTCCTCTCAGCGTTACTATGTAAATACGCTACATAGATGATGTAACAACTTGAATTATTTGCTTGCCGGAACAAACACAATAAACTACCGCTGCAGTATGCAGAATGTCATCATCGATTAGTAATTTAATTAAGGAAGCATCCGCATGCACGAATCACAAGTCTAATAAGGTTTGGTTTATCGCAAAGGTCAGTTGAGTTAGGCGGCCGATTTACAGTATCCTGCCTAAAGCAGGTGTCCAGGTGCAGCTAATGTATTGGAATTAGCTCGCGGTTCTTCCCGCTGCCAATTATCAGTGATCTAGCAGCATATAATTCAGTTCACATTGAACCCTGGAGAAGTGTGTTTGTGTGTTTTTGGCGGGTGGGTGTGTGTGTGTGTGGGGGGGGGGGGTGTATTTATCCCAATAAATGTCTATGCAACAATATATGCGTTATGACAAAAGAGTCTTATGATGAACGTAAAGAAACATTTGGCAACTGCTATCTTGACTCAGATCATGACAGTCCCGTAAACATGGAACGCATGAGTTTTATCTCAATGGGTGGTGTTTCATAAGACACTGGCAAATTTGCAGCAGCACTAAATTACAATACCCAACAGAAGTATATATCAAGGGTGGCCTTAAAACCCCCCAAGGACCAGCTTATTGCAATAGTGCCGCATAAGTAGGTACACAGTTGCGTCACGTTGCATTCCAACACCTGACCTTTAAGACCGACTTCTAATTAGCTTTAAGACTGTCGAAATAAATCAGGCTAAATCAGCCTTGGATACTTCGTTTTTTAACTAAATAATCAGCATACAAGGGAGAGTTATGTCCCTATTTTGGGTCTATTCTTTGCAATTATGGGATATATGCCAAGCATTGTCAATGATTGTGAAACGTAGAATATTCTGCGGCGGTGAATAAAGGACAAACATCTAGGAATTATCCTTAAAGATGATACGACAGGTGATGCAACACCGTAACCAAATAACCGATTCTAAATGAAAACCTTACAAAGAGTTTCACTACCATTTACATTATTGCAATAAGTAAGTAGACAGTTGCGTCACGTTGCATTCCAACTCCTGATCTTTAAGGCCGACGTCTAATTAGCTTTAACAGTGTCGAAATATATCAGGCTAAATCAGCTTTGGAAACTCAGTTTTTTAAATGAATAATCACCATACAAGGGAGAGTTATGCTTCTAGTTGGGGGCTATTCTTCGCATTGATGGGAGGTATGCCATGCATTGTCATAGACTGTGAAACGTACAATATTCTGTGGCGGTGAATAAAGGAAATTATCTAGGAATTATCATTAAAGGTGATACGACAGGTGATGCCACACCGCAACCAAATAACAGATTCTTAATGGAAACCTTACAAAGAGTTTATCTACCATCACATTATTGTAGATTTACAATAGGTAATAACATTCCGTTGAATTTAAAAAAACAAAATAACATTACGCCGCTTATCTTCAAGAAGAAATATTACCTGACCTCGCCTTTTATATGTCGGCTTTTTACTTTGCCATACCCCGAGAGTAATGAAATTATGGACGGAGCATGGAAATTGAACACAATATTGATGCCAATGGTTAACTTTTAAACGAATTTATAATTACTGCAATGGTCCAAAAGACCTTGTATAAAGTCAGGGTTACCCATCGGAGAGACAATCAGCCGAATGTAAGAGCATGTACATGTAATTGATTTCTAACATTATGCGAATCGACCTTGTACCTTCAAACCGAGTTTTCAAGCACTTGAGAACTCAGTGTAAAAACATCAAGCTACGGAAACATATCACCTGTGTGGTTTGTAGCAAGCCTGAACAATACTTTACGGAAGGCTTACATTGACATTTCAATTTTGTTTGTTCCTCAATGCAGAGTTTGATAACGTTGGCTCTAGCCTAAAACTTGAAAATATGAGAGAAGTGTTCCTTTACCTAGATACATCTCAACCTATACATACCAATCGAAAAGTCTTCACCTTTTTACAGCGCGCACATTATGTAACTACATTTATTAATGCCAAAATAACGATACTTATGTGCCCATCCCCTTACTATCTTTAACTTGATATGGGTTCTATGGTTACGTCTTAAATATATCAAGCAGTGATAGATTAATTTGTGCAATGCGCTAATCGGTTTGCTACTGTGATACGCGATATGGCACGGATATTTGGCACCCCATGCTGCCACACTGCTAACGGTTGATTTTCTTCAGACAGACATACCTGGTGGCAACAGGTGCAAATGAGCAAGCATGACATCTGCACCGCGTCTTTTATTTCATTGCCATATTTCAAAAGCCGGCCTTGAATCATCATCTAGTCGTTGCATTCATCATTAAAGTCGTCTCAGCTTCTACACGCAAAGAACTAATCCACCTACATGGCTTAATTTTTCTTCCAAATTGACCAAAAGCAATTTTTTTCACTGAGATAGATAGTGATTCCATTACACTGATATACGCCCTGACTGAGCTATCACTTATATGTGTTTACATACAGAAATAACCCCCAGCATAGACAATGAACAGAAAATGTGGTAGTGGATTAAGTTAAATACAAACGCCATATCATTATGCGCAGGGTATGAAAAAACGACGTTCAGCATTCATCATAATGTGATAATCCATCACTCGTGTGATATGACATATTTATGTCATGTAAAGTTAGCATATCTATCGGAATGACAACGAACGGCCCATTAATGCAACCATAACCTTAAACTTCCCTTTTTAAATGCTTGCTAGACTGCACACTTGCTCTGTTTTATCATAAGCGCTGGTGCATCCAAACCATAAGATTGCAAGTTGCTAGTAATACAAACAATCACCGACAGGTTTAATTTCCCATTCGTTTTATGTCTATTGTACCGCAAATCTTTTTAATGGAGCGAAAAGCTGATGATTTGAATAAAGCAATATACCCAGGGACCAATGAGCCGTGAGGGGATTTTGTATAACACTAATTTTTTAGAGACTATGGTCGCAAGAACGTTTTATATAAACTAACGCTTTTAAAACATGCATTCAACCTATGCACTGTGCCATGTATGATTGTGCCAAAAAAACTATGTAGAAACCGTTCTGCCTGCCAAAACACACTAATAACGTATTGTTCTTTGTCAAACACTTTTCCTGCTCAACTTGCGGTGTATTTACCTTGGCGTCATTACAACTGGCCATACGAATCCCTGTCGATTGCGTGACGCAGCATAACCAGACGTAAGAATGTCTAAATTTTAGTTGAAAGTAGCATGGACTCGATTCCAAGGATACATTGCGGTCAAAAAAAGCATTCAGTTAAGCAGTTCTTTAACCGTCCTATTTGCTCGCCAATAAGTCGTGCCAAATCAACTCACTGTTGCTATTGACGCCATCATTCGCAGCAGTCCAATTTAAACATTACCAGCGCAAATCTTTTTCTGGATAAAAACTCGGCGTTATTCAATAGTGTTCCCACAAACGACAGTGAAATCCGTGATGTGATGAAAGCGGTTAATCCTGATGTAGCTAGCTTTGTTAAGATGGCTTCCCTAATTTTAATACACAGCCATCGCTTGTTGGCGCTACCATTAGACAAACAAAATGATACGCGAATTTTGGGCTTACATCACCCCTATTGATTAGGTCGGGAACAATGTCGTTTCTCAGAGCGTTCCCGCTGCCAAAACGCGTCGCACAATACGTTCCTTTACCCAGAACTATGGTCGCTTCCACTAAATATTGAGCAGTGGTGATAAATATGCCTATATACGGTGACTATATCATGTTGTTCAGACTCATTTGTTGATAAATTTTGCTTTGTGAGCTGCCTAACATATCGCGCTAGGATATCTGGCGCCGTATTCTGTCTGACAGCTGACAAATGATTTTCTTCAAGCACAACCGACCATAAATGAGCTTGCAATATGCAAATACTCATACCATTATATTTTTTCTGGTTCTTTGGTTTGGCTATTTACGTGATGCAGTGCAATATAGCGCGCACAGTTTGTTAATTTCATTGCTTTGCTTTGTGGTCATAGAAGCGCCTTATTTGGCCATGTACTTGCATCAAAGAGTCTATATTTCCTGTAAGAGACTACACTCATTGTAGCTCTGTGGTGATCTGTTCCCTAAATATTATACACAGCCACCGCTAGTTGGCGCTACCGTTAGACAAACAAAATGATATGCGAATTCTGGGCTGACATCTTTGCGATACGTGAAGGCGGAAAAAAAAGCGTTTCGCAGAGCCTTTCAGCTGCCGAAACGCGTCGCACAATAAGCTTAAATATAGCGTAAATAACACGTACACTATTCATTCAATGTCACCTTGATAAATTGCTCAGTCTGGGATTGACCTATTGGAAACAGTTCGCCTTTCACATCGTCCTCGCAGTTTGCGACACTTGATTGTTCATGTCCGCGCTGTAAATTGATGTATTACACCCTCAATAAATCCCTTGAGCGAGGAAAGAGTCTGAAGTGTGCAGCGGAAGATATATAGCACTATTTGGCCCGGTTATGTTTATACGTGCTTAGAGGGAAACATTTTCCACCAACATGAAATTTGTTTGACTGCAGCGTTAATTGTGAAAAGCATCATAAGGCGATTTTTTCCTTTTCAGACAGATTCCTGTTGTGTAACTTCATCTCGTCGATTGAAACTGAAAAACGGCAGAAAACAAATAAATACGCGTAGGGTCTTGTTCTGCTGGGCGAATTCAGTTTATGAGGTTATTCCCTCACTTGTACTGTCCCAATAGATAAATGGCCCACTTGAGGTTAACAACTGTTTGATGGACGTTGTTGTCCCTCGCAGTGCAGTGAACAAGGGCGAATTCCGGTGGTAATCATACCTCAGAACAACCGACTGTGGGAACTGTTGCTACAGCAGTGTCAGAAAATAAAGCGCTGTCTGCCAAGGCTCAACAAAATTCTACTTTTATATATAATTAAGCCATGATAACAGTTTTTGTAAAAAAGCACCTGTGTCTGAGGTGTTAGTAATGTAACTCCCGTTTAGAGTCACGTTACTATTTGCCCTGTGATACACAAGTCGATAATGCCAATCATCATGATAAGTGTCCGGTCTGTTGGGTAATAGTTAGCCAAATTCAGTACTAGTAAAAGCAACATTTTGGATATTTCTCCATTCATCAGTGTGTGACACTCCAACGTCATAACAGTTTATACCGCTACTAATCACTGATAGGTTATTCGTTGTTATCTGCCACACTCACTCAACACATGCCTTGCTGGTATTAGGACTGATTGATGGCTAATATCAGACTTAGTTCATTGACTTGAGAGCTCAAGGTACACAAGGTGCACAAGGTAACTGGAGATTAACAATGAGGTTTACTCGACTCATTATGCCGTAGTTCTTCAATCAACAAACCAGAGTCAATGAGAGACGTGAAACGCCAACATATGTTTTTTTATCATTTCGCAATAATGTATGATTATTTGAGTGACACTTCTGTGTACAGAATTCTTATTTCGGTTATTGGGCAGCAGCTGATAATTCCAGGGCTGGTGGGCATCAGTAGCTATACGCACAACGACATCCCCTAATCAAATGTTTCATCTCCAGACAGCTGTACTACATGTCTTTGTTCCTTAAAAAAAGCATAGCAATAAATAAAATATAGCAGTTATTACTTTTGGGACTTAAACAAAACAACTAATCCATCGCCTATATTACGTTGGGTCACAAAAATATATACAATACAGAAGGACAATAAACTACATTGATAGGCCTACAAAACTGCTAGTCGGTACACCTCACAGCGCGTTTTGATTTATATGGTCGGCCATTACTCAACCTAGAAAACAACAACACGGACACGCGAATTGCATTGTATGAAATATGTGTCGCAAACAATCGGTCTAGACGTTGATTATTTGGATGTGACGCACACGCACAATCGTCGTCTATTTATAGCATGTTGTATTGAGGATTAACGTTTTATTGTGTTCGCTACTTTTAAGTGATGAAAACACTACAGGTAGGCTCTTATGTTTTAACTCATGAACATGTGTTTTGAGGATTCTGAACGGATATTCATGAAAGCCGATGGAATTGTACAATTTGAGCACTGAAGAAATGCTTTCGTGGTAACAGATAGTTACTGGTTGCAAATTGTGATGTCTTCTGTGATCCATGGAGAATAAACTGAAGTAAAGATCATCTTGTAAATTATTAACACTATAATATTATAAATAGTTTCAGAGTATAACACCATGCAGGGGGATCAAAACAGATTAAAGCGAATTTTAAAGGATGAATTCATTAAAGAATGTTTATTCATTTGGAAGTATCATCTATACCCAACCTGGCTTTGAAACATCAAGTGTGCTTTCTATTACAGTAGTGGCTTTCAAACGGTAGTTTATTCATGGAGCGCCAGATCGTGTATATGCTCATATATGCTACACGGTTCTGAAACCCTAAAGCTCAAACGACTGTAGTTTATTCAGTCAGCGCCCTTGATTTCGCCTTTCGTTTAGCGTATATGAATGAATATGTAGCAAACACGCAAAATTATCAGAGACAGAAACAGTCGCTGTAATTTGCATCACGGTTACACTGACAAAGCTGTGACGAAACCAGCTAACATTAATTTGAAAATGACGAAACCAGCTATAAAAAGAGGGAAACATTAGGCTGGCAAATATTTAGCGTCTAGACTGATCGTTTAACGACAATTTCATACAATGCAAACTAACGAGTCAGTATTAATTTTAGCTGTAGAAACTAAGACTAACCGTTTTATAATGCATGATTATATAGGTGCTGTGGTTGCTCGCATAGCAGCTTAGACTAAGATTATGGCGAAGACGTAATGTGCAATAATGCCGGACGTATTATTGCGATTGCATCACGTTTGGTAGCTGGGTAAAATGGAATTTAAAAGCACTTATGGTCACTACCGCAGTCACACAATATTAACCTTCATAAACAAAATGAATTGCCCCATCACACATAAGTTCTTACTTAACCTGTGTTATGCAGATGTTGATGTGACCAACATTCGTGTATATCCGATGACTCAGTTAATACCCGCTTCTTCATGTCGAATATTGCGGCATGTGAATCAATACCTGGGGTTTTGTATTTGTAACTACAAGGCATTATCATGATGCACTTAGCAAAAACAGCTCAGGACACGATCTTGAGTAAGACAATATAAGTAGTTTTGTTCTTTTCTTTCCTTACAGCCTTTCTCGGTTTTGGATATTCCCTGATCGATCATATTATCCACTGTAACACCCACGCCATGGTTAAATCAATCCATCAACAGTCACACTGTCACAAGCATGTCGACTTTCTACTTGGAAAAAGGATACCCTGCCCCACGTTCTGTCAGATAGACTACGATTGACGATCACCTCCAACATCTGATCTCACAAGAGCACAAGTAACTGGAATCTCAGAGGCGCTACTTGAATGAGATAATAAAGGGAAATTTCGGTAATTGCGAAAATTGCTTTTGTTGGAATACCAGATGATGCTGAAGTTAATAGGTTTCGTGAGCGTCAAATCAGTTGTCGGTATACATAGATTCCTAAGTGTGGGTCGCATCCCTCCAAGTTATCGTTTTGTCAAAAACCTTGGATTCTGGCGTATATATAAGCACAGCATAAGGCAATGAACGCCAAAGTTTATGACGCTTAATTAGTATATTGGCATGGTTACATGTGTAGATTATCGACTGCATCATGACATACACGTTTCAGTGTTCGTGATGCCTCAAACGTGAGCGAGCGTTCTACATAATATGTCACATTAATATGCAATTTTGGACGCAAGTGTTTGCCTGATACGAATTAGTTTCGGATACTTGTAGCGAAATTGTAATTTATCCACGTGTATAAACTGTGCCTTCTGTGGAAACTCCCTCAGACGACACGAAAGTCGCGTTTACTGTCCACCCCAATGGTCGTGGTCTCCATCATAGCCTTGCAACTGTGTGCCAGGTATCTTCTGCTCCACATCTATTATTTACGACTTTGGGTAAGGAGATTCCTTATTCATTCCCACGTGAAAAGTTCTCGTATCATAAGACTTTGTTTAATGTGACTGTCTTAAAAACGTTGTGTGTCTGTCTATGAAACCAAGAGCATGGCAAGCTTGCCATTCACGCAAGTTGTGTTTTCTGAGCTTGAATAGTTATGCCATGTTCTTGTTAAAGCGAAAGCATGAGGCACTTCTTTTGCTGCTTGCATTGTAAGATCTATGCTGAAAACATGGTGAAGTGGTCGGCCATTCATTATTTTTCTGTTCTTTGTAAGCCGTTAAGTGGATAACTCCATCACCCAGTTTTGATTATACTCAGCGTACACGCATAATGCTTATAGTGTTCAGTCACTGATTATTCCTCGATCACCAATATCTCAAGTATGACTGACCGTTTGACATTACCTGCAGTGTTGTAAGACACTTCCAAACGAGCGTATATTCTGTATCATTGAGTGCACATTCTATCGTTTGGTATAAGCGCGCAGTGGCTGGTCTATCTATATAAACATTAGGGGTATGCATTTTATGCAATGTGAATGGTTTTTTGCAACAGGTCGCTTTTTAGTGCAAAACTGTTTCGCATTTGGGTCTTGAGTATCACACTCTTCGGTGTAGAATTTCTTTTTTTTGCTTTTTGAGCTATAAAGCTGCCACTTTCTAAGTCATCGGACAATGGTGCATCAGAATCATTAAGTTATTTTGGCGATCTACCAGAGAAGAATCATAATAAAATACTGCTACATGGGTATATTCATAAATATACCAACACGACCTTGAGCTTATACAAGCGATATTATATACAGAACCAAATAGTGCATCAAAGCGAAGACACGTATAATCAAAGGCAGAAGGTTGCAAATAACGCATTGTTAGATTACTCGGCAAGTCGCCTATTCAGATATCGTTTATCTAATAAGAAGCCAATCTAAAAGGCTGCAGATACGAACGAAAAACGTATCGTGATATAATTTGGTGACATACGGCAGGTACTTACCGGGTAGTGGTAGTTGGATCAGATTTACCATAAAACGGAATTAATTAAGAGGCAACATGTTTAAATCGCGGTCGCAGACTTTCGTTTGCGTGTTAACTGTTTATATGGTGTGTCAACAATGAGGCAAAACTTCTCAAACGTAACAAAGATTAACAATTTTAAAGTTTGCTGTGATATTAAAGATTCCAGAGAGTTGCTTGTTATGGCAGATACTGGTGAGATCAACACCAGACTGCCTGAAATACCTGCTTCGATGGAAATTGGTTGTTATACCTAATTGCATTCGATTCATGTACATGCCTCCAAGTCATAAGTATAGCTTTGTGCCATAACATTTATATATATATCGTGGGCTGATTAATGAAACGTATTAGATTCAGCGATACAGGGATGGGAATCAATCCGGCCGTCAAAATTCAGTTGTGTGCTGAACACAAGAAAACATGATTTAAAGCTACATATCTTTGTTAGCCAGTAATTCCACATCGAGCAACTCCCTGTTATCTATGTCATCATCTTTTTTATCTGTTTCATTGCATGTCAGCAGAAGATTTCAGGCGACCATTGTTGTTATGGCGGTACATAGTAACAACCCATTTTGCAGCATAGTCTAACATTGCATTTAATTGCCATATACAGCTTGTAGTTGAATAGTTCCTTCCACAACACATTCTTTCGCACCCAGATCATCGTATGTCGACTCATCAATATGCATCACTACCTGATGCTGCATATGGCAGTCCCGCATCTCTTTGATATTAAATCATTGACAGTCTCTCTGATCAAAGATCCAGTGATGGATCACTTCTGACAGCATAACCAATGCCCGGAATAACTTGCTCGTGGCAGTGGACAAATAATAATACGCTACCTCTCACTTAAGAGCGAAGGAGGAGGGTAGTCCGAAAGGGCGAGCTTTAGTGGTGTTATTCAACGCTCGCATTGCTTTGAGTGATATTTTGTCTATATTGCATTCATTGCAGTAATGAAAGTGGATTTGTATCTGTGGATAATCCATCAATAATTGGAAGAAGGCAATTATATCATTCCTCAACACTGGAGAGCCGAGCTGCTGTTAACTTTTGAATCTAATATATAACCTGCAATCACGGTCTGAATGCTTATATAATATGCAACAGCATCTTTCACAACATTCCGGCCGATAGACTCGTAGATGATTTAAAACAGGAAATAGAAATGAGATTATTTTTCATGATCAAACAGGTTTATTGAAGGGGATCACCGCAGCATTCTCTAGATCGCCGCCGGTTGCGAGTGACAGCGAGCATCAAGGCCTCTGTAAGACCGCAAATACGATGTCGATTGCCAAACATCTGTCAACCTCTCGACTAAATTGCTCGGAAAATGCTAACAAGAAACTCTATTTGTAATAAAAAACTAATTCCACAACGTCAAATAGAAAAAAATGAGTAACTATCGTTGCAATAACGGCACCATGTACACTCTTTCTGTGAATCTTCTGTCTCGAATTTGATATCGCAGGCGCAATTCTGCTGGGGTTTCCACATTAATATGAGTCACATCCCTTTAGTATGGTCAATACAGCCAACCTCTCGGTCTATGACATTTCTCATCACCGGCTAGTCAAAGATCAAGGGCGCCTATTCCTAACAAAACGCTAAATGATTGATTGCTTTGAATATCGTGCCTATTGATCGCACCATTATGTGATCACTGGGAGCCGGTTCATGGCCGTTAAAGAATGGTGCTGTTTTCTCTAGAGAAGTAAGTTTACCCATATCGGGGCTCATCCGTCTAACGTATTGTATAAGGATTGATTGGATTGATTGTGCATTTAAAGGGGGAGCAGAATTGGAAGTTGATTGAAATGCAATCGTTGCCGAAAGCTTCAAAATCCAACAGTATCATTTTGTAGTAGAAAGGATTAATGTCAAACTTAACATCAACTGTGACTTACGTTCCTCACGCTATTAATTATTGCACTCGGGCATCAACGGTGTGGTCGTTGATACGAAAGAACCCGGCCACTAAACCATACATTTACTGCTTAAGAGGTTCTCTGCTGAAACATTGGATAATACCAAGACGTCGCGTTTTGGTTAAGTGGATGTGTATTGCCTGAATCTCCAGTTATTCGATGACGCTTTCTCTAATAGCTAATTGGGTATAGCCTTATCAATATGTGTCACTATCTTACACCATGGTCGATCTACCATTTCCCTGCTTTTGTGTATGATACATCACCATACAGCACGGGATCATGGAGATATAATTCTACCACAAGCCAAATTATCGATTGCCTAGAGCCCTACACACTCTCACCAATTGATAATCTGACACAGGGTAACCTGCCCGTGCATGTTACCCGACAATGATATACCGTCCGTCACTTGGGGAAGGATGGGTTCAGAATAGTGAGGTCACTAAGCGCAGCTACCAGACCCGCCACCATATTGACTGTCTTGTGTGCCAATGCGACAAGTTCCAATGGGAGCATAACTTGCTCTTGTTAATGCGTGGACGACCTTGAATTTTATTGAAAGTCTGCCTTAATATATTACGCACCAGTCAGATTTTAGCAGCATTGCTTTACTCGAATAGTATAATTCATATATGCGATGTGCTACACAGTGATTTTTTGTTATTCTATCTTCCCAGTGTTCTTCATCGCCTGAATTGCCCCGAGTATATTGTGACTACAATGGGTGAATATACCATATGCGTTTGCTTTGGCCAAGCAATATGTTTTTGCAAGCGTCCCCTACCCCTCTCAGATTAGCCGCAATCTGTTAGTCATGTTGGCGTGAGCCGAATGCACTGATCTTGAGCAGCGCGTCGGGCGGTTGATTTTATTAGACTGATAGTAGATGCGTGCTCAGCTTACCAGCGTATGTCAAATGCATCGTGGCCTAAGGATTAGCAACGGTCGGGTCAGTACAAGCAGAAATTGATCATTTTATTAATGATCGATGAATGACATGCACCGAAAATGTCACAAATAAATGCATGTCGTTCACGGCGATCGCCTCGCAACCCCCCCCCCCCCCCCCCCCACGTTACCGGATGCAATTAGTCGCACGCTGGGGGAGACCAATCAAGCGTACTGTTTCAGTTGGAAAACTGTCAAATGGAAGGTAAATGGATATCAATAAACTGTCGTCAATTAATTGTTTTATATATTCTTGCTAGTATATAGGCTCTCATTTGATACGGACATTTGCCTCAAATGTTGCCTTGCTTGAGACATTTTGCATTGGGATTTCACAAGACCTCAAATACAATAGGCATACGCATTACTGCGAAAAACTTTCCTAGCCACATGGCTACTTCTTTTAATTATGTGTTTAATAAGCCAATAGGTCCAGATCGCCAGACGCATTGGGCTGTACCTGCTGTCAACGTCGTTCCGTTAATGCTCAACTTACAATGCATTGCTTTTTTACTCCTCAATGCAGAGTTTGATAACGGGTGCCGGTGGTTGGGCAACATCGCTTATACTAGAAAACAAGAAATCTTTACTGCGGCTGTGTTCCTTCAACTGGACATGTATTCACCTATAAATAACTAGTGAAACGGCTTCACCTGATTACCGCGCGCACATCACGCAACAACATTCATGCCAAAATAACGATACTAGTGTGTCCATACCCTAGCTATCTTAAACTCGATGTGGATTTAATATTCACTTATTAAATATATCAACCACTGATAGATTGATTTGCTCAATGCCTTGATCTGTTTTGCAACGGTGCTACGCGATAAAGCCAGGATATCTGGCGCCCCAATCTGTCGAACTGCTTACGATTGATTTTCCTTGTACATGGTAGAACAGGTAGGAGCAGCTGCAAATGAAACGGTTTGACATTTGCGCTCTTATGCCCCCAGCATTTACATTTTTTGCTAAGAATGAGGAAGTCTAAATTTAGGTTACGTGCGACTCTACAAGGTTGCCAAGTATGGGAACAACTTTTGGGTTCAAATGCGTCGTTGAAGGATGTGTTTCTTGTCAAAAGTGGCTGTTTTAAGCTTGCGGATCACGAAATAGTTGTAGTGAGCTTTGCGGTTAATCCGCTATCATAAGAAATGCATGGTCTGACAAAGTGTTGGCAGTCGCAGAAGGTGCATTCATCTTTCTGAACATCACAGTTATCAGTACGAAGACATACACTATCGGTTGGTCTCTCCTGTCGATTTCATTAATATATTTCAAAAGTCGGTCTTGAATCATCTTCTCGTCGTTGTATTAATCAATATAGTCGTCCTAGCTTCTATCATCAAAGGCAAAACTGCCTACACCGCCTCATTTGTTTTTCAAATTGACCGACAGGTATTTTTCCAATATCAAAGCACTTTGATAAGATAATGATTCCAATACACTGATATACGCCGTTACTATGCTATCACTTATATGTGTTTACATACACAAATTTCCACGGTATAGTCAATGAGCTGCTCACCCTGCTTTATTTTCTGCAATATGACGGGATTTTGCAACTAAAAGTGGTATTGGATTAAAAACAATACAACCAATATATCATTACGGGGACGGTATGAAATACTGACATTCAGCATTCATCATAATGTGATAATCCATCATTCGTGTGATTTGACATACATGTGTCTTGTAAAGTTTGCTGATCTATCGGAATGGCAACAAAGAGCCTATTAATACTTATGCTCTCGAGAGCTATGGGGGCGTTGGCACGCGTGATATCAATATGCATTCCATGAATTTTTTTCTCGCTCATAAAGCTGCTACTAACAGAGCTATCGCGCACTGGTAAATCGGAATCATGAGCAAGCTATTTTTGGTTTATTGTAGTCACGTGAAGCATAACATGTCATCAAACAATCAACCGGGTTGGCAGGTTTATAAATATCTAATCCATGCCCTATTCTCTTACGCTGTTGATGTTTTCATTATTGTCATTCCTACGAACAGCACTTTTAATGCAACAATAACTTTTAACTTCCATAACTTCCAATTTAAAATGCTTGCTAGACTGCCCACACGCTCTGACTTATCATTGGCGCCGTTGCATCTAAACTATAGGATTACAAGTTGCAAATGCTTCAATGTTGAAACCGCGCTTCATGAAAAAACACACTGATAACGCGTTGTTCTTTTCTCAAGAACGTCCCCTGTTCAACATCCAGCGTATTTACCTTGGCGTCCTTATTATCGACCAGACGAATCGCTGTCGATCGCGATATGCAGCATAACGAAATGGCCTAATGTCTACATTTTAGATGAAAGTAACATGGAATCGAACCACAGGATACATTGCAGTCACAAAATATACCCAATAAAGCAGTTCTTTAACCGTACCAGCTCAACTCACTGTTGCCATTGTCATTCCTAGCAGTTCAACTTGGATATTATTGCATTCCGTCCCTTTACGATGCAATAAGTAATAACGGAGAGTTTGCTTTTCTGATTGCCAAAGCTTGCGGGCTCATACAACTACATTCGCAGACTATATACTTATGCGCCAAGCAAAGAGTTGTTCATGCTAGAAAGTGTATTTGCTGTCCTCGTTGCTATGCATGATAAAAAGACTGCATTACCTCTTGGAAATATAACATCGTTGTGGAAGTTATTATACAAAAGAAACTATCTGATGTTTTTCATTCGGCCTTCTGCATCTATTGAGCACGGCGTAGCTCCATTGTCCAGAATTATGGTCGCTGCCACTAAATATTGAGCAATGGAGGTATATGTGCCTATATACAGTGACTAATTCATGTTGTTAAAACTAATTTACGGAGTGAATTCTGCCTTGTGAGTTGTCTAACAGACCGCGCTAGAATATCTGGCGCCTTATACCGACGGCTGACAAATGATTTTCTTCGAGCACAACCGACCATAAATGAACTTGCTTTATGCCAATACTCCTATATCTCGAGATTTGTTCTTGTTCTATGTTTGGGATATTAACTTGATGCAGTGCGATATAGCGTGCACAGTATGCTGCAATGATGGCTTTGATTTGTGGTTCATGGAAGTGCATTTACTTGCTATGTAATTCTATCAAAGAGTCTATAGTTCCACTAAGAGACCCCACTGCTTGTAGCTCTACGATGACCTGTTCCCTAAATATTATACACAGCCACCGCTAGTTGGAGCTACCGTGAGGCAAACAAAATCACATGGGATTACCGAACTGACATCACTGCTATTGATGAGAGCGTGAAATAATTCGTTTCCAAGAGCCTTTTCGCTGCCAAAACGCGTCGCACATAAGGCTTAAATATAGCGAATATAACTAGCACACTATTCATTCAATGTCACCTTGATAAATTGCTCAGTCCTATTGGGAACAGTTCGCCATCATATCATCCTCGCAGCTTACGACACTTGATTGTTATTGTCCGCGCTGTAGATTGATGTATTAGACTGTCAATAAATCTTCTGAGCAAGGAAACAAACGAGCCTGAAGTGTGCAGCGGAAGATATATAGCGCTAATTGGCACGGTTATGGTTATACGTGCTTAGAGGGGAACATTTACCACCAACATGAAATTTGTTTGACTGCAGCGTTAAATGTGATAAGCATCATAAGACGACATTTTCCGTTTTAGACAGATTCCTGTTGTGTAACTTCATCTCGTCGACTGAAACTGAAAAACCAATAAAACGCAGGGTGCATGATTAAACATACGCGTAGGGTTATCTCAATGTTCTGCTGGATCTATTCAGTTTTAAGTTTTTCCCTACTTGTTGTTGTCCCTCGTAGATAAAGTGTATTGACATGGACGGTGTAGACTTCAGTGTAAACAGTCGATGGACGTTGTGAACTGCCGGCAGTATCATAAATGGCGTTGTCTTGCCAAGGGCGAATTCCTATGAGGTAATCATACAGACCAATTCCAAATGGCCCACTTGAGGTTAACAACTGTGGGAACTGTTGTGTTGCAGTGAAAAGGGGCTGTAGAACAACCGCAGCCACAAAGAAACATAAAGCCGTCTGAAGCTGTAATAGTTTTTTATATGTTAAGCCATGATAACAGTTTTGGGAAAAAGCACCTGTGTCTAGGTGTTGTAATGTCAAATCCCGTTTAGAGTCACGTTACTATTTGCCCAGTGATAATGCCAAGTCAATAATAAATCATCAGGCTGATAAGTGTCCGGTCTGTTGGGTAAGTGTGGCCAAATTCAGTACTAGTAAAAGCACATTTTGGGATATTTCTCCATTTATCAGTGGTGACACTCCGACGTCATAACGGTTTACACCGCTACTAATCACTTGATAGGTTATTCGTTGCTATCTGCCACATTCACACACATGCCTTGTGCAGGTATTAGGACTGATTGATGGCTAATATCAAAGGACTATCAGACTATGTTCTGCTATGCAATATAGGAAATTGTAAAGGCTAGAAGATAATAAACGTTCCACCTTTAGTTCATTGAGAGCGCCGGCTCAAGGTATGCAAGGGCACACTAACTCAGCTTACTGGAGATTAAGTAGTTCTTCTGAAGGGGATCTGTTGTACTGTAGCTGACACTGAGAGACACCGACATGAGCATGCATATTAAATAATTGCAGTTTCCCGCATTGAGGCAAGACGTTTTCTCACAGGATATGTGTATTTCCCTATAACCAGAATAAGTGTAGGCTGGGTTATTCCCTCTCCTCTAAGGCAGAGGTTGGATAGCCGCTGATATAGTATGTTTTTAGGTGGTGCCCCACATTTGTCGTAAGCATATGCGCAAAGTTAGTTTTCCATGAATTCTAAAAATAAGGTTTTGCGTTAAGCATCTGTGAATCATCTTGCAACCTGCTTTCGCCTTGGCTGTGATCGTTCAATTAAACTCATTTTCGCAGACAGCATTGAAAGCAAGAGCAAATTTGTCTTCAAAGCTATATGAATAATACTGTTCGATTACGGATAGAGCTGACACGCCTGTATTTCATCACACATTAACCGTCCGCATAATCTCACGTATCTACAAAAGCATCATCATTCATGACGTACTTAATTATAAACAATTTTAGCAACAGTTGGTTAAAATATATCATAATGCATGATATGTAAAGTGTAACTTCGCCCAAGCGGTCGAATCACTACTTATTAATGGTTAGCTGATAATGAGCTAGGTTCGTTAAATTATTAACAGAAAAGGAAGCTACCACCATGTGATACAACAAAAAATATTTAATTACATTGCCTCATTACTGCCGTAGGTTAATGCTATAGCCTCATTTTTTAACTGAGAGACGTGAAACCCCAACATATATTTTTTGATCATTTCGCAATAATGTGCTACATGTGTGTACAGAATTCTTATTTCGGTTATTGGCAGCAGCTGATAATTTCAGGGCTGGTGGGCATCAGTAGCTATACGTCAAACGCGATCCCCTATTCAAATGTATTATCTCCAGACAGCTGTATTACATGTCTTTGTTTCTTAAAAAAGTATAGCAATAAATAAAATACAGCAGTTATTACTTTTGGGACTTCAAACAAAACAACTAATCCATCGCCTATATTACGTTGGATCACAAAAATATATACAATAAAGTCGGACAATAAAGCACGCTTATAGGTCTACAAAACTGCTAGTCGGTACGCCTCACAGCGCGTTTTGATTTATATGGACGGCCATTACTCAACCTGGAAGACAACAATACGGACACGCGAAATTGCATTGTATGAAATATGAATCGCAAACAATCGGTGTAGACGTTGTATATATAGATGTGGAACACACGCACAATCGTCGGCATGTTGTATTGAGGATTGACCTTTTATTGTGTTTCGCTACTTATAAGTAATGAAAACACCACTTAGGTAGGCTCTTAAGTTTCAATTCATGAGCATGTGCCTTGAGCATTCTGAACGGATATTCATGTAAGCCGATGGAATTGTACAATTTGAGCACTGAAGAAATGCTTTCGTGGTGACATATAGTTACTAGTTGCAAATTGTGATGTCTTCTGTGATCCACGTAGAATAAACTGAAGTATAGATCGTTGTGTAAATTATTAACACTATAATATTATAAATATGTTCAGAGTATAACACCATGCAGGGGGATCAAAACAACCTAAATAATGAAAATGTTTATTCATTTTGAACAATCATGTAACCTCCTTTGAAACATCAAGTACCTTTCTCTTACAGTTGTGGCTTTCAAACTGCATGCCAGATTTGCTACTCATATATGAAACACGTAGGGAGCGCCAGTTGATTTCGCCTTTCGTTTAGGTATATGGCTTGTCGCACACCCATTGATTTAAGC
>CM067349.1:49798412-49834219 GCA_034190875.2 Urechis unicinctus | reverse complement strand
GTGTTTTTGCCAAAGGTACGTCATATGATAAGTAATCAGAGCGTCCAATAGTTAGATGGCCATGCATGTCGCTATATCCACACTTAATAATGCAATCAGTGACTTAGAGTTTCAAAGACACATGTCTATACCTCAACTATTCCTCGGTTATGAGGCCTATGTACTTATGTGTGACGGCACACACACACAGGAACGCACACACACAAACACACACACAAACACACACACACACTCATATATAAATATATATATATATATATACATACATATATACATATAAATATACATAAATATATATATAAATATATGCATATATATATATGTATATATATAAATATATATATATATATATTATGCATATATATAAATATATATATGTGTATGTATATATATATATATTATATATATATATACATATATATCTATATATATATATTTAGAAAATATATATATACATATATATATATCTATATATATGTGAATATATATATATATATGTATATCTAAATATATATATATATATATATATAATTGATATATATATATCTCCTCTGTGATGCATTATTTCTAGATTTATAGTAAATCGTGAACTTGCATCATCGACAAAGTATATCTGATTTTGACAAATACTACGACACAGTCATTATGCAAAATTTGATTGTCTTTGCCAGACAGCATACACTGATATATGAAATAAAATATCCTTACCTACACGTGAACCAAGCTCCGCAGCGTCGACACTTATTATCGCTGACGACTTACGAGCAATTGTCTGAATCACAAGATTTTTGGAACCTAGGCAATGCTACCCTAATCAGCAAATGGTGCCTAATAGTAGTAAAACTAATTGTTTCCATAAGAAGAATCTGAAAGGTACCATCAGAGACGCACAGATGCGTAAGGCTTAATATACGATGCCATTTATCATGCTTATTTGCACATCCCGTGTGACCTTTGACGACAGCAGTAGTGTATTGTACGTGTGCGGATAATCTATGGTTAAGCAGACCAGCGAGCATCTAAATTAGGACGTGTCTGTCCGATAAATGAGTCAACTGGAAATAATGCGAGTGTTCAATCGCAGAGAAATTCAAGATGTATATGGTTAGTTTAGTAGCTAATACAAAGGCCTGTGCATACAGAAGACATACACGACGATATGATATAATGCTCCATTAGGCAGATATATGAGTTTTTGCCAATGAAGCAGCATAATATTGAAGCTAACACACCGCTTTATCAACTGCCTATGGACTGTACACACAGACCAGAGGTATGAGCTGTCGCGGTGTAAAGTTCACGCTGACGTTACGTCTATGACACGAGGTAGTGTAGTTCCGAAGTACATCACAGACCAGTGATACCAATATTGCGCGGATATTGCTGAGACAATCGTAGTGCATATAAAGTTAAATTTGAGCTACGAATCCACAATTCTCGCTGAAGTAATAATAATTTTGGTTTCTTGACACGAAATAAAATATTTTCAATATGTCTGAATCGTATCTAATGTGTACTGATGACGTGTTTTTACTAAAATATGGGTCATAAAATACCGCATCACTTGGCGGAGGTGTCAGAAAAATAATCCAAGTCAGCATGTCCCGTACATTGCAGCATAGATCAAGTCAATCCAACCTCAATGCATTTGCGGTAGTGCGCATTATAAAACCATAAACTAAAGATTCTAATCATGGACGAGAACAACAGCAGACGAATAACGGGGCTTTATGATGTAATACAATCATACTCCAGATTATATGAGCAACAATAAAATAATCTTCGCTTCTGCCCCTAATACATAGTGACACATTATCAATATTCAAAAGACCGATCGTTAATCAGCAAAATGTTGTTGGACTGCTAGCCGATATATCTAATGAGCAAATTACTATTTGCACCTTCCGAGGCGAAAAAGCGGTGGCTCTAGAATATTTGACGTAAATGATCAAACTTTTTGCATATATTTATACCTCCAAAAAGCAATTTATGTAGTTCCTCATCAGTAGTTAGCCAGTTCACTCTCATTGAATCGTTATATTTCGCATGTGCTTGCATGGATGAAAAATGGTGTCGTGATCGAAGGCAAATAGTTGTGATTAATAGTGACAACTTCTTGGTGAAAATTTCACCGATGTATCGTAATAACAATATTCAAAAGACCGATCGTAAATCCGCAAAATGTTGTTGGACTGCTAGCCGATATATCTTATAAGCAAATTACTATTTGCACCTTCCGAGGCGAAAAAGCGGAGGCTCTAGAATATTTGACGTAAATGATCAAAAATGTTGCATATATTTATACCTCCAAAAAAGCAATTTATGTAGTTCCCCATCAGTAGTTAGCCACTTCACTCGCAGTGAATCGTTATATTTCGCATGTGCTTGCATGGATTAAAAATGGCGTCGTGATCGAAGGCAAATAGTTGTGATGAATAGTGACAACTTCTTGGCGAAAATTTTAGCGATGTATCGTGAAAATTGTTGGTACAAAATGCACGCGGGTGTGGGCGTGGGTGTGAGTATGGTGTGTGTGTGTGTGTGTGTGTGTGTGTGTGTGTGTGTGTGTGTGTGTGTGTGTGTGTGTGTGTGTGTGTGTGTGTGTGTGTGTGTGTGTGTGTGTGTGTGTGTGTGTGTGTGTGTGTGATGGAACAATTAATGCTCACGTACATATATCTGTCCGCAATAGAAAATTATTCTATGGTTCTCTATGTATGTAACAATGGTGATGATCGTGCCCTAAGTGATGGTTAGTACGATAGCATGTGATGTCGTGATTATTGTGACATTATATCTTTACCCAACATGATCAACCAAACTGTCAGATGGCGCATATTTGCTGAGCCTCGAAGCGGCCAGTCACGGCATAGTAACATATCGTGAATTCAGCACTACATCAGCCACAAATGTTTGCAGTGCAATGGTAAAAGATGACCATAAATATGCTAATCGGCTGCACATCTAAGAAATATAGGGGCATTTCAAAAAGTCGAAGATGGCTGAAATCGGTCCCATCTGTTTGAAACAGCAATTTTATACGAGAAAAAAACTGCGTTTGCTAGCATTGATATGACTGTTCACGAAATCCGACTTTGAGAGGGCATGTCATGCCGTAATACAAACCTAAAACATATTTTCCCCAGCATGAAACTGGAGACAGCATTTGAAGTGAATGCAGGGACGACCAAGAATCCTCCTACGACATATAATGTTTCGTTACATATTTACAGTCACTCGTCATAGTTCCAATGAGGCGCATATGCGATCACTAATGGCTCTCGTTTTGCCGCCCTTAGACAAAGGTGATTTGTATGACCCAACTCCAGCATGTTATATGCTAGATAAAGTGCACAAATGAATAAGACATACATGTAACCCCAGTCAAGTAAGACTAAACGTTTGATAACTGAGGGCAGCGGATAGCAAGGACCAAGTAGTCTGTTGACCCCAGCCTGAATGGTTAATCAATCAACAACAAAATCAGAACATGCGAATTAAGTATCAATGACAAAATTAATAGCGGCTTATTGATCTTGTGAAACTCCCGAAATTCATAAAGGTCCGACGAATCGACATGACGATTGTTAACACCCAAGTCTATGGGCATATGCGACAACACAGGAAAAAACTTATTCTGTAATGTGATTCAAATCTGCGTGATTATCATGAGTGACCTTCCACACGATCTATGCCCAGAGAGCGACCCCCTATAACTGGCCTAATTACGAGTCCAATCACCCACATTATTTTAATGCGCGACGCGATTGAATGTACATATATCTTGATTGATTAGAATATCTACCGCAGATTACTCCGTGCAACGGTCATGCGGCGATTGCTTATTACTTTGTAGCAGCTTTCTGGCATTGTACGTTCTCTACGGAATTCTGCCAGTAACATTCAAAGACCCGGCAATGTGGATTATATTACAGTCTCCTTATTTACTCTGGCATTATTTAGTTGGTATACCTGATGCAGTGTATTGCATAGCAAATGCCTTATTACGTTGAAAGTACAATTGATATGTTACATGAAAGTGCTTATGGCTTTGAACAAACCCATTTAGAATCACATCATCTACAAATGTTTTCACAAAATAAATGCAATTATGCCACTCATGAATATTATCTATTGAGACTTTGAGTGAGTACCAAAGTTTAAGTGGCATGCAGCACAGCATGCAACATCAATATATATATATATATATATATATATATATATATATATATATATATATATATATATATATATATATATATATATATATATATATATATATATATATATATATATATATATATATATATATATATATATATATATATATATGTATATATTTATATATATATATATATATATATATATATATTTATGTATTTGTGTAAATATATATAAGAATATATATGTATATATGCATGTATATCTGCTATTCATCATTGCATCAAAACAATATTTCGAAACATATATCACAATATAACCGACTGTTGTATGGAATGTCCGAATGTCTACTACATAATGATATCTAATGATCAACCGTTCCTTAAACAAAACACAAGACTCGAATGGTCGTCATCAAATTTGACCATCATCCAAACATGGTTATGATCGATTCATATCAAAGCAGCAATTCTTCTGATGGAACACTTCAAAGAAAAACTGGCAGTCATTTATCGGTAGCACAAGAACCGAAGCTGCAAACAGGTTGTAATTTAAGTAAAATTTAGAGAAAAATATTTGCGACAAAATAGGGCAAAATAACTGCTGCTATATCATTGGCCACACCCCTGCACCTAATCTATTCCTTCATGTTGCATTTTGTTCACAAAGTAATTCTGTCGAAGCTATAAGCAATAACAAAGGGCCAGTGTAGCACCGCCAACGTTAGCACACATACGCTCAAGTATGCAACAGTCGGTTTTTTGCTAAGTTGACCATGAAACCATACCCGACAGCATCATTGAGAAACCAATCACCATCCATTGACGACTGTTTTCGTAAGAGGAGCACTTATGAGCAGGCGGCATGATTTATGGACATATGCGTGAATATAATGTAATTGTTATAATGTATGACCGAACACAGCAGCGCTTGTGTTTGTGACCGGCTCTGTTTATTGGTGAGGTCAACGTAAGTCTGGTGCAAGGAATCTACCTGTACTAACCCTGTTAGAAGACTCCCATGCTAATGGCAGGGCTCTACACGATGAGTTTTCCAGCCACATAAACTGCATTTCGATCGGTTATGGATGGAGAGGTCTCTATCAAGCGATTTGACTTTGTCATTTTATGTCGTAGAAACTGCATAATCAAGGTTTTCAATTGACATTGAACTCGTTGGGCCGGAAAGAAGTATCAAGCTTACAGGCGTATGGCACATCATTCCCGGGGATAATTTGAGCCCCGCGTTTATCTACAATTGCGATCGACAATGCACTTGCAATGTTCCGTTAAACAGCACGACAATGGAATCAATCCGCCATTCGGTATCAGTCGAAAACATATAATGTGCTTCCGTGCACATACATGGCTTGTTAAGACCATCTGATATACGTTAGAGGAGTCTTTTAACTTTTTACACGATCTGATACCACGTACGTCGCCTGAGCAAATGGTATCAAAAGCATTTGTCCCAACAGGGGGTGATGATGCCGCTGTTGTGGATTTATAGCCATCATGGAGATATATCGCTATAACCTATACCATTTAAAGCTTTTATCAACTTATTAATTATAGACGTTCATGTAGGCTAGGCAGATAACGCTAATTTATTCTTCCGAATGGTGTTATTTCATCATACTTATCAACGATTGCTCATTATAAAACTGTATTAACCGTATACACGGCACTATGTTTAATTGAAGGCCTGATAGGCACCATTCACTCACAACCATGCAGATTAAATCAGCAGAGCGCTAGAAATATCCTGTTCACGCGGGACGATTCACTCAATCATAGTCAGCTATCTGTCAGGCACCTTTAAACAAACAAATAGTGTTTTAAAATATGCTACCAAATTAACTTAACCATATTATCGTTAACCAACCACGCACATTGGTAAATCCCGATTTGTGGCCATAAACTCTTGTGCAACTTGCCCCCTTCATACTCATGGTGTGAAATGAGTCTCAATTGCTGACGCAATGGCTTTGCATACAATCTTTACGCAAGACTTGCTTTATAGCGAATCTTCTATACGTTATTAACAGTCAGAAAAGGAAATGGCTTACAACTGCCCTTATTTACAACGCCCCTTATATCCAGCCAGTTCTGACCTCTTCTTAAGATGCTGCTCTGGGTGCATCTTTTGAGATAATCCGACACTTTGTGGTACGCAATGGTCAATATTAAACACACTGGAGTGATTTCATGGCTACATATGAAGTGAACCATTCGAGTAATGAATTTCATAGCTGGTTTGCAAAGAGCTAAGCTGCGTCGCCTTTAGACCAACAGGCTGAGGTATGAATGTGTATGTGTGTGCGTGCGAGTGTGCGTGTGTGCGTGTATGTTTATGTGTGTCAGCGCGTATGTGTGTGAAGAAACCGGTAATTCTTACGAATATACAATGCTCACGAATAAATATCGATCAGCATTTGTTAATCATTCTATGGTTATCTATGTAAGTTAAATGGTGATGATCATTCCGTTAAATATAAACGACCAACCAATATATCACATGCCAAAACTAGAAATGGAATGGCAACTATTAGCTAGCGCATATATTGAAGTTTAAACGTTTTGTAAGTAACTTGATTTTGAATTACCATAGCCCTTCGAGGACTGGTGCGAAGCACACGAAGGTGGCACGTAAAGTTGTCGTAACAGCGGGTTACGTAGAAGACGCATATTTGCTGATTCTCGAAGCGTCCAATCAACACTTTCTGAAAAATAGTGTATATCAGATATAAATGACTACAGCGCAACGGGAAGAAGTGACCTTTACCATGCTAATCGGCTGCACATAATAAAAATTACACGAGCATCACGAATAGACAACTATGCCTCGTTGGCATCATCCGAAAGAAACAGCTCGCATAGAAATGGCTGTTTACCAAATCCGATTGTTTTCCAACTAAAGCGGCGTTAATGTTTTTGCGGATTGTGAGAGGGCATGTCATGCGGTAAAGTACACTTAAGCGCTAGTTTCCAACTCGAACGTGAATGCAGGGCTAACCGAGAACATACCCAAGACATCCGATGGCCCGTTATAAATTTACTGCCACTTGCAATAAGTGGTACGACATAGAAAGTCTACGTAGGGAAAACAATATTGCGCTGTAGCAACTTTATATATGTAAATAGATAATGAGGTGACAAAAGTCCAAAGAAGGCCTAGATACGGCTATGTATGGATCTCATGCAGCCGCCCGTAGACAAAAAAGAAAGGTAATTTGCATGACCCCACTCCAGCAAGTAAACTGTAAGATCGAATACTACTGTAAATAAGACATCCATGAAACCATAGTCAGGCAAGATTAAACACTGATAAACGAGGCCAATGTATGGCAAATGTTAAATAGTCTTTTGACCCCGGACTCGATCAATCGGTCTCAAAATGTAGGTTAAACGCCTGCTTTGCCGTCACTAATTACAATGACTATAACCTTTGATTCCAACCTATAACTGCCACGCCTCCAGACACAATAAAACATCACAAAATGTATCAGATCATCGACCCATCCCCTTGTACCATGGTAATGTAGATGATACACGTTGACATCTTGTGGAAGAGTTGTCTTATCATGGAGAGAATACCATGCAGCTGCATTCATGCAAGCACTTTGTGAGATCTTAACTCTCGTTTGTTGTCTCTCCGTAAGTGATACCTTTTAATCGTTACATGTGTTTACATTCCATATCTAGGGCTGTCTTTATGATTTACGATGATTGAGCAGTCCTCATGTAAGCATCTTCGGTCGCCGCTGATAACTTTTATCATGTCTTTCTTTCGCCTATAGCTACTCCCTGCGTTCAATTAAGTGTTGTCGTTAAACGCTCTTGTTAGACTTGATCATGATGAAGTCCTTTTCGTGTCGGATGGGCACCACTACCGTGAGGCGGTTGACCTAATTTACAACGTGTAAAATTATTTAAGCACAAATTGACTTCTCGATCTGATATAGATAGGACGAAACTAATCAATTCTAAGTTGTCATTCTATATCGTTGTATCGGCCTAATCGAGAGCCTGTTTCAGATTAAATTTAACTCGATATGTCCGAGTGAAACATCAAGCTTATAAATCAGAGAGGATCCGTGGTATGTGTCATATAAAAAAAGACAGGCAAACGATTTGATCTGATATTTGTTTTTGGTCAATTAAATACAATGGGTTCTTAAGTACATAAATCGCTTGTTAAGACCTTCTGATGCATACGGTGTCATAAAACCTTTGATAAGGTCTCATATCAACTTCACCGGTTATGTCGCCCGAACGTGTTTTTCTTGGGGAAATAATCAATAGCATCAGTCCAAACCGGTACTGAAGATGTGATTATTGTGGAATTGCAGCCATCATGGAGTATTATCCGCAATAACATATATTGTTTAAATCTTTATCGACATAATGGTTATGGCTTATGGTGTAGGCATGACGTTTGTTGGTACTTCTATTCATGCTTTATGTGTTACTTCAGTCCACAAACCACATCTAGCTCTCCTCAGGATGACAGTAGAGACCTGACCTGAAACCTTGTATTCACATTATGATGTCCTACAGTAAAATTAGCTGTCAGATGATTGCACTTTGCCATATTATCAATATGGCTTAATTACCTTGGCCTATACTTTTTGTTGCATCAACATACACGTAACTATTCATCAATGTGATATTTTGATGTTGCCGCTACTGTCTCACGTATAATTACGCACCCCCACACACGCGCAATGAACACTAATAATTGTTTACATTCTGAATACATACATGCATACTTGCATTAACCAAAAACAAACATACATCACACAGATTGTCACGTAAAATGAAGAAATGTCATTGTGCGAAAATGACGATGTAATCTCCTCGGTGATGGCACATTCTATCCAATCTCGAAGATTATATTCTTCTCAAACGTGTTTTCGATTGCAACTTGCTTTATACCATTTTACCTAAACGACACAAACAACAATATCTCTATAAAGAAGTGTTCAGTTGACTTCGATGAATGCGTATTGTGTAGCATCGTTTCAATGTTTAAACGGTACCGACCTATCGTATCGTGATACATGAACCGGCAGTTTGCCGTGACGCACGGGGGAATAAGTCCAAACTAGTCTGATTGATGAAGCAATCGCAACAAATTCAACAGCCATGTTTATGAGATACGTGGCAACATTTCAGTCTCTATTCTCGTTTCTAAATAGACGTATATGTAGCATCATATATGCAGACAGATTACCGTGTATTGAGCATACGCTACATAGGAAAGTCTACAAAAGTGCGTCCTGAAATGCCTATTTTGCGAAAAGTTTTCCCGAACGATATTCGTAAGTTACTATTATTTTTGAGCACCACCAGCCGCTTGATATCAATTTTAATCATCCAATTTTGAGTAAATTGGGATATTGGTCCAAGACTATCTCTATTTGATGTGTGGTTTACTCACCGCAAACAGTTTTCCAATAGAATAATTGGCATTGCTGAAGTATGACATGTCATATACTGCATGTAGTTGATAATCGAATTTATGAATCTGGATATAGATGAGGTGACATCACATTTTAACTCGAAAGGTGGGGCATCATTCGATGAACTTAATGACAGATCCAAACGTGGGATCTGTGTCGCCTACCCGAACTTCATTCCAACTAAATATAGCTGTCCATCCGGAGAGGTGTCTGGTGGGTTAGGATTTTGTTTTGGACGTTCTGCGATGGCTTATCGAGCAGGATCTTGCATCTCGACCAGCCAGTCACCTTAGCGGAAGCAGCACTCTTCCTCCCCATCCCGGAAGGAGCTAATATTTCAACACGAGCTGTCGGATGCTATACAAGATACGTGCAGAATCCCGGAAATGCCATTTGTTGAGAAGATCTGCCTCAATAGATAAATGTGTCTGCCTTCATGTCAAACAGAGCATTAGTGTTCGACCTCATAAAACGACCGTAACTAAATCAACGAGAATAAGCTTCAACGCTTAAAAATTTGAAAGGCCCCAGAAGGTTGAGATGAAGTGTTAAAATAGGAGCAGCACCTCATAGACCTACTTCTTTGTGAATCCCCTAATTTTCGATCAACCGCAACCATGAAGCTCTTCATGAATTAACGGTTGCAAAGTGGTCAAGCTTCTCCCTGTCGGTAACTTGGGGGAGAAATTCGATCACTATAAGGTTACTCGCCGATATCATAACTTCATTGCGAAGTAGATAAACGACCAAAATTCCAGAATCTTGAAATCAATCGAACTACAAATTGTCATATGTCCAAATAGTGTGCTCCTACATACATAGCTAAACTGCCTTTCCAATTAGCAACAATTAAGAACATGTGGACGAAAACGAACCATCGCTGCCAGTATTAGCAGGCAGAGGAGCGATCAAATCCCCAAAACATTGAGGCCGCAATTGCTAGTCATTTCATAATTGCCGTTTACTTAGGTAACCTGCTCAATTTGCTTTAGATTGGTTCAAATTTGAACCTAAATGCGCATGCAATACTTAATTATTTTCTATGGTGCTGTAATCACTCAAATAATAAATCGAGCTTAGAATAAAGCATTTATTTTAGGCACATTAACGTAATTTACGCAACCGGTTTTAAAATGCTATCATCTTTGTTACGTTGCAGACACGTAAATTTATTTGATATTAACAAAACGCATCAGTCCAGTCCTGCATATGGTTTTCACAAACGTAGGTCAATGGGCGTGTCAAGGTATCCGAGTAGTTACGAAAGTGTCAAATTTGGTAGGACTGAACAAATCGTGTCGAAATACGACATCGTGCTGGAAACAAAGTTGTACCACGGTCACCTCTGTTGAATGACACAAACAAACGTATCACTGAGTTCCAACTGTTGAACAGATCAATCAAAAACTCACATGGATACCAGTTACTACTTGAACACGAAAAAACAAAATATGTTTGGAAACGCAACATCGCGATGAGATGCGCTAAGATGCTGTCAAATTGCGATTTGAAGGCCTCGCTTATTTGAGCCATTGCTTAACGTGTTAAATAGTGTGAAATTGGATTACATTATTTTCTTGCGCTTAGTATGATTAACGTTTTCTCGATCAAATACTATTGCGGTCTGCAGTATGAACAGCTCTCTTAGAGCGCATCACAAGTGACCGTGTTCTCGCACAGAGATTGTTGTTTCATAATTTAATTCACTCTTATTCGCATTTGAGCAGTTAAGTCTGAATCATTTTCAATTTGTATTGTTCAGGTGCCGCTTCTAAAATATGGGTCTTACCGTTACGGGACACGCGTCTTGAATATCCGTAAATATAATGCGACTGTTTTGTTGAATGCATAACCAAACACAACAGCGTAAGGCTGGTATAAGCAATTTACTTGCTCTAATCATGTTAAATGACTCCCTTGCTAATTGAAGGGCTAAATACAAAAGTTTCCCTGCCGCAGGCACTGCGTCGCAATCGAACAAAAAAGATGGTAAGGTCTATTCAAACTATGCGATTCGACTTTGCTCAGGCCGTTACATACAATGTGCTTTCGTGCACTTTGATCGCTTGTTCAGACCATCCAATGAATGATTAAGAAGTCTTAATAAGTCTGACAAGTGCTTTCTTATAAACAAATGATGTTTAAAAGCATTAACTCAATCATATGACGTTTAAACAGCCACGCAAAGTCGTAAATCTCGATTAGTGGCCATCAACTCTTGTGCGACTTGCCCCACAAGGGTCTGTTAATATTTATGGCGTTGAAATTATTCTCTATTGATTTCGCCGTGGCGTAGAATTTTATTAGTACGCCAGACTTGTTTTATTGCGAAATTGTCTGTACTTTGTTTACAGTCAAACACTGCAACAGCTTTATTGTTGCCCTTGTTTATGACGCTGTTTATCACCAGTCCATTGTGACCTCATTTAAATTGCTACTGCAAGTAGATTCATTGAGAGTAATAACTGAACCAAATTATTATTGATGTCACATTCATTGAGTGATAAGTCGATTTTCCAATGCGACAACGCCTTAGCCTTCGACACATTAAACGTTTTAAACATTTTTCTGATTAGTACATTATTAATCTCCGAACAGTGTCAACAATAATGTCTACGACCAGCGAAGGTTAGATTCAGATATTTATACCCAACAATAAACAATACCATCTAAAAGGACATTCGGTTCCAACAATGATGTCGTATAGAAAGCTGAGTCTACAACCTATGAGCGCAATTATTACGCATAAATATTGCAGAGCGTGACAAGAAAATATATCCGAGTCAGCGTATCACGAACCTAGCAGAGAAGGTCATGTTTAACTGACCTCAGAGCATGTGCAGTTATGGTGGAAATAAAACTAATAGCTAAAGATATCATTATTGGCCTCTTTATGTCTAGTCAGATAGCAGCAGCAATATCATTATATACTGCTTGTGCTCAAAATTGAGGCAACCTCTTACGTCAATGCAGGGCTGGCTGAGGAACATTCCCAAGATATTGGACGCCTCGTACTATATTAAGAGTAATTTGCAATAAGTAGAGCGACAGAGAAGGGATATGTTACAATAAATATATTTCACTGTAACAACTCTGAGGTAACAAAGAGTCCCAAGGAGGCTCAGATGCGTTTCCTTATGGCTCTCATTTACCCGCCCTTAAAATTAAAACGAAGAAGGTGATGTAATTGACCTAACTATAGCATATACAATTTAAACTAAAATGCTACAATGAATAGGACGTATATGTAACAACAGTCAAAGTCAGATTAAGCGTTCGATAAACTAGGCCAATGTGGAACGGATAAAATTACACAACTATTCTGTTGACCCCATAATAAATGATTTAGTCAATTAATTACAGATGAAGGTTGTAATCCACTTGTTGTCAAATATAGCAATGCAGTTGGACCTAGCATTTGTTTCTGTCATTGAATATCCACCTCCACTCCTTTGCAACAACTTAAAATGTATCATATTTCTTGCCCATATTCTCTGTCCAGAGTATTTGTAATGATGCATATATGACATCGATATGGAAGGTTGGCATGATCAGCGGGAGTAAACCATGGAGCTTCATTCATGCAAGTTTGTTGTGATTTATCAGCCCGGTTTTGTTGCCAATTCGGGGTTATATCAATTAATCCTTTAATCCTTTAATGTGTTTATCATTTCGTAACAGGTTTATCTTTAGTGATGACGAGGAATTGAACATGCCACATGCATGTATCTTAGGCGGCCGCTTATTGCTCCTCTCAGTTTTGCAGGTAATGTTGCTTTAAGTGATGCCATGCGCGATAAGTGCTGTCGGTTAACGCTCTTTTGTTAATGGTCTCTCCCTACGACGTAACTTGTTCAAGGGCGGCTGACCAGATTTACTACGAATGCAATCGTATAAGAATTCAGTGAATTGGAAAATGCTGACACATCATTTCGGAGGGATACCTACAAAATGAAATACACGAATGAAAACATCAGCTGCAAGTTGCTAAGGCTTAAGTGTGCGCAGCATCAATTGATTTATTATGTAAAAACCAGGCAACGTCTTAAAGGACGTGAAGTCTCGTTTGGGATTAAATCCGAACACAAGATAGGATAGAACCTAAACACAATTTAGCCCAACAATATACCTAACACCAATTTAGCTGTCTTTCGATTCGCAAGCAAATGTTTTATAACGTATGCTATATATTGATGTTTATTACAAGAGTTGATATAAATAGACGGAGAAGGGCTTATCACTGTCGTCATGCAAGTGTGACAGTCTTGGTTATTGGTGATGCGTTATAATAAGGTTTGGTCAAATGTTAAGGTAACTGTATATTCATGATTTGATAGAAGCACAGACAAGGGCTTTACAGCTAATCCATCAGCGCCGATTCTTACAGCTTCCGGGATGACAGGAATGCTATGGCACGTATAGAGTTTTCGAAAACTGGTGTATTCCTCATTGACTGCGATAATGCTGCTCGTTGTTATGACATAAAACTTTTTAAACCGTAATTTTTATATCCAAACGCATTTTACCAACAGATACAATGCCCTACATCATTTATTCTTCCGCACTTCAGGCTCTCATTGTATGCACATGTTACTTGTTTTGTTTAATCCCGTGATTTGAAGTATGGTACAATTGTTGAATGTAGGTGCTTTATAGGTGCTTAATGTCTATTGAGTGGTGCAGTTATTGGTTGTCTACGTCGATTCTTGATAAAACGGCGCTTGTTTTTTTTAACAAAACCTTTTACCAACCAGTGAATGACGCACGCGTGGAAACTCGAAACGGTCGTTACTTAATATCAGTTTTTGTAAACGAAATTTACGGTGATGTTTTCAAGCCCCCGATACCGAGAGATAATTTGTTTTTCCTAATTATTACAATCGACTCATTTTATGAGCTAAACAATTTCGAAAAAGAGAGAACAGTCGAAACATATTCACCCATAAATCCATGTTTTTTTCGTTTCTAATATTCATCAATTCAATCACTTGAAGACTTGACATCTTGTTCATAAAAATACGATGTTCATGAGCATGGCTTGGCATTCAAAGTGAGTGTTTGTGTCAATCTTTACTAATCTATGTGGTGGTACGGCAGATGTGCGTAAAACATTGTTTGTCACCTTTGCATCAATAAGCAGCCTTCTCCACTGTAATCGCCTTAGTGCTGTTCTCAGCACTGCCAAACATAGTTAACAAGCTGTACTTTGTTCATCGTTCACTACTCGGTAATCAATATAATGTTTTGTGACAGTGCGCTAATAGGTGCTGCTCAGGATGACATTATTTACATCAAAGTGTTACAGTTTATAATTTTTTACAATATCATGGACCAATAACGCCAAGCTCAACCTATACCAAGCTATCTCAAGTGCTTCACGCTATAAAAGTCGCATTTGTCATATTCAACATTGCCATGTATCCACGCAATTACAATACGGATTGCTCGCCTTGTTAGATAGTTCCAATTATTTAATTGTTATGCGGTACTGTAATATAATACATAGAACGGCATGTCGCATTTCTTGTTATGGTCGTCATTGATCTAAAATTCCTAATAAACATTTGAAAAAAGATCGTAAATACAGGTGTTGGTAAGCATCATTGCATTATGTGCAGAATGCATATGTGTCAGTGCTGGTGACTTTAGTAGAACCAGTTACATGATTTGTCGAAGGCCGAGATTATCATAGTAGTGTCGCTGTAAGTGAGTACCTAGACAAGCAGAGGTTTTGGATTACGTCAAAGAGGCTCGACAACTAGTGCTTAATCACAATACAACGTCATTATAAAGTATAAGTTCCTTTCTATGCTGGACTTAAATTACATACCATCAAGCGGCTCGACTGGAGATGTTTTTACCTAACACCTCGTGCGGTGTTGCCTAAGGACATATGGTCGAAAATGTTATTGGCGCTTGATACAATCAAGTTTAAGACATCGTCCGAGCGGCTGGCTGTCCAGACATGTATTAACTATAGGAGGACGTTTCTGCCGTTGCGAAGAACGAAAGGTGAAAAAAGACAATACATGCAACTATAAAATGCTGCAAAGCTCCAATGGGTGTAAGATAAAATAACTTGCTAGTCGATCGATAACTGTCATCAGCAGCTCGGATAAACACAAAACTCATTATACTGGCACGCAAAAACAGGGTTGTTGCTTTGTATTATTGACCTGTGTTTTAACGATTGTACAATGACATCGGTCCTATTTGATTCGCAAGAATTGATCACGGAAAGTAAAAGCAAAGAAAGAGCATCTGGCGCGGATGCTGCTGAGACAATGGTGGCTACTGGTATAAACTTCCATGCTGTTCGCGTTGAGCAAGTTCAGCACATGATTGCAGAAGTAAGTTACCGTTTCAACGCGCATGAGGTATTTAGCCGCACAATAAGCAATGTATATGGTTATGGAATGCTCCTGTCTGATAGACGACATGCTGAAAGCTGATGGCTGTGACCGCCACAAAGCCAGGATCGACGGTTGTCGGGAGAAAATTACTCGACGCATACTACATTATGTAAATTCACTTTTGTGATTGCTAATGGCTTTATCAGCTAATGTACATGATGGAACGAACAAATACATCTATGAAGCTTGATAGTTGGCGAAGAAAGCGTAAGGCGGGTGTTAGCAATTTGCCAGTATCGATCCTGTTAAAAGAACGGTTCGCTACAAAGGCTGTCACAGGAGCAACATTTCGTTCTGATATAGATCGAATGACCTGTCCAAACGTAGCGATTCTATTTTTAAATTACATATCCGAGTACCGTCCCAATCGACATTTAGATCTAAATGGTGGTTTGAATCACAATGGCTGAGTGAAGCATCAAGCTAACAGGCAAATGGCTGACACATCATTCTCTGGTAGAATACGAATCGTCTTCCTCCTATGTATAAAAACAACGACAGGCAAAGACATCAATACGCCATTCGGTATCGCTCAACCAAAAATAACGTGTTCCAATGAACATAAATCGCTTGTAAAGACCTTCTGATACATTTTAAAGCAGCCGTATAACTTGTGATAGGATCTCAGAAAACGTTAAACGGATCTGTCGACCATATTATTAGTCCGGAAAAATCAAAACCATTGGCCCAAACATGTACCATGATGCAATAATTGTGGAATTATAACCATAACAATACCATTTTAAGCTTTTATCAGCATAATAGTAATGGAGGTCTGTGTAGGCCCGGCATTTATTGCCAGTTATAAAACGAGCTATTTCTAGTCAGTGCTATGAATAATTGCTTACCACAAGTAGCTATTTTTCACAACTTTTTTTCTGCTATTTAAAATATAATGTATGCCTTACGTCAATATACATTAATTCAGTATAGATTAAACATGATTATACCTAATGTCCGCTCTAGGCGTAGGTCAGTTATTTGAATGCACCGGCAACCAAAACGTAGAACTAAATTCGATCGTCAACCGCCCGGTAATTACAGTAACATTATAATAAGGAGGGAGTAAACGGAGTGCTTAAATCGAAATTCATAAAAAGGGTTCATTCGACTTGTAAATATTGTACAACATTAACTTGGACCTGTAGGACCTTCAAATAACCACATTCAGTCGTTTATTCAACTCATAGTCGACTTGCACAACATTAGTCTGTTTATCTTTTATAGCGTTGAAATTTGCCACAATTGCTGTCACAGTCACATTGCGTGCAAGCTAAATGCCAGACAGTAGATAGGAAAATAATGACGTTGTTTTATTTTTAATACGGCTAAGCATAGTCAATTATCTACTGTCGAAATTAGAAGTACGTCAGATATTGTTATGCTGATGTGTTGTCCAAGCACCATTGGATTTGCAGCCAAGACTGTAAAACGGGCTTATGCCAAGCGGGCGCTTGCATCCGAGGAGAGGTGTCAACACATCACAACCATCCTCATCTTCTTCATTACCATTGCCAAGCATTTTAGTAATATCAGGCAGGAAATTACTAACAACGTGTAGGCATTCCAATATCATCTCCAGGCTTATCTGCTGATCAGCAATACGTTGGATGGTCTTATGCATTTTTTCGACCCATCTCTATTCTATTTAACTCACCACTGTTAGATACTTATGGCTGTATGCTCAAGCATCAGTAATTCAAACGTCTATAGATCGCAACGTCAACATAAGAGCGTAATTAGTCTCAGTAGCATCAACTATGGAGCTATCAGCCATCTTCAGTCTGCCAGTAGAGACCTAACCCGAAAGCATCCATTAGCATAACGCCTATGCCTCTTGTAAATATTTTACCATTTCTAACGCAGTGTAGGATAATACATCAAATCGGGTTACAACAAATGCAACTACGTTCCCAAAATAGGTAACCAAGGGTGCGATTGTCATTGCAAATATGATGCAGTTTATGTTGTTTGATCAGCACAACATATGATTTTGAAGTGGCGCAGAAACTATTAGCTTTGCGTCTCTGAAAACATTATAATACGACCCTCCGGTTACAAAAGCTGGGTCCTGCAGCAATTACGTGTTGCTCATTGTTAAATAAATAGAACTGCTTACCTATGATAATGTTGAAGTGATCACGATTTAAAATTGTTAACATGAGTTTGCTTATACATATTCTGGAAATAACTAGGTTTGGTTTTGTATTATCGTGGTTTGGAATTATATTGCCACTTCCCTTGAATATGAAATATACTGTTTTGCCTGTGGCTATACATACTTATATAATAGATGTTGTTAAGTTAACAAAACAATATTCGCCAGTTGCTAGGTACCTAGACAGTTCAAAAGCATAATTGCCAATAAAGTTAACGGAAGATTTTAGTGCCAGCATCTTCCGATTGTGTACTTAAATTTACGACAACTGCAGATGAATTCAATAGGGTACAAGGGTTTTTATTAGGTTATTAAGCTATTCGCAATGTTTAGTGAATGCATATCCGCTCTACTAAAGCAATTGCTACGGCTATCTTGCCATGAAATAATACTGGTATTGTTGCCGTCACAGGTTGGCACCACCCATCAATTACCATGGTATAAAGTACATTTCACTCTAAGAATTGATCCAAGGCTAATTCACTTTCCTTGTCGGCTCTTCTTGTTGGAATCAGCAATCTTGTTGACACTGACCAATTTGGTTGGCTATTGTTGGCTCTACAGTTTCCTTCATATTATGTAGATAAATCGATGCGTTGAATAGCTGTCCATATACGAAAGTTAAAATGGTGTCCTAACCATCATTTTATACTACCATACCCGTGACTGGCGGTATGTTTGGCAGTAGCAAGAGTAAAATGGCCATAAGGTTTGCCATTAAAACTCTTCCATTTACGTGATATCATATATTTCACGTTATAGGGTAAACAGCAGATAGACAACTCATCACCCCCGTTCTCCCTTCGCCACTACGTCCTGATACAGCAGCACTTGATCGGGATTTACATATCGCAACGGGAAACAGGGCTGAATGATATGGCTGTTGATATAATCAAACCACATTTGTTGCATCTCCCTTTGTATTGTTTCATCGTGGAGGTGCCAACAAACGCATTGTGAAGCATAGCATTATTGTTTCATTAAAAGTTCTACTTATTGACCAGATATACAGACGTCTTTAAAGATTTTAAGATGCTATTTTATGTTAAAAGCCTAATTTACCAAAATTAGACATTTTACCTATATCAAGTTAAATCATAGGTAAGAGTTAACATATAAGTGTTTATTCATCTCCAGAGCTGGTGCTTTCGTTTAATAAGGGTATTGAGATACTTTGATGGCTTGCAACGGCATAGACATTCAACTCCTTTGGCTTCTAGACCATCGTCATTCATCAATGTCGCGCAAAATGACAAGCGTTTAATTTAATCTGACAAGATGATATACATCATACCATTAAAACGCGCAATATATGGGGTATATTGCATGGTTGCTGGGCGGTAAAGCCTAGAATTCATACTTATATAGAAAGCATCGCACGTGGCATGAATTTAAAACAAATTGATTATGCAGATAATTGCAGTCGACCCATTGTGAACTATTCGTTATGTTTTGTTTAGAGGCTTTCTATATATTTTGCTTTTACTCTTTTAAACCACTAAATGGTTGCAACTGTCCGATTATTGGTTTGTGAAGGCAGTATGTTGAAACATCTAATTCCTTTTTAAATCAGATATACAATCATAAGGAGATAATTTATCTGACCACAGTCCTGTACTTGCACGGCTAGATATACATGTTGCACGGGTGGTTAATGATGAGCGCCCAACCACTAATAGACCAAAATGGAGGGAATGTGATGTCAGCGATATTCATAGTTATATGCGTAAATTGAGGAAGTTATTACTTGACCTGAATATCTCAAATGATGCAATTAGTTGTACACAGATTAATTGCAATAACCATTACGAAGACATTGATCGTTACTATGAGGAAATCGTGAATGCGTGTGTCCGAGCAGCTGTTCAGTGTATTCCTGGGACTAGGAAACGTAAACATCGGCCTGGCTGGGGTGAGCAAGTCAATCAGCTGAAAGCAAAATCAATATTTTGGTGTCGACTCTGGGTGGAAAATGGGTGCCCCACCTCTGGTGTTCTTAAAGACATCCACTGTAAAGCCAAACGGGATTATAAAAGGGCATCACGATACGTGATCAGAAATCAAAATAAGCTTGCGTCTGATAGAATGGCAGTTTTTTCTTTGGCCACAAGTGATGGTCGCAATTTCTGGAAAGAAATACGGAAGAAGCATTTCAAAAATAAGTCGACCGTGTCCGTAATGGATGGCGTGCACGGCGACGACGAGATATGCAATGTCTTTAAAAATAAATATGAAACACTTTACAATAATGTGTCTTATAGTAAGTCTGCAATGGCTGCCCTTAATGTATCATTGAGTCATGATGTACACTCTAATTGTGCTGGTGGTACATGTGGCTCTTTGCAGCTGCTATCGACATTTCACAAGTTAGGCAAGCAGCTTGTAAGCTTAAACGAGATAAGACAGACGGTGTTTGTGAAATAACTTCTGATCATATACTGAATGGCTGTGATGAGTTATATGCCCACCTATCAAAACTTTTTACTATGATGTTGAATCATGCACATACGCCACGTGGTATGCTAACATCTACTCTTGTTCCTATTCCTAAGAACAGAAAAAAATCATTGAATAGTAGTGATAATTATCGATCAGTAGCTCTTAGTAGTATCATAGGGAAACTGTTAGATAATGTGATTATTGACTATCAAAGTGATGTATTGAAATCGGGTAGTTTACAATTTGGATTTAAACCGTCACACTCAACAACACAGTGCACTTTTGTATTAAAGGAAATCATAGATAATTATGTCAGCGAAGACTCACCATGTTATGTCATATTATTGGATGCTTCCAAAGCGTTTGATCGAGTTAATTTTATGAAATTGTTTGGTTTGTTACGAGAGCGGTATGTGTGCTATGACTGCTAAACTACTTCTTAACATGTATACGCATCAAACGTTAAGAGTCAAGTGGAGCAATAGCTTCTCTGACAAGTTTAATTGTACTAATGGAGTCAAACAAGGCGCGGTTTTGTCACCTATTTTGTTTGGCGTGTATATCGATGAATTATTGTCACGACTCTCAAACAGGGGGATCGGGTGCCATGTTGGTCACCGTTATGCAGGCGCACTGAGTTATGCTGACGACGTCGCTCTCATTGCTCCTTCTTTAAATGCGGCTAAATCTATGCTTAAAACTTGCGAAGAGTTTGCCAAGGAATATAATGTTATATTTAACACATCAAAAAGCAATTTGTTGCTTTTTAATTGTCGAAAGCGCGATGTGAATCTACAACTGAACAGTGTTAGATTTAATGTAAGTGAACATGCTATCCATCTTGGATCCTATATAGGAAGAAATTCCGAACAATTGAATATTCATGCTGCATGTGGTGATGTTGTGTCGAAAACTAATATGCTGATGTCAAGATTCGGTCACTGCACAGTAAATGTTCGTAATACACTATTTGACAAATATTGCACAAGTTTTTATGGATCCCCATTATGGACGCTCTCGAGTAATTCATTTAAAAGCTTATGTGTCACTTAGCGCAAATGCATCCGCCATATATGGAAATTACACCCTAGAACAAGATCAATGTATATTCCTTTTTTAGCTGGTAGGTTACCTCTAAGAGAACAATTAATGTTGCGATGTATGAAATTTTTCTTAAATAGTCTTAATAGCACGAATCATCTTGTATCGGCGGTTAGCCGATTATGTGCCTTTAGTAATTCGAATGTCGCAAGTAATATAAGATATATTATGAGTATCGTTAATCTAAATACTGCTACGATTTACGACCAGACCATTACTTTTAATGATATTTCAAGCAAGATTTTTCTACCGAACATTGATCAAGAAAGATTGAACTTTGTTAACTCAATACAAGAACTTTGTAGGGCCCGTGAAGGTGAATATATTCCCGGTTTTTCTCAAGACGATATCAATGTTCTACTTAATTTTATTTGCACAGTATAATGGCACCCCACGCTTTGTTAAATGATTGCACCTGAACTTGATCGTCATAAAATGTATGTACCACGAGTGCGAAATAAATGCTATTATTATAATCATTTCCCACAAGAGTCGGAGTGGAATACATGGCAAAAAGCATTCAAGCGTATCTATATCTTACTGCATATAACACATATATCATACAATATATACATTTTGACATTGTTGCACCATGATGTCGCAGAAGTTAATTTGCAAGGCTGAAGTGCTGAGCAAAGATATTTTATTAACCAGGGTTGATTGTGCTTTTAACAAGCACACAACGCGACCTTCTATGCACAGTCTCATGGACTTCCATATTATATACAAGATAACATCGTTGATAACTAATCAAGCACTCATGAAGCCCGTGAACCGCGCAATTAAAGGCAGTAATGTTTGGCCCTGATTCCAATCGGAACTTGTCAACTGTTTTGGCATATCCTCGGACACGCAGCAGTTTTGGCATATCCTCGGCCTTGACAAGCAGCTCCATAATACAATATAAAATTGATATGTTATGGCGAGTAGACCAGGTCAAGATTCTATTAACCGGATATAAGCCCTAAGACTATATAAGAAGCACATGGCTATAATATAAATCAAGATAATGAAATTTGAATTACTCTATAAACCGACCCAAGAACCTGATCACTGATTATATCGCCTCACATCACAGTACATTAAGTGTAGGCTCATATTGCGGTAAGACTCAACTAGCAAACTGGCAAAGATATGAAAACAATGTTAAGTATCCAAACAGAATATTAAACATACACCTAGCACCGGCCCCACGGTTCTAGATTTAGTTATTGACGCCCAAACGCACTATACTGGTTGCAAAATTGAACGCAAATCCTGCTAATTATACGTTGATGACATCTCTTTTTTATCATCTCACATTCCCCTAATGTTTTAAAACTGATTAATCTGTGCTAGCATTGCCCTAGCGGGTAACGTGTACTAAGTGTTATATATACAATAGGTGTCAATCATAGTAAATAAGCCAGGGAATGCATTATTCTGTGATTTTCATAAGCATAGCCAATATTAGCAGAACACAACCTTATTTGAAAACGCTTTATTCATGAATGCCTTCGTTGATTAATTGGTTTGACACTACGGATGCGTTTAGGTATTTTAGATATCTTCTTAGGGAAGTATTTGTAAAGAATGTCAGAAATACGAGAGACTGTTCAAGGTATTTCTCCACTATAATTATAATATGGCAAGGCTGGCAAAGATCATATGACACCAATGATGTTGCCAATGCAGTATGCCGTATTTCAATTTGCAGGCGAATGTTCTATAACACGTGCTCCATTTTGATGCGTACGGTGCATGACCAAAACTGGTAAATTCCGTTTATAGATTTTAATATATTGAGAAAGGCTTACATTTGCCTTGATGCAGGGGTGATATTCTTGACTATTAGACATTCGTTGAAAAAAGATATCATCACATAGTTAGGCTGCTTAATTATGTGATGTTATATAGGGAAGGACACTAGATTCACAGTTCATCAAGCAGCACCTATTACTGCAGTCTTTTGAATTGACAAGTAACGACAGAGCGTTTTTCACAATAACCACGGATGTTTACAAGACCGGAAGCTTTTTAGAAAACTACTTTATTCTGAATATGCCAGATATACTGTTGCTTGATGCTTCGCCATACAACTCGGAAATAGTTTTAAATCCTCAAGTTAATATCTAAACGCATTTTACTGAGAGATGAAATGTCCCGCGTGGTCTTTCTTCGCCACTTCAGGCTTTCATCTTAAGCAAATGTTTATTTTATTTTTAAATTATGCGATTTGAAGAATGGTACAATTCCTGAGAGTAGGTGTTTTATATATGTTTCACAGAGTCTTGCGGCTGCCAAATCACGTGGCACTATAAGCTTAAGAATAGCAAAAATAGCATGTACACTATTTGATAAATGCCAACTTGATCAAATACCCGGTCTGGGGTACGCATATGGATTGTCAATAACTGTCTTAGCAAGCGAGCTGGCGTGGGGTCGACATTAACATTTATTTATTCCCTGCGAGGGGGATGTCAAGGTCTCGAGTGAAGTGTTTATAGCTACCCTTTGCTGCGTGAAGATTATGAAATTACACGAAATCAACAAAAGCACATAGATCCAACGTCTCGGGGTTCGGCGGCTGTTATACATATGGATATATCTTATTGGTCGAGGCGACTACATCTCCAAATCAAACAGAGAATTCCACGTGGCTAAAAGAGACGTTATGACAGGACGCAAAGACAATAGGGTTTCGACTAACACGTGGCGTCTTTACATATTTCCTTGGGCGGAAAGCTCGAGTGGGCGCTGTTAGTGAAGCTATAAACTCGTTGGCACGACGGCCCCTTCAACGTTGAATGGCACAATCAGTGCTTTTGGTGGGCTAAGTATACGCGAACAGCCCTGTGCTTTATGTTATCCGTGTTCCATTTGGCTTTATTTCGGGACAGATTGGAAGAGTTGACTTTCTGTTCGACATGAATATGGTCTGCGTCAAACATTACACATTTATAGGGTAGCGTTGCGAATGTGCAAAATATTTGATGTCCTATTTGCATTATTATACTACCATTTTTATTTTTATGGCCAGGCTATTGTGCTGTTCTCTAAGTAATTAATGCAGTAAAAAGATATCGAAACATATGAGGCGGCCAATTTCAACTGCAAAGTTACCAAATGCTTCTGAATATGTATAAAAGGCCAACTCATTATTACTAGCACTACACCTGTAATAAAATATCCTCTGAGTTGCCTGGCTAAACTTAGATTACCACAATTTAGATAATCTAATTTCGATGAACAACGCCGGTAGTCTTTAGCTAAGTAGTACCAGTAAGGCAAAACATTAAAAGACCACGTTTGTTCCAAACACGATGATAACTGTGCCTTCATGCATTGTGACCATATAATACCCACGTAGGCGTTAGTTAGATGTCATGTCATTGGCAAACTGAGCCAACGTGCTTATCACTCAGTTTGCCATGCAGTAAAACACGAAACTCATAATTCGTTCTTACGTCCATTCCATTGAAGTTTGGCCGCGGATTCCCACTAGCTGCTTCTAAGATGCAATTGATTGATGTACTATAGGACTCTTTATTCTAATTCATGTCATTAAATACAAGCTTTATTGCTAGAAAGGTAAGTACTACGTTCACTTGAACAAACTACAACCCGTACTGTCATTTCAGGCCATTCCACGTGGAAGTTGTACGGTACGGAATGGGCTTTAGATCGAGCCTTTTTACCATTAATCAGAAAATATGCTTGTCCAGGTGCACACCATAGGCGACATTTCTTTGATTACATCTGCTTTTGGGATAGCTTCGAATTGGCTCCATTAAAGTCACCAGCAGCTGTAGCAACGATCTGTGATATTCTTTGCGACTGCACCGTTTCCAAGGACACACACCACGTCTGCGTGATCTGTGATATACGTCCGAAGTGCACGGCTTCTTATTGCATACACCACATCTGCGTGAGCTTCGCATCTCAACATTGCGCTGAGAGAAACAGTCCTATAACTGCACTATCATCGGCAAGAACCAATGGATGTCCAATCCGACAGCAAATCGTAAAAACCCAGCAGAGAAACTATGATTAGAAGCACACTGCTGCACATCAAAGCGAGTTAAGCAGCTCAGTTAGCGAAGTTTGTCCTTCCAAGGATCGCTACGATTCCACTTCAGCTTTGTGTTTCTCTCAGGATATAAATTAGCACAGAGCAATAACGCCAAGCTCAACCTGTACCCAGCGATCACATGTGATCTACGCCATAAACGTCTCATTTTGCATGGCTAAATTTCCATGCAATTACTATACCACATACTAGCCCTGAATGATTTTATTGTCATGTGGTACTACAGTATCGTTAAAATAACGGCACGTTGCACTATTAGATGTGACCATATCAAGTTCAACTTCCTAGCAAACACACTTTATCTGCTAACTTCGAAACTATAAAGCGCGCTGTCACAGTGAGTTCTATGGATTATCTGAGGGTTAAACAAGCCTGGCCGTACAACGATGGACATTTGGTGCTGTTTTTGTGAATAAAGTATAGATTTAAGAACCATACGACTTCTGCTAAATACGCATTGATCGAAAGATAAAGAGGTTGCTTATTACAATCGATTTGATGAGGGTTGATGATTTTATGTTTTTGTATTAGCTTGTTCTTAATATTGCACTTCGGTTCTTAGCAACATTTCTAAAAACCCTCATCTTGAAATCCTCGAAACTGCATATGTTTACACAATAAAACAGTGAGCCAGATTATATTATCTATAGGCGTTTTTGTTAGCCTGCTTAGGTATTTTATGTGCTATGTATCGGTAATAGTAGGAATCCGCAGAAATTTCAGGAGAGATAAAGCTGTCCTGGTTCATGATATCCCGGCATTTTAACCACATTGGACTGACTTTCATATTTTGTGATTCCGTTCAATATGGAAAAGTCTTCTCGTGATGACGACATATCGCCATATTGGACCTTATCTAACTGGAATACATTCGTCAAATGACTTCACCAAATGCTTCGTGGCGGAATTCGCTAATAGGCAACTGCAAGCAGGAAATAATACAGCAGTTTGTTTTACTGTCTCTGTGATGTATCTTAATAACTTATTTATGTATGAGGCTGCAAGGCAATTCGAGGTATGTTCGGGATGAGGTAAGTATAGCATTAAACGGAATACGGATACAATTGTGTTACGTAGCGCATCGAAAGATTGGATGAATATTTAGAGACCTTTATTGAGGAACGGTCTTGTAGGATAAATGAACAGAACAGGGACATACGCGTGAGTGAAGAAGTAAACATTCCAAATGCAAACGATCATCCTAGGACATCTCACTACCTGCCGATCGACCTCACCAGGTCATTCCAGCTTCTTGTCCAGGCGAAATCCGGGCCCAAGTAGTGTGATGGCCCTCACAAGGACCGCTTCTCTCAACTACCAGTGTCCCATGAACTACCGACACGAGTCATCGCCCCAAGAAGCAAATACCCCCACCCCCATTCGTTGCATTTTTCCGACATGCTAGAATATGTAGAAGGGGCTATTCTAATCGCGGGTATACAGTGGAAAGACTCAATGCTTATGATTAATAAATGGTCATAGTACCGGTTGTACTGGCGGTCTTTAGGCAATAACATTTTACCCACAATTTTACACTTGACGATAAATCAGCAAGAGCAAAATAAGCATAATACCTGATGTTTTTGTAGTAGTACCTAATTATAGTCAAATAATCATATGCATATTTTTGATGACGATTGCGCTGGGCCATGTCTGTTGGTACACACATCCCTTAAGCTTTTTACAGCAAACGTAAAGGCTGAATGAAACGCAGTCAATCAGACTTGAGGTAGACTGTCGGAAACGAAATGTTGCTTCTCGTGTCGCTGTAGTAATCATAACGCACCCTAAGACGGCTGCATCACGGAGGCTGTAGACTACCTTTGGTACCCTCATGACTAGTCTGTTTACCTAGATCGCGCCTGCTGATACCCAGACACTCTTATGAATACTGTGCACGTCCATACATCTCTGTCAATGAACACCTTGAAGTCGTTATAAAACATCTATCACGCCATACTTTGAAGCTAAACGAGGCGTTATGACAACCCTATCGGAGGATCTAAGGAACATGCGGCATGTTGTGGCGCAAAAACTACCACTGAGAACGGGCTAGCATTGATGTCGACACGATTTAAGCGCCCATTACAAATCTCACAAATCTCACTCGAGCCCAATAGACGCAAGAGTTCTGGGCGATTAACAAGACTCTCTAATGCCGCATACATGTCACGTTTTGCCGTGTCATATTTGCGCCCCGGGCGTCCGTTCTTCTCCATGTGCTTTAACACTAACATAGCGCTACGCGTGAGATATACCGTTATGTATCTACGGGGACTGGGGTTGAACCTACCCGCTGGTTGACCAGTAATCGCGGTGACCTCGGGATTGATGACCTTCACGAAGAATCTGGTTAATTGAAAAGCCGTGTTTGTTTACGGTCATAAAATGCAAAAATGGGTCAAGTACACGAAATTCAATTAGACATATGTTTGATAAGAACCTAGTGCTGTGTTGGGTTAGTGCTTATCCAGTCATGTGCCCTGACTGAAAATTATTGTCGTTTTGTGTTGATATATCACGTTACATACGTGGACATATCAAGCTGTTTACTAATCCCGCATATGCTGACCTAATACGTCTATGAGACACGTAATGGACAAATATATGACCTTACACGACTTTAAAGGGAGGTACGCACGTTTACAACACCGCAGTCGTCAGTAAGAGCGTCATTGATGAGATTGTACATCATCTTTGTCAGTGGCTTTTTTTCAAGGTACACAATTAAGGTACACAATGCAACAGAATCATTCTCTTATGCCAATTTGAGTAGTTATTACTGGCTAGTTAGAACTTTATTCAGTATTATATAGATTGTAGAGCAATTTAACGTGTAGTGCATATTAGTGCAAAATCCCTATTTGCCAGATACAGACTGGATGAGCAGAGGAAGCTATTGTAGGCTGTGCCGTGCCATGAAGAGTTTGGTCTCAACAATATAATTTCCTGCAATTGTCATGTTATTCAATAATTGTTGCGTACATCAAAACATTGAATCGATGCTGACAAGCACGAATGCAGGAATATATTCATGACCCGGCATGGATGGTGCGCTTAATGTAAAGTTGACATAACTCTTGAGCGATAACATTCATATGGAAATATGATGGGCTTGACCATTTCCCTTACAGAGTGTTAACTAAATGTGGCAGTGCTGAGAACAGCACTAAGGCGATTACAGCGGAGAAGGCTGTTTATTGATGCAAATGTGACAAACAATGTTCTACGCACATCTGCCATACCACCACATAGATTTGTAAAGATTGACACAAACACTCACTTTGAAAGCCAAGCCATGCTCATGAACATCATATTTTTATGAACAAGACGTCAAGTCGTCAAGTCCGTCAAAATCGCTCCCGTATCATATAAAGCACACGGCTGTTCGTGTATCCTCGCTGCAACAAAAGCTTTACTGCAACTGCAAAGTATGGAATGTATTTAGTCAAACAGTGAATGGGTCTAGAATAACAGCACGGTGACGAATGAATAAATGGAAGCCCACGGTGCGTGGAGTAGCGTATCTCGGCTTTAACAGTGGCAATATTTTCCCGTACGGCCTATGACTGTAGATTTGCCAAAAACGTACCGTAAGTTTAACGCGTGTGCAAGCAATGACGTGAATGTCAGTGATTGAATTGATGAATTTTAGAAACGGAAAAACAAGGATTTATGGGAGAATATGTTTCGACTGTTCTCTCTTTTTCGTTATGTTGTGTAACTCATGGAATGAGTCGATTGTGATAATTAGGAAAAACAAATTATCTCTCGGTATCGGGGCCTTGAAAACATCACCTTGAATTTCATTTACAAAAACTGATATTAAGTAACGACCGTTTCGAGTTTCCACGCGTGCGTTATTCACTGGTTGGTAAAAACAAGCGCCGTCTTATCAAGAATTTATTTGGCTCAGTCGTTACTCTCAATGAATCTACCTGCAGCAGCAATTTTAATGAGGTCACAATGGACTGGTTTTAAACAGCGTCATAAACAAGGGCCACAATTAAGCTGTTGCAGTGTTTGACTGTAAAACAAAGTATAGACCATTTTGCAATAAAACAAGTCTGGCGTACTGATAAAATTCTACGCCACGGCGAAATCAATAGAGACTAATTTCAACGACATAAATATTAACAGACCCTGGCGGGGACAGGCACACAATAGTTAATGACCACTAATCGAGATTTACGACTTTGCGTGGCTGTTTAAAGCTCATATGATTGAGTTAATGCTTTAAAACATCATTTGTTTATCAGAAAGCCCTTGCCAGACTTATTAAGACTTCATAATCATTCATTGGATGGTCTTAACAAGCGATCAATGTGCACGAAAGCACATTGTATGTAACGGCCTGAGAAAATAAAATGGCTAAGTCAATTCGCTTAGTTTGGATAGGCCTTACCATTTTTTTTGTCGATTGCGACGCAGTGCCTGCGGCAGGGAAACTATTGTATAGAGCCCTTCAATTAGCAAGGGAGTCATTTAACATGATTAGAGCAAGTAAATGGCTTATACCAGTCTTACGCTGTTGTGTTTGGTTATGCATAAACAAAAACAGTCACATTATATTGATGGATATGTCTATTGGTCACCTCCATCAGTGCATGATATTCAAGACGCGTGTCCCGTAATGTTATGACCCATATATTAGAAGCGGCACCTGAACAATACACATTGAAAATGATTCAGACTTAACTGCTCAAATGCGAATAAGTGTTAATTAAATTATGAAACAACAATCTCTGAGCGTTAACACGGTCACTTGTGATGCGCTCTATAGAGCTGTTCATCCTGTAGACCGCAATAGTATTTAATCGAGAAAACGTTAATCATACCAAGCGCAAGAACATATGTAATCCAATTTCACCAACCTGGCGTTGTCTTTTTCTCTACAACATCGGCAATCGAATCTCAGCACTGTGCTTTACGGAAATCCATTACATCGCTTAGCTGCCATGACATCATATCGGCCACTGCTTCTGCGATTTTAAATGCAGTGTAAAAACAAAAATAAAGTGCCTCGATTCATTTTTCATGAGTTCGCGACAAGCGTCAGCGTGGCAATGTGGCATTCACCAAGCGTCGAGGAGCGGCAACGTATCGCTACAACTACGTTCTATCAACACGTTTGGTATTTTAAGCTTGATTGTCTCAGCCTCAGTTTCCACATACGAGCGTACCGCGGGCAAGTGTTATGTTTTAGACGGCTGCAAGTAAAAGAGAAAGCATTGGCTCTGAATCATCGTGTAACGTTTCCTGTTACTAATGCTAACGCATCCAAATAACCCAAAAGCATTATTATTGCATCGGGGACATCAGGTTATTTGACTACAAATACGCAGCGAATCGGCTTGTTCATGTTATTCTGTGTCTACCCTACCACACTATGTAAGTAAAATGAATACCGGATAAGCTGCACCATGGTCGAGATAAAACATTTTATATGGTCGGTACAGGCTGCTCCACATGCCATTTACTCTTTGATACTCAAGAGCCATCCTTATAAATACTAAACATGAATTGCGTAATTGCATATAATTGTTGATACATTTGCAAATTTGCGCTGTCGCAAATTGCTTGACTGCAACATAACCAAACTAATAATGCAGCTTTGATCTTATTGGAGTTCGGCCGATTGTGGTGTTTTTTGCGCTCATTTTAACCATTCATGTCTAATCAGTTATAATTTCAAAGCAAAACGCGTTTCGCTTTAAACTACATTGAAAGAGGTGTACCAACTGATTAGTTTCTTAACAAACAGGCATAACGCTATATAATCAAATTGCCGTATCGCTTTCATCACATAGATCGAGTGGATGGTTACAAGGGATCTCATGCAGACTCGAATCTTATAGCGGAATAAATTAAGCTTGTTTTCGATGACTTCCAAATTAAGCAACTAAACAATATTTAACACGTTAAGCAATGGCTTAAATAAGCGAGGCCTTCAAATCGCAATTTTACAGCACCCTAGCGCATCTCATCGCGATGTTGCGTTTCCAAGCATATTTTGTTTTTTCGTGTTCAAAAAGTAATTGATATCCATGTGTGTTTTCGATTGATCTGTTGAACAGTTACAACCCAGTGATACGTTTGTTTGTGTCAGTCAAAAGAGGTGGCCGTGGCACATCTTCGTTTCAATCACGATGCTGTTTTTCGACACGATTTGTTCAGTCCTACCAATTTTGACACATTCGTTACTACTCGGATACCTTGAAACACCCAGTGACCTGCGGTTGTGAAAACCACATGTAGGACTGGACTGATGCGTTTGGCTAATATCAAATAAATTTGCGTGTTTGCAACGTAACCAGAATGATAGCATTTTAAAACTGGTTGCGTAAATTACGTTAATTTGCCTAAAATGAATGCTTTATTCTAAGCTGGATTTATTATTTGAGTGATTACAGCACAATATAAAATGCGCAATTAGGTTCAAATTTGAACCATTTTGAAGCCAATTGGACAGGTTACCTAAGTTAACGGCAATTATGAAATGACTAGCAATTGCGGACTTAATGTTTGGGGGGTTTGATCGCTCCTCTGCCTGCTAATACCGGCAGCGATATTTTCGTACATATGTTCTTAATTGTTGCTAATTGGGAAGGCAGTTTAGCTATGTAAGTAGGAGCACACTATTTGGATATATGACAATTTGTAGTTCGATTGATTTAAAGATTCTGGAATTTTTGTCGTATATCTACTTCGCAATGCAGTTATGATATCAGCGAGTAACCGAATAATGATCCAATTTCCCTCACAAGTTATTGGCAGGGAGTAGCTGGACCACTTTGCAACCGTTAATTCACGAAGAGCTTTATAGTCGCGGTTTATTGAAAATTAGGGGATTCACAAAGAAGTAGGTCTTTGTGGCGCTGCTCCTATTTTGACACTTTATCTCAACCTTCTTGGGCCTTTAAAATTTGTAAGCGTTGAAACTTATTCTCTTTGATTTAGTTACGATCGTTGTAGGGTCAAAGCTATGCATATCAAAAACATATGCTACCAAGTCGTCAATAAATATGGATAATAATTCTGAGAGACATCTGCCTTATGAAATGGTTTATGCAATTCCAGGTAATACTTCAACGGGTTACACGTGCATATAAGCATTCAACCTGTGATATTATCATAATGTACCGAAACAACCATTATATTCTACCTGACATGAACATTCTTGCAGAAAAGCCATAATTGACTCGACTAGTTTCATACTTTCAAAAGACCGGAAGAAGCAATATTGGTGCGGATCTCTTGAAAATAATAGTTAATGTGAATAACAAGCAGTTACTAGCTTATATAGTTTGTCGTGAGTAATTCCATTCAAGGCTTAGGTATATAACATCGTCATTATACTGTCATTATTGCAAACAAGTATTGCAATCATGAATGATGTTTTAAAAGCCAAAAATGCTATTGGCCGTGCAGCATTCACTGGGTCACACACATTGCTCGCAAACCATTCCATGCACTCATTAGTATCGGCATAAATTTCAATTGTCTAATTGTTATAAAATCACTTATGCGGGATTTGCAATGGAGTTATTCAATATCATACTAGGATATATTACGCTGCAGCACTGCATGCGTTCAGCAATCTAGCGCGGTAATGTCTGCTTACAAAGTCATCGATTATGCATTGGTTGGTAACAGCATGCGTCGAGAAACTTTGCCACTCATATTGACTCATCTTATAAGCGACGAACGGTCAAAAACAGTTATTTGGTGCAAAAAGATGTACACATTGGGATGTCATTGGATACAAATCGTAAATGCCGGGTCAGATAGCCACTTACTTAAGCAAACGACGTTTTGTTCATAGAACATAGCAGATATATAGTTGGTGTTGCGGCATAATGTTCTAAGCCATGTCTTGTACGAGCGCAATGTTTTGCTACAAATAGATTACCTCAAGTTTAACTTTAAATTAACACGTACCCACCTAACAATTTGATCTCAAGACGATCTCACGATGATATCGCACATGACGTCACCCTATTAGATAATTGTAATATTACTAATAATTCGTTTTTGAAATCTCACACTGTTCGCACTTTATTATAATGAGCACACATGACTGTAACTCAATATTCGTGTAAAACTGTAAACTATCGATTTCTTTGTATTAAACTTTTAGATTACACTAACCTCGACTGAAATATTCATTCAGTGCTAAACACAAATATCCGGGTTCTGAATTGGAAATTCATATTGCTTCAATTATATTTTCCGTTTATTTTGCCTGAAGTCATTTTACAATGCTATAATCACTCTATCCCCTTTATTTGATTATAGCAATCAACAGGTAATATAATTTGCTACTAGTGTCATGCTTGGCAGTCAAATACAATCAGTGCCGTCACAAACCTTTCGCAAGAATCCAAATCATGTTATGGTCGTCTGCCACGCGAGGATGGTAAGTAGATAAACCGGCATGAATTCTGACAAAATGCTTAAACGTCATCATGTTGATAAAAAAACAATTGTGCCATTTGCCAAGGGACTAAATTCAAACATTTGGTACCATCAAATCACATTGGGCTCCGTAGCTTTTAAAGCAATGATTGCGCACGTATTAATGTAACTATCTTAATATGTGTATGTAACTGTTTGCTGTCGCTTTATTTGTATTACACTTTTGTAACTCAGACAATTTGTATTGATTTATTATGAAACGTGTAGCTTGATGCGAGTATAATGTTATGAGTAAAATGTTCGCGTTTGGAAAGGGAATATTTTGTCTGGTAATCTCTGCCGAGCAAAGTGCCTATTTGGGAATCATTCAGTGTTGCTTAAATGCGCTGAGCGCGTATCACTACGCTTTCCAAGCTTTGTGGATGATGCTACAATATTTATTCACGCAATGGTCTTAAGAGGTGCCTCCTGTTAACGTCAGCTGTCCACAACTAATAAGAGACGCCGTTTAGCCCATAAGAATGTAAATCAAAGTAATTTGTGCTGCAATTAATCGTGCATCGTAAGATTAAACTTGAAGACAATGTTTCACGAAATGTCTTATCGTGAATGTAATCTGCTTGAACAGGGAATGTTCTAGACACAATTAAGCAATCAAAGTGTTCAATCATAATTGTCATCTTACTAGCAGCAGTAACTCATATTAGTTCGTTCGACTTTTTCAATTAAATTTATAGGTATTATCTTAATATGATAAGATATAACGTAATGCAATTAACAGAGTTACAATGTATATTCCACATCAATATTGCGACGGTTGTGTTATTGCTGTCGGATTTGTAGAACATCATCGCAAGAAATGCACAATTATTATCACTGCAATCTAACGACTGACCAAGAGAAGGCATCACTTGGGTTCCTTGGTATGCAAAATGCAGGCTTTCGATTCAGAACAAGTATATACATAGAATCAGAAAGCATCGCTGATACAGTTAGGTGCAGTCAACTTTGCATTAGGTGGTCATATATTACCAGCAATGGCAACCACGGATGATATGATTAAAACCATTATTAAACTGATCGATGTAACTTTCTAAAATACTATGTTGCTGAAAATACGTCTGAAAATTCTTACCAAAAATGGATTATCGAAATGCATAGCTAGCCGAGAACTATATATTGTTCACAAAGAGATAAGGCTCCAAGCAAGGATAAATGTTTCTTTTCCGTATGCAAAGTGTTGATTAACGCATCGCTGCTGACAGCTCTGTAGCAATCCAATTACATTCAGTCCGATTGTGTGGTACATAACCGCACGTAGGTATAAGAGACTTCTCCGGATACTGCAAGAAAAATGCAAGAGAAACCAATCTTACCTAAATAATCACTATGACTATTTGTTTACCCGTCAGATGCCCAGGAGACAATGCGGTGATGACTCGCAACCGGATGTCTATTATGCAAATTTGTACTACCATTGACGTTAACAAAAGTTGCTCTGTGTCCTTTTCACAAGCTTGTACAGGTCATTATTTTGCAAAAAATATGCATCTGATTTGTAGTTACCTTCAAGGCCTATATAAAGGT
>CM067349.1:49778412-49795912 GCA_034190875.2 Urechis unicinctus | reverse complement strand
ATGAATACATACATACATACATACAGACATACATACATACAGACACATACATACATACATACATACATACATACATACATACATACATACATACATACATACATACATACATACATACATACACATACATACATACATACATACATACATACATACATACATACATACATACATACATACATACATACATACATACATACATACATACATGCATATACGCAAAAACTATTATTCCAATCAACACATCCGCCGAACAGAATTTGATGCATTGTATCGAGGTACCACGAGATGGTAAAGTTGCGATAAAACCGTTTGTGCTTGTTTTAGATATATTAGTTATGTATCTTTTCGTAGCATAACTTGCTGAAAACCTATGGGTTCTGTGTACTGCGGACGTATAGAAAACCGCATGATCCTTGTAAGGGAGAGGTAACCAGGGGATGTTATCCGTGACGCAGCAGCTGATGCAAATGCCAGGGCATATCGGGGTTAATTGTCAGCGCACATGTCACTTCATGGCTCGGCACTCTTTACGTGATTATTGGATAAGATCAAGTGCAATTGTTCTGGGCAGAGATATATTATTTTGGATGTATCATTTAGAGGTTTTATATTTTGGCTTTGTTCGTTGGTACGATAACCCAATTTTACCCTAATACACTTCCTAAAACACCTATCAAAGTAGGATTCGGAAGCTTCATCATTTGACGGACAAGGCAATTATATAAAGCCGTCCTTAGCTAAATGTCATTTAATCTGCAATCCTTGTTAGCAAAAACAACTACGATACTCAGTTATTCCACCACACATCATAGACTGCTTGTTAAACAACGCTCCAATAGCATTGATAAGGACGAATCTACGCTTGCATAATGGGAAATAATGTGCAATAATCACATTGAAAAATTAAAGTGCCATTTTATCTCCCGATCATTAACAAATCGCTTTGTAAACTATTTTCTTCCCATGAGTCACTTCGGTGATTGTTATTTTCTTGTATGATGTATTAAAACTTCGTTAATATAAAAAAATAGGTGTAAGCATATTATTATTGAACTAACTGCATTGATTATAGGTACTCTATTTATAACATACTGTTGTATGTTATTGTTGTATTTATGTGTGGTGTAAACTGGAGGGGTAAGGGGTAATACTTCAACTCTGTCCGCTCTACATTGGCTGAATGTTTATCTTCTTATTCAATATAATGATCTGATATTTGTAATGCACTGAAAACTGCAGATTGTGCTGTGTTGCGCATTCGTGCTGAGACTTAAACTCTAATTGTCCACATACAGCCACAAATTATATATTGCATCAGCAAATTAGTCACGCCCCTGCCTTAGTTGAAGCGACAAGTCTAATCCAATGTTACTCAGTGCAATTGAATGGAGTTGATTGTACACTTACAAATCTCACTAGCTTTCACCTGATTACGGTGGAGAAGAAAAAAGCCAATTGGACATTGCGCTTAAATTATTGCTAAATAGATTTGTAATTGCTCCAACGTCAGTACCCAACTGTGTTGGTGTTGAATGGCTTTACTTTGTGTCTTTGAGGGTCGAAGTTGATAGGAAAATTGCAGCCATTAAGAGTAATTGTGAGATCCTGTGTAAATGCTTCGTTTGATGTTTAGTTACATGTCCAGAATATAGATGGATCGGATTATCTTGAACTATCTTTGCTATTCCAATTTGTAATCGCAACCGCCGTGCGCAAGAGAAATGCATTAGCGATGTTAAGCTCAGCATTAAATTAGTATTAGCTCAAATCGACATCGCGAATTCCTTAATTAATGATGCAATCGGGCAAATGGTACGGAAGTGCGACACTATTATGACGTGTGGGCATCGATTATGTTACCAATTTTTGCGATAGTCGAATGGATATCTTGTGTTGAAGCACTCGCACTGAACGCCTGAATGAATGTGATTGATGATTATGCAGAAATACTGTGACTGACTGTTATCATAGGTCTATCATATGTTGCAACAACAGCCAATGCTACTGTGATATTCAGCCATGCTACTGTAGCACTGCTGTTAAGCTTTGATGTGATGACATTGGATAGGTAGCGCGGTACTACACGTTAAGCATAACATTTTGATGAAACAGTGGGGCCGATTTAGCAAAACATTTCTTGGGCTACAGTAAAGCTGAGATTTGCCAATAGAAGGTGAGACTTAATATATGTAACCTTAGTAACATTACGCAGAACGCACCAAATCATGGGCAGTTGGGCTTCAATTTTTTTATGTTGGCAAATCTCATGAATTGTACGTGATGTTTTCTTTTACTACAGATTGATGATGTAATTCACACGACGATCAAATAATGCAGCAATTACTTGATGAGAAAGATAAATGTAAATGTATCCCGTTATAAAATCCACCTAAACACGTCGAATATCGTTTTCAAAATGTTGGCGAATTATGTTGAGAATTTGCCAGCAGAATAACATGACTTCGCAGTTTTAACGTTTTGGCGAAGTTATGAGATGTACCAACAGTGCCCGTATATTACCAATACAGTTAGATGTATTTGACTTAAATAACATCCGGTTTCCTTTGCAAATCTACTTGTGTCAATACAGATGGCTTTCAAGATCCGGATGGCACAAAGATAAACTTAAACTGTTGATGTTGGTTACTTGTAAAATAACACGACAATGCTTTTACGGATCGGATGAAGGCGTATGCAATTGTATTTCACCATAAGCTCGAGTTCTATGCTTTACTGCATATGTGGCGTGCTTAGCATTTGCCGCCTGCTGAGCCTCATTTTAACGCAGCACCATATATGCTTTCAGTAGTTATCGGTGAACGATAGATCGACTGTGTCACTTATGCCATGCGAAGAAAAGGTTGAATAATTTCACTATTCTACCTTTATTCATCATTCATGTAATTGTTTCGTTGACGTCTTTGGCATCGTCAGGACGCGCCATTATCAAATCATGCCGTCATATTTTTGCATCTATGGACCAATACTTTTATCGAGGAGGAATACATTGAAGTAGTGACCACACAAGTATACGGATAGGATGATTGAACGTACAATGAAAGTGTTTGTTTATTTAGTAGCCACCAAATGACTCAAATGTGGTAGTTGCAATACTGGAAAGAACAAAGTGCTCTGCTATGCAAGTTAAGGGGATTAGGTAACCCGACCTTAATACCGGAGATTTATCCACCGCAGTAGTATAGTAAATACCTGTTCAGGAACACTTACCTCTAGAGCCTACCTATCAGTGCTGTGCTTGAGTTCACAAGCCAATGCCACTTATCTAAAGCATATGTGAGCCTATGAGTGAGTGTTCCCCCAAAAAAGTATGGTAAAACGAAACGTCACAATAGAGCAGCTACTTTAACCGATACATTTGATAAGTCAGGTAACTTGATCCAAATCATGCATGACTCCATATCTCCAAAGATGGTGCCACCAAAAGGTATGTTGATGTACAACACAGGCGACAAAACAGAGACCTAAGACAATATACTCTGTATCACATCGAATATCCGACTGCACGAATCCCCACGTAAAGCGCTTCATGAAGCTATGCATATGCGAACGAAATTAAGCACTGTAATTAGATCTTGTTCGCAAAATAGTTCGTAAATATCGAACACTCTTAAACAACCATAGCCTGTTCAAGCTGAGGACGAGAACTGCAATACAATCACAAAATCCCTTCTAACATCGTGCGCTTTTCATTGCTGGGTTATGAAAAGGCCGATTTTGCGGGGTTATATTACATCATGCAGATGTGGGCCGAGATATCACAGTAGCTAACACGCGGTTTTTGTGCTGATATAGCTCAAGGGCAATGGGAATTCTGGAGATATTGCCTACAGTTCATTTTGACGGCGCCAGCAAATAAATGGGGTCAAACAAAAGTAACGCTCAGAGGAATGCGTCGGTTTGGTTTTCCGAATAATTTAACTTCCCGTTTTTTACTCTCAATTCTGCGCAAGTGCACCACATGGATCAAATGCACTACATCTACTGCTAGTTAAGTCATGCATTGTGTAGGTAAGTAATGTATAATACCGGATTCAATTTTGATAATCGGGAATGCTTCCTTCATAGCCGAGACATCATATAGGCGTCTTGTTTAATGCATGCAATTGGCCATCACTTCAATTCGGTTGTTTTATTGTTTGCCGAAATAAACTGGGCCATTACTTGAGGATAGGCAGCAGCATTCTAACTAAGTGGATTCTCAACATATGTTAGACATTATAACAGTCCCCAAGGGGAAGACGGCAGTGACCATAAAAGCAACAAAAACCCATCCCATAATTATTTGGTACGCTGTACCCGTAAAAAGGTTAAATTTTAACTGCTTTAAAGCTGGGCAAAACACCCAGCACAGATCATCTCTACCCACACCAGTACCCTTTGAATGCAAGCATTCTCCTCTTTTATTACCTGCTCGAGTGCTAGTATTACTAAAGCATAGATGGGGATATGTGATTGCTAATAGTGAAAACATACCAGGTACTTCGATACATGTGCTTGTCGGGAGAACCCATCGACAACTAGAACACATTGTGTCATTTGACAAATGGCAGCAAATGGCCGAGCTATACGGAAAATGCAGATTTGCAAGCCTCGGATGCTAATGCATTAATGCAACACCATACATACATTGGTGTGCACAATTTGTTCTTTTTTTTGCAATTTTTTTTTTTTTATTCGAACTTGTACAAAACGGGGTTGTTAACAAATTTGTGATGAATCATCTTTTTATGTAGGTTGAACGATATGTAACGAATTTTGTTGTAATAAACTAATTAGCTAGTATTCAAACTAGATTACATCAGACTGCCTGTCGCACTATTATCCACCTGCCTGCCTTTAATAATAAGGCCACCATGTTGCCTGCTCTTTGGGGAGCTGAGGATATGTATTAACCTAAGCCTCCCAGGCAATGAATCCTTCTGGCTGCGCCCTGATACCTTATATTAACATCCCAAATGAGGCAACAGAACAGGGTCAATAGAAACCCTACTGCCACATCTTCATATATTACCCGCCTGGGAGCGATGTCAAACCAGTGTTATTGTGACCAGATGCCTTTAGTGGGACATGTTTAAGATTAACCGGGAATATATGACAGATTCCATCGTGGTAGAGTGGTCCAAAGCTTCTACAAATAGAATGAAGCTTTTGCACTGACACAGCTACTCACAAAACGAACGTTCGAAATGTTCGATGCCTATACATGGGTTTCTGTTTGATAATTGGGCGATAATTATTAGCTCGCCCAGCACAGCATGTTATCGGAAGATTTGTAGTAAAAACATCAGATTAAACCAACACTGCGCAACGTAAAACATTGGAGATGTGTTTATTCATCACGGGGCACTGGTGCGGAAACAGATATCCACGGATATTGCATATAGATAGCATATTTAGTGTTTGTAGGCAATTAGCAAAACATGTTCACGTTAAGCATGTCTACAAAACAACCGGTGATTCCTGCAGTGGATGGCGTCAAACGTTATGGGTTTGTGTTCTTATTCCCTTTATCGTTGCTTATACGCAGAACATTTCAGTTGCAACTGAGTTAGCTTATTAATGTTCTAAATGCCTGTCGATTAAAGGTGCAAGGCGTGGTATATAGGCTACGGCAATGTTGAGCATCGCACACGTAAGCTGACATTCACATTATGTGCTAACCCATCGAGTCAAATAATTCAACCCATGAATTTCATAGGTACAAATGTAAGCAAACAAAATGAGGGTAGAGATTAGACTTGATTGATGGCGGTGGTGCTGTAGGGGATTCTTTAAACTGTGGCGATATTTTTGACGACTGATTGTTTAATTTGTGGCAAAAACGGACCCACCAAAGGTTATTTTATAACATAACTGCAACTGTGTGTTGTACACCGAAGAGACTCACTCGCTTCATTATATGTGTCGTAGAGTAAATGAACATTCTGAATGATATAGGTTATATTACAATTTGACTGCCTGTTTGGCTTCTCAACTTGATCCGCGGAACAGAGTTTTGCGTCGGATAGATCATATTACGCCGGTAGTATACACAAATTGCACGTTTCTGTTGTGAAAATGGCCCTAGGAATACGTTTGATTGCTTCTGGATGGATTGCTGATAACCATTTCTTAATTAAACATCGTGGTTAAGTGCGTAATTTACATTTGCTGGCGGAGTGTCTACATAAGTCGATCACTTAATCCGATTTATTTGATATTCCTGTTTCATGGCACGTAGCTCTTCAAAATTATTACTAACGTCTGTTGGTGCATATTATATTAGTCCAAAAAGATGAATATATCGGAAATTAAACAGAAAATGACAATTTCAATTTCAGCGATGTTTCCACAAATGCTATGATCAATTATCATTTACAACCATTAATAATCGTTTAATTAACATCATCGCAAGGCTTTGTCGGTTATTATTTTGCCCATAGAAATTTCAAATCGGTTGTATATTTAACCCGGAATTGAACTATGGCGTTGTTGGCAAAGCATCTTTAATGAAATGAATAACGTATTTCTTATAGAATGATATAACGTTTTCTAAATGGTACATTTTCTTGAGCTATATCTCATATAATAACATTACTAAGAGCAATCACTGACAATGTGAGCACTCAAGCATTGGCCGAAGTGAAGTGGTTATTTAACCACTACACTCGATCCCGACCATGTATTTGCCTAAAACTGGCAAACAGAACGAATGCATTTTACTTGGATGTTCAAATACATTCTGCTTTTGCCGAAGCTGTGGTATGCACAATCATGCAGATACTGCTATCCACACGTATTTTATAAATGCAGTTGGTTGTCGAAAATTCAACATCGTTTATCAATACTATCCGAATAAAAAACATGAGGTATCGCGTAATTCTTTTCATTGATAATATTGACTGTATCATTAGTGTCCTGGATTCTTTTACCATTCAATATAATATATTTTGATTAATCATATGACGGGTGTGTTTATTCACACACGTATTCAATGCACTACTATATATGCTTTATTCATGTGTCACGTTCAGATAATACGCCCGGCAGAGTCTCACCGAATTTGCTTATATCCGGAAAGTCTAATGCCCATGCATGCAGAATCAAATCTGTCAGCTTCAGGTCACCTTATGATAATGTGATATTCCCCTTTTATGATGTCAGGTTTTTCGATGAACAAACATACACAGCGATAATCGGATTTATTTATATTCGTTGCATGTAACTAAGAATCAGAAAAAATTACTTCCGCAAGATATCACAATTACTCTCAATGGGTACATTCTCCGATTCTTTACAGAACCACCGGGAAACTTAAATAGAGTCAATCTGTAGAAACAAGGAGTTTTATCTTTATAGGACCGCGCAGCTAGCATTCCAAGTTTACCATCAAGCTTTGAACTTAGAGCAATATGTTATTTGCTGATGCATTGTGTTAACATTGTGTTAACGCATAAGGATTGCTTGGGCAATGCTAGACGGGATCATACATTTCCCTTGTAACCATTACAAATGGTTGGTTAACACAATTGTTGATTAATATATGATTCGCCATTAATCTTTTCAGGGGGATTTATCGATATCTACCGAACACGAACAAGGCACACTACTACAGCCGATTTTAACCCTTTTTACTGTCAAGTGAGCTAAGATAAAGTTAACCCCTGGGATCGCTTTTATGCGGGGATACACCAAACCGCCTCCCGCTATGCATAAAATGCAAGCAGTATGCTAGATGCTTGTGAAAATGGTTCTGATGTAAGTTTAAAAACATATTAAGTACAAGTGGAGGATAGTGATATGTCTAAATTCTCTTCAATGGCCCTATTTGCTAATATCTAAATACTGTCATCCATGAAAATACAACTCACACGAATTGAGATAAAAGAAGATGGTCAACGCTGGGCAGCAGCATCTGGAAAACGTGAATACATCGACCTCGCAACGCTCTCATAAACTTTCTCTCAAGCGAAAGCAGTCATTAAGTTTTGAACTCACTAAATGCCGATCACAATTGTTGCAAAAATAAAAAAGGACGTTTTTTCAGTGTGGGTGTCCGAAATGTCACGAATGATGTCGCTCGCATTTATCGAGGAATCGTATTGAGATAATGGGGAACAGTTTTAAAGTTTTGCATATGCAGTCTACCACATTAAAATAATGCTAATTTAACGTATCCAACCCACCCCGTATGAAGAAAACATTCTGCATATAGGCATTATTATGGGTGCAATTGTGAATGCATAATCATATGACTATTTTATTTACTTTAAATATTGACAAAAAATAAATCTAGTAAGGCTGTCCTGTTGCGATTGAAAACCAAATAGTTTTGGCAGCATCATCTATGTTTGAAATGACGCACAATACCCAAAAAAATATACGATCAACACGCAAAAGTTAATGTACTGGTAAAAAATTCGTCGAACATCTAGAATAATAGAAAAATCGACGAATAGAGATAATTGGCTTTTTGCGCCAACTTCTGTCGATCATATCAACTCAACGCTAAAATAATGGGAGAATATTACGCGATGGAATCAGAGGATGCCTCTCTATACTGATTATATGAAGCCTAGCTTTTCGTATCACGTTTAAACTAATATGCAACAGTACAAATCAGCAAGGTATCTCAGTTACCGATTCCATGAGTGCATAGATATTTCGAAAATTCTGCCGACCCATCCTCATCACACCACTAGAGACCACGTTCCTTCTATTATTAAACCGTTCGTCAGCATTATATATATATATATATATATATATATATATATATATATATATATATATATATATATATATATATATATATATATAGCCAAGGAGGTCATAAATACATTTACAGAACTGAACAAATATGCGATGTGCATGTTCGTACTCTTACCATAGTTGTCTGACAACAAATTTCTTTCATCAAGATGCAAAAAGTACGTGAAATATTGAATCAGACGTATCAATATCAAAAACTTTGGTTTACTGTGATATCGAGTTTTACTAATGGTACACTAGCTTAGGTTAATAATGTGAAGCATCTTTATCATATCTGCTGAGGTAAGCGATAACTAAGACAGTTAACACTAAACCATTAGTTGAAGACGTGACCAAATGGTTAAGTAAAGCGAGTGTGCTTACTGTTGGTGGTGCGAGTCAATGTAAAGAGTCATGGAGAATTAACTGTGGCGGGACCATTAGGTAATCGACCTAAACTAACAAAAGCAATATATTAGCCTCATTAATAAGGAAGTCAAGGTATATTCAATATGAGCGTGTCAAATACATTGCTTTCCCGTACTGGCTGTTGTATGCACCTAAAATATTTTTGTTAGACACAAGCAAATAGTATAGCTTACACTGTGTGTATTGTGTTGTAGCAGATGTTATTACTAATGAGCCTCATGGCATGTTCATATATGTTTGGGGTTTGCATGTGTATGCAAGCAGGGGGAATACGGAAAAATTCCACGACGGTTCTTGCGTCCCAATCTCATCCTGTTCTGTCTTTTTGTGAGGTAATGCGCTTAATTTGTTGGCTGGTTATATTTGGCTTCATTGTCAACTTGTACACTGGTTTCCCCGATGACTGGTATGACATAGAATATTCGGTGTGGAATTGTAGTTGGCTGCAGGTCATGTTTCCGCCTTTCTGGCGAAACATTGACAATCATACCAATCTTAAGCAGGTTGATATCGGCATATTTATTATGTTGCATGTCTGGGTAAGTATATACAGTACAACATGCTCGTATATCATGCTCGGCACCTACTTAGTCGTATAATTTCCCAGGAGCTGGATACTTTAACAGCCACATTCCTTGCTATGTCTTATGAAGTAACAACTTAGAGAATTACTACTCCTATATCGGAAAACTGGCTTAAGGCATGGAAAGAAGAGTATTAGTAAGTAGTTGTTAAACGATACGATTTGCTGAGCTATATTGATTATTTGAATGTGTGTTATCTACGACTTAACTATTAAAACAATACCACTATAAGTAAAATAGCAAGGAGAGGTGTGGAAGGGATGGGAACCGATCTAATGTTTAAAACAAGTCAACAAAACAATAGCGGCCATACTGTTGGGCTAACGCAACTAAACATTTGATCTTGGAGTACTACCACTAGAACTGGAACTTCAAAGAGAAATTCTGATATACAAAATTGATACACAACAATGGTGAAACATTACCGTCTTAATTCTATACCATTTGTATATCATTAATCTAATTCTTCATTTTATACAAATCAAATTTAACGTTTTAACAACTTTAGGTACATATTGAGTGAAAAATTAGTTTAACAATAAGGTTATTAAAGTAGTTAAACATTCGCTCAGTGCTTTTTGGTAGAAATGTTCGAGTTATATGAATTTGTAAGCGAAAAGTTTGGATGCGCTTACTACAATTACAAAACAATCACGTTAGCAACTTTATATATAAAGGCTCATAAAAGATAACTAGTATTTTTCAACTTTTGAAATGGACGGGGCTTCTATTCGGTCTACACATGACAAACGCTACACGTGGGAACAAGTTACTGCTATGTTACAAAATTAAATATCTAGTAGTCACAATACAATAAAGTTAGAACATCGATCAAATAATTGTGTAAGCTGCGGCCGCTATCAAGTAAAATAGGCGAGCGTATTGAAGCTGAACACTTTACGGATCAAGCGTATAATTTCCACGCACATTTAAAACCGCCACCCAAACCGTAGTATACTTATGCTGTTTCACGGGTTGGGAAATATCTCTGTATCGCATATAATTAGCAATGTGTTCGACTAGTTTGATCATGATAAGCGTCTTACATTGTCCAACTACTGAGTGCACGCTTACTATCATACATCAGCTGATCGAGTTTGGCCCATGTGGTGTTCTACCAATATTGGGACATAGATAATAACGACCATAGGCTTTCCATGTGAACAGGTGGATGAATTGATGCCAGTTATTCTCCAATCAGATATTAGCTTGCAGTTTATAATAAGGACCACATGCTGTACCTCGTAAAAGCGATACCTTTTAACAGCTTTCAAGCTGAGGAAAACACTCGGTACTGATAACATCAAACCACAAGAGTTACCTCTGAATACAAGCACCCCCCTCTGTTATTCTCTGCCCAAGTGCTTATATTGCAAAAGCGTAGCTGGGATATGTGAGTCCTAATGATGATGATATGGAAAGTGCTGGTAATGATACATTTAGACGTTTTAGGAACATTGATATACGTTCTTGTCGGGAGAACCCATTAATCACTAAAACACATTGTGCCCTATAACAACCCTGTGTTGGCAGCAAATGGCCGGGCTATATGGAAAATGCAAATTTGCCTGCTAATGCATTAACGTAACACCATACATATATAAGCCCTTACTGCTGCGCCCTGATACCTTTAATGTGGCAACAGCAAAGGGTCAATAGAAACCCTGAAGGCACATCGTCATATATTTACTATTATAATGTTACGACACAAGTGCGCCACAGGTTGGTTGAAGTGATGCGAAACGCTCAAGCTCTGGGTTACTTATTCCGACCGACAAGGTTTTAACATGCACGATGTCTGACCTTTAATACATTCGTCTATTACATAAGTCTTCTGCCAGAATATAATTTGACTTCAAGATTTGTGAGCAAATCATTAGCTTTTGGTATACACATTTTATAACACAAGCATAATTACCCTCCTGTCGTACCCACGCTGCCGCCGAATAAACCTGATCTATAAATTGGAGCTTTGGTTCCGCAATCGTGAGTAGAAATTTTGGAGCGTTTTGAGGGAACACACTTATTGCGAGCGACAAAGTAGCAGTTTCTTATGTCAACACTGATATCATGCAAGGACCGAAGAGTAAAATAACTAACCAAATGTGTTGATGACGGTTCGTTTTAAAACACAACAAAATGCTTTCGTTGAGCATGTTGAAGCGCAATTAAGCGTTCTATGTAACCCATTCAATGATTATGCTTAGCAGCGTATTTTGCGTGCTTCACATGTACCCTAATTGACATAACGTGTCAAGTGTATTATGAGTAGCCGACAGCAAAATTGAAAAAACACACTAGGCTCTAATTGAGCAGAACGAAGCATAATCTATCAGGTTTTCATTTAAATTTATTTGCGGTAATGTTAAGTACTGATCACAGTTATATGCTTAATATTACCGACGGTCAATACATACCAGCGACTGCTGGATTGTCTATCGTTGTCATAGTCGTGCATGCCAAATCCATTGTGTTTCATTCACACTTCATTGCAAATTCCAAATGATATTGCTAATTGGTCCTCCTCTTTTTTAACATTGCACCTTTTGATACCTCTGGTGTCTTCAGAAACACAAAAATAAAATGTTAGACAAAGCTTGGTTAAATCGGATATGAAGGTAGTTGCTGCCATATCTGTTACTATAACACGCATCTGAATACAAATGTAGAGCATAGAATTTTTATATCTGGATATCATAGACATACACAGTCACCCGTCGCCCAAAAAGATGACTTATCCATAGAGGAGCAACATGCAAAGGTGGGCTGCCATATTTGCATTATCCCAAACAAAGTATTAATCAATAGAAATAACATGGAAGTGATCGGGGTACATGGGACAGCTTTCGTCGCATCAACCGTCTTTCAAAAAGTAAACAGAGGCATCATGGCGGTATAGTTTAAGTACAATATATAGTGAATCACCTTGTGCTAAGAAGAGTTTTTATTCTCTTATTATTGTAACCGCTCGTGTTTGGGGATTCTCCGAGAATTGTCTAACATCAGCGGGGTTTTCATGTCACAGCAGAACATAAGTTGATGCCCAATAACTCAATAACACAAAAGATATTAAAGATAAATTGTGAACACAGAGGGATATAGTGGATTGATCAATTCAGTAGAGTTGCGCTGGATCTGCAATGTCACAGTAGTTAGATGAGTAGTGCTTCATGGTACGATATCTAAGCTGGTAAAGAGAGATAATACATGAGTCAAAACTGTACAGCTTCATTACACCCGTATGTTGTAAAAATGCGTTCGAGCGATGTCGTTGCAGTAGTATTTCCAGCATACACACACACACACACACACACAGATACAAACCCACACATAAATACAAATATATATATATATATTTATATATATATATATATATATATATATATATATATATATATATATATATATATATATATATATATATATATATATATATATATATATATATATATATATATATATATATATATATATATATATATATATATATATATATATATATATAGAAAGACATTCACCCAGGTGTGAGATATTTTTCAATATAAAACCTTTGTTGTGGGGTATCGGCAGATTTGTTGGGTATATAGAATATCCCACAATTATTACATATGTTATGATGTTATTTGGCGTTGTGGTGTTCGTAAAAACTGTTTTTTGCACAACAAGGTCTGAAATCGTAATTATATATAATTGCCCTATTCAGCGGCGCCATCTGTTGTCCTGGTTCGTCACTTAAAGGTGTGTGTAGAGACGGCGTGCTTTGATATATACCGCACAACCGTGCTTTATATTTGGGTAGATTATAGGCATCGATCAACGCTACATCAGCAAAGGCTTCCGGAATTGCTGTGAGCTTTTCCGCGTAGATTCGCTTGTTTGTCTTTTCTCCCAGACTCCCTGCTATGGATTCTACATGTTGTTCTGACACCCTATCTTCCAGGTGTGGTTTTCTGTCACCTCTTCTTACGCATTTATGTCGCATGCATAGTCCTGCTCGGACTTCAGGCTTGGTAAAGAAAACTTGGACACAGATAGAAAATAAAGCCCTATATGCCTCGTTTAAGGACGTCATTGTCATCAAACGCTCGGTTAAAGCCGAGGTCATCAGGCAAGCAAATGAGAAATTCTCATGCTTGTCCGACAGAACAGACGCCCAAATAAGGTCAAAGATTCACAACAATACTTCTGGCAAAGAAAAAATAAAATTATAATTTTTAGAAGCAGAGGAATTTGTATACGCTGTAAATGGTCGTATTTAAGTCAAAAAATATTTTCGGCAATAGTTGCTTATTGAATTGTTCTGACGCTGCAGTTCATTCAGCTAAGTGTATATGTATCATTGAATATCTAGTTAAATCCCTACGTTTTGAATATAAAATACAGCTACGCGTTGCCTTATGGGTATGGTCATCCTTCCCGTGTGAATAACCAAGTCGGCAATTTTATTGTATATATCAAACTTGTGTGTGACTTTTGACTGCGGTTCATATTTCAAACTGATTCTGCAATTGCATAATATATTGTGTTTAATGATCTGTAACTTTATTATCTATGTAACGTTGTAGCATGAAATAAATGGTCTTTCAAGTTTGTCTTTTGTTAAAGAAGCCAGGGACATATTATGAAATATACCTTGTAACAGTTATATTAAAATTAGAATTAACTATACACGTCTTGTTAATTCATAGGTGTTTTCTAAAGACGTCTTGAGCGTCTATTAAGAACACCAAACCTGTTCTTGTATTACACAACGAAGTAATCCTCCCATTACATATTCATCTCTACAACCAGGATAACATAAGATTCCTCAACATTATATTGGTGATTATGGCACGGCATGACGGTGAATTATAGGAGTCACTAAACATATTATCAGGCGAGTTTTTTTATCGAATGATATAATGGTACACCAGCGAAGTGAGGTGATATTTAGAAAGTTGGACCGGAACTCATTTAACACGCCTTGAGGATCAATCAGCACCTACCTAGTCCGATTCCAAACGCAACCTACCCCAATTTTGCATTTCCAGATTTAAGGTTGTATCCCATAACTGCCATCTATGTTTGACCCCCAATGATGAAGCGTGAGCACGCGCGTGCACCAAAGAGCTGTTTCGGTTGATTCAACAGAGGAATTAAAAGAATGACCCACATAATTTAGAAATCGATCCTTTAATTGAAGGAAAATAGGCATTACGGAATACGTGCAACAGAATGATACCTTTTCAAACAGGAAAGGCAGGCATGACATCCAAATAGATTTCATACCCGTAACAAACCACAGACATGACTCTACTATCAAATATTCCCTCACACATACACAGCACATTAAACTCAAAGAATATAATAAAGTCGTCACCATCGTCACAATTAATTGTTTATGTATTCGGGCAATCAGTGCGTTGGTATATAACGCTCAATAACAGCCATCAGGTCATATATTGGCTCGGATAACATACTGCTCAGGTTATATCGGGTCTTGCGTGACAAGTGGTGAAACTAAGGTAAAGAGTCAAAAGAGTGTAATGCGCAGTGCTTATCCTCTTACAGTAGCTTATATTAGCAAAAGTTCATAACAATTGATGAATACGCATCTCTGTTGTGGGCGATATATTTTGCGCTGGCTCTCTTTTATATACTAACATGCCCAATTTCTTGGGTATGTACATGTTTTATAATTCACGTGCTGTGGGGTTTTTACTGCGCTCGTTGTGGGGTATATATATTTTATATAAATACCCCACTATTTATATATAGCTATGTACCCCGCAGTTAGGTCTGATACAGTTACCCTCATGTAGGTCTCAAAATGATACCCCACATCTGGCACAGTGTCTGTATATATATAAAATATATATATATATATATATATATATATATAATATATATATATATATATATATATATATATATATATATATATCTATATATATATATATATATATTTATATATATATAAATAGAGATATATATATATAGATATATTTATATATATAAAAAATATATGTACATATATATATACATATATATATGCATATATATATATTTATATATATAAATATATATATACATATATGCATATATATATATATTTATATATTTATATATATATGTATATTTATATATATATATTTATATGTATATTTGCGCTGATTAATAGGTCATGTCAGGGCGTGCATAAGCATCTTCACCTTATAAGCCACTTGTGAGTCCTTAAGGGAACTACACGCGAGATGCAGCTATAAATTTTGGCCAGATAGGTTCGCAAACGTAGCGTTAATTCCATCACAAGGGCGACTGTGAGACAGTTTTACTCAATGAAGTGTGAAGGCTCAAGGTCTATGAACCTGGTAACGTTCAAGAACGGTGAGATACCGCATATAATTTGTCTACGAAGAGAAACAATTTTCTCGTCAATTAGATTATTACGGTAAAATTTGTTGTACACTGCTATGCTTCAAAAGTAGTATAATTGCCCCGGCGATGCAAGGCGCTTGATATGTTACTAGCTTGTAACATAGCAGAAAGGCACGCGCAAATCAATTATCAACGGTCTTATAGCGACGTCTGCTATAAAATACAGCTAAACACCTGACTAGGAACTCTATTTAATTCCATGACTCGATCACAACTGGCAAGGTTGAACATGAAAGTCTCCTTTATAAATCACCAAACATTGTGATATTCGTATAGCAACACCATATGAAAACTTTTTTTCAGTTTAATTTAATTGAAGTTATCTTTATTGCAATGATTCGGATGATATGGATAATAACTATTTTGTGTATTGAAGCTTCCTCAATCCAAACATTCGCTACTATAAACTACACATTTTAACATAAGAGCGTTAGACCGTTGATGGAACGGGTAGCATATCTACTAATTATACTTCCGTTTGCTCTGTGGGTCTCCAAATCCACACATCTACTGAAAGAGTAAGTATTTGTGTCTAGGTTGAAATTCGTTACCGATAAGCGACTCTGCCAAAATACATTAGATGAGGCTGTGCAGCTGAGATAGAATAATGCATTGTGACAAATGTGTTTAATGCGCAGCCGACAACAAATTACGATGCTCCCACATGGTTTTATTGAACATGACCAAATATTAATGGGAATAGTTCTCGCTATATTCAGTTCGTATTGCATTTGATGCGAATCCCTCATTACATTTACATGCAACAAATATAACCGCTTGCCACTTAATATCAGCCGTACGTTTGTATATGTTCGTCATAGCTATGCAAAATAACCCGTTGATGCTGCATTCATTCTACACTAAGTTTTTTCCTGCGCTAAATAATCCATATGTCATAGTAATATTTCTATTCTTCGTTTATAAATGTTACGTCGGGGAAAGGAGCTCATTGTCGGAGTAGTTGCACATATGATGAATGGATGTAGTTCCTGAGCAATTAGTTGGATAATTTGGTATGCAAAACGCTTACTTAAAATGGATATGAAGGTAGTTTCTGCTATATTGGTCACAAAAAAACACCCACCTTAATGTGAATGAAAGGCAGCAATACTCATCTTAGGCACTATACAAGTCCTTATGCAACAAACGTGATATGATGTGAGATAAACAATAGGCTCTCACGATTGAAGTGGTTGATTACATTGGCTACCGAAAAACAGTTAAGTATGCCATTTGGTGGCTGCATTACATGATATCCGGAGATGGTCGGCCGCCGCCATCTTCGCGATACCTACCCACCAGTGAGCTTCATCAGTAAC
>CM067349.1:49718016-49778312 GCA_034190875.2 Urechis unicinctus | reverse complement strand
ATCAGTAGCGAACACAATACAACATTGATCCTCAATACATCATGTTACAAAACGACAACGATTGTGCATGTGTTTTTTTGGATAAACGCCGAGACCGGTTATTTGGAATTCATGTTTCATACAATGCAATTTCAGTATTGGTGTAATTTACTGAAACTTAGACCAACCGTTCCAGGATGCAAGATTATATGGGTGCTAACGTTGCTTGCTAAACAGCTTAACATAAGCGTTAGTGGAAGACATTTGCATTGTTGTTCTGACAAATTATTGTGATTGCATTACTTTTGGAAGCTTTGAGCGATAAGAATTACCCATAGTCCGCGAATCTGCTGTAGCCAAACATTATATACTTATACAAACGAAATGAATTGGCCCATCACGCTGAGCCGTAAGCTCTATCAAGAACTGAATTATGCAGATGTTGATTTGGAAACAATGGAATTTGACTCCGCTATCTAATTTTTTTACCAGTCGTGTATTACAGCCTAATATTTGATAGTTGGGACTTCCAGCATTATCATGATGAACTTGATGGCACCTAACGAAAACCACTTGGGCAGTTTCGGACATTAATAGAAAAGCAAATCACCAGAGGCTCAACTATGGCCATATTAATGATCACTCTGTATTCTATCGGTCGCTCATGACACATACAACCAGCAGATCTTTTAAGATTTTATTAAATACACTGATAATATACATTTCTAAAGATTAATATGGTTTCATTATGAGTTCAGCCATGCAATAGTCTAGCTATGACCAAGTCGAAAAGAAACGGATATGGTTATGACCTATCATATAAAATAAAACGCGCTGCAAAGTTTACCGAAGTTTATTGTGTACCTATAAACGTGTTTTATTGACCCGCTGTATTGTATCTGTTTTTGTGATCCCATGTAAGATAGGCGTCGCTTAGTTGCTTTGTCCAAAAAGATGTAAACCTCAAGAACACAATTTACGTTATGGCTGCCTTATTTAGTTATTGCTATATTTTTGTTACCGAAAGAAGACATGCAATACCGGTGTATGGTGATAAAGACGTCCAATAGCTTTTGGACAAGGGTTTACGTTGTGCATAAAGCTACTAATGCATGCCAGCCTAGGGATTATCAGCTGCTACCCAATAACATAAATAAGAACACCATTGTCTCGCAAATGATACTATATTATTGCGAAACGATTACAGACCAATCAAACCTACCAATATGAATAGAAATTATTTTAATATTTATATTGGCAGGCCTGCCAGGTGCTTGTCTCGGGTGAATGCCTAAGTATATTGCCTTAATGACAAATCAATATACTTGGATTGCGGATGTAGTCACAATAAATTTCCTTCTTCAGCACGTTATTCAAATTAGAATCCCAAGTACCTCCATACTTTCTCCTGACATTTTTTCGACCATATAAAGCAAATGTAATGCGATGACCGTTGATGGGAAAGGTTGCTGAGAGCTTTGCTGATTATAAGATGTATACAGTGCCAAAGACTGGCAACTTTCATGTGCTTGCCTACGTATTAAATGGGTTACATCTTAACGCGGAAAATTGGGACGGATCACGGATGTATACCAAAAGACACTTGTAACACTTGATCGAGACCTTCGTAGCATCTAACTGGCATATAACACGGCCAGTGTAGTACGGACTCAATTAATGAAAGAGTACCGTACTTTAAAATGTTATGGCATTTTCAAAAGTTCCATATTTACAGCTTGTACGGTAAAAAGTAAAACCACCATCTTTAAGTTTCGACCGCTTTGTCAACCTTAAACTTGGCCGATCATGCATCATAATTTATTTAAACATTCAGTCCACTATGGCTAATCTTGTTTTGAATTCATTCCGTCTTAAATGAGGATGCTTTCGCAGATAAGCGTGATTATGTGGACATTTAATGTACGATGATTAGAGCTATCTAAGCCTTATGCATAATCAAACATTATTCGTCATAAGCTATTGTGGAGAAAAAATTGCTCGTGCTTTCCATGCTGCTTATTCAAATGAATTTAACTAAAACAATGTTATTGGAGATTGCATCTAAGACGAAACTATGTTGCATGGCAATTCACAAAACCTTATATTTAGAATTCAAAGATGGTTCACTTTGCACACAAGCGTAAACAACCTCTTAATAACATTAGACGTGCAGATTACTTATATTCGTGAACGTGTGTCTTGTAAAGAGAACGAATAATACACTGTGTGACGCAGTGATACTCCGCCTATCCTACACACCATGATCATTCTCTGAGAGCGAGCGATGAAACTGCTAAGTAAACAGTATGCATACTGTACTTACGGCTTTCCAACCTCAGCCTTCGCAGAAAGGGAATAACTCAGCACTCACTTATTCTGATGATAGGGGAATATACAACGTCTGGCGTCAATGTATTTGTAATTCACAATGCACTGATTCGATATGCATGCTCATAGCAGTTGTTTGTTTCTCAGGTCGGTGTCTCTCAGAGTAAGCTACAGGACAGCAGTATGCTGTTTTCCCTTAAGAAGAACTACTTCTTCTCAAGTAAGTTATGTTAGCGTGCCGTATATGCCTTAATCCGTCCCAATCCATGAAAACGGTAGAACATTTATTATCTTCTAACATTTCCTTTATTGTATGGTAGTACATAGTCTGATAGTGCTTTGGGATAAGCCAACAATCAGTCCTAATACCAGCACAAGGCTTGTGTATGGATTTATGAAAGATTCATATAATGTTGAAATACACATAAAAGTGCAAACTATTTGTTAGTTGGTGGCTGTAAAGTACATTGAGGACCTTATAATGAAATTGTATTCTTCCACAATACCTGGTCCAGCGTTAGATTGACACTGCCAACATATGACAAATCACCTTACTGTTGAATATATGGTGTTCATTCATGTCACTCCCTGGACTGCAAGGACTACATGAAAATAATGGAACAGCAATTTGCTTAATAACGATATTTTCTTTTTACTGCACGGAAGCTATATATTGTGCTAAAAAGTATCGTTAGGTACATTACCCTGAGTAATGATGAGCGGGGAATGGGCAGATTTGTGAAAAGGCTCCTCGCTGAATGATTAGAATTCATTTCCAGACCCCAAATAACACCATTCGTATAGATGGCGTGAACATGCTGCGTCTGTGGCTGATAAGAGACAGCTAGTGACACTTTAACAATTGTAGCCAATACCGGTGGTTGTCAGTCCTGTCCCGTATCGGCGTACTTGAGTCGGTGCGAGTGTGAGTGTTTATGCTGGGTTACTCAGTACCATCGTACGGCACCTCGGGGCGCTCTTATTAGAGACAAAACGTTAAAAGTTACGCTTCATGAATTTATAAGACCACCGAGACTTGCAAAATTTCTTATGCTTATAAGGAAGCCGTTGCAAATGCTACATTGGCCGTGTTTGAATGGTGAAATCAAACTTATAATGTTGAAGCTTACCGTGAGGGATACCGATTCATTTCCCTGGAACTGTATGTGTCTTTTATCATCGTTTCTATTACCTGTATTTTGTTATCCCACATACGGTAGAAAATTGCTACGTGGGTTGCTTCTTTAGCCTTTAAAGGGGTGTAAACCTCAAAAGCGCAATTTCATTTATGTCTGTCGTATAATTATATTGCTGCTCTCCGGTTTACGACAATAACACATACTATACAGCTGCCTTGAGTTAACAGCGTGCGCCATCTTCTGCTTTGCCAGGTTTCTCATTGTATGTTTAGAAACTGCAGTGATGATGATGAAACCTACTTGCTAATAAAGAACTGCTGTCTCATTACATGAACAAAACGCTGCAAAAGAACACATTAGCGTCAAACAAATGCCATGGCATGCGCCACACCCTTAATGTTGCTCTATTTTTACACACCTGTTAATGGAAGCAATTCAAATGGCAACAAATATGAATATTTGATTCGTGGACCATGCCAGGAGTCCGTTTCATGTCAATAGTACTTACGATTTACGCTACGTCCGAGCCTATGTTCTTAATAGATCAACGTGCAACGTCTTCATTAATTTTGCGTTAGGGAGACCTGGTATGTCTGACATAGTAAGGACGGCACATATACTGCACTTCTAGTCGCCGTCTTTGAATGTGATTGATGAATACTTCCAAGTCAACTTAATACTTACCATAATTACGGCGGTTATTTCACATCTGTCAACAACTTCGCAGAAGAGGAATCTTTATACTACCGCTGCCATATATAATGATCGATGCTAAAATAATTCTAATACAGGTAATAGAAACGATGATAAAAGACACATACAGTTCCAGGAAAATGGATCGGTATCCCTCACGGTAAGCTTCGACATTATAAGTTTGATTTCACCATTCAAACACGGCCAATGTAGCATTTGCTCTGTGGTCTCTGTGGTCTTATAAATTCATGAAGCGTAACTTTTAACGTTTTGTCTCTAATACGAGCGTCCCGAGGTGCCGTACGATGGTACTGAGTAACCCAGCATAAACACTCAAACCGGCACCGACTCAAGTACGCCGATACGGGACAGGACAGGAAGATATATGCATTTGCCAAGTAAACCGACAACCACTGTTATTGGCTACAATAATTCGACCCAGCAAAAGCTGCGCAACGCAAGTTAGGTCTGAATTGCAGGTAAGTATGACAGGAAAAAAAATAGTATATTGAGGTTCATACTGCCGTATGTGCTTCCGTGATCCATTGGACCAAATGCATTACCATGTATTCAATTAAGTGAATCCCTAATGTGACATTGCTGCAGCTGTAATGTTTAAAATCTTCATATATCAAACATGGTAGTGTAATCACAATAACAATAACAATCTAGTAACAGGCTTGTAATTGCTATTGCATAGAGCTAACTTACGATGCTTCATGAATAACAACTGCTCTCTGCTAATCATGCTTCACATGGCATGGTATTGTACTCAATCCTTGATGCCAATTCAACCGGTCGGTTAAGACGTTAAACATTTTACGTTAGCCGATGTTTCCTATTCAGACATTAGTTCTTTAGTGTCATCCCTTTATATCGCAGCGTCTACTAATGTCTAGTGCGGTGACACACACATATCGTGTATTAACTTATCGCCCCTTTCATCAACTTGATTCACTGCGGGATCGTTGACTTGATGTACTAACAGCTAATACTAAACCAGCTCTCCCTGATTCCCATACGTATGATGCATTGATATAGTCATCGCCATTGCCAAACCACAGCAGCACGACGGAGTAATTAACTGGTAACAACAGTTTATATAGACTCAAACAAAACGGGGTTTGTCAAGTTATGGGTTGGTTAGTGAATGTTATTTTTAGATGTTCACCCTACCTCAAGAAACGTATGCAAACAAGCAACTTCCTCTCGGTTTATCATGGTCTCGCAGCTCCAATACACGTGAAATTACTTTCATACCCTGTCTTTGCTCAATTAGAAAACACACGAGCCATTGATTTGTGCCACGTTTTTCTTACAAATCTTCTTCTTCTTAACCCTTGCTCATAGGAGAAAGTCATGAAGCATGCTGTCAATCTTTATGAGCCACCAATAGGGACAACTTGCCGCTTTTATGCCATTTCCAAAAAGGTTGTGGGTTCTCTCTTTCGAAAAGGGTAGGGAGGAGTGGTGATGGGGCTACACACCTGATTCACATCTACATCAATCACCAATCTAACGGTTTGATTAACTGAACATGAAAAAGGAAGTAAATTCACATATGTTACTGAACAAGGCGACCTTTTGCTCCCATTCAGATCCGAGAGAAGCGAAGTCGCTTTTGCTCCTACTTCTCCCTGTTCTGGTGTAGCTATAGCTACCAGATGATGGCAACGGCAAGAAATCATTGCAGTCGCCCATTTCTTTCAGACGTGCCATGATTGATCGCCTGGAGCACCATTCCTTCTGACACTGGGTCACCTGCTCATGGCCGTCAAAGAGGAATGACACTTGAAGCGGGGCGAGGTGTTCTCTTCCTACGCTCATCTATCGCTCGTTGTAAAGTAGGGAGAGATTTGACAGAATCGCGTCCATGATTTCGTGTCTTAAAACCGGCCACGGCACCCTTCGCCTATTAGTTATTTTTGCCTAGAGATCCTAGCCCACCAGGCATTGTCTAAATGCCTGCATGACCAGTTTACCCTTGATCAACGCATCTTCAATCTGCGACTATGCATAGCAATGTAACTTAAATACAAGACACACAAGGTTTAACAGGTAGATTTCTTTTGACTTTTCCCTCTGTCAACGTTCTACGCATCTATTGCAATGCTATAAGATTATGATATGCCTGGTATTACTCTCTTAGTTACTAAAAAGCTGAACAGATTGTTATATTTGGTGGTTTTCGACTGGTTACCTTTTGAATGATAACATAGTTCTAAAACAGCACTTTATATCCAGGTAGGCTCTTTTAATCCATTCTGATAAAACTAATCATAATTAAAGATCTTAACACACAAGTGATGGATTATGACAATATGGTGCTGTCACGCGATTTAGTCACTGATTTCAATGCAGCTGCACCTTCTGTGCTTTAGCTGTTCATGTCAATTTCTTGGCACAATTAGATATCCATACACACCGTATGCATTGACCAGCAATTAATGGACGTTCCATAATTTAGGAACGGCAGCGAGGGAGGTCGGATGTTTTACCAAAATTGTAAAGCTCACATAACTCTTGTAGTGTAGCACGCTAAATAGGTAACATAGGAAATATTAATAATGAATTGATCCATTCAGAACGCAAACAAAAATAATAGCGTTTTACGTGCCAATCTGATAAAACGCCAACTTGTTGAAGCAGAGCTGTTCACGTGGCGAAGAGAGAGGGGTCACGTGACGGTAAAGATCGCAAATAACAAATGTGGAGCAGAAGATTCCTGGCATATATAATATGATCTGTTTCGAGGCTGTCAGGTAGTTTATGGCTTATCGTAGAAGTTGCGCGCCAAAACCATAACCTTTGCGTTGTCGGTATTCATGACTTTGGTGTCGTCAGAAGAAGTTATCAAAATGGGTCAAGTGGTTATACGTAGATCAAAGTCGGTATCCAATCCTAATATGAACGTCAGCATCTTCAATTTAGTGATATGTCTCTGTTGTAATAATTGTATGATGTCCTACTACGTTACTTTCATTTACATCCACTAAACATGAATAAGGGGTAGCATCCAATCGGTTTCGGTTCAGCATCGCTGGCAATATATCATTATGTTGCAGGTAACAACAGCACTGCATCTTTGCTAAAATATCTCAATGGAAAAATGTAGGTTGGCATGTCCATGGGTCTGCGATATGCGCCGGTAGGATGCTTCCTTTCTTAAGCCTGCATATTGATTTCCTGTTTACCAGAGGGGTAATTGTATGGATATATTCATAACCTCACGAATGAGACCAAGTGTTTGAGGCTCGTCTCCGCCATGAACTTCTTATACATCGTGCCATATAGAGACACGGATATTGATAGCTTTAATATTGCTCATAGACTACAATTAAACGTGATACGTCGTAAAGATTTTAAATATATCGAATGGTGATATACGGAATAATTTGGACAACAAAAGAGATATTGCACGAAGGAATGCCTTGCACATGTGAGTAGTGTAATCGAAAGGGCGAAAAACATGTTATCTAAACAGCTGATGGCTTACCTATTATTCCACAGGATGACCACCTACATTTTGATAGGCAGTCATTCAGCAAATAGCTGGGGCATTTCTCAAAATACTGCCGATCTTATGTAAACCCTACGATCACTGACGTCGGAGGTAAGTAAAAGTGCATTTCACCCCAACAGCAACCACATAAAAGAACACAATTTAGTTGAGAGATTCAAGGATTTTAAGTTCTTAATTTTTTTCCTCATTCATACCACTTGATATACCCATTTAATTTGGCACTCATGCTTTCCGGAAGTTTCAATGCGCATGCTCACATATCGCAAGCCGAGTGATAAATCATGTATCTAATTTCGACAGTAGAAATTGAAAAGGAATATTGATTGTGCAAAAATTCAGGCTTTGGCTTGAATACGGCAAAACTGAATAATACTGAGAAGTCAACATAAAGGTGTCAAAAGTTTATTCATGGCGTATTGCTACTTTAGCGTTCAATTATTCTACTTCATGATAAAATCCTTGAATCTCTTACAAAGCCGATGTTCTCACTGAGGTCTACCTTGTATCGCGGGTAAGTGCATTGGCTCTGGTGGGTGCTGAATCGTGGCGACTTGCAGTGAGTCTTGGATGGGGTTTTGTTCTGAACACAGAAATGAGTGGTTGTACGATGCTTGAAACCTTTGTGCCGGGCGTAGTCTGAGAATGCGCTGCTAAGGAAGGGTGGTCCATTGTCCGATTTGACCACATCGGGGATACCCAATTCTCCGATGATCTTGTCAAGGAGAAGGATAACTGCCTTGGCTGTGAGAGAGGACACTGGTTCCACAATAACGTTGCGTGAAAAGTCATCAGAGATACCCATTAAGTATGTATCCATGCCAGGAACCTGTCTAAAACCAGTACTGATTTCTAATCATTGGCGTTCTGGTAGTGTTGCCATCATCAGCGGTTGCCAAGCTAAGGTGTTTGTCGCTACCTGGCATGCCATGCAACTACGGATCATTTCTTCGTCTCGATTGTATATGCCGCTAATGCAGACCTTCTCTCGTACAAGTGCCTTCGTTATCACTTTCTCTTGGTGGACAACGTGTGCCAGTTCAACAGCATATTGGTGTAATCTATGTGGCAGGACAATTCGCATGATACGAAAGATTAATTTGCCGGATTCAGTCATAGACAGTTTCTCTATTGCTTTGTCAAAGTGTGGAGAGAACGGTTAACCAAATATATAATGTCCACGTTAAAACCCAAGCGTCATTATTGTTTTTCACATACCAACACGTCAAACTTAAATACTTTAGAGTATGAAATGTCAAAGGTAGCTGTCACATAAATATTGAATGAATTATTTATAACGGTAATGGACCATCAGATATGTAACGGCGTTCGCAAGATCTCGGCAGTATTAATATATTCATTAATACGCCTAATCGTTCATTGAGGCATGAGTCCGAAATAGTTGGTCTAGGATAATGATTACTTGGTAGGCGAAAACACACACGCACTCACTCATTCAAATTGCAAACTCTTTCTTATGACAATCCCATTATACCTGGACCTCCTGATGTATGGTTTTCTTAAAAGGGACGAATAACGAATCTCCAGACAAACTGGTTGTGAATAATAATAAGTGCTGAGAAGATAATGTTTTGCTATGAAATGCGATGAGACAATTGCGAAATGCGCTTTATCGCATACCAAAACAAAATATGTGCGGCCGTTTTAAGACCTCCGTGCCGTGAGCAAGTAAAGAGAAACACCATCAATAAATTGTCTGCAAGGAACATGTGGAATATTCCAGCCTATTCTCTTCAATAAAGTGTAGTTTGTTCGACGGCAGCAAATCGCATAATATGTTTTGGTTAGACTTGAGTCGAAAAATCGTCTGCAGCATCGCAAATAAACAATATGCTTTGTCAGCAAACTCCAGACGCACATTTCAACCAAATATAACACATGATAATATTACAGTCAATGACGTATGTTTGCGCAGTGGTAAAATCTTTGCAGTAATTTTATGATGGATTTTGACTCTTTCAAATTCAACGTGATGAAGCTGACACAGAATGTAATCAACCGATTTTATTCATATTCATTATGGTAACTGCTGTGGTGTTGATGCACTATCAATAAGGTCATTTCGTAACAGACAACAGCCAGACAACATCACTCTTCTGCACCCGGCTTTCGTCATATGACGAGTGGTACAGCATTATTTGTTTGAATGAACGTGCAGTGCATTAAGGTTAATGAAGTAGAGGCGAAGGCAGATCGACCTTGGTGAAGGATAAATTAGCGTATTAATGAGGCTGAGGCATCACCAGATGTTCTTTGTAAAACGCTGTTGTCGACTGAGAGGAGGTAAAGGCTATTCAACTCCACTAAAGATAATGGTGTATTCATAGCGTAAGATATTACTTACTGCGAGAATCATTGAGCAGTACATTTCTAGTACAATGGGCCTGGTTCTATCGTATTTTTACTTTTGCAGCAATCCAATTACCATCGCATGACATAGCTCTCTCAAATGCTGCGGCCTGCCTGATAAACACTTTCGCAGCCAATACAATACCACCTGCCTAAAACGACTAACTACTGTTGATAGATATCACATCGTTCTCTGCCGCAGCAAAATAACTGATGCACTTCAAAAGAGGCTATATTGATGTATATATCACGCAAAAATATCAGTTACGTATTAGAATGTTTACGGAATATGTTTTGGATAAGCAGCATTATAATAAATGAGATTTGATAAGGTAAGATGTTGACTGTTCCTACAATGAACAAAGGTCAATATCAAGTGTGCATTGATTTTTGTCTGTTTCAAGAAGACACGTAATAACGTCAAGTAATGCATATTAAGGCCAAATGTTGAAAGTATCTTGCATCCCGAAGCCTACGTCTCTAGCTGTCATCAACAATGCCAAAGTCCTGGAAAACCATATGCGTCAAGCAAATATAGGCGTACATGGTATTACGCTGTACTGAATATAAGCAAGGATGCATTAATTGTGACAGAACGATTAGTCAGGGAGCTGAGAAAAACCCGGTATTAAGGATTTTTGTAAACTGACTGCGGATAAGGCACTCACGAAACACATTAACTTGAAAGCAAGCTAGCTATTTACTCTCCGCGTCATCAGGTCAACTACTTCTAATGTATATTACTAGGCGTTGGACGATGTGCGATCGAATATAATATTATACATATATAAGGTTTCTTATTTGGGTCGAGAGAGGTCTTGATTTCAGGTCTTCATCCTGGATATAAAGTAATCTCTAATATTGGTCATGCAGGCATTTAGGCAACGCCTGGTGGGCTTGGATCACTAGGCAAAAACAACTAATAGGTAAAAGGGTGCCAGGGCCGTTTTTAAGAAAATATGGACGCGATTCTGTCAAATGTCTCCTTACTTTATAACAAGCGATAGATGAGCGTAGGAAGAGTACACCTCGCCCCGCTTCAAGTGTCATAACTCTTTGACGGCCATGAGCAAGTGAACAAGGGTCATAAGAAATGGTGCTGTAGGCGATCAATCATGGCACGTCTGAAAGGAATGGGCGACTGCAATCCTAGACACGCCTTTGAAGAGATATGCGACAGCGACACATATTGATGCGAGAACCCCCATCGATTTGTACAAGCTTTATTGTAGTAAAAGCAAAGGATTCGTGTAGGCATGTATCACAAGAGGAGGTTTACTTACAAATAGCTGATGTATCACTGTTGTTGTTGAGAAGTACCTAAAAGCAAACGGAGTCTCTTGTGGTCCGGCCACTGCTGTCGAGCATATGCACAACGCCAGTATACAACCACCGACATCACACGCGCTTGATTGTGTTAAAAGCTCTGGCGTCTTCCACGCACCTTGTTTATAATAGCAGAACAAGTAATGCCACGCTCTAGCTCCAACTGCAGGGCACTACTACTTAACGCAAATACAACAGTCAATACATTAATTATTAATATTCTCATCGCTGTGAGTTGTAAGTTTGAGCTGCACATTAAGTGTTCTGATATTATATACAAGGTGCTTAGAAGGCCACTGTTATTTACGCACAATATCGTAAAGGTTCGACTGGCAGATTTTTTACTTATCTCTGTGTCAACGTTCCGAGTTTCTTTGTTGCGCTTGAACATTAAATACACTTCTTGTAAATTATAAAGAAATAGCAGTTAAAGTTACGTAGTGAACCCATAGAATATTTGGCAAGTTAAGACACCTACAGCAAGCTCAGTGAGCGGTAAAACAAACTCGATGTGTATATTGCGTGAACAGTTGTAAGTATTGTTAAACTCAAGCTAATTTGCAGACAAATATTGAAAACCATTGGCAGGGAACCTATGGACCCTACAGTCGTGTTTCCCTTGCCACCCGTAACGATGCGGTGTTGTGTGGCCATCATTGTAAATCGTGAGCAAAGGTGAAACTGATGCCACGCATACTCTATGTGTATGTAATTTTTGCATTTTAGAATGGGTTCTCAATTGATTGCAGATGTTGTTACCGAAACGCGAATTTTCCACGTGTATTAACTTGGCCTTCAGTGAAATTTGCCTCAGAAGAAATGTAAGTGGCGTATTCTGGCAATCAATGGTTGAGGTCTCCATCGTAGCCTTACAACTGAGCATATTGTTTTCCATGTACAGCGTGTATTGTGTAAGACCACTAAGTTAGGTTATTGATTAAGCCGTGTGCAGACAGTAATTTATGTGCTGAAGGTAGTATCTCAACGCAATTGATTAAAAGCATGTATCCCAATAAATGCCAGTGCCACAATGTATACGTTATGACAAAAGTAATGACTACCCACATAGCTGAATATTGATTCAGAGTTCAATGCTGTCTTGCGTACCTCTCCGGCTGCAAGAGTCATGTGAACCATAAATAGGCTATTGGTTGCAAGGCTAGATCAACATAAATGTTGTGAACCCGGCTTGTGTGCTATACAGACACTTGTAAGGCCCATGCAATCGCATTAGCATAACAACCAAATTATAATCCGGTTAGTCTCGGTGTCTTGATGCGTTTGAACAAGTAGAGATAATAATAACCTCAGCCTGTACTGCCGCATCTAATTCACATCTCTGATATGTCGGTACCCCACTTTGTGAATGCTATTAATGCCATGTGGTTTCATTGCCTTACCTTACAATGCCTCTAGTGCGATTTATCCCTGGGTATCAGATATTTACTTAAATTAAACGCTTGCATGCAAACATCTCCCACGTCACAGGTGTCAATAGGTGAAGCATCAGTAATTGTTGTTGTATTGATGGGATGTTGTGAATCCCCATCCTAATAATCATCTCTGCTGCTCGCTACTGAAGAGTTTCGATTATTGTACAAAGTTAACACGGTGATGTTGTATTATTGATGGTTTCACTCACCACACTTTCTTATTAGACCTACAAATATGTGTGCACTTACTGAATGGACATGGGAAACATTGCCAGAAGAATGTAAGGATACATAAGGTATTTGCTAACTTGATGCTGGGAATGATAGTTACGGAACACATTAGCTACAATTAATATCCATTGCGATACGATTAATGTTCAAAAACAGCGCCACCACATATTTTGTCAAATCGGGTTCAAACTGCAAAACAGCAGCTATCGATTACTTTGCAGCGTCAAAACCGCTATCGCCGACGTCCCTTGTCAAGGTTACCTCGCTCTTACTTATTCCTTATCATTGATCTGGGATATCTGGCGCGGTGCTCTATCAGATGGAGGATGGCTGATTCGATAATCGGAAAGTGGACAATCCCTTAGCTCGCTAGATAGGAACGGCCGTGTTATTGCATAGCAATCTATCATCCTAGGACCGGGATGGTTTTTTTATGTATCTCGTTTTATTTGTGGATCCACTACAGCATCCTTTCTGGCAGAAGATAGTAGTGAACGGTTGAATGATCTGGTATGATTAACCTGCATCTGTCTCGCTATCGTAAAGCCGTCGATATTCTACGAAAACAGTAATACTGAGCACCAGCTTCTGCGACATGCTATTCCCTAATATATCTTACCTCGAACGAGCATTTCAAAACGATTTGCTTCATGAATTCATGAATGCTGTAAGCGAGCATTATGTTGACTGATAAGCAAGTTCAATGCGCCATCTTAGCATGAGACAGCAGTATAATGTACACTGGTCAATGTCAACATTCCATTGCTACATTGATCGCTCAGTGCAAGGCATGATTTGTCAGAGAATCCATATTCTATTCCGCCAAAATGTAAATAGCATTAGTTTTACAGAAGCTATTGCTGTGCCAATAATTGAACGAACTGCACCAGATTTTCTCCCTGTGTGAATCCTTTGTTTTATATCCAGTTCGAGTTTTCCCCTATATCAATACGTGTCGGAAGCCTATTGTTTGGTTGATGCAGCTAAACCCTGGGTCTTGGCATATCTCATCACATACCCGTCTAGGATCACAGGCGCCGTTTCTTATCAAAGTTTTTATGAGTTATTGGCTGTATAATTGATTGCCTCGAGCATCTTTGTGATCTTACCTTTACATGACCCAGGGGGACCTGCTCAGGGCCTTGAAGTAATGATGATTTTTTGCATGGCACTTGTATCAAGGTATGGTATTCCCGATTGACACTCATCGATCGCAATTCATGAAATAAGAGTCTGTATATAGGTGCATGTGCATGTACAAAGTGAATCAAAGCGCTTGTAAAGTGAAATTTCAAAGTGCCTGGCAGTATTGTCCTAATTACTCATCTATTTGACATCTATACATTTTTATAATTCTCTTTCTGCCAATGCACCAGGTACTATATAAGTGTTCAAAGGTAGATGCACACCTCGTGTCACATAATTGCTGTACTGTTGACTGATATCCCGGTGATGCGACTGATCTACTTATAAGGCCAACAAAAGAGATCGTACTATGGCTAGCCCCATAGATTGCCAACGCTGTACGCCATTGCCGATTTACAGCATTTCATTTGCGTACTTTATTTGGCTAGTTAAAGAGACAATTTAGATATGTAAGATAATTTGATGGACAGGCACTGGTATCCAATAACCTGCTGTTGGCGCATTGCAATAGTCATATTACTTAATTGTATGTCACCGCGGACCATACCTAACGATCAATATACAGATTGACGGTTTGTATCGTTGAACCACAGTACACATACAGAAGGAATCTGCAAATACTTTTCTTTCGATGACATCCATAATGGGTGTGCTTAATAACATATGTAGGTAATGTCGTTACATTGAGTTTGCAAATTATTTATATTATTTGCACAAATCCGATAGATATCAACCTGATATGCCTGTTAAAGCGTTTATGGTAGTTAACCGATCACCTTTTAGCATTTGCGATACCGAACCCAAAAGAACGTTTGGAGGGCATGCACTTGCAGTGCTGTAAGGTTCAACGTTTATTTGCAAGCATGGCAAACTGTATGTGTCTCAGCTAATCTTAAATGGTACGCAGGCCATGAGGCAAAATACCGGAAGCAAATCGGAAAATTTAAATTGCATGCTTTTCACATATACTTTCTTCCGCTTCATTTACTACTCAATGCGACAGTGAAAAAATTTGCAGCTGAGCTATAATATATGGCATGCTGCTAGATCAACATAGGTAATATATATATATATATTCACCGTATTTGCTGAATGTGTGTTCTCAGTTGTGGTGCTATTGAGGTTTGAAAAGCATAACAAGGTAGTAAGACCTGAATTGATTGTACATATAGTCGAGTATTTTTTTTCTCTCGTCTAGCTTCCTGCATTTCTGAACATCCCTGATTAATCATAGTTTTCACTACAACAATCACCAAAAGGCTCAATCGATGAATCAGTAGCCATGCTGCCATTATTATTTTGATCTTTCAATGGATAAAGGAAATCTTGCCCCTTGTTCTGTCAGATAGTCGTCTTTTGATCACCCACTGCAACGTTTGATCTTGTACTTTCTAGTAATGAGATATGCTCATTCAAATCCCATAGACGCGACTACATACTATAAACCAGCGGTGTGTAAAACTTGACGGAGCAGTTTCATTACAAGGAAAATGTAGCTAGTGCGAGGCTTGCGGCGTACAATTGCTTTGCAAAACCGTACCTACAAAACTCATTGCTAGATATACTACAGCGTCAGACTATGAGTGGTTACTTTTATCTTGTCTTTGCACACTAGAAGGAGGTCCAATTAGCAATGTACTTTGAGCAACATCAGCACTCAACAACCCGCCCTTGCAATTTGGCTACATATACACAAACTGAGTACTTTGGTCTGGCATCATCGGATCCTCCAGGTGCTTGTATTTAATAGACAGGTGTGATGGAATCAAACAGCAATGTCCCGACCATCATGGTAGTAGATGGAAATTAAAAACCCATTACTTCTTGAACAGTGCAGAAGACGATGTATTGTGGTACCAAATGCCTTCATTAGAAGTCCATATTTGGCAAGTGGTATTGTATAGAAAGAGGTAGTTTAATTGATGGAAGCAATGGCATATGAGAGAAACATGCGAGGCTACGATAACTGCATTGCCGCATCAACCTCGCCGTCGGGAATTCGACAGAACATGATAATTTAGTCAGGAATTGACAGTAAATGAGATTCTCTGCGCAAACATTAGTTTACAAAGTTTTAATTTTGATTCTGTGGAGTTGAATAATTTGGCTATGATTGGTAAAAACTATCTGGATACCAAATATGCTGACCTTTTGCCAAATGCTATTCTTATCTCGTCATAACAGTTACCATGCTCATTTATCAACGCTACTGTGTATGCCAAGCGTCTCGGCTCTTGCCGTTTTAACCCAACTGTTTATCGTCATCTCATGGCAAACTAAGTCGACTATTGCTATTCCGTTAATGAGTCGAGCAAAGATAAAACCAACTGTGCTCCATAAATAACAGATGCACTGGCCAGAAAGAATGTGTAATGTCATTGTGTTATGAACAGTTTTGTACTATCTATGCAAAATTCCACAGATTACTGATCGACATTCTAATTTGATGTTTTGAATGATTAGGTTACTTGCTCCAGTGACGATCAGTCAAGATAATGCATTATTTTACGGATATTGCGGATCTTAATATATCAGCTTTTGCCTTTGGCTGTGACCTGTGGTTTCATTAATGCAAAAGAGTCGAACATTTAACCAATGTTAATTGCCGCAGGTGATGGATTTAACCTTTGGTTAATTATGCATATGCTTTTTGATGTGAAGATACTGTACATCAGTCTCGACAAAAAGGACAAACTTTTCTTCATTCATTCTCATATGACGTTGACGCATCCATGTCTGAATCTTTGCTATAAAAAAATGCGTTTACTCAATTTCGTCATCAATAATTTGGAATCACAGGTTAAATATAGCTCGTTTTCACCAGCATATAACTCATGTCAGTAGCTTGTATTATATGACCATGCAACGATGCAAAGATCGTGAAGAGCAATGGTTATAAGGATGGATATGCGCTGAGCATATATATCAGAATTTACATTTAAATATGTTTGATAGATATTTTTCCGGGACTCCATCTTGGCTGAAACTCGTCTCGTTTTTGTTTTGCTCACACCCTTCCTCGGTTTCAGATATGTAGAAAGCGTATTCATAAGCATACACACACCATCGATCTCTTGCACGCCGTTATACACCTGATTGTTAATTCAGGCTCATAAATAGAACACTCAATAGTTTTGCGACAAGCTGTGTTTTCTGAGGTTGATTATTTGCGCCATGTTCATGTAATTGTGCAAGCACGTGGCATTCCATTTAGTGCTTGCTTAGATCTATGCTGAAGTGACTAGACATGAATTATCTCTATGTTCTTTATCAGCCATGTAGTGATTTACCCCATCATAGAGTATTCAGTCACGGATTATAACTCGACCACCAGTACCTCAAGTTTGACTAACCATTTGACTTATTACATTCAGGGTTGTAAACGGGTGTATTCGACGTCCTTGAATGCACAGTCCATTGTTTGGTACATACACCCAGCGGCTGGCCAATCTTTAAAAACGTTATGGATGTCTTGTATGCAAGGTTTTCGTGTTATTGCAAAAATGTATCCCATGTGGGTCTTCAACATCCGGCTGTTTAGAGTCGCATTCCAGTCATTGTTTTCGGAGCTATAAAGCTGCCATTTTCTAAGTCATCGCACATTTTATTTTAGGGTTCTACCAGAAAACAATATGTCATAATAAAACAAACTGGCTAGGTGTATTCATAGATATCTAAACACAGACTGGTTTTTATGCATGCCATATTCCCCCATTCCTTGATATTGGAACGAAACTCACATTCCGAGTAACAGTAATTTGTGAGTATCCAAAGCAGTTATATTGAAAGATCCATGTAGTGTATCGAAGTGCATACACTTATAATAGTTTGATTATGCTCTAGGTCGTTTATCACTTCAGAAGACAGTCAGATAGGCGGTACATGCGTATCTTAAGTAATAATCCTTTGATAATTTGGCAGTTACAACCAAGGTACAGGTAGTTGGATCAAGTATTGTTAAGAATAACAGATTCAGCATGATTGGTTACTATTATGAGATAATGCGTTTAAAACGCGGATACAGACTTATGGTGTGCCGGGAATGATGCTATTCTTCTTAACAGTCAATCTGAAAGCGGGAATATATGCAGTACTTCGTAATCTCGGCCGCGTTAACAAACTTTCAAAGTTGTTAACAGAATAATTGCTGTATAGATAAAAAGAAGCTGAGATTGATATTTGATATAGTCAAATACTACCTAGCATACGAACCATTTGAACATTTATAAACGGCATAATGGTTATCATGATAATTACTGAGGCATTACCTGCTGGGAGGAAAATATTTGCGTAATCGGATTTTGCCACCTTTATTATCCGTGCAAACCTGATATGCATAATTTTCATTATCTGCGGCTTGGCAGCCTGTCCTGGTCAAGCAGGAAATGGGTTCGATACCAAGGTGAGAGAGTAATGCTTTTCATAGCTTGAAGCATTAGCACTATTGTTTGTCGATAGCAGTACAATTTTAGAGGTGGTACTCTGCTATCCGCGCATGTGCGTTAATACCGTGAGTGCACCAGCTTTTAATGACGTAATGCATGCACACATAAGGAGCAAAACTGTGTCTCCATTTATATTGTGTCCTTTCATCCAGACTGTGATAAGCAAACAAATAATTTGCGACTTCCTGAATGATTTCAATAACTGTATCTACGAATTTAAATTATTAGTTCATAAGCAAAAAAATATGCTTCGGCACCAAGATATACTTGTGACCAAACAGCAGGTACATGAATCGAATGCGAATAAGGACAACAATCATATTCCCCTCGAAATACACATTTCACACGGTCGATATTGTTTTAACCAATATCTACCTTAATAAACAACACTTTAGAAACTTGAGTATCAAATCGATGGCCAGAGCGTTTAATTGTTGCAGCATATGAGAGGAATAGCATTATTCCTGATACATCATGTAAACAGTTAAGGCAAATGAAAGTCTGCTTCAGCGTTTTAAACGCATTGCCTCATAATAATTACCAATTATGATATGTGCTGATGCGCGAAATGTGTCTATTACGAGGCCAAAATAGCTAGTGAATGGTACTTACAACTTGATAGGAGGCAACAACAATGCAGCCTTACTTTCAAGTTACAAAATTACGAATTTACCGGATGTCCTATGACAATCCCATTAAACCATTTAAGGCAGTGGTTTCGTTGGGAGGGAAAGATAAGGGATGTCCTGTCAAACGGGTTGTGAATAATAAATGCGGGGCAGATGATGCTCTGCATGCATCAACTGCAATTTGCTGCTGTTTGGTTTGTTCTAAGGCAACAATTCGCATAATATGTGACGGAGTTAGCTGTGTTTCATACATAAAATTGATCGGTTGTAGCATCGAAATTAGTCAACGCGGTTTAGTAATCAGATCCCGACAGATATTTTACCAAGCATACCATATATTGTAATTGATGAGGTATATTTGCTCATTTTAAAAGCTTAGATAAATTACATGATCCCAAAACGGCCACAATTTAAAGTTAATGCCGTATTCTATCAACAGATTAAATCCATATTCGTTATCAGTCACTGCGGAGTAGCAAATGCAATATCCCTAACCTCTAACAAAGGATTGGCTGCCAAGTAAGTAATTTGTACAATACTCATAAAGTAGTATGGCTGCGAATGTATGACGGCAATTTTTCCAAGCACTTACGTTGTCGTTATTTTACCATCTACGACCATGATGATAAGTAATCTGTTTTTTGGATTTGTGGAATCTAACCTTCAAATACCAAAACTCATTGGGCACCAGATACAGGTAACTCAAAGTATTTAGCTTCTAAAGTTTCCAAGCTCTAGGTTATTACGTGGTTATGTTGCTGTAATTAGCCTCAATGTCCAAAGCGCCATTTTGTTTGTATTATGATTACTAGAAATGAGTCCATACTCATTGCGCCTTACGATCCATATCGTATGCAATGTCCATGTAAAACACATCTATCTGGATTTACAAACAGTTTATTGAGCTGGATGTGCCCACGTTCGATGTAAACCTAATCGTTTTTGCAAACAAGCCAGGGGAGAAGACATTACCAAGCTGCATGTAAGCCTTGAGCTTCTAAGACTTATCACCCGTAATAACAATGCATCATCAATGAAGTGATCCATTGATTTTTCAATGTGACTGCTCCGGATCCCCAAAACTTAGCGGCGTTCAGATATATCATTCCTAATATTTGCATACTTTATTCCTTACTTGCATCAGACATACTGTGTATTATGGCAACAAATGGATGCTATAATATTATTCAATGTCCCGTGCACACGATGAAAATGGCCCTTTTGTGCAGATAATATCTGCTCTGGTAATTATCAAATCACAATCGATCTCGCCATATGAGTGACAAATACGCTTTTGATTAGCAGCATTATGATAAATGCGTTGAGACTACCTAACGCAAGTTGTTTATTGTTCGGGCACAGAACACGGGTCTATATTAAGTGTTCATTGAATTGCATTGGTCTCAGACGCATATTCATGTGAAATATTATGTAAAGCGCTGTCTCAAGTTCGAAGTATGACGCACTCCGAATAGAACATGTCAAGCCGAAGTTGATAATCTACTAACGTAACTATGCAAGCAGACTCATTATATTTCAAAAATGTTTGCAAACATGTTCTTATGCTGTGTTGAGATATAGATTGTTACAGATCGATAAGTCGGAGGGATACGACTCATACTGATGAGCTGCTATAAGGGATCTTTGTATACTGATGACTGACTTGACACTCACAAAACTCATCCATTTGAGAGCCAGTAAACTAGTTTTCTCTGCGTCATCAGGTTTTCGATCAAATACGATCTTCGAAATTTCCCTTACTATCTCAGGCAAGTATCAAACATCGCTTGCTGAGATCTAAAAGTCACGCCTCCGCCTCATATATATAATATGATCGATCAGTGGTCCCAAACCAAGGCAGGCAGCAAAAAAAAAATACGAATAAGACCACGTATATAGTTTTCGTCATGATGGATTCGTAGAAAAATGCATATGCGTATTATATATATGTATATGTAAATATTAACGCTCTCGCTGAGCGACGGCAATATTTCACAGTTACAGCAGCAATTCAATCTGACTTGGCACAACAACTCGGGCAAAAAAATGGTAAGGAAGAAAGAGCGATCGGCATGACTATAATTATATAGGCTTGCTTATAGGTAGTATAAAATGTGCTCGATCATAAACGAACCTTTGAAATCGTCAGCTAGGCGTAACGTATTATGTAGCTCGTTTACATGCTATAACTAGTAAAAGAGATTATGATAATCAATAAATTGTCAGCAATAGAACATCGTAAATTGTCAGCAGAACATTCATTTTAACCAAAGCAAAAGCATAAAAAAAAGAATAGTCGGCTTTAACATTACAAAGAACTACTAATATTTATAAATAAGAAGTTTGTGTTGTTATAAATGGCTCAAATTACGATGTATATCAGCTATATAGTAGAATCTCGCAACAATGGTACAAAGTCGTCATTACTCACTGACGTGACACAATTAGTTTGGCCAGGACGTCTGTTATTTCTTTTGCAATGTTGGTTGTGGCTTTGCAGGAATAAATAACCGAACAGTGATTGTCGAACAATGTTTGCCATGTGACAGAAATAAACGGTATCTCGCCACACGTTATAACGCGACACCAGATTGGAAAGAGACGAGGCACTGGGGATGCTCAGCTGCTTTGATAAGAGAACGTGGTCACCTTTATGGAGAAATTATGAAGAGAATATAATAGCATTAAGCAAATAGTCGGCATGATTGTGGGCAATATATCTATGTAGTGTTTCCGAATTATGGCCAAATAATTGATTAGACCACGGTTTGTAAGTTTTGCGGTTTCGGTTAGGCTACAAAGACATATTAAATGCAATTGCAACACAAGGAAATGCTCTAGTCCGAGTCATCGCTGGTATAGATCACGTCGTTGCACCTGCAGGCTTTAAATAAGTAAATCACTTAAGGGGATAAAACAAGGTCAAATGCGGCAGCGGATAATCAATCTATGAATTACTGACTGATCATGGTGCCACATATATTTCACCCCGTAACATGTCAAACTGTTAATGACAGTGTTACTGTTGATGCATCGATTGAGCATTCGGTGCATGATACAGTGAATACGATGATGAATAAGGGTTGTTCAGAAATGAGTAAAATTAACTCTGAATTATGATCTTACCATGCTGCTGTTTCAAAACCCCAATCTTGATAGCCCAACCATGTAGAACACATATCAAGCAGATAGAGTGAAAATATGTTCTTCGTTTTGTTTATCTTATGGTAGGGGCAAAACTTTTATCAGTCACATTTAATGAGTAAATAAATATGAATGTAATGAAAAGCTTGCAATTTACACGACAGTCATCTGTCTCTGGAATTAGCTTCCGCTATTTGGCTTTAGCCATGACCGGGGCAGCGCTAATATCTAGCGAACGATAGTGAAGACACATACATGGGGGCATGATTGCAAATATACAGTGATCCTTAGAACCCTTAAAGCGTTTCGGTTTTAGTCTCGTAAATGCGAGCAACTGCTCTGCAAACTACCTTGAACGCTTGGATAGACATGTATGGTAGATAGTTCACATATTTGTGTTATTAATGAACAAATGTGCACACTAACTGTACACAGAGTACCACCAATGGAGAGTCAGCGTGACTCCTCATAGATATTCCTGCCCATGACGACTCTCTCACGGCATCAAAGTGATTTTGACCAAACCAATCAGGTCAACGTTTGGCCACATTATTTACTAGAAATAATACTAAAATGATAATAATAGATACGTGATTATAGCATAAATACATGTAATGATAATCATAGTAAAAAATTACATTTGTTTTCATTATTTAACTGTAATTTACCCAAACAAAACGATAAAATAGAATTCAATACTAATGCCCGACATATTTCTAATACAACTTAACTGATATTTAAGTAGAGGTCCTACGAATAGAGAGATGAAGCGATTAATGCTTCACTCACCTCAAACTATTCAAAGAGAAGTTCGTCTTACATCTTTAGGTGTCATATTGTAATGTCATCAACAATACAGCCACGTCTCTCTGCCAGAGTTTTAAGCATCCGTAGAGGCTGATGCCCTTAGAATTTCGCCGTTCCATTGCAAAACGGCTCTGTGTCCTTAGCCACTCATTGAACGCAGCTATTGACTCGCCTTCTCCAGCATCACGTTTAGGCAAGGTATTGGATAGACCCCATATATTTATGACTGGTGGATTGGCGTTCCGCTCGACCCTCGTCCTTTACTTAACCTTAATCACACTGCAGGTTGCTCGCTCTGTTGTGTTTTTGAACTTATTTCTTACTCGCCTCTTCCACAAATCCTACACCAACCCACTTAACCCCCATTCTGTAACAATAAATAACAAAACTGCACAACCGTGGGTATTAAATAGTGTGTTTACATATTAAGTCAATCATTGTGTTGGTTGTTATGAAACATACAATCTCCGTTACTTAAAACCTTGGTAAAAATTCACCAAACCAACAGCCAACAATGAAGCAAATTTACTAAAAGTTAAGCTCACACACACTACAAGTGGAAAATTGAAATCTAGTTCAGGAAAGCACTGCAGCAGGCTTAAGGCTAGAAGGGAGAATTCTTTCGAGTTTAAGTAGCTGCAAAGCAAAGCGTATAATTTAGTAAGTTAACAAAAGGTCTATAAATCAATGAATAAGCTGAATATTTAACTATATATTACTGTGAGTCATTCCCTCTGATAACATTAAATACTTTGAAAAATAAAAACAAACTTATATCTTTGTTTAGTACGTCGCATATGCCGCCTATCTCTTGCATTGAGTTGCAGATTGTTTGGCCACTTCGCACGTGTAGCTGGCCGAAACATACTGCCAATTATTGGATAGGGCACTGACAGACTGGATATGATGCATGGACTGCACTGTGTGTCGGTGGCATTACTGGGAGAGGTCATCATTGATAGTTGAGCATCAGCTGGTCGTTAACTTTCTTGTGCTTGGGACCTAGTTTCAGGGTTTTGGGTGCTTGTCTGGCTCTCCAAGCTAGCACTAGAGCACAAGCTAAACCAACCATAGCATGGCCATGACGAATTTGCAGTCGGTTATATTTGACTAAAATATAACACTGAATATTGCCACAAACCTTCATGAATCATCTCTGAGGAATCCATCTATAACTTTGCCTCATAAATGCTCTCTAGCTGTGTCATCTCCATATGTAATCAGTCATTCCATTTCTCATTGAAACGTTGAATGTTAAACTCTCTGTTAGCTGGAATGCCATATTTCCTGGTGCCGATAATTTACTGAGGTCATTCAACAGCACAACCTTTTTTCTGTACTCCTACATATAAGCCTGTTTGTTCACACATATCCAAACTGGAATCGACAATACGATTGTTTGCGACTCTGCCATTCTTGACGCTGGTAATTGATACCAAACCTAATATAAATAATAATGATGAAACTATAAGTGATTCATATAGTTATTGTATTACTTATACAGGGATGTGGTGTTACAGGGGCACATAAACCCGCTAGTATCATATTAAGCTAAAGGGAATAGATCTACATGCTGGTCTAAGTGCATGATAATCTGTTCCTCGCCTCCTGTTGTGACATTGTAGGCATACAAATGTTGAATTGCTCTGTGACCAGCAATGCCCACAAAAAAGTGTGTCACAGGTAACAGAAACGCTGCTTCACATTTAGTAAAGTCATATTGATCATCTGTATCAACTAAGACACATCTCTTGTTGTACTGCATAAACCTCTATCTGACCATCAAAATTAACAGTGGTTGTTCCATCACAAATGATGGGGCTGAGCAACTTCTCGAACATTCTCTGACAGCAAGCATATGCGAACAGAGCTGTCAATAGTCTAACAACATTGGCTTGACATACATCCATGCATGCCCGCACTTGTGCCTTCTGAGCAAGTGGCATTGGGTATGGTAAGCGCTGACATACAATTGATGCTGTAGGTTAGGTGAGGTAAGTATATGGCTTAACGGTACACCAATAGCAATGTGTTGTATGAAAATAAACGCGAGGGTGGATAAGATTCAAGTACAAATGATTATCCTGAAGCATGTCACCACCTACCAATGAACGGCACTAGAAACGACAACGGAAGGAAATTGGCATGGTCAAAAAGGCCAGGTATGTGGGCATAATCATATCGTGCATCTGTGCAATGGTACCTTTACAAGCATAGCTCATAGAATTTACATGGGCATATACTTAACGCAGCAGCAGCAATAAAAAACACAGTGACTTAATGTATCACGAGGCAGCTATCTGGAGCTAATTGTACTTGACTGGCCGTATAACCTAAATGGCAAATAAGTTTCATCACCTTGATGTTCAGGATAATTCAAAGGCAACACCTGCTATTTTGCTATTTGGTTCAAATGCACAACATCCTAACACAGCAGGCAGGCAAAGACGGCATGTGTTTGTTATTTCAACTATTATCATGGACATCAAGCAAAACTTAGTTTTGTGTAACAAGCAGATTGTAGAAATAACTAAAGATAGACTGTGGATTGTCGGACAATACATTGCTATTTCATTGTGAGTAGCATGCGTTCAGAGTTAAGATACATTTCCGCTAAGACATGTCTTCTACCCTTGATCGGCATTAACGGAATGCTGTCACCATAAGAGTTTTTTTTGGCTAATTGCATTTGTCTAATTCTCCTCGTTATTAAATTTCTTCAATCGCAAAGTGCGTTAATGTCGGCACCTAAACCTGGCTGCTAATTGAAAGCATGAAGCCCTGTTTTCAGAATACTTGCCTACCTACGAGTTCTCGGGGCTTACCATGCATCTTACGAGGTCCATGATATAACGACCGCTAATTACTTCGGTAAAACACCTCGTCTGCTCGTTAGTTGGTACATCAAACCAACGCAAGTGAGTTAATGTGGTGATAAAGCTTAATTCATTACCAACTGTCCTATCTGAAAATTGGGTAACCGATGCTAGCATTTTTTCATCCTCTCCTCATTTAGTCATATTACTGCATGGCGGTCCGATGAAAGTATTCATTGACTGCTACTCTGTAGCTCACCTGGCTATATCAAGGTGTTGTGAAACTAAGTGTACAAAACACCTCACGGGATCATTTCGTGGCAATATTAACCACGCTGACAGGAAAAGTGCGCATCAAGTTCCCGATTCTTAGACACCCCTCCCCATGTGTTAAATGGTTCCATAAAACGCACTGATTTATATCAATGTATTTAGTATGGACTCGACATACACAATCGTAAGCAGCTCACGCACATTACGATATTATATACTACAACCACCAATTTTGCTATAAAACATGAAAAACTCAACCATGCTAACAACTAATGAACCCGTACAGAGCTCAGCACTAGCTGCTTCTTTCGCCTCAGGGCTAACTTATTAACTGTTAGCGCAATACTATAGATAATGGAATCATTGCCTAAAAGTCTTCGTGATCTTTTGTAAAATTACATACCACAATACATCAATGGGCACTGAGACCTGGAAATTATAACAAGTCCCCTCACCACAACGATGGCTGATACCCAACAGCCCCTAGAGCCTAGGACAGGCACAGCCAGATTTAAACGCGCTATTATGTATTGGTTTGTTCGCACTGAATAACACGCCATATGTTGCCATTCAATATAGAGCGGTCAGAGCAAAGAATGACAAGAGCGTAACAGTGGTACTATATAATGTGCTGTACTAAAAAGGCTGGTGAGTAATTGGTAAATGGTGAGAGCCTAAAAGTGATACGATGTAATGTCTTGGTCTTGGAAAGCTGGTTACTAATTGGCCAATGACGCTAGCTGTTTTTTGGTCTCAAAGGATTGCAACTACTGCTGTAGGCGACAGAGCGGCGCCGATTAAGTGGTGAGACGTAGGCACACAGCATGGTTTTTGCGGAGTGCAGTATGCGCGACAAAAGGTTGATGTTACGGATAAACAGTCATACATTGTCCTGCTATTTATCTGCATTGACATTTGTTACTTGCTTCATGTTATTCCTTTATTAGAATAAGTCCCTAGTGTAACTCAGTAGCACCAAGTTCGTCATTCTCAGTAAGCGGTTTGGTATGACATTCCATGCAATAGAAATACTGGGTGGTTCTGTATCTGTGACAAAAACAAGCACCAGTTTAACAAATTGTCGGCTGCCATATCATTCACCAAATAGCATGGAGATGTAAATATTTTATCATACTTGCAGAAAATAACAGGCGTAGCAGATCTGAATTTGGAGCGGAATAAACCTGTTGGTTATATCTGAGCTCGAGTAGGGTTACAATGCTGGTAAATGGTTGGGATGTGATTACAAATGGGCTTTGCATAGAAATTACCGGCTCATGCAATTGCGGAATGTTAGCGCTAAACTAACATTACTTAGTATGTTCCCTATAAATGCATCTATTTTAATGAACATGAAGCGATTTAGGTGCTTGGAAGTTTGCCTCTGAACGTGTCGTTTTTGATATCCATACCCGGTTTGGAAGCCCAGTGACAGTACATCGGCACGATATGCCAACGTACGAGCAAACTATGTGTTTTACGGAAGTACTGAGTAGTCGTTACATTTAGTACCTAGTTAAGTGCATTACTGACCACCAAGGTAGAATACACGCCAGAGGTTTCTGCTTGGAAAACGAATTCTCGTTTTGCGTGATTTGCGGTATGATTGCACTCGTTACCCGCCTGTTGTCGTGAATTTGAGCCAGCTAGCGAGTCGGCAAGGGCAAATAATGCTTCCTCCTTAACTGTCGCTTCAGTACACTCGTTAAGCATTTAGGGTTCAGATGGATGTGTTAGTCATTTTTAAGCATTGCTGCGGCTGCGTGGATCATCTAGGGATTTGTCTAAAGTTAGATTGTCCTGTACAAATGCAACTCATTAAACGAGTAGGTGAACATGTGTACGCGGCCACTTTTTTTGGCACTGTATATTTAATCTTTTAATCATCACAGCTGTTAGCGGTCTGTTCAATCCAACGATTATCGCATCATTTCTTCGCAAACATGCCAAGGGTAATTGATGAGGCAACTCGGGTTCCTTATTGTAATGGTATGCTGACCAATGAAATAATTGGTGCGCATGAATTTGTCTGTCTTCAAATGTAGACGAATTCGAAATTAGCGATCTCGTATCTTACATGGGATCAAACAAAAGATATGATTAAGCAAGACAATAATGCCCGCTTATAGGTCCACAAAACTGCAAGTCGGTACGCTTCCCAGCGCTGTTTATTTTATGTAGTAGGCCTTCCCTTTCAGATTTTGCATTAGCTACACTATTGCATGGCCGAGCATACGGTTATATTCACACAAATCATTTCAAATATTTGATATATAATACTGGCGTATTCATTACTATACTGAAAAAATATGTCAGTAGCGACTGATTAAGTACATAGTATTCGTTGAAAGGACCATCGTCGCTGGAGATGTAGTTACACAGAATGAACTTTGCTAATGAGATCCTAATAAACAGCTGTGGGTTTGGACATAAGTGTAACCGTGGTGCCCTTATAAACAGCTGTGGGTTTGAACATAAGTATAACCGTTATGGCCGAACACATGAGGCATTGATATAATTGACCGACGTTGGCTGACGTGTTGTTAAGGGCACTATATAAAAATATTCAGTAAGCTAATGTGGTTCTACTTGTCCAAGTAACCATCAGGGTATTAACATTTAAAACACACGCAAACTCTGTCTGTTTATAAGTGGATTAGTGAGAATCAATGTTACATAGCGTTCGCTACTGACAAAAAAACGACCAGACGTTCATGTAGGCCCGTGTAATGATAAACTTATTGTGCAGCTGCTGCCTGTGATTGTAAACCAATTGTCAAAGTAAACGATTAAACTGAATCATCTCGATCATTTATTCTCAACAAGTTTGTAGATACTTATTGACTAATTGTCATGATGAGTTACATGGTAATCGCAAGTAATTCAAAATAAAGATCATGGCGTAAATCGTGAATTCTGCCAACATAATATACAGAGATAATGCCAAGCAAAGTCATTTAAGCCACAATTGCTACTGTACCTCTATGCCGCAGCTGATTCGCAAATGTGGGATTTCATACCGATTTATGAGGAACAGGCTATTATAATTGGAATATCATTTTTAATCTCTGGACGCGTTGCAACAATCCTAATGCCAGAGCGCAAGAAAAAAAGCACGAATATTGTGATTTGGGAGCTAACACCACACATATCGAACGTTATAAAACCTGTTAAATAGGTTTAGGAACAAGCACGACAGCGAAAAAAATTTTTGGATTCATTTCAAATAATACATGAAGCTTTCTTCTCCTTCATATCATTTCGTTAGATACAATTCGGCAATAATAAGCGCATGTTGGATGGAAAATAAATGGTGGCTAAGTGTAGTCGCGTCCAAAATGGCTACAGTAGATAAATAAGCAGCGAGTGGCAGACTCGATCGAAAGATCACTGACGTTGTGAACTACAGCCAATCGCACTAAATAACACTGTGAAACTAGCCATATACTTATACGAAAGGCGAAAGCAACTGCTGCTCCCTAAAAAAACTACGGGTCGTTTGAGCTCTGGGCTACAGAACGGTAAACATATATGCGAACCAAATCTGCAATGCGAATTGAAAACAACAATTGTCAGGGAAAGATAGTTGAAGTCTTACGAAACCAGTATCTTACTAACATACGAATAGCTTTTCAGCTTTAATTCTTAAGAAGTTTCGCCTACACGCTATATTAAATTAAGCTGACGGCATGAAGTGATTTTGCAGGGAGTAACATGTATTTTATAAATGAATCCAACATGTTTTTGGAATCTCGTTTTATTTAATCTGTTCTGATCACCCTGGATAGTGTTAGACCTCGAACCTATTTAACGGGTATTTTAACGAGCCGCGCATGTGCTGTTCGCTACTTAACCAAGATGGTCCGTTACTTTAACTTGTGATGTGGGGAATGGATGTTCGAATGATTCTTCGTTAATCGCCTTGTATTCGTACATTAGCGAATAGGCTGCAGCATTGAGGAACACTGGAGTTTGTGGTTTAGCATGACTACGCGAAGCATAATCGACATATATTTTGTTGGCAGCAATTATTATTTACGCAACGATTTATATCAAGATTATTCTACATGGATCATGGCAGGCATCAAAACAATGTTTCAGTCTGAATCTTTAAACTATTTGTTATTAAAAAAGAACTTCTTCCGTGCTCCAATTTTGTAATCCCATAGGAATACATGAATATCCGATCAATATTTCAGAATCCTCGACGCACAGGCTCAGGAGTGTGTAAATTAACTTGAGAGCCTACCAGTGGTGTTTTCATCAGTTATCAGTAGCGAACACAATAAAACATTGATCCTCAATACATCATGTTACAAAACGACAACGATTGTGCATGTGTTTTTTGGATAAACGTCGAGACCGGTTATTTGGAATTCATGTTTCATACAATGCAATTTCAGTATTGGTGTAATTTACTGAAACTTAGACCAACCGTTCCAGGATGCAAGATTATATGGGTGCTAACGTTGCTTGCTAAACAGCTTAACATAAGCGTTAGTGGAAGACATTTGCATTGTTGTTCTGACAAATTATTGTGATTGCATTACTTTTGGAAGCTGTGAGCGATCAGAATTACCCATGGTCCGCGAATCTGCTGTAGCCAAACATTATATACTTATACAAACGAAATGAATTGGCCCATCACGCTGAGACGTAAGCTCTATCAAGAATTGAATTATGCAGATGTTGATTTGGAAACATTGGAATTTGACTCCGCTATCTAATTTTTTTTACCAGTCGTGTATCACAGCCTAATGTTTGATAGTTGGGACTTCCAGCATTATCATGATGAACTTGAAGGCACCTAACGAAAACCACTTGGGCAGTTTCGGACATTAATAGAAAAGCAGGCTCTGTAAAATCAAATCACCAGAGGCTCAACTATGGCCATATTAATGATCACTCTGTACTCTATCGGTCGCTCACGACACATACAACCAGCAGATCTTTTAAGATTTTAATAAATACACTGATAATATGCATTTCTAAAGATTAATATGGTTTCATTATGAGATCAGCCATGCAATAGTCTAGCTATGACCAAGTCGAAAAGAAATGGATATGGATATGACATATCATATAAAATAAAACGCGCTGCAAAGTTTACCGAAGTTTATTGTGTACCTATAAACGTGTTTTATTGTCCCACTGTATTGTATCTGTTTTTGTGATCCCATGTAAGATAGGCGTCGCTTAGTTGCTGTCCCAAAAGATGTAAACCTCAAGAGCAAAATTTACGTTATGGCTGCCTTATTTAGTTATTGCTATATTTTTGTTACCGAAAGAAGACATGCAATACCGGTGTATGGTGATAAAGACGTCCAATAGCTTTTGAACAAGGGTTTACGTTGTGCATAAAGCTACTAATGCATGCCAGCCTAGGGATTATCAGCTGCTACCCAATAACATAAATAAGAACACCAGTGTCTCGCAAATGATACTATATCATTGCGAAACGATTACAGACCAATCAAACCTACCAATATGAATAGAAATTATTTTAATATTTATATTGGCAGGCCTGCCAGGTGCTTGTCTCGGGTGAATGCCTAAGTATATTGCCTTAATGACAAATCAATATACGTGGATTGCGGATGTAGTCACAATAAATTTCTTTCTTCAGCATGTTATTCAAATTAGAATCCCAAGTACCTCCATACTTTCTCCTGACATTTTTTTGACCATATAAAACAAATGTAATGCGATGAGCGCTGATGGGAAAGGTTGGTGACAGCTTTGCTGATTATAAGATGTATACAGTGCCAAAGACTGGCAACTTTCATGTGCTTGCCTACGTATTAAATAGGTTACATCTTAATGCGGAAAATTGGGACGGATCACGGATGTATACCAAATGACACTTGTAACACTTGATCGAGACGTTCGTAGCATCTAACTGGCATATAACACGGCCAGTGTGGTACGGACTCAATTAATGAAAGAGTACCGTACTTTAAAATGTTATGGCATTTTCAAAAGTTCCATATTTACAGCTTGTACGGTAAAAAGTATAAATTGTTTTTAACAGCAATGTTGTGTATTCAGGGACGAACTTGATTGCAATGTGATTGATTACCCTGTCATGTTATTGCATTATTTAGGGAAACTATGGCCTCACTGATTTTCCGCTAGTCAATGAAATGCATCCTTGCCTTGATATTTGCTGATTTTGTGCTTTTCACACTGAAATATATTAAAGCTATATCGATTCAAAATGTGTCATTCATACCATTAGTGATTTGATCAATGGGATGAAGGAAAAGTCGCAGCTATGTCTTACACAGTTTCTGATATTAAGCAAATACATATGTTGGCGTTTAATGTCTCGCAATACAATTATGAGGTTGAATCTGCCATCAACAGCAGTAATGAGCTCAGGTAATTGAGTCTTTCTTGTTGACTCACATGGTTGTTGTCAGTAATTTAATGACAGTTAATTATCAGCTGATTATTAATTAGTGCTAAACCACCATCTTTAAGTTTCGACCGCTTTGTCAACCTTAAACTTGGCCGATCATGCATCATAATTTATTTAAACATTCCGTCCACTATGGCTAATCTTGTTTTGAATTCATTCCGTCTTAAATGAGGATGCTTTCGCAGATATGTGGACATTTAATGTACGATGATTAGAGCTATCTAAGCCTTATACATAATCAAACATTATTCGTCATAAGCTATTGTGGAGAAAAAATTGCTCGTGCTTTCCATGCTGTCTGTTAAAATGAACTTAACTAAAACAATGTTATTGGAGATTGCATCTAAGGCGAAACCATATTTAGAATTCCAAGTAGGTTCACTTTGCACACAAGCGTAAAAAAACCTCTTTAGTAACATTAGACGTGCAGATTACTTTTATTTTATTCGTGAACGTGTGTCTTGTAAAGAGAACGAATAATACACTGTGTGACGCAGTGATACTCCGCATATCCTACACACCATGATCATTCTCTGAGAGCGAGCGATGAAACTGCTACGTAAACAGTATGCATACTGTACTCACGGCTTTCCAACCTCAGCCTTCGCAGAAAGGGAATAACTCAGCCTTTACTTATTCTGATGATAGGAGAATATACAGCGTCTGGCGTCAATGTATTTGTAATTCACAATGCACTGATTCGATATGAAGGCTCATAGCAGTTGTTTGTTTCTCGGGTCGGTGTCTCTCAGAGTAAGCTACAGGACAGCAGTATGCTGTTTCCCCTTAAGAAGAACTACTTCTCAAGTAAGTTATGTTAGCGTGCCGTATATGCCTTAATCCGTCCCAATCCATGAAAACGGTAGAACATTTATTATCTTCTAACATTTCCTTTATTGTATGGTAGTACTTAGTCTGATAGTGCTTTGGGATAAGCCATCAATCAGTCCTAATACCAGCACAAGGCTTGTGCATGGATTTATGAAAGATTCATATAATGTTGAAATACACATAAAAGTGCAAACTATGCGTTAGTTGGTGGCTGTAAAGTACATTGAGGTCCTTATAATGAAATTGTATTCTTCCACAATACCTGGTCCAGCGTTGGATTGACACTGCCAACATATGCCAAATCACCTTAATATATGGTGTTCATTCATGTCACTCCCTGGACTGCAAGGACTACATGAAAATAATGGAACAGCAATTGGCTTAATAACGATATTCTTTTTACTGCACGGGAGCTATAAATTGTGCTAAAAAGTATCGTTAGGTACATTACACTGAGTAATGATGAGCGGGGAATGGGCAGATTTGTGAAAAGGCTCCTCGCTGAATGATTAGAATACATTTCCAGTCCCCAAATAACACCGTTCGTATAGATGGCGTGAACATGCTGCGTCTGTGGCTGATAAGAGACAGCTAGTGACACTTTAACAATTGTAGCCAATACCGGTGGTTGTCAGTCCTGTCCCGTATCGGCGTACTTGAGTCGGTGCCGGTGTGAGTGTTTATGCTGGGTTACTCAGCACCATCGTAAGTCACCTCGGGGCTCTCGTATTAAAGTCAAAACGTTAAAAGTTACGCTTCATGAATTTATAAGACCACCGAGACTTGCAAAATTTCTTATGCTTATGTATATATATATAAGGAAGCCGTTGCAAATGCTACATTGGCCGTGTTTGAATGGTGAAATCAAACTTATAATGTTGAAGCTTACCGTGAGGCATACCGATTCATTTCCCTGGAACTGTATGTGTCTTTTATCATCATTTCTATTACCTGTATTTTGTTATCCCACATACGGTAGATAATTGCTACATGGGTTGCTTCTTTAGCCTTTGAAGGGGTGTAAACTTCAAAAGCGCAATTTCATTTATGTCTGCCGAATAATTATTTTGCTGCTCTTCGGTTTACGACAATAACACATACTATACAGCTGCCTTGAGTTTACAGCGTGCGCCATCTTCTGCATGCTCACATATCGCAAGCCGAGTGATAAATTATGTATCTAATTTCGACAGTAAAAATTGAAAAGGAATATTGATTGTGCAAAAGTTTAGGCTTTGGCTTGAATACGGCAAAAGTGAATAATACTGAGAAGTCAACATAAAGGTGTCAAAAGTTTATTCATGGCGTATTGCTACTTTAGCGTTCAATTATTCTACTTCATGATAAAATCCTTGAATCTCTTACAAAGACGATGTTCTCACTGAGGTCTACCTTGTATCGCGGGTAAGTGCATTGACTCTGGTGGGTGCTGAATCGTGGCGACTTGCAGTGAGTCTTGGATGGGGTTTTGTTCTGAACACAGAAATGAGTGGTTGTACGATGCTTGAAACCTTTGTGCCGGACGTAGTCTGAGAATGCGCTGCTAAGGAAGGGTGGTCCATTGTCCGATTTGACCACATCGGGGATACCCAATTCTCCGATGATCTTGTCAAGGAGAAGGATAACTGCCTTGGCTGTGAGAGAGGACACTGGTTCCACTATAACGTTGCGTGAAAAGTCATCAGAGATACCCATTAAGTATGTACCCATGCCAGGAACCTGTCTAAAACCAGTACTGATTTCTAATCATTGGCGTTCTGGTAGTGTTGGCATCATCAGCGGTTGCCGAGCTAAGGTGTTTGTCGCTACCTGGCATGCCATGCAACTACGGATCATTTCTTCGTCTCGATTGTATATGCCGCTAATGCAGACCTTCTCTCGTACAAGTGCCTTCGTTATCACTTTCTCTTGGTGGACAACGTGTGCCAGTTCAACAGCATATTGGTGTAATCTATGTGGCAGGACAATTCGCAGGATACGAAGGATTAATTTGCCGGATTCAGTCATAGACAGTTTCTCTATTGCTATGTCAAAGTGTGGAGAGAACGGTTAACCAAATATATAATGTCGACGTTAACACCCCAGCGTCAGATTTTTTTTTTCACATACCAGCACGTCACACTTAAATACTTTAGAGTATGAATATTTAATGAATTATTTATAACGGTAATGAACCATCAGATATGTAACGGCGTTCGCAAGATCTCGGCAGTATTAATATATTCATTAATACGCCAAATCGTTCATTGAGGCATGAGTCCGTAATAGTCAGTCTAGGATAATGATTACTTGGTAGGCGAAAACACACACGCACTCACTCATTCAAATTGCAAACTCTTTCATATGATGATCCCATTATACCTGGACCTCTTGATGTATGGTTTTCTTAAAAGGGACGAATAACGAATCTCCAGACAAACTGGTTGTGAATAATAATAATCGCTGAGAAGATAATGTTTTACTATGAAATGCGATGAGACAATTGCGAAATGCGCTTTATCGCATGCCAAAAACAAAATATGTGCGGCCGTTTTAAGACTTCCGTGCCGTGAGCAAGTAAAGAGAAACACCATCAATAAATTGTCTGCAAGAAACACAAGGAATATTCCAGCCTATTCTCTCCAATATAGTGTAGTTTGTTCGACGGCAACAAATCGCATAATATGTGTTGGTTAGACTTGAGTCGAAAAATCGTCTGCAGCATCGCAAATAAACAATATGCTTTGTCAGCAAACTCCAGACGTACGTTTCAACCAAATATAACACATGATAATATTACAGTCATTGACGTATGTTTGCACAGTGGTAAAATCTGTGCAGTAATTGTATGATGGATTTTGACTCTTTCAAATTCAACGTGATGAAGCTGACACAGAATGTAATCAACCGATTTTATTCATATTCAACATCACTCTTCTGCACCCGGCTTTCTTCATATGACGAGTGGTACAGAATTATTTGTTTGAATAAACGTGCAGTGCATTAAGGTTAATGAAGTAGAGGCGAAGGCAGATCGACCTTGGTGAAGGATTAATTAGCGTATTAATGAGGCTGAGGCATCACCAGATGTTCTTTGTAAAACGCTGTTGTCGACTGAGAGGAGGTAAAGGCTATTCAACTCCACTAAAGGTAATGGTGTATTCATAGCGTAAGATATTACTTATAGCGAGTATCATTAAGCAGTACATTTCCAGTTCAATGGCCTGGTTCTATCGTATTTTTACTTTTGCAGCAATGCAATTATCATCGCATGACATAGCTCTCTCAAATGCTGCGGCCTGCCTGATAAACACTTTTTCAGCCAATACAATACCACCTGCCTAAAACGGCTAACTACTGTTGATAGATATCACATCGTTCTCTGCCGCAGCAAAATAACTGTTGCACTTCGAAAGAGGCTATATTGATGTATGTATAACGGCCAGTTTTTCAAGCGATCACATTGTTGCGATCGATTCTGTTGTTTGCAGGTGCCGAACCTAACCAAAAAATACAAGAACTCAAGGGGCACAAGAAAAGGTTTACCCGAAGTATCCAGTTTTTATAGTGGTTATGTTGCTCAAATAAGTGAATAGGTTAAGGCGCCATTTTGGCTCAGAGAAAGAAAACAGGAGGTAAACCATGTATTAATTGTGCTTCATCGAATGTCTCTGCCAAGCACATCAAGCCGGATTAACAAGCAGTTCAGTGATTTGAATGTGCAATCATTCGAGGTAAACTTGTTCTGTAGTGCAAAACAGAAAAAAGAGAAGATATTCCCAAACATAAATTGAGCTATAAGCTTCTGAGACTGATAACCCTTATTCAAAATCTATCACAAATGATGCGATTCATTGATAGCTTATATTGTCTGCTGGCTTTAAGATATACCATTAATATTTCATTGATGCTTTATTCCTAACGTAAATTATAATATAAAGTTATTCACACCATGAGATGGACTTTCAACCAGTTGTATCATAATTTTGTTATAACAGGGTATGGTAGCCACGCGTGAACAGGCTCAGATAACGATCTTATTAATGCATAAGACCTTTAATACTTCAAGTACACGATACCGGCGACTTTTGAACAAATGATATCTGCTCTAGTATATTTGTAAATCCCATCATATCACGCAAAAATATCAGTTACGTATTAGAATGTGTACGGAATATGTTTTGAATAAGCAGCATTATAATAAATGAGATTTGATAAGGTAAGATGTTGACTGTTCCTACAATTAACAAGGGTCAATATCAAGTGTGCATTGATTTTTGTCTGTTTCAAGAAGTCTCTTCTTCAGACACGTCAAGTAACGCATATTAAGGCCAAATGTTGGAAGTATCTTGCATCCCGAAGCCTACGTCTCTAGCTGTCATCAACAATGCCAAAGTCCTGGAAATCCATATGCGTCAAGGCACTCACGGAACACATTAACTTCAAAGCAAGCTAGCTATTTGCTCTCTGCGTCATCAGGTCAACTACTCCTAATGTATATTAATAGGCGTTGGACGATGTGCAATCAAATACAATGTTATATATATATAAGGTGTCTTATTTGGGTCAAGAGAAGTCTTGAATTTAAGGTTGTCATCCTGGATATAAAGTAATCTCTCATGTTGTTTTAGAACTAGACTGGTCTTTCAAAAGGAAACCAGTCGAAAACCACTAAATATAACTATCTGTTCAGCTTTTCAGCAATTGAGAGAGTAATACGAGGCATATCATAATCTTATAGCATTGCAATTGATGCGTAGAACGTTGACAGAGGGATAAGTCAAAAGAAATCTACCAGTCAAACCTTGTGTGTCTTGTATTTTGGTTACAGTGCTATGCATAGTCGCGTTGATCAAGGGTAAACTGGTCATGCAGGCATTTAGGCAACGCCTGGTGGGCTGGGATCACTAGGCAAAAACAACTAATAGGTGAAGGGTGCCTGGGTCGTTTTTAAGAAAATATGGACGCGATTCTGTCAAATCTCTCCTTACTTTATAACAAGCGATAGATGAGCGTAGGAAGAGACCACCTCGCCCCGCTTCAAGTGTCATTATTCTTTGACGGCCATGAGCAAGTGACCAAGGGTCAAAAGAAATGGTGCTTTAGGCAATCAATCATGGCACGTCTGAAAGGAAGGGGCGACTGCAATCCTAGACACGCCGTTGAAGAGATATGCGATAGCGACACATATTGATGCGAGAACCCCCATCGATTTGTACAAGCTTTATTGTATTAAAAGGATTCGTGTAAGCATGTATCACAAGAGGAGGTTTACTTACAAATAGCTGATGTATCACCGTTGTTGTTGAGAAGTACCTAACAGCAAATGAAGTCTCTTGTGGTCCGGCCACCTCTGTCGAGCATATGCATAACGCCAGTATACAACCACAGACATCAAACGCACTTGCTTGTGTTAAAAGCTCTGGCGTCCTCCACGCACCTTGTTTATAATAGCAGAACAAGTAATGCCACGTTCTAGCTCTAACTGCAGGGCACTATTAATTAACGCAAATACAACAGTCAATACATTCATTATTAATATTCTCATCGCTGTAAGTTGTAAGTTTTAGCTGCACATTAAGTGTTCTGATATTATATACAAGGTGCTTAGAAGGCCACCCCTGATCAACGCGTCTTCAAACTGAAAATATACAAAGCACTGTTATTTACGCACAATATCGCCAAGATTCGACTAGCAGATTTTTTACTTATCTCTGTGTCAACGTTCTTTCTTTTGTTGCGCTTGAACATAAAGTACACTTCTTGTAAATTATAAAGAAATAGCAGTTAAAGTTACGTGGTGAACCCATAGAATATTTGGCCAGCTAAGACACCTACAGCAAGCTCAGTGAGCGGTTAAACAAACTCGATGTGTATATTGCGTGAACAGTTGTAAGTATTGTTAAACTCAAGCTAATTTGCAGACAAATATTGGAAACCATTGGCCGGGAACCTATGGACCCTACGGTCATGTTTCCCTTGCCACCCGTAACGATGCGGTATTAGATGGCCATCATTGTAAATCGTGAGCAAAGGTGAAATTGATGCCACGCATACTCTATGTGTATGTAATTTTTGCATTTTAGAATGGGTTCCCAATTGATTGCAGATGTTGTTACCGAAACGCGAATTTTCCACGTGTATTAACTTGGCCTTCAGTGAAATTTGCCTCAGACGAAATGTAAGTGGCGTATTCTGGCAATCAATGGTTGAGGTCTCCATCGTAGCCTTACAACTGAGCATATTGTTTTCCATGTACAGCGTGTATTGTGTAAGACCACTAAGTTAGGTTATTGATTAAGCCGTGTGCAGACAGTAATTTATGTGCTGAAGGTAGTATCTCAACGCAATTGATCAAAAAGCATGTATCCCAATAAATGCCAGTGCCACAATGTATACGTTATGACAAAAGTAATGACTACCCACATAGCTGAATATTGATTCAGAGTTCAATGCTGTCTTGCGTACCTCTCCGGCTGCAAGAGTCATGTGAACCATAAATAGGCTATTGGTTGCAAGGCTAGATCAACATAAATGTTGTGAACCCGGCTTGTGTGCTATACAGACACTTGTAAGGCCCATGCAATCGCATTAGCATAACAACCAAATTATAATCCGGTTAGTCTCAGTGTCTTGATGCGTTTGAACAAGTACAGATAATAATAACCTCAGCCTGTACTGCCGCATGTAATTCACATCTCTGATATGTCGGTACCCCACTTTGTGAATGCTATTAATGCCATGTGGTTTCATTGCCTTACCTTACAAGGCCTCTAGTGCAATTTATCTCTGACTATCAGATATTTACTTAAATTAAACGCTTGCATGCAAACATCTCCCACGTCACAGGTGTCCATAGGTGAAGCATCAGTAATTGTTGTTGTATTGATGGGATGTTGTGAATCCCCATCCTAATAATCATCTCTGCTGCTCGCTACTGAAGAGTTTCGATTATTGTACACAGTTAACACGGTGATGTTGTATTATTGATGGTTTCACTCACAACACTTTCTTATTAGACCTACAAATATGTGTGCACTTACTGAATGGACATGGGAAACATTGCCAGAAGAATGTAAGGATACATAAGGTATTTGCTAACTTGATGCTGGGAATGATAGTTACGGAACACATTAGCTACAATTAATATCCATTGCGATACGATTAATGTTCAAACAGCGCCTCCCACATATTTTGTCAAATCGGGTCAAACTGCAAAACAGCAGCTATCGATTACTTTGCAGTGTCAAAACCGCTATCGCCGACGTCCCTTGTCAAGGTTACCTCGCTCTTACTTATTCCTTATCATTGATCTGGGATATCTGGCGCGGTGCTCTATCAGATGGAGGATGGCTGATTCGATAATCGGAAAGTGGACAATCCCTTAGCTCGCTAGATAGGAACGGCCGCGTTATTGCATAGCAATCTATCATCCTAGGACCGGGATGGTTTTTTGATGTATCTCGTTTTATTTGTGGATCCACTACAGCATCCGTTCTGGCAAAAGATAGTAGTGAACGGGTGAATGATCTGGTATGATTAACCTGCATCTGTCTCGCTATCGTAAAGCCGTCGATATTCTACGAAAACAGTAATACTGAGCACCAGCTTCTGCGACATGCTATTCCCTAATATATCTTACCTCGAACGAGCATTTCAAAACGATTTGCTTCATGAATTCATGAATGCTGTAAGCGAGCATTATGTTGACTGATAAGCAAGTTCAATGCGCCATCTTAGCATGAGACAGCAGTATAATGTACACTGGTCAATGTCAACATTCCATGGCTACATTGATCGCTCAGTGCAAGGCATGATTTGTCAGAGAATCCATATTCTATTCCGCCAAAATGTAAATAGCATTAGTTTCACAGAAGCTATTGCTGTGCCAATAATTGAACGATTTTCTCCCTGTGTGAATCCTTTGTTTTATATCCAGTTCGAGTTTTCCCCTATATAAATACGTGTCGGAAGCCTATTGTTTGGTTGATGCAGCTAAACCCTGGGTCTTGGCATATCTCATCACATACCCGTCTAGGATCACAGGCGCCGTTTCTTATCTAAGTTTGTATGAGATATTGGCTGTATAATTGATTGCCTCGAGCATCTTTTTGATCTTACCTTTACGTGACCCAGGGGGACCTGCTCAGGGCCTTGAAGTAATGATGATTTTTTGCATGGCACTTGTATCAAGGTATGGTATTCCCGATTGACACTCATCGATCGCAATTCATGAAATAAGAGTCTGTATATAGGTTCATGTGCATGTACAAAGTGAATCAAAGCGCTTGTAAAGTGAAATTTCAAAGTGCCTGGCAGTATTGTCCTAATTACTCATCTATTTGACATCTATACATATTTATAATTCTCTTTCTGCCGATGCACCAGGTACTATATAAGTGTTCAAAGGTAGATGCACACCTCGTGTCACATCTTAATTGCTGTACTGTTGACTGATATCCCGGTGATGCGACTGATCTACTTATAAGGCCAGCAAAAGAGATCGTACTATGGCTAGCCCCATAGATTGCCAACGCTGTACGCCTTTGCCGATTTACAGCATTTCATTTGCGTACTTTATTTGGCTAGTTAAAGAGACAATTTAGATATGTAAGATAATTTGATGGACAGGCACTGGTATCCAATAACCTGATGTTGGCGCATTGCAATAGTCATATTACTTAATTGTATGTCACCGCGGACCATACCTAACGATCAAAATACAGACTGACGGTTTGTATCGTTGAACCACAGTACACATACAGAAGGAATCTGCAAATAATTTTCTTTCGATGACATCCATAATGCGTGTGCTTAATAACATATGTAGGTAATGTCGTTACATTAAGTTTATTTATATTATTTGCACAAATCCGATAGATATCAAACTGATATGCCGGTTAAAGCATTTATAGTAGTTAACCGAGCACCTTTTAGCATTTGCGATACCGAACCCAAAAGAACGTTTTGAGGGCATGCACTTGCAGTGCTGTAAGGTTCAACGTTTATTGGCAAGCAGACAAACTGTATGTGTCTCAGCTAATCCTAAATGCATACTCAGGCCATGATGCCAAATACCTGAAGCTAATTGTATTTAAGTTGCATGCTTTTCACATATACTTTCTTCCGCTTCATTTACTACTCAAATGCGACAGTGAAAAAATTTGCAGCTGAGCTATAACATATGGCATGCTGCTAGATCAACATAGGTAATATATATATATATTCACCGTATTTGCTGAATGTGTGTTCTCAGTCGCGGTGCTATTGAGGTTTGAAAAGCATAACAAGGTAGTAAGACCTTAATTCATTGTACATATTGTCGAGTATTTTTTTCTCTCGTCTAGCTTCCTGCATTTCTGAACATCCCTGATTAATCATAGTTTTCACTACAACAATCACCAAAAGGCTCAATCGATGAATCAGTAGTCATGCTGCCATTATTATTTTGATCTTTCAATGGATAAAGGAAATCTTGCCCCTTGTTCTGTCAGATAGTCGTCTTTTGATCACCCACTGCAACGTTTGATCTTGTACTTTCTAGTAATGAGATATGCTCATTCAAATCCCATAGACGCGACTACGTACTGTAAACCAGCGGTGTGTAAAACTTGACGGAGCAGTTTCATTACAAGGAAAATGTAGCTAGTGTGAGGCTTGCGGCGTACAATTGCTTTGCAAAACCGTACCTACAAAACTCATTGCTAGATATACTACAGCGTCAGACTATGAGTGGCTACTTTTATCTTGTCTTTGCACACTAGAAGGAGGTCCAATTAGCCATGTACTTTGAGCAACATCAGCACGCAACAACCCGCCCTTGCAATTTGGCTACATATACACAAACTGAGTACTTTGGTCTGGCATCATCGGATCCTCCAGGTGCTTGTATATAATAGACAGGTGTGATGGAATGAAACAGCAATGTCCCGACCATCATGGTAGTAGATGGAAATTGAAAACCTATTACTTCTTGAACAGTGCTGAAGACGATGTATTGTGGTACCAAATGCCTTCATTAGAAGTCCATATTTGGCAAGTGGTATTGTATAGAAAGGGGTAGTTTAATTGATGGAAGCAATGGCATATGAGAGAAACATGCGAGGCTACGATAACTGCATTGCCGCATCAGCCTCGCCGTCGGGAATTCGACAGAACATGATAATGTAGTCAGGAATTGACAGTAAATGAGATTCTCTGCGCAAACATTAGTTTAAAAAGTTTTAATTTTGATTCAGTGGAGTTGAATAATTTGGCTATGATTGGTAAAAACTATCTGGATACCATATATGCTGACCTTTTGCTAAATGCTATTCTTATCTCGTCATAACAGTTACCATGCTCATTTACCAACGCTACTGTGTATGCCAAGCGTCTCGGCTCTTGCCGTTTTAACCCAACTGTTTATCGTCATCTCATGGCAAACTAAGTCGACTATTGCTATTCCGTTAATGAGTCGAGCAAAGATAAAACCAACTGTGCTCCATAAATAACAGATGCACTGGCCAGAAAGAATGTGTAATGTCATTGTGTTATGAACAGTTTTGTACTATCTATGCAAAATTCCACAGATTACTGATCGACATTCTAATTTGATGTTTTGAATGATTGGGTTACTTGCTCCAGTGACGATCAGTCAAGATAATGCATTATTTTACGGATATTGCGGATCTTAATATATCAGCTTTTGCCTTTGGCTGTGACCTGTGGTTTCATTAACGCAAAAGAGTCGAACATTTAACCAATGTTAATGGCCGCAGGTGATGGATTTAACCGTTGGTTAATTATGCATATGCTTTTTGATGTGACGATACTGTACATCAGTATCGACAAAAGGTCAAACTTTTCTTCATTCATTCTCATATGACGTTGACGCATCCATGTCTGAATCTTTGCTATAAGAAATTGCGTTTACTCAATTTCGTCATCAATAATTTGGAATCACAGGTTAAATATAGCTCTTTTTCACCAGCATATAACTCATGTCAGAAGCTTGTATTATATGACCATGCAACGATGCAAAGATAGTAAAGAGCAATGGTTATAAGATGGATATGCGCTGAGCATATATATCAGAATTTACATTTAAATATGTTTGATAGATATTTTTCCGGGACTCCATCTTGGCTGAAACTCGTCTCGTTTTTGATTTGCTCACACCCTTCCTCGGTTTCAGATATGTAGAAAGTGTATTCATAAGCATATAAACACACCATCGATCTCATGCACTCCGTTATACACCTGATTGTTCATTCAGACTCATAAATAGAACACTCAATAGTTTGGCGTCAAGCTGTGTTTTCTGAGGTTAATTATTTGCGCCATGTTCAAGTAATTGTGCAAGCACGTGGCATTCCATTTAGTGTTTGCTTAGATCTATGCTGAAGTTGCTAGACATGAATTATATTTATGTTCTTTATCAGCCATGTAGTGATTTACCCCTTCATAGAGTATTCAGTCACGGATTATAACTCGACCACCAGTAAAGAGAAGGAATAATACACTGTGTGACGCAGTGATACTCCGCCTATCCTACACACCATGATCATTCTCTGAGAGCGAGCGATGAAACTCCTAATACCAGCACAAGGCTTGTGCATGGATTTATGAAAGATTCATATAATGTTGAAATACACATAAAAGAGCAAACTATTTGTTAGTTGGTGGCTGTAAAGTACATTGAGGCCCTTATAATGAAATTGTATTCTTCCACAATACCTGGTCCAGCGTTGGATTGACACTGCCAACATATGACAAATCACCTTACTGCTGAATATATGGTGATCATTCATGTCACTCCCTGGACTGCAAGGACTACATGAAAATAATGGAACAGCAATTGGCTTAATAACGATATTTTCTTTTTACTGCACGGGAGCTATAAATTGTGCTAAAAAGTATCGTTAGGTACATTACACTGAGTAATGATGAGCGGGGAATGGGCAGATTTGTGAAAAGGCTCCTCGCTGAATGATTAGAATTCATTTCCAGACCCCAAATAACACCGTTCGTATAGATGGCGTGAACATGCTGCGTCTGTGGCTGATAAGAGACAGCTAGTGACACAATTGTAGCCAATACCGGTGGTTGTCAGTCCTGTCCCGTATCGGCGTACTTGAGTCGGTGCCGGGGTGAGTGTTTATGCTGTGTTACTCAGTACCATCGGGGCTCTCGTATTAAAGCCAAAACGTTAAAAGTTACTCTTCATGAATTTATATGACCACCGAGACTTGCAAAATTTCCTATGCTTATGTATATATAAGGAAGCCGTTGCAAATGCTACACTGGCCGTGTTGGAATGGTGAAATCAAACTTATAATGTCGAAGCTTACCGTGAGGAATACCGATTCATTTTCCTGCAACTGTATGTGTCTTTTATCATCGTTTCTATTACCTGTATTTTGTTATCCCACATACGGTAGAAAATTGCTAGGTGGGTTGCTTCTTTAGCCTTTCAAGGGGTGTAAACCTCAAGAGCGCAATTTCATTTATGTCTGTCGTATAATTATATTGCTGCTCTCCGGTTTACAACAATAACACATACTATACAGCTGCCTTGAGTTAACAGCGTGCGCCATCTTCCGCTTTGCCAGGTTTCTCATTGTATGTTTATAAACTGCAGTAATGATGATGAAACCTACTTGCTAATAAAGAACTGCTGTCTCATTACATGAACAAAACGCTGCAAAAGAACACATTAGCGTCAAACAAATGCCATGGCATGCGCCATACCCTTAATGTTGCTCTATGTTTACACACCTGTTAATGGAAGCAATTCAAATGGCAACAAATATGAATATTTGATTCGTGGACCATGCCAGGGTCCGTTTCATGTCAATAGTACTTACGATTCACTCTACGTCCGAGTCTATGTTCTTAATAGATCAACGTGCAACGTTTTCATTAATTTTGCGTTAGGGAGTCCTGGTTATGTCTGACATAGTAAGAACGGCACATATACTGCACTCTTAGTCGCCATCTTTGAATGTGATTGATGAATACTTCCATGTCAACTTAATACTTACCATAATTACGGCGGTTATTTCACATCTGTCAACAACTTCGCAGAAGAGGAATCTCTATACTACCGCTGCCTTATATAATGATTGATGCTAAAATAATTCTAATGACGCCAGATAATTAATGGCCAATCTGTGTCACTTAGGAGAAGGGTATTAAGGGTTATTGCTGCATAACGAATATTGTTTTTTGGAATGCACAAACATCGTACCTAGCATTCACAAAGGCAATACGGCGCATGTGGGTCGTGTTAAAATATTTATGTATACGTCAACGCTGTTTGCTTTATAATGTCGCTGTGTGTCATTCGTGTCTATTAAAAGTCTACAATATTATGTTGATGATGTTAAGTGCCAATACACGTTAACGCGGTAGGATGCAGCTTTGAAGCTAAACGCAAATAGACGCATTGCACTCTATTGATTCTGAAGCATCAGCCATAGTGGGCTCTTTTAGTCTGATAAAACTTTTCATTATTAGAGATCGTAACATACGAGTGGTGGATTATGACAATATGGTGTTGTAATGCGATCTAGTCACTGATTTCAGCGCATTGGCACCTATTGTGCCTTCGCGGTTCATGTCAATTTCTTGGCACAATTATATATCAATACATACCGGATACATCGACAAGCAACTAATGAAATTAATTAGGAAAGGCGGCGATTGAGGTCGGATGAATTACTAAAATAGAAATGCTCACCTAAGATATGTAGCGGTTTGCATTCAAATGCGTAATCACGTTAACTGTAGTGTTAGCGCTGTAATATGCGGATCATTGCGGATGTAACATGTGGAGCATAGTGAGAAGACTACTTCAACATTGCGTAGCATTTCATTGTGACTGAGCTCAATTTAGTGGTGCTCAGAAGAGGCAGCGTTCAGATGATTAAGTGTCAAAGGCCAACAATGAATTGTATTTCTATCATATCAAATAGCGTCTGTCTTACTGTGCATGGCATACCTAAGATTGGTTCGAAAGTCGAACTTGGGAGTTGTTGGAAGACGTATGTTCAGTAAATTAATTACTGAGCCTTTTACGTGCCAATCTGATAAAAGCAAAACGTTTGACTTGACTTGTCCATTGGAGCACACAGAGCTAATTAGCCTTTTACGTGGGTCGATAAAACGTTGACTTGTTGGAGAGAGGGGTCACTTGACAGTAAAGATCGCAAGTAACAGATGTGGAGTGTATGATTCCTGGCATATATATTATGATCTGTTTTGAGGCAGTAACATAGTGTATAGCTTATCGTGGAAGTTTCATACCAAAATCATGACCCTGGCGATCTCGGTATACAGGGCTTTCGTGTCGTCAGAAAAAGTTCTCATACCGGGCCAAGTCGCTTTACGTAGGTCAAGGTTGGTATCAAATCCAAATATGAACGTCAGCGTCTTCACTTTAGTGATATGTTTCGGTTTAAATAGTAGGGTGATGGTCAACTAAGTTACTTTCATTCACATCTACTTAACATGAATAATGGGTAGCATTCAATCGTTTTCGGTTCAGCGTCGTCGGCAATTTTCATGATGTCGCAAGTTACAACAGCACTTCATCATTGCTCAACTATTTCAATGGGAAAATGTAGTTCGTCGTGTACAGGGGCACGCGATGTACGCCGGTATGGTGCTTCCTTTCCTACGCCTGCATATTGATTTCCTATTTACCGGAGGGGTAATTGTATGGATGTATTCATAACCTCACGAATGAGACCAAGTGTTTGAGGCTCGTCTCCGCCATGAACTTTTTTTACATCGTGCCATATAGAGACACGGATATTGATGGCTTTAATATTGCTCATAGACTACAATTAAACGTGATACGTCGTAAAGATTTAAAATATATCGAATGGTGATATACGGAATAATTTGGACAACAATAGAGATATTGCACGAAGAAATGCCTTGTACATGTGAGTGGTGTAGTCGAAAGGGCGAAAAACATGTTATCTATACCGCTAAAGGCTTACCTATTAATCTTCAAGACGACCACATACATTTTGATAGGCAGTCATTCAGCAAATAGCTGGGACATTTCTCAAAATACTGCCGATCTTATGTAAAACCTACGATCACTGACGGTGGAGCTAAGTAAAAGTGCATTTCATCCTAACAGCAACCACATAAAAGAACACAACTTAGTTGAGAGATTCAAGGATTTTAAGTTCTTAATTTTTTCCCATTCATACCACTTGATATACCCATTTAATTTGGCACTCATGCTTTCCGGAAGATTCAATGCGCATGCTCACATATCGCAAGCCGAGTGATAAATTATGTATCTAATTTCGACAGTAGTAATTGAACATTTCAGTCCTCACCAGCCTGATCAGAATGTTAATGCTAGATGACATGTATTAAAACTGATTCTTGACTAGTTGGTGTGAGCTTACTTTTAGAATGAAACAGGACTTGTCAGCAGCTTATAAGAGTTTTGCGTACATGATACAGAATTAATGTCCTCGGCGCAACAGATCTGAAATTGAAAAGGAATATTGATTGTGCAAAAGTTCAGGCTTTGGCTTGAATACGGCTAAAGTGAATATTACAAATAAAGGTGTCAAAAGTTTATTCATGGCGTATTGCTACTTTAACGTTCAATTATTCTTCTTCATGATAAAATCCTTGAATCTCTTACAAAAAACGATGTTCACACTGAGGTCTACCTTGTATCGCGGGTAAGTGCATTGGCTCTGGTGGGTGCTGAATCGTGGCGAATTGCAGTGAGTCTTGGATGGGGTTTTGTTCTGAACACAGAAATGAGGGGTTGTATGATGCTTGAAACCTTTGTGCCGGGCGTAGTCTGAGAATGCGCTGCTAAGGAAGGGTGGTCCATTGTCCGATTTGACCACATCGGGGATACCCAATTCTCCGATGATCTTGTCAATGAGAAGGATCACTGCCTTGGCTGTGAGAGAGAACACTGGTTCCACAATAACGCAGCGTGAAAAGTCATCAGAGATACCCATTAAGTATGTACCCATGCCAGGAACCTGTCTAAAACCAGTACTGATTTCTAATCATTGGCGTTTTGGCAGTGTTGCCATCATCAGCGGTTGCCGAGATAAGGTGTTTGTCGCAACCTGGCATGCCATGCAACTACGGATCATTTCTTCGTCTCGATTGTATATGCCGCTAAAGCAGAGCTTCTCTCGTACAAGTGCCTTCGTTATCACTTTCTCTTGGTGGCCAACATGTAATCTATGTGGCACGACAATGCGTATGATACGAAGGATTAATTTGCCGGATTCAGTCATAGACAGTTTCTCTCGAATTTTGTGTATCCGATCAAATGATGTGCTGATAACACCAAGACGTTGTCTTGTGAGCTCGCATTTTCCAAAACGCAAATTGCCACAGGTTTACATGTGTGGCAAACGTCGTGATGTACTGTGATGCTTCGTCAAGCGGTAACCTTGATTAAGTCTTCGAAAACACTATCGCACCGTTGAGGTCATTCATAAGCTAGTTGATAGTGGGTGTTTAGTTGCGTTCCCTCTTGCTGTGTTTACACATCGCATGTCAATACACACACGATGCTGTCCGTTGTTCTAAGGTACACAGACAACTAGGGAAACCCATGGTGTCGGGCCGTCCGGACTTTGTAAGTCTCCCAGATCTTCATCTGCCTGCAGTTGTGCTTCGAGGCCTTTGAGGACATAGCATGGAACTCGCCTAAGTGTCTGAGCCACAGGTTGGACAGTCTCATCTATTTGCATGTGCACTTAGTGTCCTGTGAGCTTGCCCAGACCAGTGAACAGATCACTATATTCGCTTATTAGTTGTTCAGCATTGTTCTTTCTAATAGCGATGACCAGAAGAGTTTGCAAACTTCGAAGTTAGGCCCTACGCTTCGATGCAACAATGAGTGTTGCGTCATACGACCTCATCTTATATGTTATACATACAAATTCCCCAAGTGTTTTCTCATTCACGCATATATACTCATTGCAGAATTCTTATGACACTTTTCCCATTAGTCTTCCTCAGACAGCAAGTTGACGCTAGCTCCTGCAAACGTGATGGCTTTGCCTATTGCTAAAGTGGGCGACGGTTAACCAAATATATAATGTCCACGACAAAATTTTTTTTCACATGTGAATAAACACTTTCATATGACCATCCCATTATACCTGGACCTCTTGATGAGTTTTTCTTAAGGGACGAATAAAGAATCTGTTTTGAATATAATAATGCTGAAAAGATAATGTTTTGCTAGAAATGCAATGAGACAATTGCAAAATGCGCTTTATCGCATACCAAAAACAAAATGCGGCCATTTTAAGACCTCCGTGCCGTGAGCAAGTCAAGAGAAACACCATCAATAAATTGTCTGCGAGAAACATAAGGAATATTCCAGCCTATTCTCTCTAATATAGTGTAGTTTGTTCGACGGCAACAAATCGCATAATATGTGTTGGTTAGACTTGAGTCGAATAATCGTCTGCAGCATCGCATATAAACAATATGCTTTGTAAGCAAACTCCAGACGCACATTTCAACCAAATATAACACATGATAATATTACAGTCAATGACGTATGTTTGCGCAGTGGTAAAATCTTTGCAGTAATTTTATGATGGATTTTGACTCTTTCAAATTCAACGTGATGAAGTTGACACAGAATGTAATCAACCGATTTTATTCATATTCATTATGGTCACTGCTGTGGTGTTGATGCACTATCAATAAGGTCATTTCGTATCAGACAACGGCCAGACAAAATCACTCTTCTGCACCCACTTTCTTCATGTGACGAGTGGTACAGCATTATTTGTTTGAATGAACGTGCAGTGCATTAAGGTTAATGAAGTAGAGGCGAAGGCAGATCGGCCTTGGTGAAGGATAAATAAGTGTATTAATGAGGCTTAGGCATCACCAGATGTTCTTTGTAATACGCTGTTGTCTACTGAGAGGAGGTAAAGGCTATTCAACTCCACTAAAGATAATGGTGTATTCATAGCGTAAGATATTACTTACAGCGAGAATCATTGAGCAGTACATTTCCAGTTCAATGGCCTGGTTCTATCGTATTTTTACTTTTGCAGCAATGCAATTATAATCACATGACATAGCTCTCTCAAATGCTGCGGCCTGCCTGATAAACACTTCTGCAGCCAATACAATACCACCTGCCTAAAATGGCTAACTACTGTTGATAGATATCACATCGTTCTCTGCCGCAGCAAAATAACTGTTGCACTTCGAAAGAGGCGATATTGATGTATATATCACGCAAAAATATCAGTTAAGTATTAGAATGTGTACGGAATATGTTTTGGATAAGCAGCATTATAATAAATGAGATTTGATAAGGTAAGATGTTGACTGTTCCTACAATGAACAAGGGTCAATATCAAGTGTGCATTGATTTTTGTCTGTTTCAAGAAGTCTTTTCTTCAGACACGTAATAACGTCAAGTAACGCATATTAAGGCCAAATGTTGGAAGTATCTTGCATCCCGAAGCCTACGTCTCAAGCTGTCATCAACAATGCCAAAGTCCTGGAAATCCATATGCGTCAAGCAAATATAGTCGTACATGGTCTTACGCTGTACTGAATATAAGCAAGGATGCAATAATTGTGACAGAACGATTAAGGATCTTTGTAAACTGACTGCGGATAAGGCACTCACGGAACACATTAACTTCAAAGCAAGCTAGCTATTTGCTCTCTGCGTCATCAGGTCAACTACTCCTAATGTATATTAATAGGCGTTGGACGATGTGCAATCAAATACAATGCTATATATATATATAAGGTGTCTTATTTGGGTCAAGAGAAGTCTTGAATTTAAGGTCGTCATCCTGGATATAAAGTAATCAGTCGAAAACCAGTCGAAAACCACTAAATATAACTATCTGTTCAGCTGTTCGGCAATTGAGAGAGTAATACCAGGCATATCATAATCTTATAGCATTGCAATAGATGCGTAGAACGTTGACAGAGGGAGAAGTCATAAGAAATCTACCAGTCAAACCTTGTGTGTCTTGTATTCAAGCTACAGTGCTATGCATGGTCGCAGATTTAAAGATGCGTTGATCAAGGGTAAACTGGTCATGCAGGCATTTAGGCAACGCCTGGTGGGCTGGGATCACCAGGCAAAAACAACTAATAGGTGAAGAGTGCTTGGGCCGTTTTTAAGAAAATATGGACGCGATTCTGCAAAATCTCTCCGTACTTTATAACAAGCGATAGATGAGCGTAGGAAGAGAACACCTCGCCCCGCCTCAAGTGTCATTACTCTTTGACGGCCATGAGCAAGTGACCAAGGGTCAAAAGAAATGGTGCTTTAGGCGATCAATCATGGCACGTCTGAAAGGAAGGGGCGACTGCAATTCTAGACACGCCTTTGAAGAGATATGTGATAGCGACACATATTGATGCGAGAACCCCCATCGATTTGTACAAGCTTTATTGTATTAAAAGCAAAGGATTCGTGTAGGCATGTATCACAAGAGGAGGTTTACTTACAAATAGCTGATGTATCACTGTTGTTGTTGAGAAGTACCTAAAAGCAAATGGAGTCTCTTGTGGTCCGGCCACTGCTCTCGAGCATATGCACAACGCCAGTATACAACCACCGACATCACACTCGCTTGATTGTGTTAAAAGCTCTGGCGTCTTCCACGCACCTTGTTTATAAAAGCAGAACAAGTGATGCCACGCTCTAGCTCCAACTGCAGGGCACTACTACTTAACGCAAATACAACAGTCAATACATTCATTATTAATATTCTCATCGCTGTGAGTTGTAAGTTTGAGCTGCACATTAAGTGTTCTGATATTATATACAAGGTGCTTAGAAGGCCACTGTTATTTACGCACAATATCGCAAAAGTTCGACTGGCAGATTTTTTACTTATCTCTGTGTCAACGTTCCGAGTTTCTTTTGTTGCGCTTGAACATTAAAGTACACTTCTTGTAAATTATAAAGAAATAGCAGTTAAAGTTACGTGGTGAACCCATAGAATATTTGGCCAGCTAAGACAGCTACAGCAAGCTCAGTGAGCGGTAAAACAAACTCGATGTGTATATTGCGTAAACAGTTGTAAGTATTGTTAAACTCAAGCTAATTTGCAGACAAATTTTGAAAACCATTGGCAGGGAACCTATGGACCCTACAGTCGTGTTTCCCTTGCCACCCGTAACTATGCGGCATTAGGTGGCCATCATTGTAAATCGTGAGCAAAGGTGAAATTGATGCCACGCATACTCTATGTGTAGGTAATTTTTGCATTTTAGAATGGGTTCCCAATTGATTGCAGATGTTGTTACCGAAACGCGAATGTTTCCACGTGTATTAACTTGGCCTTCCGTGAACTTTGCCTCAGACGAAATGTAAGTGGCGTATTCTGGCAACCCAATGGTTGAGGTCTTCATCGTAGCCTTACAACTGAGCATATTGTTTTCCATGTACAGCGTGTATTGCGTAAGACCACTAAGTTAGGTTATTGATTCAGTCATGTGCAGACAGTAATGTATGGGCTGAGGGTAGTATCTCAACGCAAATGGTCAAAAAGTATGTATCCCAATAAATGCCAGTGCCACAATGTATACGTTATGACAAAAGTAATGACTACCCACATAGCTGAATATTGATTCAGAGTTCAATGCTGTCTTGCGTACCTCTCAGGCTGCAAGAGTCATGTGAACCATAAATAGGCTATTGGTTACAAGGCTAGATCAACATAAATGTTGTGAACCCGGCTTGTGTGCTATACAGACACTTGTAAGGCCCATGCAATCGCATTAGCATAACAACCAAATTATAATCCGGTTAGTCTCGGTGTCTTGATGCGTTTGAACAAGTAGAGATAATAGTAACCTCAGCCTGTACTGCCGCATCTAATTCACATCTCAGATATGTCGGTACCCCACTTTGTGAATGCTATTAATGCCATGTGGTTTCATTGCCTTACCTTACAAGGCCTTTAGTGCGATTTATCCCTGGGTATCAGATACTTACTTAAATTAAACGCTTGCATGCAAACATCTCCCACGTCACAGGTGTCAATAGGTGAAGCATCAGTAATTGTTGTTCTATTAATGGGATGTTGTGAATCCCCATTCTAATAATCATCTCTGTCGCTCGCTACTGAACGGTTTTCAATCGTTATATAAAGTTAACACGGTGATGTTGTATTATTGATGGTTTCCCTCACCAAACATTCTTAATAGACCTACAAACATGTGTGCACCTACTGTATGGACATGGGAAACATCGCCACGGGAATGTAAGGATAGATTAGGTAATTGTTATCTTGGTGCTAGGAATGATAGTACCAGAGCACTTTAGCTACAAATCATATCCATTGCGATACGATTAATGTTCAAACAGCGCCACAAAACATATTTTGTAAAATCGGGTCAAACTGCAAAACAGCAGCTATCGATTACTTTGCAGCGTCAAATCCGCTATCGCCGACGTCCCTTGTCAAGGTTATCTCGCTCTTACTTATTCCTTATCACTGATCTGGGATATCTGGCGCGGTGCTCTATCAGATGGAGGATGGCTGATTCGATAATCGGAAAGTGGACAATCCATTAGATCGCCAGATGGGAACGGCCGTGTTATTACATAGCAATCTATCACCCATGGACCGGGATGGTTTTTTGATGTATCTCGTTTTATTTGTGGGTTCACTACAGCATCCTTCATGGCAGAAGATGGTAGTTAACGGTTGATTAATCTGGTATGATTTACCTGCATCTGTCTCGCTATCGACAAGCCGTCGATATTCGACGAAAAAAGTATTACCGAGCACCAACTTCTGGGACTTGCTATTCCATAATATATCTTACCTCGAACGAGCATTTCAAAACGATTTGTTTCATGAATTCAAGAGAACCGATCCAGATGAGATATTGGCTGCATAATTGATTGCCTCGAGCATCTTTTGCTCGTACCTTTACATGACGAGGGGGACCTGCTCAGGGATTTGAGGTAATGATTAATTTTTGCTTGGAACTTGTATCGAGATAAGGTATTCAGATTGACACTAATCGATCGCTCTTTTTGAAATAAGAGTATGTATAAAGGTGCATGTACATGGACAAAGTGAATCGAAGCGATTGTAAAGTGAAATTTCAAAGGGCCCGGCAATTTAGTCCCCATTGCCCATCTATTTGACATCTATACATTTTTATGATTATCTTTCTGTCAATGCACCAGGTACTATATAAGTGTTCAATCGTAGATGCACACCTCGTGTCACATCTAAATTACTGTACTGTTGACTGATATCCCGGTGATGCGACTGATCTACTTATACGGCCAACGAGGGAGATCATACCGTGTGCTAGCTCAATAGATTACCAACGCTGTACGCCATTGCTAATTTACTGCAATTTATATGTGTACTTTATTTGGCTAGTTTAAGAGACAATTTAAAGATGAAAAATAATTTGATTGACAGGCACTGGTATCCAATAACCTGCTGTTAACCGCGGTTCCATTGCAATAAACATATTACTAAATTGTATGTCAGCGCGGACCATACCTAACGATCAATATACGATGGGCGGTTTGTACTGTTGAGCCACAATACACATATTGAAGGAATCTGCAAATAATTTTCTTTCGATGACATCCATAATGCGTGTGCTTAATAACATATGTAGGTAATGTCGTTACATTAAGTTTGCAAATTATTTTTATTATTCGCACAAATCCGATAGATATCAACTTGATATGCCTGTTAAAGTGTTTATGGTAGTTAACCGAGCAGCTTTTAGCATTTGCGAAACTGAACCCAAAAGAACGTTTATTTGCAAGCATGGCCAATTGTATGTTTAGCTAATCGTGCCACACAGGCCATGGATGCTAATTGTATTTAAGTTGCATGCTTTTAACATATACTTTCTTTCGTTTCATTTAATACTTAAATGCGACAGCGGAAAAGTTTGCAGCTGAGTAATAATATATGGCATGCTGCTAAATCCACATAGGTAATATATATATATTCACTGTATTTGCTGAATGTGTGTTCTCAGTCGTGGTGCTATAGAGGTTTGAAATGCATAACAATGTATTAAGACCTAAATTCATTGTACATATAGTCTAGTATTTTGGTTAGCTACGACTTAACTGTTTTTTTTTTCTCGTTTAGCTTTCTGCATTTCTGAACATTCCTGATTGATCATAGTTTTCACTGAAACAATCACCAAAAAAGGCTCAATCGATGCATCAGTAGTCATACTGCCATAATTATTTTGACCTTTCACTGGATAAAGGAAAACTTGCCCCTTGTTCTGTCAGACAGTCGTCTTTTGATCACCCACTGCAACGTTTGATCTTGTACTTTCCAGTAATGAATTATGCTCTTTCAAATCCCATAGACGCGTCTTCATACAGTTAACCTGCGTAGTGTAAAACTTAACGGAGCAGTTTCATTACAAGGAAAATGTAGCAGCTAGTGCGATGCGTGCGGCGTACATTGGCTTTGCAAAAACGCGTTGGCTACCAATTTGGTACAAAACACATTGCTAGATACACTACAGCGTCGGACTGTCAGTGATTACTTTTATCTTGTAAATTTTCAATCGATTAAATCCATATTCGTTATCTATCACTGCAGGATAACAAATGCAGTTTCAATAACCTCGTACCGAGGATTGGCTGCCAAATAAGTGCGTTTTGTACACTGCGAAAGAAGTAATGTGGCAATTGTTCCATGTCATAACGTTGTACCATGTTCGACCCTGCTATTCCGTGGTTTGGTTTGCGGAACCTTACCTGTAAATATAACAACTCTTGGGGCAACAGATAAAGTTAACTCAAAGTATTCAGAATTTATAGTCGCTAAGCTACAGGTAGTTACGCGGTTATGCACCTGAAGTAAGCGCGTTGGCTGAGGGGCCATTTGGTCCAAATTATGATAACCAGAAATGAATCCATACTCATTGCGACATACGATCCATATCTCTGTGTCATCGGGTATTGCGACATACGATCCATATCTCTGTGTCATCGGGTATTCGATCAAGCACAGTCTTCGCAACCGAAAGTTCCCTTACTATCTCAGCCAAGCATCACACACCCCTTGCTTAGAGAATAAAGTCACGCCTCTGGGGTTCAAATATTCATATCCTCTTACTTGCGTTCATACAAGGTCAGATGTGGGAGCGGATCATCGATCGTTGTCTCTCTGACAGAACGAGGCGCTAGCTGTTTTCTGGTCTCAAAGGATTGCGACTACTGCTGCGGGCGACAGAGCGGCGCCGATTAAGTGGTGAGACGTATGCACGCAGCTTGGTTTTTGCGGAGTGCCGTTTATGCTTGACAAAACGTTTATGTTACGGATAAACAATCATACATTGTTCTGCTGTTTATCTGCATTCACATTTGTAACTAACTTAGTGTTAATCCTTAACTAGAATAAGCGCGAACTGTAACTCAGTAGCAGCAAATTCGGCATTCTCAGTAAGCGGTTCGGTATGACATTCCATGCAATAGCAATACGGGGTGGTTTTATATCTGTGACAAAAACAAGCACCAGCTTAACAAATTGTCGGCTGTTCCATACCATTCACCCAATAGGATGGTGATGTAATTGTTAAATCATACTTGCAGAAATTAACAGGCGTAGCTGACCTGAATTTGGAGCGGAATAAACCCGTCGATTATTTCTGAAATCCAGAAGGGTAACAATGCTGGTAAGTGGTTAAGATGTGATTAGAAAATGGGCTTCGCACAGAAATTACGGACATTGTTAATGCTCTACTAACATTACTTGGTATTTTGCCTATGAATGAATATATGATAATGAACATGCAGCGATTTAGGTGCATGGAAGTTTTCCTGTGACCATGTCGTTGTTTATATCCATATCCGGACCGAAAATATGGCAACAATAAATTCGCGTGATATACCAACGTACGAGCAGACTAGGTGTTTTACAGAAGCCCTGAATGGTCGTTATATTCAGTACCTAGTTAGTTACATTATTGATTACGAATGTAGAATACGCGTAACACCTGAAATGTATTCAAACTCTTACCTCATATTTTTCATCAATCGGTCGCAACCAGAGGTTTCTGCTTGGAAAACGAATTTTCATTTTGCGTGATTTGCGTTTTGATAGCAATATACCTATACACTCGTTCCCCGTCTGGAGTCGTGCATTTGAGCCAGCTAGCAAATCAGCAAGGGCAAACAAATCTACCTCCCCAGCTGTCGCTTCGGTTCGATCCTTAAATATTTAGGTTCCAGTTTGATATGTTAGTCTCTGTTGTATGTTTGGGGCTGTGTGGATCGTTTAGGGATTTGTCTGAACCTAGCATTTCCTGTACAAATGAGTAAGCAAGCATGTGGTCGCGGCCATTGATTTAAACACTGTTTATCATCTTTTGATTGCCGCATCATTTGTTCGCAAACATGCCGAGAGTAAATGATGCGGTAACTCGGGATTCTAATTGTTATCGTATGCTAGAGAATGAAATGATTCGTGCGCAAGGAATTTGCCTATCTTCCAATGTAGACGAATTCTAAAATTTCGTATCTTACGTGGAATCACAAAAATAGAGAAGATAAAACAGGACAATAAATAACGCTTACAGGTCCACAAACCTGCAAGTCGATACGCATCACAGTGCTGTTGATTTTATGTGGTAGGCCTTCGCTTGGTTTATTAGCTAGACTATTTCATGGCCGAACATATGGTTATATTCACACTAATCATTTCAAATTTAGGATATATATTATTGGCGTTTTTATTAATATATATGAAAACTTTGGTAATTACATCCAAAACCGTGGGTTTGAACATCAATGTAATCGTGATGCTTGATTTATAAGCTGTGGGTTCGAACATCATTAAAATTTTGATGCCCGAACACATAAGGCGTTGATGTAATTGATCGACGTTGGCTGACGTGTCATTAAGGGCACGATATAGAAATATTTAATGTTGCTCTGCTTTTTCAAGAAGCCATCAGTGTATCACCATTTGAAACACACGCAAAATCTTTGTCCTTATTAAGCTAGATTATTGAGGATAAACATTTTATTGCGTTCGCTATTGATAAACAACGACCAGAAGTTCACGTAGGCCCATGTGATGTAAAACTTATTCTACAGACGCTGCCTGTGACTTTTAACGAATTGTCAAAACGCACCATTAAACTGAATCGTCTCGATCATTTATTCTCCACAATCACACAATTCGTTCGAGGATGGAAGAAGTGGCTTCATGAAAACAATTAGTTTGCAGATACTTATTAACAGATTGTCAAGATGAGTTACATGGTCATCACGAGTTATTCAAAATAAAGATCATCATTGTAAATCGTTAATTCTGCTAACACAATATACACAGATAATGCCTCGCAAAGTCATTTAAAACCACAATTGCTACTGTACATCAATGCCGCAGCTGATTCGCAAATGTGGGATTTCATGCCGATCAATGAGGAATAGGCTATGATCACTGGATTATCTATTTTAATCACACGGCGCGTTGCAACATTCTCCACATCAGACCGCAAGTTAGAGTACGGGATATTTTGATTTGAGAGCTAACACCACACATATCGAACGTTATTAAACGTGTTAAATAGGTTTAAGAACTTGCACGACACGGAAAGCTTAATTTTGATGCATTTAAAATAATGCATGAAGTTTTCTTCTCAATCATATCATGTCGTTAAATAAAATTCTGCAATAATAAGCGCATGGTGGATGGAACATGTGGCCTAGCGCAGTTGCGACCTAAATGACATCAGCTGATATATAAGCAGCAAGTAGCAGACTCGATCTAAATATT
>CM067349.1:49492908-49717916 GCA_034190875.2 Urechis unicinctus | reverse complement strand
CTCATTGTAGCTCTGTGGTGATCTGTTCCCTAAATATTATACACAGCCACCGCTAGTTGGCGCTACCGTTAGACAAACAAAATGATATGCGAATTCTGGGCTGACATCTTTGCGATACGTGAAGGCGGAAAAAAAAGCGTTTCGCAGAGCCTTTTAGCTGCCGAAACGCGTCGCGCAATAAGCTTAAATATAGCGTAAATAACACGTACACTATTCATTCAATGTCACCTTGATAAATTGCTCAGTCTGGGGTTGACCTATTGGAAACAGTTCGCCTTTCACATCGTCCTCGCAGTTTGCGACACTTGATTGTTCATGTCCGCGATGTAAATTGATGTATTACACCCTCAATAAATCCCTTGAGCGAGGAAAGAGCCTGAAGTGTGCAGCGGAAGATATATAGCACTATTTGGCCCGGTTATGTTTATACGTGCTTAGAGGGAAACATTTTGCACCAACATGAAATTTGTTTGACTGCAGCGTTGATTGTGATAAGCATCATAAGGCGATTCTTTCCTTTTCAGACAGATTCCTGTTGTGTAACTTCGTCTCGTCCCGGCAGTGTCATAAATGGCGTTGTCTTGCCAAGGGCGAATTCCTATGAGGTAATCATACAGACCAATTGCAAATGGCCCACTTGAGGTTAACAACTGTGGGAACTGTTGTGTTGCAGTGAAAAGGGGCTGTAGAACAACCGCAGCTACACAGAAACATAAAGCCGTCTGAAGCTGTAATAGCTCAACAAACTGTTAAGCCATGATAAGTGTCCGGTCTGTTGGGTAAGTTTAGCCAAATTCAGTACTAGTAAAAGCAACATTTTGGGATATTTCTCCATTCATCAGTGGTGACACTCGGACGTCATAACGGTTTATACCGCTACTAATCACTTGATAGGTTATTCGTTGTTATCTGCCACACTCAAACACATGCCTTGTGCTGGTATTAGGAATGATTGATGGCTAATATCAGACTTAGTTCATTGAGAGTGCCGGCTCAAGGTACACAAGGGCACACTAACACGGTTTACTGGAGATTAAGTAGTTCTTCAAATGAGGAACCAGCTCATTAATGCCGTAGTTTGGTGTTATGTGCTTCAAATTTTTACTGAGAGACGTGAAACGCCAGCAAATGTTTTTTTTATCGGTTTGCAATAATGTATGATTACTTGAGTGACATTTCTGTGTACAGAATTCGTATTTCGGTTATTGGGCAGCGGAAAATTCCAGGGCTAATGGGCATCAGTAGCTATACGCACAACGAGATTCCCTATTCAAATGTTTCATCTCCAGACAGCTGTACTACATGTCTTTGTTCCTTAAAAAAAGCATAGCAATAAATAAAATATAGCAGTTATTACTTTTGGGACTTAAACAAAAAAACTAATCCATCGCCTATATTACGTTGGGTCACAAAAATATATACAATAAAGAAGGACAATAAACTACATTGATAGGCCTACAAAACTGCTAGTCGGTACACCTCACAGCGCGTTTTGATTTATATGGTCGGCCATTACTCAACCTAGAAAACAACAACACGGACACGCGGAATTGCATTGTATGAAATATGTGTTGCAAACAATCGGTCTAGACGTTGATTATTTGGATGTGACGCACACGCACAATCGTCGTCTATTTATAGGATGTTGTATTGAGGATTAACGTTTTATTGTGTTCGCTACTTTTAAGTGATGAAAACACTACAGGTAGGCTCTTATGTTTTAACTCATGAACATGTGTTTCTGAACGGATATTCATGAAAGCCGATGGAATTGTACAATTTGAGCACTGAAGAAATGCTTTCGTTGTAACAGATAGTTACTGGTTGCAAATTGTGACGTCTTCTGTGATCCATGGAGAATAAACTGAAGTAAAGATCATCTTGTAAATTATTAACACTATAATATTATAAATAGTTTCAGAGTATAACACCATGCAGGGGGATCAAAACAGATTAAATAAAGCGAATTTTAAAGAATGTTTATTCATTTTGAACAATCATGTAACCTCCGTTGAAACATCAAGTACCTTTCTATTACAGTAGTGGCTTTCAAACTGCATGCCAGATGTGCTGCTCATATATGCTACACGTTCTGCAACCCTAAGCTCAAACGACTGGTAGTTTATTCATGGAGCGCCAGTTGATTTCGCCTTTCGTTTAGGTATATGGCTTGGCACACACCCATTGAAGTAAGCGTTATATGCGGTTGGCTGTAATTTGCAATGTCGATCGATATGGCCGCTTGCTATTTGTGTCATTATGGTCGCGACTGCACTAGGCCACCATGTATACGTTCTATCCACCTTTCGAGTTTTATTGCCGACTTTCAGCTGACGACACGATATGATTGAGAAGGAAGCTGCCTGCATTATTTTAAATGGTCCCTACAAGTTCTCGTAACTCGTTGCATTAAATCTATTTGAATGAATGTCGAGCTGGTAGCAAACCTAATATAACATTGATGCTCTCTAATCTAGTTATAGAGAGACTAAAATTTGGCGTGTGTTTCAAATGATGATACATTCACGGCTACTAAAACAAGTAAAATAACTTTCACTCACTGAATATTTCTATATCATGCCCTTAATGATACGATGCCACTGTGTTTGGGCATCACGGTTACACTGATGGTCATTACCAAAGCTGGTACCTAAAGTCAACAATGAAACCAAGTGATCAAGCAGTACACAATATGTACACGCAAAATTATCAGAGACAGAAACAGTCGCTGTAATTTGAAAATGACGAAACCAGCTAACATTTATAAAAAGAGGGAAACAAGGCTGGCAAATATTTAGCGTCTAGACTGATCGTTTAACGACAATTTCATACAATGCAAACTAACTAAGACTAACCGTTTTATAATGCATGATTATATAGGTGCTGTGGTTGCTCGCATAGCAGCTTAGACTAAGAATATGGCGAAGACGTAATGTGCAATAATGTCGGACGTATTATTGCGATTGCATCACGTTTGGTAGCTGGGTAAAATGGATTTTAAAAGCACTTATGGTCACTACCGCAGTCACACAATATTAACCTTCATAAACAAAATGAATTGCCCCATCACACATAAGTTTTGACTTAACCTGTGTTATGCAGATGTTGATGTGACCAACATTCATGTATATCCGATGACTCAGTTAATACCCGCTTCTTCATGTCGAATATTGCGGCATGTGAATCAATACCTGGGGTTTTGTATTTGTAACTACAAGGCATTATCATGATGCACTTAGCAAAAACAGCTCAGGACACGATCTTGAGTAAGACAATATAAGTAGTTTTGTTCTTTTCTTTACTTACAGCCTTTCTCGGTTTTGGATATTCCCTGATCGATCATATTATCCACTGTAACACCCACGCCATGGTTAAATCAATCCATCAACAGTCACACTGTCACAAGCATGTCGACTTTCTACTTGGAAAAAGGAAACCCTGCGCCACGTTCTGTCAGATAGACTACGATTGACGATCAACTCCAACATCTGATCTCACAAGAGCACAAGTAACTGGAATCTCAGAGGCGCCACTTGAATGAGATAATAAAGGGAAATTTCGGTAATTGCGAAAATTGCTTTTGTTGGAATACCAGATGATGCTGAAGTTAATAGGTTTCGTGAGCGTCAAATCAATTGTCGGTATACATAGATCCCTAAGTGTGGGTCGCATCCCTCCAAGTTATCGTTCTGTCACAAACCTTGCATTCTGGCTTATATATAAGCACAGCATAAGGCAATGAACGCCAAAGTTTATGACGCTTAATTAGTATATTGGCATGGTTACATGTGTAGATTATCGACTGCATCATGACATACACGTTTCAGTGTTCGTGATGCCTCAAACGTGAGCGAGCGTTCTACATAATATGTCACATTAATATGCTATTTTGGACGCAAGTGTTTGCCTGATACGAATTAGTTTCGGATACTTGTAGCGAAATTGTAATTTATCCACGTGTATAAACTGTGCCTTCTGTGGAAACTCCCTCAGACGACACGAAAGTCGCGTTTACTGTCCACCCCAATGGTCGTGGTCTCCATCATAGCCTTGCAACTGTGTGCCAGGTATCTTCTGCTCCACATCTATTATTTACGACTTTGGGTAAGGAGATTCCTTTTTCATTCCCACGTTAAAAGTTCTCGTATCATAAGACTTTGTTTAATGTGACTGTCTTAAAAACGTTGTGTGTCTGTCTATGAAACCAAGAGCATGGCAAGCTTGCCATTCACGCAAGTTGTGTTTTCTGAGCTTGAATAGTTATGCCATGTTCTTGTTAAAGCGAAAGCATGAGGCACTTCTTTTGCTGCTTGCATTGTAAGATCTATGCTGAAAACATGGTGAAGTGGCCGGCCATTCATTATTTTTCTGTTCTTTGTAAGCCGTTAAGTGGATAACTCCATCACCCAGTTTTGATTATACTCAGCGTACACGCATAATGCTTTTAGTGTTCAGTCACGGATTATTCCTCGATCACCAATATCTCAAGTATGACTGACCGTTTGACATTACCTGCAGTGTTGTAAGACACTTCCAAACGAGCGTATATTCTGTATCATTGAGTGCACATTCTATCGTTTGGTATAAGCGCGCAGTGGCTGGTCTATCTATATAAACATTAGGGGTATGCATTTTATGCAATGTGAATGGTTTTTTGCAACAGGTCGCTTTTTAGTGCAAAAATGTTTCGCATTTGGGTCTTGAGTATCACACTCTTTGGTGTACAATTTCATTTCTTGTTTTTTGAGCTATAAAGCTGCCACTTTCTAAGTCATCATACAATGGTGCATCAGAATTATTTAGTTATTTTGGCGATCTACCAGAGAAGAATCATAATAAAATACTGCTACATGGGTATATTCATACCAACACGACCTTGAGCTAATACAAGCGATATTATACACAGATCCAAATAGTGCATCAAAGCGAAGACACGTATAATCAAAGGCAGAAGGTTGTAAATCACGCATTGTTAGATTACTCAGCAAGTCGCCTATTCAGATATCGTTTATCTAATAAGAAGCCAATCTAAAAGGCTGCAGATACGAACGAAAAACGTATCGTAATATAATTTGGTGACATACGCAGGTACTTACCGGGTAGATTCAGTGACACAGGGATGGGAATCAATCAGGCCGTCATAATTCAGTTGTTTGCTGAATACAAGAAAGCATGATTCATAGCTACATGTCTTTGTTAGCCAGTAATTCCACATCGAGCAACTCCCTGTTATCTATGTCATCATATTTTCTATCTGTTCCATTTATGTCAGCAGAAGATTTCAGGCGACCATTGTTGCTATGGCGGTACATAGTAACAACCCATTTTACAGCATAGTCTAACAATGCATTTAATTGCCATATACAGCTTGTAATTGAATAGTTCCTTCCACTACACATTCTTTCGCACCCAGATCATCGTATGTCGACTCATCAATATGCTTCACTACCTGATGCTGCATATGGCAGTCCCGCATCTATTTGATATTAAATCATTGATAGTCTCTCTGATCGGCGATCCCATGATGGATCACTTCTGACAGCATAACCAATGCCCATTATATCATCTGGCCCGGAATAACTTGCTCGTGGCAGTGGACAAATAATGATACGCTACCTCTCACTTAAGAGCGAAGGAGGAGGGTAGTCCGAAAAGGGCGAGCTTTAGTGGTGTTATTCAACGCTCGCATTGCTTTGAGTGATATTTTGTCTATATTGCATTCATTGCAGTAATGAAAGTGGATTTGTGTGTGGATAATCCATCAATAGTTGGAAGAAGGCAATTATATCATTCCTCGACACTGGAGAGCCGAGCTGCTGTTAACTTTGGAATCTAATATATAACCTGCAATCACGGTCTGAATGCTTATATAATATGCAACAGCATCTTTCACAACATTTCGGCCGAAAGACTCGTAGATGGTTTAAAATAGGAAATAGAAATGAGATTATTTTTCATGATCGAACAGTTTATTAAAGGCGATCACCGCAGCATTCTCTAGATCGCCGCCGGTTGTGAGTGACAGCGAGCATCGAGGCCTCTGTAAGACCGCAAATACGATGTCGATTGCCAAACATCTGTCAACCTCTCGACGAAATTGCTCGGAAAATGCTAACCAGAAACTCTATTTGTAATCAGCAACTAATTCCACAACGTCAAATATAAAAAAAATGTGTAACTATCGTTGCAATAACGGCACCATGTACACTCTTTCTGTGAATCTTCTGTCTCGAATTTGATATCGCAGGCGCAATTCTGCTGGGGTTTCCACATCAATATGTGTCACATCTCTTTAGTATGGTCAATACAGCCAACCTCTCGGTCTATGACATTTCTCATCACCGGCTAGTCAAAGATCAAGGGCGCCTATTCCTAACAAAACGCTAAATGATTGATTGCTTTGAATATCGTGCCTATTGATCGCACCATTATGTGATCACTGGGAGCCGGTTCATGGCCGTTAAAGAATGGTGCTGTTTTCTCTAGAGAAGTAAGTTTTCCCATATCGGGGCTCATCCGTCTAACGTATTGTATAAGGATTGATTGGATTGATTGTGCATTTAAAGGGGGAGCAGAATTGGAAGTTGATTGAAATGCAATCGTTGCCGAAAGCTTCAAAATCCAACGGTATCATTTTGTAGTAGAAAGGATTAATGTCAAACATAACATCAACTGTGACTTACGATCCTCACGCTATTAATTATTGCACTCGGACATTAACGGTGTGGTCGTTGATACGACAGAACCCGGCCACTAAACCATACATTTACTGCTTAAGAGGTTCTCTGCGGAAACATTGGATAATACCAAGACGTCGCGTTTTGGTTAAGTGGATGTGTATTGCCTGAATCTCCAGTTATTCGATGACGCTTTCTCTAATAGCTAATTGGGTATAGTCTCATCAACATGTGTCACTAACCTACACCATGGTCGATCTACCATTTCCCTGCGTTTGTGTAAGATACATCACCATACAGCACGAGATCATGGATATATAATTCTACCACAAGCCAAATTATCGATTGCCTAGAGCCCTACACACTCTCACCAATTGATAATCTGACACAGGGTAACCTGTCCGTGTATGCTACCCAACAATGATATACCGTCCGTCACTTGGCGAAGGATGGGTTCAGAATAGTGAGGTCACGCAGCCTCCTCTTGCACTATTACCGACTAAGTTGATGTATTAGCGCAGCTACCAGACCCGTCATTATATTGCCTGTCTTGTGTGCCAAGGCGACAAGTTCCAATGCGAGCATAATTTGCTCTTGTTACCGCGTGGACGACCTGGAGTTTTATTAAAAGTCTGCCTTAATATATATACGCACCAGTCTGACTTTAGCAGCATTGCTTTACTCGAATAGTATAATTCATATATGCGATGTGCTACACAGTGACTTTTTTTATTCTATCTTCCCAGTGTTCTTCATCGCCTAAATTGCTCCGAGTATATTGTGACTACAATGGGTGAATCTACCATATGCGTTTGCTCTGGCCAAGCAATATGTTTTTGCAAGCGTCCCCTACCCCGCTCAGATTAGCCGCAATCTATTGGTTACGCTGGCGTGAGCCGAATGCACTGATCTTGAGCAGCGCGTCGGGCGGTTGATTTTATTAGACTGATAGTAGATGCGTGCTCAGCTTACCAGCGTATGTCAAATGCATCGTGGTTTAGGGATTAGCAACGGTCGGGTCAGTAGAAGCAGAAATTGATCATTTTATTAATGATCGATGAATGACTCAGCACATGCACCGAAAATGTCGCAAATAAATGCATGTCATTCACGGCGATCGCCTCGCGCCATCCACGTTACCGGATGCAATTAGTTGTACGCTGGGGGAGACCAATCAAGCGTACTGTTTCAGTTGGAAAACTGTCAAATGGAAGGTTAAAGGATATCAATAAACTGTCGTCAATTAATTGTTTTATATATTCTTGCTATTATATAGGCTCATGTGGTACGGACATTTGCCTCAAATGTTGCCTTGTTTGAGACATTTTGCATTGGGATTTCACAAGACCTCAAATACAATAGGCATAGGCATTACTGCGAAAAACTTTCCTAGCCACATGACTACTTCTTTCAATTATGTGTTTAATAAGCCAATAGGTCCAGATCGCCAGACGCATTGGGCTGTACCTACTGTCAACGTCGTTCCATTAATGCTAAACTTACAATGCATTGCTTTTTTACTCCTCAATGCAGAGTTTGATAACGGGTGCCGGTGGTTGGGCAACATCGCTTATACTAGAAAACAAGAAATCTTTACTGCGGCTGTGTTCCTTCAACTGGACATGTATTCACCTATAAATAGCTAGTGAAACGGCTTCACCTGATTACCGCGCGCACATCACGCAACAACATTCATGCCAAAATAACGATACTAGTGTGTCCATACCATAGCTATCTTAAACTCGATGTGGATTTAATATTCACTTATTAAATATATCAACCACTGATAGATTGATTTGCTCAATATCTTGATCTGTTTTGCTACGGTGCTACGCGATAAAGCCAGGATATTTGGCGCCTCAATCTGTCTTACTGCTTACGATTGATTTTCCTTGTACATGGTAGAACAGGTAAGAGCAGCTGCAAATGTACCGGTGTGACATTTGCACTCATATGTATCCAGACAGAGCATTTACATTTTTAGCTAAGAATGAGGAAGTCTAAATCAAGGTTACGTGCGACTCTACAAGGTTGCCAAGTATTGTAACAGCTTTTGGGTTAAAATGCGTCGTTGAAGGATGTGTTTCCTGTCACAAGTGGCTGTTTTAAGCTAGTGGAGTAAAGGAACTCTTCATGTGCCAATGCGGATCACGAAATAGTTGTAGTGAGCTTTGCGGTTAATCCGCTATCTTAAGAAATGCATGGTCTGACAAAGTGTTGGCAGTCGCAGAAGGTGCATTCAACTTTCTGAACATCACAGATATTAGTACGAAGAAATACACTATCGGTTGGTCTCATCTTTCGTAATAATGACGCGCGTCTTCGATTTCATTAATATATTTCAAAAGTCGGTCTTGAATCATCTTCTCGTGGTTGTATTAATCAATATAGTCGTCCTAGCTTCTATCATCAAAGGCAAAACTGCCTACATCGCCTCATTTGTTTTTCAAATTGACCGACAGTTATTTTTCCAATATCAAAGCACTTTGATAAGATAATGATATACGCCGTTACTATGCTATCACTTATATGTGTTTACATACACAAATTTCCACGGTATAGTCAATGAGCTGCTCACCCTGCTTTATTTTCTGCAATATGACGGGATTTTGCAACTAAAAGTGGTATTGGATTAAGAACAATACAACCAATATATCATTACGGGGACGGTATGAAATACTGACATTCAGCATTCATCATAATGTGATAATCCATCATTTGTGTGATTTAACATACATGTGTCTTGTAAAGTTTGCTGATCTATCGGAATGGCAACAAAGAGCCTATTAATACTTATGCTCTCGAGAGCTATGGGGGCGTTGGCACGCATGATATCAATATGCATTCCATGATTTTTTTCTCGCTCATAAAGCTGCTACTAACAGAGCTATCGCGCACTGGTAAATCGGAATCATGAGCAAGCTAATTTTGTTTATTGTAGTCACATGAAGCATAACATGTCATCTAACAACAAACCGGGTTGGCAGGTTTATAAATATCTAATCCATGCCCTATTCTCTTACGCTGTTTTCATTATTGTCATTCCTACGAACAGCACTTTTAATGCAACAATAACTTTTAACTTCCTATTTAAAATGCTTGCTAGACTGCCAACACGCTCTGACTTATCATTGGCGCTGTTGCATCTAAACCATAGGATTACAAGTTGCAAATGCTTCAATGTTGAAACCGCGCTTCCTGAAAAAACACACTGATAACGCGTTGTTCTTTTCTCAAGAACGTCCCCTGTTCAACATGCAGCGTATCTACCTTGGCGTCCTTATTATCGACCAGACGAATCGCTGTCGATCGCGATATGCAGCATAACGAAATGGCCTAATGTCTACATTTTAGATGAAAGTAACAGGCACACTATTCATTCAATGTCACCTTGATAAATTGCTCAGTCCTATTGGGAACAGTTCGCCTTTTACATGGTCCTCGCCGCTTACGACACTTGATTGTTATTGTCCGCGCTGTAGATTGATGTATTAGACTGTTAATAAATGTCTTGAGCAAGGAAACGAGCCCGAAGTGTGCAGCGGAAGATATATAGCACTAATTGGCAGGGTTATGGTTATACGTGCTTAGAGGTGAACATTTTCCACCAACATGATATTTGTTTGACTGCAGCGTTAAATGTGATAAGCATCATAAGACGACATTTTCCGTTTTAGATAGACTCCTGTTGTGTAACTTCATCTCGTCGACTGAAACTGAAAAACCAATAAAGCGCAGGGTAAATGATAAAACATACGCGTAGGGTTATCTCAATGTTCAGCTGAATCTATTCAGTTTTAAGTTTTTCCCTATTTGTCGTTGTTCCTCGTAGATACAGTGCATTGACATGGACGGTGTACACATAAGTGTACACAGTTGATGGACGTTGTGAACTGCCAGCAGTGTCATAAATGGCGCTGTCTTGCCAAGGGCGAATTCCTTTGAGCTAATCAAACAGAAGGATTGCAAATGGCGCTCTTGAGGTTAGCAACTGCGGAAACTCTTGTGTTGCAATGAAATGGGGCTGTGATAGAACAACCGCAGCCACACAGAAACATAAAGCCGTCTGAAGCTGCAATAGTTCAACAAAACCGACCTACTGTTTTTTATATGTTAAGCCATGATAACAGTTTTTTAAAAAAAGCACATGTGTTTAGGTGCTGTAATGTCAAATCCCGTTTAGAGTCACGTTATTATTTGCCCAGTGATAATGCCAAGTCGATAATAAATCATCAGGCTGATAAGTGTCCGGTCTGTTGGGTAAGGGTGGCCAAATTCAGTACTAGTAAAAGCAACATTTTGGGATATTTCTCCATTCATCAGTGGTGACACTCCGACGTCATAACGGTTTACACCGCTACTAATCACTTGATAGGTTATTCGTTGTTATCTGCCACACTCACACACATGCCTTGTGCTGGTATTAGGACTGATTGATCGCTAACATCAAAGGACTATCAGACTATGTTCTGCCATGCAATATAGGAAATTGTAAATGCAAGAAGATAATAAACGTTCCACCTTTAGTTTATTGAGAGCGCCGGCTCAAGTTATACAAGGGCACACTAACTCGGCTTACTGGAGATTAAGTAGTTCTTCTAAAGGGGAACCAGCATACTGTTGTACTGTAGCTGACACTGAGAGACACCGACCCGGGAAACAAACAATTGCTATGAGAATGCATATTAAATAATTGCAGTTTACCGCATTGAGGCAAGACGTTGTCTCACAGGATATGTGTATTTCCCTATAACCAGAATAAGTGTAGGCTGGGTTATTCCCTCTCCTCTAAGGCAGAGGTTGGATAGCCGCTGATATAGTATGTTTTTGCTTAACTTAGGTGGTGCCCCACTTTTGTCGTAAGCATATGCGCAAAGTTAGTTTTCCTTGAATTCTAAAAATTAGGTTTTGTGTTAAGCATCTGTCAATCATCTTGCAACCTGCTTTCGCCTTTGCTGTGATCGTTCAATTAAACTCATTTTCGCAGACAGCATTGAAAGCAAGAGCAAATTTGTCTCCAAAGCTATATGAATAATACTGTTCGATTACGGATAGAGCTGAGACGCCTGTATTTCATCACACATTAACTGTCCACATAATCTCACGCATCTACAAAAGCATCATCATTCATGACGGACTTAATCATAAACAATTTTAGCAACAGTTGCTTAAAATATATCATAATGCATGATCTGTAAAGTGTAACTTTGCCCAAGCGGTCGAAACATGATGTTGATCAAACACTACTTATTAATGGTTAGCTGATAATGAGCTAGGTTCGTTAAATTATGAACAGAAAAGGAAGCTCTAAATTTCATTCGATCAGAATACAATAAAGCAAATCAGTTAAAACTGCTAGTCGGTACGCCTCGCCGCATTTTGAGTCTATTACTCAACCTTATCCACGCGGCATGCATTTTGAATCGGTGAATGCAATGGAGTCCTAAATTCGTCAGATGAGTTAGAATATTCACTGTCCATGGCATGTTTTGACCATGAGCCAATAGGTAAGAAGCTAGGTAAGAAGACACATCTGAGCGGAAATGTGTCTAAACTCTGCACGCGTGCTACTCACAACGAACAAGTAGTTTAATGTCCGACATCCACGGTCTTTCCTCAGTTATTTTAACTATCTGATGAGTTATCGGCTTGTAACACAAATCTTAGTTTGTATCCTTGAACTATATGGGACATATAATGAACCTGCAAATGCTTTTCTCTGAATAATTTTACTGCTGATGGTAAATACCATAAGCATGTCATGTTGGTACAGCTAGTGAAATATCAACCTGACAAGTACATTCAAGCATTAAAGGTAGTTAACAGAGCGGTGTTTAGCATAAACGGTACAGAAACAAACGGAAGCAACATTTTTAGGACATGGGGTTTCAGTGTATAAAGGTTCATCGCTCACTTTTAAACATGAAAAAACTGATGGATGTGTATTTGCTATCGTTGGCGAGAAACTAAATCATCAATGCTGCAGCACTCATGGTTAAAGCCAAATACCGGAAGCTAATTCATGAGGCAGATCGTTGCCGTGTTTGCTGCATGCTCTTCGTTATACTCTTTTTTATTTACTGATTAAATGCGACAGAAAAAAGTTTTGCCATTAAAATATATCTGCTGGATATGTGTTTTTATTGCGAGGCTATCAAGATGATGGTGTGAAATAGATAACATGGTAGTAAGATCATAATTCATTTAACATATAAGCCAAAGTTTTTGGGACTGCAACATAGGGGCGACTTAATGAGCAACATTGTATTTGCTTTAGCATGTGTCTGTAGCTCAGCCGACCTTGCAACAGTTGTCAACTCATTTAAATGGCAATAATTTGGAGACACTACATGGAAATGTAGATAACCATGTTATCCTATCAAAGCTACATAGCAGCATGCACCACGTCTTTGTCCGTTGTGGCTTAGCTGTCGTCTCCTTATATCGTGTGGCGACACACCGTTTATCTACTTCACATGGAAAACATTGCTCCAAAGATATAACCAACTTTGCACCCAAAAAAAGCAGACGTAGTTGCCAAAATTAATAGTGGCATGTAAGTGAGTAATGGCATTTTATGCGAGGTTCTATTACATCTAACATCGGAAGTTGAATAATTATACTAACACAAACTTATTATTTCTAAATGGCAGTGGTTCTTTGTGAGGGTGAAACAGACTATTCGATAGGGATGCATTTCCATGGTGGGAGAATATTAAAGAGAATAGACGATGTTCTCTTGCTTACAATTGATTGACTATAGGTCTATTTTATTGGTGATAGCATGTAAATGCACCACATGATACGTTCTGCCTAGCAAACAGTTCTAAAGGTTCATCGATGTTTGAGTAAATTTTGCATTACCTACAGGCATGTCTGTATAATCGTAACTATGCCGACTCATTTCTCTTCCTCGAACTTTGATGAACACAAGTGGTTGCGACCAATTGAAATGCTGCTATAAATGTGGAATATTGCCGTCGTTCCGTGAGAGCCTTACCATTTATATATACATGATACGTATATATATTTTGCCAGGACTCGGTCATGATTAAACTATATAAGTAGTTTTGTTCGTTTCTTTTTTTTACTTACAGCCTTCCTCGGTTTTGGATATCCCCTGATCGATCATATTATCCACTGTAACACCCACGCCATGGTTAAATCTATCCATCAACAGTCACACTGTCACAAGCATGTCGACTATCTGGTTGGAAATAGGATTACCGGCGCCTCGTTCTGTCAGAGAGACTACGATTGACGATCCGCTCCCACATCTGACCTTACAAGAGCACAAGTAACAGGATATGATTATTTGATTCTCCGAGGCGCTACTTGAGTGAGATAATAAAGGGAAATTTCGTTAATTGCAAAAATTGGATTTGATCGAATACCTGATGATGCTGAGAACAATAGATTGCTGGTTCTTAAGTTAATAGGTTGCGTGAGCGTCAAATCAATCGTCAGTATGCATAGATACTGATAGATCCCTAATGCTGGGTTTTCCTCATAAATGTGGGTCGCATCCTTCCGAGTTATCTTTCTGTCACAAACCTTGCATTCTGGCTTATATATAAGCACAGCATAAGGCAATGAACGCCAACCTTTTTGACGTTAAATTAGTATATTGGCATGGTTACATGTGTAGATAATCGACTGCATCATGACATACACGTTTCAGTGTTCGTGATGCCTCAAACGTGAGCCAGCATTCAACATAATATATTACATTAATATGCCATTTTGGATGCAAGTGTGTGCCTGATACGAATTAGTTTCGGATAGTAAATTGTAATTTATCCACGTGTATAAACTGTGCCTTCTGTGGAAACTACCTCAGACGACGCGAAATTCGCGTATACGGTCAACCCCAATGGTCGTGGTCTCCATCACAGCCTTGCAACTGTTTGCCAGGTATCATCTGCTCCACATCTATTATTTACGACCTCTGGGTAAGGAGATTCCTTTTTCATTCCCACGTGAAAAGTTCTCGTGTCTTTGTTTAATGCTGAAAATATGGTGAAGTGGCCGGCCATTCATTATTTCTCTGTTCTTTGTAAGCGTTAAGTGGATAACTCCATCACCAAGTTTTGATTATACTCAGCGTACACGCATAAGGCTTATAGTATTCAGTCACGGATTATACCTCAATCACCAATAACTCAAGTATGACTAACCGTTTGTCATTACTTGCAGTGTTGTAAGACATCAAAATGAGCGTGTATTCTGTATCATTGAGTGCACAGTCTATCGTTTGGTATAAGCGCGCAGTGGCTGGTCTATCTATATAAACATTAGGGGAATGCAATTTATGCAAGAACTTGTGAATGTTTTTTTTTTGTAACAGGTCTCTTTTTAGTGCAAAAATGTATCGCATTGGTGTCTAAACATCACAGTCTATTGGTACTTACCGGGTAGTGGTATATGAACTAATTCACCATCAAAGGGAACTAATTAATATGTTTAAAACGCGTACTTTCGTTTGCGGATTAAGTGTTTATATGGTTTGTCAGCATGATGCTATCCATCTCATATGCTGCAACGATTAACCGCTTTGACCATCGATGTGATACTAAAGTTTCCAGAGAGTTGTTTGTCATGGCAGATATTGGGGAGATCAACAGCTGACGGCGTGAAATGCGTGATTCGACGGAAATTGATTGTTATACCTATTTGCATTCTATTCATGCACATGCCTCCCAGTCATACGTATATATTTTTGCCATACCATTTATATTTACATCGTGGGCTGATTAATGAAACGTATCAGATTCAGCGATACAGTGATGGAAATCAATTAGGACGTCACAATTCATTTGTTCGCTGGCCACAAGAAAACGTGATTCATAGCTACATGTCTTTGTTAGCCAGTAATTCCACACCGAGCAACTCCTTGTTATCAATATCATCATCTTCGCTATCTGTCTCATTGCAAGTCAGTAGAAGATTTCAGGCGTCCATTGTTGTTATGACGGTACGTAGTAATAATCAATTTTACAGCATATTCTAACAATGTATTATTTGCCATACACAGCTTGTAGTTGATAGCTCTTTTCACTGCACATTCTTTTGCACACAGATCACCTTGTGTCGACTCTGATCGACGATCCCATCCCGGATCGTGCGAGCTTTAGTGGGGTTATTCAACGCTCGCATTGCTTTGAGTGATATTTAATTTATATTGAATTCATTGCAGTAATGAAAGTGGATTTATATCTGTGGATAATCCATCTATAATGGTACGAAGGCAATTATATCATTCCTCAACATTGGAGAGCCATGCTGTTGTTAACTTTGAAACCTAATTTATAACCCACAACCACGATCTCCATGCAAATATAATATGCAACATCATCTTACACAACATTTCGGCCACCAAATACGGTGTCGATTGCCAGACATCTGTCAACCTTTAAGCGAATTCCTCGCAAAAAGCAAAACCAGAGACGCCATTTGCCATCACCAACTTATTCCACAACGTAGAAATGTCACCAACAATAGCGACGCTGTGAGCACAAATAATTCATACTTTTGCATCCATCGATTATCTGTGACTATCATTGCAATATCGGCACAATGTACACTCTTTCTGTGAATCTTCTGCCTCGAATATCATATCACGTGCTCAATTCTGCTGGGGTTTCCGCATCATGATGTGTCACATTCCTGTCGTATGGTCGAAACAGCAAACCACTCTGTCTGTGACATTTCTCATCACCGGCAAGTCAAGGATCAAGGGCGCCTATTCCCACCAAAACGCTAAATGATTGATTGCTTTGGGTATTGTACCTGTGATCACTGGGAGCCGGCTCATTGCCGTTAAAGAATGGTGATGTTTCTCAAGAGAGGTCAGGTTTTCCATCTCAGGGCTCATCTGTCTCTCGTATTGAATAAGGATTGATTAGAATGATATTACATTTAAAGGGGGAGCAGATTTGGAAATAGGTTAAAATGCAATCGTTGCCGGATGCTTCAAAATCCAACGGTATTATTTTGCAGTAGAAAAGATAAATGTCAATCACAACATTGACTGTGACTTACGTTCCTCACGTTATTTGTTATTGCACTCGATCATCAACGTTGTGGTCGTAAATACGACAGAACCAGGCCACTAAGCCATATATTTACTGCTTAAGAGGTTCTCTGTTGCAACAATGGATTACACCACGCCGTCACGTTTTGTTTAAGTGGATCGTATTGCCTTAACCTCCAGTTAATCGATGACGCCGTCTCACATAGCTCATTTGTTATTGCATGATCAATATATGTCACTATCCTACACCATGGTCGATCTACAATTTCCTTGCGAGTATGTATGATTCATCACCATGCAGCAGGGGATCATGGGCATATAATTCAACCACAAGCCAGATTATTGATTGCCTAGAGCCCCACACACTCTCACCAGTTAATAATGTGACTTCCCGTACATGTTAACCAATAATGATATACCACCCGTCACTTGGGGAAGGATGGGTTCAGAATACTGACTTGGTTGATGCATAAGCGCAGCTACCAGACCCGCCATCATATTGCCTGCCTTGTTTGACAATGCGACCAAGTTCCAACGGGAGCATAATTTTTTCTTGTTACTGCGTGGACGACCTTGAGTTTTATTGAAAGTTTGCCTTAATATGTATACGCACCAGTCGGACTTTAACAGCATTGCTTTACTCGAATAGGATAATTCATATATGCGCTGGGTTACACAGTGAAGTTTTATTTATCTTCCCTGTCTTTTTCAGCACCCTGAACTGCCCCGAGCATACTGCAGGCTTGTTTATGGCGTGTCATTCGAAAGAGTAGATTTCTTGAATTTGTTATGAGCGAAAAGCTACTGGAGGCTAATATGAAACCGTTAACTTCGTGTGTGCATGTTTTTCTGTCTAATCAAGCTGAAGTGCCCACTGCCGCTATTGTGATCAGCAAATTGCGTGACAACAATGAGTAGTGTACCTTTCAGCCATAGGCGTTTGCTATGGCCATGTAATATTATTTTGCAAGCGACCCCTACCCCTCTCAGATTAGCCGCACTCTATTGGTCAGGCTGGCGTGCGTCAAATGCACCGATCTTGAGCGGCGCACGTCGGGTGTTTGATTTTATATACCCTCAGCAGATGCACGCGCAGCATACCCGTGTATACCGAATGCGTCTTAGCTTTGGGACCTGCAAAAAACCGGGTCATTAGAAGGAGAAATTGATCATTTTATTTATGATCGCTGAATGGCTCAACAAATCGGAGGAAAACGTCACAAATGAACGCATGGATAATTCTTTCAATTATGTGTTAAATGAGCCAATAGGTCTAGATCGTAAGGCTGTGCCTGCTGCAACTGTGTCACCGTCGTTCTTGTAATGTTCAACTTACAATGCATTGCTTTTGTACTCCTGAATAACAAGTGCCGTCACTTATACTAGAAAACAGGTAATGCTTACTGCCGCTGTGTTCCTTCAACAAGACATATATTCACCTATAAATAGCTAATCAAAAGTCGTCACCTGACTACCGCGCGCGCATCACGCAGCAAGATTCATGCCAAAATAACGAAACCTATGTGTCCATATCCTAGCTATCTTAAACTCGATGTGGGTTTAATGTTCGCGTCTTAAATATATCAACCAGTGATAGATTGATTTGTTCAATGCCTTGATCTGTTTTGCTACGGTGCTAAGTGATAAAGCCAGCATATTTGGCCCCTCAATCTGTCAAACTTACGATTCATTTCCTTATACATGTAGGAGCAGCTGCAAATGAACCGGTGTGACATTTGCCCTCATATGCATTCAGACAGAGCATTTACATTTTTAGCTAAGGATGAAAGGTTGCCAGTTATTGAAACAGGTTTTGGGTTATAATGCATCGATGACGGATGTTTTGTTTGTCAAAAGTGGTTGTTTGTGCAGTATAGGAACTCTTTCTGTGCCAATGCTGATCACGAACTTGTTGTAGTGAGCTTTGCGGTTAATCCGCTATTATAAGAAATGCATGGTCTGAAAAAGAGTTGGCGGTCATAGAAGGTGCATTCAACTTTCGATATCTGATTCCCCTTCTTATGGTAAAGACTGGCAGACTCACCGCTCGTAATAATGACACTGCTGCGTCTTCCATTTCATTGATAAAAAGTCGGTCTTGGATCATCATCTAGTCGTTGTAGTGATCTGCCGATCCTGATACGCTCTAAAATGCATGGTCTGACAAACTGTCGGCAGTCGCTGAAATTCGCACTAAACATTCTGAACATCACCGTAATTAGTATGAAGAAATACACTAGTGGTTGATCTCACCTCGCGTAATAATGACATGCGTCTTCGATTTCATTGATATATTTCCAAAGACGGTCTTGAATCATCTACCATCGTGGTATTCATCGATATAGTCGTCCTAGCTTCTATCATCAAAGACAAAACTACCTACATCGCCTCATTTTTCTTTCAAATTGACAGGGAGCAATTTTTTCGAATATAAAAGCAATTGGATAAGATAATGATTCCCATACACTGGTATACGCCGTTACTATGCCATCACTTATATGTGTTTACATACAAAAATACCACCAGTATATTCAATGAGCAGCTCAACCTGTTTTATGCTCTGCAATATGACTGGGTTTTGCAATTAAAAGTGGGATTAGTTTTAGAACAATACAGCCAACATATCATTGTGCAGCGGCAATGAAATAATGACATTCAGCATTCATCATAATGTGATAATCCATCACTCGTGTGATTGGACATATTTATGTCTTGTGAAGTTAGCAAATCTTTCGGAATGGCAACAAAGAGCACATGAATACCAATACTCTCGAGAGCTAAGGGAGCGTTAGCACATTTGCTATTAATATGCATTCCATGAATTCCTTTCTCGCTCATAAATCTGCCACAAACAGAGCTATCGCATCATGAACAAGCTATTTGTGTTTCTACTTGTCACATGAAGCATAACATGTCACCAAAAAATAAACCTGATTGGCATGTTTGTAAATATATAAAGGCGACCAGGAATCAAGCCTTTTTTTCATATGCTGTTTATATTACAAATATTTTCATTCCTACGAAGCGCACTTTTAATGCGACTATAGCCTTTAACTCCCCATTCTAAATGCCCTCACGCTCTGACTTATCATTGGCGCTGGTGTATCTAAACCATAGGATAATAAGTTGCAAACACTGCAATGTTGTTACTTCTCTTCCTGTCAAAACACATTGATAACGCATTGTTCTTTCTCAAGTACTCCTCCTGGTTAACATGTAGTGTTTTTACCTTGGCGTCCTTATAATCGACCAGACGAATCGCGGATGATCGCGTCTAGCAGCATAACGGAATGGGATGATGTCTATATTTTAGTTGGAAGTAGCCTGGAATCGAACCCCAGGGCAAATTGCAGTCGCTAAATGTACCCGTAAAGCAGTCCTTTCCCGTAACAACTCGACTCACTGTTGCTATTGTCGACATCATTCCCACTTGGACGTTGTTGCATTCCGTCCTTTTGCAATGCTGTGCGGGATAGCGGACAGTTTAGCTGTTATGATTGCCAATGCTTGATGGTTCATATAGGTACATTCGCAGACTATGTGCTAATGCGCCAAGGACAGAGTTGCTCATGCTAAATAGTGTCATTGCTGTCCTCTTTGCTGTGCATGACAAAAATACTGTAATACATCTTGGAAAAAAAACAATGGTTGTAGAAATTATTATAAAACGAAACTATATATGGTTTTTCATTCTGCCTTCTGCATCTTTTTCAAGCTCCATTATCCAGCACTATGGTCGCTGCCATTAAACATTGAGCATTGGAAATATATGTGCCTATATACGGTGACTACATCTTGTTATTGAAACTAATTTGCGGAGTGAATTGTGCACTGTGAGATGCCTAATATATGGCGCTAGGATATCTGGCGCTCTATTCTGTTCGACAGCTGACAAATGATTTTCGTCGAGCACAACCGACCATAAATGAGCTTGCAATATGCCTATACTAATATGATTCTTTATTTATTCTTGTCGTTTGGTTGGCTATTTACGTGATGCAGTGCGATATAGCGTGCACAGTTTGCTTCATTGATGACATTGTTTTGTGGTTCATGGAAGCGCATTTTCTGGCTATGTAATCAAAGAGTCTATAGTTCCACTAAGAGACCACACTCCTTGTAGCTCTGCAGTGATCTGTTCCCTAATTATTAGACACAGCTATCCCTAGTTGGTGCTACCGTGAGGCAAACAAAGCACATGGTAATACAGGGCTGACATCACTGCGATTGATGAGAGCGTGAAAAATGCGTTTCCCAGAGCCTTTCCGCGCCAAAACGCCCCGTAGGCTTGAAAATAGCGAATATAACGAGTACACTAATTATATAATGTCATCTTGATAAATTGCGCAGTCTGAGATAAATCTATTGAAAACAGTTTCCCTCTCACAGCGTCCAGGCAGTTTAAGAACATCGATGTTTCATCTCGGCGCTTCAGATTGTGATATGAGATTTTTTGATAACTGTCTGGAGCGAGGCAACAAGCCTGGCGTGTGCAGCGAAAGACATATAACACGGATTGGCCCCGTTATTGATATACATGTTTAGAGGGAAACATTTGTCACCTACATAAAATTCGTTTGACTGCAGGGTTATATGTGATAAGGATTAATTTCAGACAGATTCCTATTGTGGATCTTCATTTCGTCGACTGAAACTGAAAAAACAAATAAAGCGCATGGTTCAGTACATGATTGCAACCTGAACCCTATTCATAGTTGCTCAGTTTCAGCCCCCAAGAATTTCGTTTCGTGAGGTACATGTGAATTCACCTGTCATAAAGGTCACTCTGGCCAAAGCCCCTCGACCGACCTGATTAGACAGGTTTGACTGGATCAAATATTTGTTGAGTATTCTTTAAATGTTCGGCTGAATCCATTCGTGCCCCCATAAGTCGTTGCCCCCAATACAGTGAATGATCATGGACGGGGAAGCCCTCGGTGTAAACAGTTGATGGACCTTGTGAACTGCGGGCCGTGTCATAAATGCCAATGTCTTGCCAAGGGCGAATAACAATCAGCGAATAAAACAGACGGATGGGAAATGGCGCTCTTGAGAAAACAGCTATGGAAAATCTTGTGTCGAAGCGAAGCCACAGAGTAACAAAAAAAGCCATCCAAAGCTCCAATAGCGCGTCAGAACCGACCTATTGTATTTAATATATAGGGAACATTGATATAATTCCTTGAAAAAGCAGTTGCTTTTCAGATGTTGTAATGTCAAACCCTGTTCAGTGGCATAATAACAAGTTGACAAATACATGGAATGATTTTGTTCGTCCATTGTCACTCGGTTGGAGGTTTCTTCTCACCTATCTGCAATAATAGTTTAATTACTTGACCTAGGTTACATTGCGCTCAATGTAACTATTTGCCTAGTTTCACATAACGCTTAGCCCGTACTGGATGAATGTAACACTAAACTCACTCATGGCAGGAACAACTCAAGCATAGATTGTTCGACCAATCATCTATATATCAATGAACCAGAAACTATGGATGGCCGCAAAGCACACGTTCACGGAAAGTGTTAAGTCGATAAAAAATCAGCAACAGGCTGATAAGTGTCCGGTATGTCTGGTTAGTAGCAGTATTATATATCGTCGTTCCGTAAAAAAAGGCATAGCAATCAATAACTATAGCAGCCGTACAAAAAATTGTGCCCTTGAGGTTTTATCTGTTGGCTCTTCAACAACAAAAATATAATAATCGCCTACGTGGGATTATAAAAATAGTTACAATAAAGAAGGACAACAAATCACGCTTATAGATCCCTAAAACTGCAATTCGGAACGCTTGACAGCACGTTTTATTTTATATAGTAGACCATTACCCAAGCATTTGCTTTCAGACTTGGTTATAGCTAGACTATTGCATGAATGAACTCATGATGAAAACTAACCAAAATAAATCTTTTTGAAAATATACCATTGGTGAATTTTCTGAAAATATCTGCGGGTTTATGTGTCGGGAGTAATCATTGACAGGATCAGAGCTAAGCCACTGGTGATTAAGTTTCTTTGAGCGCACTCTTCTAATAATGTCTGAAACTTTTCAAGCTATCTTCGTTTAGTGACGAAGCTCGGTAGTCCAAACTACAAAACCTAGGGCTTTTACAGCAATACAGGACTGGTAAAAATTGCATTAGCGAAGTCAACTGCCAATATCTTTTCCAATAATCGGACGCGTAGCAACGTTTCCCATACCAGACTGTGCGTTCAAATTACAAAGCATCTCTATTTGGTAGCTAACACCACACATGTGGCTCATTTAAAAAACAACCGTTTATATACAATCATTGGAACTGTTAGTTCAAATAACGGACCGTCTTGGTTTTGTACCTAACAGCACACGTGGAGCTCGTTAAAAAACCGTTAAATAGGTTTAAGTTCTAATTCCACGCACGGTCATCAAAACAGATCAAATAAAAGGAGTTTAAAAAAAAATGATTGATTCATTTGAAACAATACATGTAGCTTCCTGCGGGCTCATTTCATGTCGTCAGCTTAATCAACAATAAACGCGTGGTTGATAGTACGTATGCCTACTGGCGTGCTGTCGCGATCATAATGGCTGCAGCTGATGTATAAACAGCAGGTTGCCACCTCCAACAAAAGATCGCGGACATTGGAAACTACAGTCTGTGTGAGACAAAACTTCAATGGAAGATGAAAAGCCACTGTTGCTCTCTAAATTAACTACCAGTCGTTTGAACAATGTCTTGAATATAAGTAACCAGTCTGTCATGCAGAAGCAAAGCAACAATAACAAACTGCTAAGGCATTAGTCAAAACAGTATCTTAATATCATACGATTATATATGCAACTTAACTCGTCAAGAGGTATCGCTTACTCGGTTCTCACATTTTTCTGCCATAACTCGGGTCATTCGTTGGCTTTTATCCCACTGATGTTTGATGGCAAATTTAATCCTTTTTGCATGTTGATAAACAAATACCAAGAGAAATATAAAAGGACGATAGTAGGTTCTTGACCACCATAGGAGCATGGATAGTATACCACAAATAACAAAATCTTCTGAATTGACAGGTTTCATGTTGTGAAGCGTATGAATAGTTCGGTAAACACAACGATCTACAAATTGGTATACAAATATGTATATATGTATATATAGATACTAAATTGTATATATATACAAATGTTCATATAGATATTCATATTTATTTAAGTCTGTATATATGTACATATAATTATATATGTACGCATGAATATATTTATAAAAATATATATAATATATATATATATATATATATATATATATATATAATATATATATATATAAATATATCAATATGCATATATGGATATAAATAACTATATACATATCTATATGTATATATATAGAGATATAAAGATATGTATATGCATACATTTACATTTACAAAACAGGCACATTTAATGTTAACATGAAAGCCTCGTGATGTCGTACTCAAACATTTATGGTTGGAGTGGGTTGTAATTTATGTTTGTGTGGTTCGCCATGTCCGAGAGCTGCGGTAATCCACCTCTGGCAGGCCAACAAGACAAACCCCTCCTATCTTCATCCAAAACGCTTGGACCAGCGCCTAGATACGATTTTGACCATGTCTGCATACAAAAAGTATTCCCGTACTTGGTTGTGCTTGCAAAGCAGTGGCAATTCAGAGAGTATTTAGAAGGTTCAGTGCCTCGGCCGGTGTTAGCATAGCAGGTGATGGGTTTCGCTGTGAGGCAGAACTTACATCGGTGAGATTATTAATAATAAATTAGGTGCTGGTGCTCTGCAACTAGACCGTGAGCATGACATTACGTGCACTGATATTATATACCACGTGTGATGAAGACGCTAGAGTATTTAACACAAGCATGCACGTGAGTTGTCGGTGGTGATGTGTTCACGTGGTGAACATTGTTTTCAGTAGTGCACGATACCAGAAGAGACTTAATGTGCTGGTAGGTACTGCTCAGCAACAATAGTGATGCATCAGTACGTTATAACTTCTACACGCTCGATGATATCGATATGTGCAGCCACTAATTGCACGTACCGACAATGCCCACTTTCTTGTGATTCATTGCAACATAAATCCTTTGCTTTGAATCAAATTAAGCTTGTTCAATCAATGGGTGTTTCCGCATCTATATGAGTCCCTATCGTATTGTATGGTTGATACGGCATGCCACCGGGTCTTTGCATATCTAATCAAAAGCTGTCTAGGATCGCTGTCGCCCATTCCTTTCAGACGCTCAATGATTGATCACCTGCAGCGCTATGTCTTTTGATCGTCCCATAATGTGTCCTTGGGCCACCTCGTCAAGGCCGTCAACGAATAATGAGGTGTTCTAGTTGTTGGCCCATTCGTCGCTTTTTATAGCGTAAGATAGATTTGACAGAATCGCGTCTATATTTTAGTGAATAAGCCAGTACGAAGTGAATCAACGCAGATATCAGTCTTAAAACCGACCTGGGTATCCGTCACCTACTAGTTTGCTTTTACCCAGCTCAGCAGTCGATTTTTTGGGCAATTCATCCAAGCCCAACAGGCATTTCCAATTTCCTGTATAGCCAGGCCGCCCTAGATCAACGCGTATTGAATCAGTGACTATACAAAGCGCTATTATTTACTCTCAATACCTCAAGGGTATGACTAGTAGACCTCTTTCGGCTTTTCTCTCTGTCAACTTTCCGAGACTCCATTGTTGCGCACGAACATTAAGATACACTTCGTGTAAATTTAGAGGAAATAGCTTTTCAAATTGCGTAGTGAACCCTTAGAACAGTTGGCTAGCCAAGACATTTTCAGCCAGCGCAGTGAGCGGATAAACCAACTCGATGTGTATATTACAGACACAATTTAAAGTGTTGTTTAAACTCAAGCTAATTAGCAGTCAACTGTTGATGACCATTGCAAGAACACCTATGGGCCTAACTGTCCTTTTCTCTTGGCCACCAATCCAGTTCAGATATTGGGCCATCATTGTAAATCGCTTTATACAATAACCAAACCAAACAATAACCAAAGTGCATTTCTCCATTGTATCATTTTGATTTAATGTGTGCAAAGCATCATCTGCATTGGATCAATTATTCACAACCAGTTTGTCAGGATATTCGTTATTCATCCTTCTAAGAAAACTATACTTCAACAGGTCCAGGTAAAATGGGACTCTCATATGAAAGACTTTGCTATTTGAAAGTGCATGCGCGTGTGTGTTTCCGCCTATCATTATCCTAAACTAGCTATGTCGTGCACATGCCTTCATCGAGCAACACACGTGGGCGTATTAATAAATATATAAGCACGGCATAGATTACACGTATGCCGTTATGTTTCTGATTGTTCATTAGAGTCTTAAGAATGTCATTTTATATTTATGCTACAGTAACCGTTGACATCTCTAGTACATTTTCTTACATTTGTCCAATTGCAGTATTTGAGCAACAACATATTGCTGTGGTGAATTGCAATATCAATTATATTTATGGTGAGAAAGGTGGAATTGATGCCACTTACACTCGTTTTATATGTAATTTGCATTTGCGCAAAGATACCAATAAAATTCAATTCTGTTACCAAAATGAGAATGTATCCTGATATATCAACTTGATCATCTGTGGAATCTTACTTAGACGACACGTAAGTCGCGCATATTCACCATCGTAGCCTTACAACTGAGCGTAATAATTTCCATGTACCACTTATATAGTTCAACATCTCTTAGTAAAGTTACTGATTCAACCAGGTGCAGGATGTAATACAGAGGTTGAAAGCGTTATCACAGCGCTACCAATCTTTAGAACAAATCATTATTGGGTTTGATGTTGCCCTATCGATGCCTTCCTCTCAGCGTTACTATATAAATACGCTACATAGATGATTTAACAGCTTGAATTATTTGCCTGCCGGAATAATTGCCATAAACTATCGCTGTAGTATGTAGATTATCATCATTGGATATTAATTTACCCAAGGAAACATCCGCATGCACGAATCACAAGTCTAATAAGGTTTGGTTTATCGCCAAGGTCAGTTAAGTTAGGCGGTCGATATACAGTATCCTGCCTGAAGTTGGTGTCCAGGTGCAGCCAATGAATCGGAATTAGCCGCTACGAATTATCAGTGATCTAGCAGCACATAGCGGTCAAAATTGAACCATGGAGAAGTGTGTTTGCGTGATGCAAAATGGCAGTAATTTGAACCATGGAGGTCAGTGTGTTTTTGTGGCGCCAGGGTGTGGGGGGGGGGGGGGTGGGGGGGGGGGGGGGGGGGGGGGGGGTGGTATTTATTCCGATATATGTCAATGCAAAAATGTATGCGATATGACAAAAGCGTGTTATGATGAACGTAAGGATACATTTGGTAACTGCTATCTTGACGCAGATCATAATAGTCCCGTAAACATGGATCACATTAGCTATCTTTCTATAGATGGTGTTTCATAAGACACTGGCAAATTTGCAGCAGCACTAAATTACAATACCCAACAGAAGCATATATCAAGGGTGGCCTAGAAAACCCCCAAAGACCAGCTTATTGCATTAGTGCCGCATTAGTATATACACAGTTGCCTCACGTTGCATTCCACCTCCTGACCTTTAAGACCGACTTCTAATTCGCTTTAAGAGCGTCGAAATATATCAGGCTAAATCAGCATTGGAGACTTCGTTTTTTAAATAAATAAATGCAGGCAAGGGAGAGTTATGTCCCTATTTAGGGTCTATTCCTCGCATTGAAGGGATGTATGCCATGCATTGTCACAGACTGTGAAACGTAAATATTCTGCGGCGGTGAATAAAGGACAAACATCTAGGAATTATCATTAAAGGTGATACGACAGGTAATGCAACACCGCAACCAAATAACTGATTCTAAATGAAAATCTCACAAAGAGTCACATTATTGTGGATTTACCATGAATAATCACATTCCGATGGATTAAAAAAACCCGATAACATTACGCCGCTGATCTTCAACAAGAAATTGTACTTGACTTCGCCTTTAATATGTCGGCTTTTACTTCGCCATACCCCGAGAGTAATGAATTAAGGGACGGAGCATGGCAATTGAAGACAATATTGATGCCAATGGCTTAATTTTAAACGAATTCCTAATTACTGCAATGGTCAAAAAGACCCTGTATAAATTCAGGGTTACCCATCAGAGAGACAATCAGCCGAATGTGAGAGCATGTATATGTAATTGACGTCTAACATTGGCCAAATCGACCTGGTACCTTCAGACCGAGTTTTCAAGCACTTGAGAACGCCTGTAGTTGTAATTGACGTCTAACATTGGCCAAATCGACCTGGTACCTTCAGACCGAGTTTTCAAGCACTTGAGAACTCACCGTAAAAACCTCAAGCTGGGGAAACATATCACCTGCGTTGCTTGTAGACAGCCTGATCAATACTTCACGGAAGGCTTACATTGACATTTAAATTTTCGCGCCTATTAGGCGAAATTTCTTTTTTGTAACATCCCTGCTTCACGGCGAATATCACAATCAAGTTAAACCCCTTACATTTGTAGCTAAGAGTTAGATAGTACGTATCAAGGTTACATGTGATTTTGCAAAGTTGCCGATACACCAAGTAATTGAACAGCTTTTGGGTTCAAAATAATCGTTCAAAGATGTCTTGTCTCTAAAGAGTGACTGTTTTTAGCTTGTTGAGTAAAAGAACTCTTGCTTAGCCGATTCTGATCACAAAATTGTTGTAGTTAGCTTTGCGTTCAATACGCTGTCGTAAGAAATGCATGATCTGGCAAATGGTCGGCAGTTGCAGAATTCGCACATATCACTTTCTGAACATCACAGTTATTTATATAATGAAATACACAATCGGCGGGTCGCTAGCCTCACCTCAGGTTTTAATAACACTGCTGCGTCTTCCATTTCATTTGCATTTCAAAAGTCAACCAATACCAATTCTGCGTCTGTTACCAATTGAGATAGTATCCTCATGTATCAAAATCGGGTTTGAATCATGATCTCGTCGTTGTATACATTATTATAGTCGTCTAAGCTTGTATACGCAAAGCAATAATCTACCTACATGGCTTAATTTTTTCTTGCAAATTGACCGAAAGCAATTTTTCTAAAAGCTGATGATTTGAATAAAGCAATATACCCAGGGACGAATGACCCGTTAGGGGATTTAGTATATGACACATTTTTTAGAGACTATGGTCACAATGACATTATATTTAAACTAACGCTTTCAAAACATACACGCATACTTGCATTTTTGTTTAACCCATGCATTGTGCCATGTATGATTGTGCCCAAAACTCAATGTAGAAACCGTTCTGCCTGTCAAAACACACTTATAACTTTTCGTTCTTTGTCAAACACTTTTTAGGTTCAACATGCAGTGTATTTACCTTGGCGTCATTAGAATCGGCCATACAAAGCCCTGTCGACTGCGTGACGCAGCATAACCAAATGTTATAATGTCTATATTTTAGTTACAAAAAGTATTCAGTAAACCAGTCCTTAAACCTCCCCATTTGCTCACCAATAGGTCATCATTCGTAGCAGTTTAACTTAAACATTATTGCATTTCGCCCCTTTACAAGGCGGTGCAGTATAGCGGACAGTTTGCCTATATTATTGGCAATGCTTGATGGTTCATGCACATACATTAGCAGACCATGTACTTATGTGCCAATCATAGAGTTGCTCATGCGAAATAGGGTATTTGCTGTCCTCGTTGCTAAGCATGATAAAAAGCCTGCGTTACATCTTGGAAATACAACAATGGTTGTGGAAATTATTATAAAAAAATAAGCTATATTTGGTTTTCCATTTTGGTTTCTTCGTCTATTTAGCACGGCTCAGCTCTACTGCCCAGAACTATGGTCGATACCAGTAAAATTTTGCAGTGTGAGTTGCCCAAACGATCTCGGTAAGATATCTGGCGCCTTATTCTGTCTGACAGCTGACATATGATTCTCCTCGAGAACAACCGACCATAAATGAGCCTGCGATATACAGTTGCTCATATAATTGTAGATTTAGTCTCGATCTATGGATGGATTATTTACGTGATGCAGTGCCCTATGCTGTGCACAGTAGGCTACTATGATGGCATTCATTAGTGGTTCATGGAAGCGCATTTTTTTGGCTCTGTACTTGTATCAAAGAGTCTATATTTTTGCTAAGATCTCCTCCCTAACTTTAATACACAGCCATCGCTTGTTGGCGCTACCGTTAGACAAACAAATGATATGTGAATACTGAGCTGACTTCACCGTTATTGATGAGAGCGGGAACAATGTCGTTTCACAGAGCGTTCCCACTGCCTAAACGCGTCGCATAATAGGCTCCATTATCAAAAACTATGGTCGCTGCCACTAAATATTGAGTAGTGGAGATATAACAATAATTCATGTTTCGCAGTTACTTTCGCGCTAGGATAAATTGTATTCTGTCTGACAGCTGACAAATACGCGTTGCATAATAGGCTTAAATATAGCTTAAATAACAAGCGTACATATAATCATTTGTAGTTCATGGAAGTCATGGCCTACTTGTATAAAGAGTCTATAGTTCTATGTAGTACTACAGCCCGTTAATGCTCAGTTTGGAGCTGAGACAAACCAACTTGTGAATACTGGGGCTGACTTAATGAGAGCGGGAAAATTCATCACACATTAAACATTCCAAATAATCTAGCTTGTCTACAAAAGCATCCTTATTTAAGACTGAATTATGAACAAGCTTAGCAATAGTTGACTAAAGGCTCAAATCTATTAAAATGCATGATTTGTAAAGGTTAACTTTGACCCAGCGGTCGAAACTTGACAATGGTGAAACAGCACTAATTAATAGTCAGAAGATAATGTTCTAGGATCATTAAGTTATTGACAGAGAAAGAAGCCAACAACATGAGAGACAACAATAAATACTTTATTACATGAGCTCACTACTGCTGTGGATGGCAGCCTCAACCTCATAATTGTATTGTGAGACATGACACACCTATATATATATATATATATATATATATATATATATATATATATATATATATATATATATATATATATATATATATATATATATATATTGCTTTACTTCAGAAACATTTTGATAGACATGGCTGAGTTTTTTCCTATTATCCCATTGTTCAAATCACTAATGGTATAAGTGACACATTTCTGAATCGATATGGCTTTGATATAGTTTATTATGACAATGCAAATTAAGCAAATATCAAGGATAAAATTTATTGACTAGTGAAAGAACTCTGAGCCTATTAATTCCCTACAGTATGCAATAAGATGACCGGGCAATCAATCACAGGGCAATCGAGTTCGTCCCTGAATACACAATATTGCTTTTAAAAAAACAAATATATAATCGAACTCAATATTGATTAATTTCGTTATTAATTGTTATTGTCTGTTGCTAGGATGATCTAATGGATGACGATCGTCTGGTGAACGGTACAGTGTGTCCTTGCTTACTACCCAGCAAGAGATTAGAGGTATGAGTATTAATAGCTTAACCTTTAAATTACAAATGCCTATTCGTTTACAAAATCGAGGATAAATACATTGAATCGAAACATCCATTGATGACAGTCACACAGTCCAGCTTACAGCACTCCACCCCCCCCCCCCCCTACCCCCATATACTTTTTGTCGTGTTAGGCTGTAAATATGAAACTTTTGAAAATACCAAAACGTCTTCAAGTATGATATTGCTCTTTTAATTTAGTCCGTACTAAATTGACCGGTATATGAACCAGTTGAATACTATACGCAAGCCAGGGTCATGGGTTACAAGACTCTTTTGGAATAAGTCCGTGATCTATCCCAATTTTCCCTGTAAAGATGTAACTCTTTTAATTAGTAGGCATGCATATGAGAGCTGCCACAGTCTTTGGCACTGTACATCATCTTATAATCAGCATAGCTGTTAGCGTACCTCCCAACCCAACGCTTTTCGCATAGCATTTGCTTTATAAGATAGAAAACTTGTCAGGGGAAAGTATGGAGGTACTTGGGATTCTTATTTGATTTATATGCTAATAAATGAAATTTAGTGCAATTTCAACCGCAATCGGTGTATATTGATTTTGTCTGTCATCTAATATAGAGGAATTTACCTGACGTCGCTGAAATCATGAGTGCCATTAGGACAATGAACTTAGGCATTAACCCGAGACGAGCACTTAGTAAACCTGCCAATAAAAATGTTCAAATCATTTCCATTCATATTGGTAGGTTTGATTGGTCTGTAATCAATTCGCAATAAAATATGATAATTTGCGATACATTGCTGTGAGCAGCTATATGCACAACAAGAACCCCTGTTCAAAAGCTGATGTACGTCTTCATCTCCAGACAGCTGTATTGCATGTCTTCTTTCGGTAAAAAAAAGTGTAGCAATATACAGATATGGCAGCCATAACGAAAATTATGCTCTTGAGGTTTACATCTTTTGTTACAAAACAATTAAGCGATCGCCTATCTTACGTGGGATCACAAAAAAGTTACAACAAAGCAGGACAATAAAACATGCTTATGGGTCCACAAAACTTCAAGTTGGTACGCTTTGCAGCGCGTTTTATTTTATATGGTAGGCCATAACAATACCGGCTTTTTTCCGACTTGGTTATAGCTAGACTATTACATGGCTGAACTCATAATGAAAACTAACCGAAGTAATCTTTTAAAATGTATATTATCAGTGTATTTATTAACGCTGGTTGTATGTGCCGGGAGCTACCGATAAAGTGTACCCGGTCTGTTGCCCATAGCTCAAACGACTGATAGTTTATTTAGGGAACACCAGTTGCTTACGCCTCTCGTTTAAGTATATGGCTAGTCTCACAGAGTCGTTTAATGCGATTGGCTGTAGTTCACAACGTTAGCGATCTTTAGTTCGGGTCTGCCACTTGCTGCTTAAATATCAGCTGTAGCCATTTTGTTAGCGACTGCACTAAGCCACCATGCATGTTACATCCACAATGCGCTTATTATGGCCAAACTTATGATATGATTGAGAAGGAAGCTTCATGCATTATTTTAAATGAATCCAAAAATGTTTCGTGCTAGTTTCTAAACCTGTTTAACACGTTTAATAACGTTCGATATATGTGGTGTTAGCTCCCCAATCAAGATGTTCCGTACTTTTATCTTGCGGTCTGGTCTGGGGAATTTTGCAACGCTTCCAGTGATTAAAATAGATATTTCAATGATTATAGCCCGTTCCTCATTTATCCCACATTTGCGAATCAGCTGCAGCATTGATGTCGAGTAAGAATCGTGGTTTTGAATGACTTAGCGTGGCATTATCTATGAATATTGTGTTGGCAGAATTCACGATTTACACAATGATCTTTATTTTGAATTACTCGCGATGACCATGTTACTCATCGTGACAACAATCAGCATCTACACACAATTTGTTATCACGAAAAAGTACATCTTCAATCCACAAAATTTGTGATTGTGGAGAATGTATGTTTGAGATGATTATTTTAATGGTGCGCTTTATCAATTGGTTTAAAATCACAGGCAGCGACTGCACAATAAGTTCATCATCACATGGGCCTACATGAACTTCTGGTCGTATTTTATCAGTAGCAAACACAATATAACGCTGACCCTAAATAATATTGTTATATAAGGACAAAGATTTTTTGCGTGCTTCAAATGGTGATACATTGATGGCTACTTGAAAAAGCAGGGCAACATTAGCTTACTAAATATTTCTGTATCGTGCCCTTAATGACACGTCAGCATACGGCGGTCAATTATATCAATGCCTCATGTGTTCGGGCATCAAGTTTACACTGATGATCTAACCAGAGCTGGTAACTCGGGCAACACGGCTACACTGATGTTCAAACCCACAGTTTTGGATTTCATTAGGAAAGTTCACTCTATAACACTACATCTCCAGTGACCCCGGTCCTTCCAACGATGCGCTTATTCAGCCGCTACTGACATCTTTTTAATATATATTAATGTGTACGTCAATAATATAAATAATAAATGATTTGTGTGACTATAACCATATGCTCGGTCATGCAATAGTGTAGCTATTACAAAATCTGAGTGGGAAGGATAAGCTAAATTAAGATTAATATCTAAAGGATCCAGGCAGCCGATGCAATACAATAAAAAGACAAACCTATCATTATGCGGCTAACTACAGAACTCAATGTTTAAGGATCGAACCGAAGCGACAGATGTGATGGTAGATTTGTTTGACCTTGCTGGTTTGCTAGCTGGCTCATATTCACGACTTTAGACGGGGAAGGAGTGTATAGGTTTATTGCTTGCATAACGCAAATCAGGCAAAACGAAAATTCGTTTTCCAAGCACAAGCCTCTGGTTGCGACCGATTGTTGAAATAAGTGAAAAATAAGTTTGGATACATTTCAGCCGTGGTGAGTATTCTACCGTTGTAATCAATAATGCAACTAAGTAGGTAATAAATATAACGACCACACAGTACTTCCGTGAAACACCTAGTCAGTTTGTATGTTGGTATATCAAACAAATGTACTATCAATGTGTTTTTAGACCGGTTATGGATATAAAAAACAACACGGTCACATGCAAACTTCCCAGCACCTGCCTTGCTGCATGTTCATAATGATATATATATTTAAAGGGAAAGTTATGTTCTTGAATTCAAATATAATCAACATGTTTATTTCACTCCAAATTCAGGTCAGCTACGCCTGTTAGTTTCTGCAAGTATGATATAAGGTTTACAACACCATCCTACTGGATGGGTGGTATGGAACGGCCGACAATTTATCAGTTGGTGCTTGGTTTTTTCCACTGTCTTAGTTTATGATGCACAGATATAGAACCACCCAGTATTTCTATGGCATGGAATATCATACCAAACCGCTTACTGGGAATGACGAATTTGCTGCTACTGAGTTACAGTACGCACTTATTCTAGTAAAGGATTAACATTAAGCTAGTTACACATGTGAATGCAGATAAACAGCAGAACAATATATGATTGTTTATCCGAACATAAACGTTTTGTCATGCATAAACGGCACTCAGCAAAAACCAAGCTGCGTGCATGCGTCTCACCACTTAATCGGCGCCGCTCTGTCGCCTGCAGCAGAAGTTGCAATCCTTTAAGACCAGAAAACAGCTAGCGTCAAGCGCCAATTACTTACCAGCTTTTCGAGACCAAGATATTACATCGTATCATTGTTACGCTCTCATTATTTACCAATTACTCACCAGCTTTTCGAGAATACGACATTACATCGTATTATTGTTATGCTCTTGTCATTCTTTACTATGATCGTTTTATATTGAATGGCAACATATTGTGTGCTATTCTATGCGAACAAACCAATAGATGGCAATGAAGCACAGTGGAGTGTAAGTAATAGCTAGGCGGAATCACATTAATTGCTCATTTCTTCTATTACCTGTAGATAATATCATATGTGTTCTGGTTATATACCAAATAGCGCGTTTAAATATGGATGTGCAAGTCCCAGCTATTATGGGCTGTTGGGAATGAGTCATCGCTGTGATGAGGGAATATGTTATAATTTCAAGCTCTCAGTGTCCATTGATGTATTGTGATATATAGATTTCCAAAAAATCGCGAAGGCTTTCAGGCAATGATTGCATTTTCTATAGTATTGCGATTCGTCGCGCAAAAATTATAGATTATCCTTGGGTCCAGTAAATTATGTTGCCCGGAATCGAAAGATACAGCAAGCGCTGGGTCCTGTACGGGTTTATTTGTTGTTAGCATTGTTGCGTTGTTCATGTTAAACAGCAAAACTGGTGGTTGTAGTATATAATATCGTCATGTTCGTGAGTCTATACCAAATACATTGATATAAATCAGTGCGTTTTATCGATCCATTTATCACATATGGGTGGTAGCGTGTCTCAGGATCAGGTACTTTTGATGCGCATGTTTCCTGTCAGCGTGCTTCGTATTGCATCTGATTGATCCCGTGTGGTGTTTCGCGTACGTGACTCAGTATTTCAACACCTGGATATAGCCAGATGAGCTACAGAGTAGCAGTCAATGATTATTTACAGCGAAGCCGCCCTGCAGTAATATAACTTAATGAGAAGAGGATGAAAAAATGCTTGCATCGGTTTCCCAATTTTCAGAAAGGACAGCTGGTAACGAATCTAGCTCTATCACGCCATTAACTCATTTGCGTTGATTTGTTGTACCAACATACGATCAGATTAGGTGTTTTATGGAAGTAATCAGCCGTCGTTATGTCATGCACCACCACGGTTTGTCCCAAAAAGTAGTACTAGTGAAGCATTCTGAAAACGTGGCTTCATAAACCTTGCTGTCAATTAGCAGCCTGGAGGTGCCGACATCAACACACGTTTGGATTTGTAAAAATACTAATGACGAGAAAAGACAAATGACAGCATTCCGTCAATGCCGATCTAGGGTAAAAGGCGGAAATGTATCTTAACTCGGAAAGCATACTACTCACAAAGCAATAGCAATGTAATGTCCGACAATCCAGTCTTTCTTCAGTTATTTCAACAATCTGTCGCAACCAGAGTTTTCTGACTGTCACACAAATCTAGGTATTGCATGATGTCCATTACGGTAGTTGAAATAATAAACATATGCCGTTTTTTTTGGCCTGTTGTGCTAGCATGTTGTGCATTTGAGCCAACTTGCGAACTAGCAAGGGCAGACTGCCCAACCTCTCCATGCCCCAAACAGAGAACCAATATTCTATTTCCCATAAATGTCAAAATCGACAGTGTTAATGTGGCTACCTATACCATATGTTGCCTGTCGTCGATTTCTGTTCCAATAATAACAGGGACTGCATTAGGTTCACTACCTGTGTGAATCACGTCCGCACGAATCTTTTGTTATGTATCCAATAAGATTATTCCCCACATAAATATGTGTCACAATCCTATTGTATGGTTGATGCAGCAAAACCCTGAGTCTTGGCATATCTCATCACATACCTGTCTAAGATCATATGCGCCTATTCCTATCAAAGGCTGTATGATTGATTGCCAGGAGCATCTTACCTTTTGACCGTACCTTTACGTGACCAGTGGGTACATAATCATGGCCTTGGAAGATTGATGAATTTTTGCATGGCACTTGTATCAAGATTAGGTTTTCCCGCTTGACACCCATCCGTAACCTTTTAAAAATAAGAGCTTATTTGACAACAATTGCGTCTACATTAAGGCATATGAACATCGACAAATTGAATCAACGCAATCAAGTATTTAATGACATCAGATGGAATGTCGCACAGGAATATATAGTTACTCAGCTTATTCATTGATTTATAGACCTTTTGTCAACACACTAAATAATATGCTTTGCTTTGCAGCTACTCAAAGGAATTTCTCCCTTCTATAGTCTCAAGCTGCTGCAGTACATTTTACATTACATACGTGCATGTCTATACAATTATAGCTATGTCGACTCCTCTCTCTTCCTCACCCTTTTTATGAGCACCAGTGGTTGCGCCAAGTTAGATAGAAATGCTGCTGTAACTGTGTAATATTGCCTTCGTTCAGTGAGAGCATTTGGATTTACATATACATATATATGACACGTATATGTAATTTCTTCTAGGACTATTTTTTCTACATGGCGGAAACTATATACATTGTGTTGTTCGTTTTTCTCTTGCAGTCTGACTCGGCTCTGGATATCCACTGATCGATCATATATTCCGCTGTAGCACCCACGTCATGGGATATATGGATCGCTCAAAGAGTCACACTGTCAAACGCATGTCGACTTTCTACTGGACAAAGGGTACCTGGCGCCTTGTTCTGTCAGAGAAAGCACGATCGATGATCTGCTATCACATCTTACCTTGTATAAGTGCAATAACAGAATATGAATATTTGAAGCCAGGAGACGTGACTTTAATCTAAGGCAAGCAGCGATGTGTGATGCTTGATTGAGAGAGAAAGGGAAATTTCGGTTATTGCATAGATTGCTTTTGATCGAATACCTGACGACGCAGAGAAAACAAGTCTACTGGCTCTCAAGATAATGGCTTTCGTGAGTGTTAAATCAGTCGTCAGTAAGCAACGATACCTTGTACGAGCTCATCAGTATGGGTTGTAACCCTCCGAATTATCGTACTGTCGCAATCTCTTCATTACGGCCTGTATCTCAACACACCGTAAGAACATCTACGCAAAAATGTGTGAAGTATAATGAGTCTGATGCCATGGTTACATTAGTAGATGATCGACTTCAGCTGGACATGTACGTTTCGGTGTGCGTGATGCTTCCAACCTGAGACAGCGTTTTACATAATATGTGCGACATTAGACGTTAATATATGCGTCTGAGATGGATGCAACTCAATGAACACTTGGTATAGACCGTTGTTCTGTGCATGAACAATAAACAACTTGGGTTATGTTATCTCAAAGCATTTAGCATAATGCTGCATATACAAAGCGCATATGTAACGCATTCTAAGATGGAGCTATTTGGCGTTATAGATTGTGATTTGATAATTATCAGAGCAGATATCATTTGTACAAAAGGCAATTTTCGGCGACATTGTGTGCATGGGACCTTTAATAATATATTAGCATCCTTGTCTGTTACATTCATGTGTTGTTATGATACACAGTATGTCTGATGTAAGTACGGAATAAAGTATTCATATATTAGGGATGATATATCTGAACGCCTCCAAGCATTGGGGATCCGGTACAGTCATATCGAACGATCAGTGCATCGCTTCATTTAAGATCAGTTGTTATTCAGTCTTAGAAGCTCACGGCTTACATACAGCTTGGTAATGTATGCTCCCAATGCTTTTTTGCAAAAATTATATTAGGTTTACATCGAACGTGGGCACATCCAGCTCAACGAACTCTTTGTACATCTAGATTAATGTGTTTCAATGAGGCGCATTGAGTATTGATTCATTTCTGGTAATCAAAATATGAACCAAATATTGCTTAGAGTTACTTGTATCTGTTGCCCAATGGGTTTTTGTATTTACGGGTTAGATTCCACAAATCCAAACAACAGATCATGGTCGGAGATGGTAGAAAAGCGACAACGTTAGCGCTTGGAAAAATTGCCTTTATACATTCGCAGCCGCAATTCCTCTGCAGCAGTGTACCAATCACTTATTTGGCAGCCAATCATCGGTATTTATTGCGTACGATGTTATTAATACTGAATTTGTTGTTCCGTAGTGATAGATAACGAATGTGGATTAACTCTGTTGACAGAATACTGCATTAACTTCACTATGTGGACGTTTTGGGATCATGTAATTTATCCAATGTTTTTAAAGTGCGCAAATATACCTCATCAACTATAATATAAGGTATACTTTGTTTAATATGTGTCTGAAGCTGATAACTAAAGCACGTTGACTAATTTCGATGCTACAACCGATCATTCTTATGTTTTGATATACAGCTAACACCGTCACATAGTATGCGAATTGTTGCCGTAGGACAAACCAAACATCAGCAAACTGTATTTTATGCATGCTTAGCATCATCTGCTCCGCATTCATTATTCAAAGCCCGTTAGACAGGAGATCCCTTATCCTTCCCTTCCCAAGTGGTATAATGAGATTGTCAGAGGACACCCGGTAAATTTTTGATTTTTTAACTTGAAAGTGTGGTTGCATTGGTGTTGCAGCCAATCAAGTTATCGGTACCCTGAACTAGCTATTTCGGCCATGCGATAGACATAATTAGCTTATCATGTCAAAACGAGGGGGTGCATTTATAAGCGTATAAACACGGCACAGATCATAATTGGTATTTATTGTGAGGCAATACGTTTAAATTGCGGAAGCAGACTTTTATTTGCCTTAACTGATTGTATGTTGAATTAAGTTATTCCTCTCATATGCTGCAACAACTAAACGCTCTTACCATCGATGTGATACTCAAGTTTCCAAGAGTTGTTTATTACGGTTGATAATGAATGGATCAATACCTGACCGTGTGAAATGCGTATTGCGACGGAACAATGATTTCTGTACTTATTTGCATTCGACTCATGCACCATTTAGTCACAAGTACATCTTTGTGCAAAAGCAATTGCATTTGATTGATTGACTGATATTTAGAATTCGGCGATAGAGCTATGGAATCATTCAGCACGTCGCAGATCATTGTTTGTTGATAACAGTCGGGATGATAGGACACAATATAAATTGAGACACGGTTTTGATACTTGTTTGCGCACGCACTAATTCAGTAAAAACCTTACTATCTCACCTCGGTGTCGAACTCACTTCCTGTTTCACCGGGACCGGCTACCAAGCCACAGATAATAAAAATGATGGATATCAGGTCCACGCGGATAAACGAGGCGGCAAAATCCGATTATGCAAATATTTTACTCCCATCAGGTAATGCCTCAATTATTATCATGATTGCTATGATGCCGTTTATAAATATTCAAATGAGTTGATGCCCGCTGATTGAAGTCGGCAGACGTCAGCTTCGTATGCTATGTATTATTTGACTATATCAAATATCAATCTCAACTTCGTTTTGTCTATAAAGCTATAACTCAGTTAACTTCTTTGAAAGTTTGTTAACTAAGCCAAGATCAAGAAGTGCTGCATATATTGTCGCTATTTATTGTTGAGAAGAATTGCATCATTCCCTACACACCATATAAACAGTTAAAAGTCTGCGACCGCGTTCTGAATGCATTGTCTCTTACCAATTACCAATTATGCTGAATCTGTAATTCATAACAATAATTGATTCAACTACCTCTACTCGGTGAGTACCTGCCAAAATATCACTCCCATTAAGATACGCATGTACTCCCTATCTGACTGTATTCTTAAGCGATGAACGACATCTGAATATGCGAACTAAAGAGTTATCAAACTCAGCGTCATTCCCACTTTTTTTCCCTTAAATTTAAAGGGTATGTACTTCGATACACAACATGGATCTTCCCATATAACTGCCATGGATACTCTCAAATTAATGTTCTTCTTTAAATATAAAGGAATGGAGAAATAAAGCATGCATAAGATCCAGACTGGGTTTAGATATTTATGAATATACCTAGACAGTTTGTTTTATTATGACATATTGTTTTCCTGTAGAACCCTGATGTACAATCTTGCATAGATGGTAGAAAAATGTTCATAAAATAATAACATTACACATTTTTTCTGGCCAGTGCATCTGTTATTTCTGGAGCACAGTTGGTTATATCTTTGCTCGATTCATTAACTAAATAGCAGTAGTCGACTTATGTTTGCTATGCGATGACGATAAACAGTTGGGCTAAAACGGCAGGAGACGAGACGCTCGGCATACACAGTAGCGTTGATAAATGAGCATGGTAGCTGTAATGACGAGATAAGAATAGCATTGGGCGAAAGGTCAGCATATTTGGTATTCATGTGGTTTTTAAAAATCATAGCCAAATAATTCAACTCCACTGAATCAAAATGAAAACATTGTAAACTATTGTTTGCACAGAGAAACTCTTTTACTGTCAAGTCATAAAATTATCAGGTTCTGCGCAATTTCCGACGGCGACGTTGATGCGGCAATGCAGTTATCGTTGCATCACATGTCTCTCTCATAAGCTAATACCTCCATCAATTAAATCACCACTTATCAAACAATACCACATGCCAAATATGGACTTCTAATGAATGTACTCAGTACCATAATACATCGTCTCCTCCACTGTTCAAGAATTAATGGATTATCAATTTCTATCTACTACTATGATGGTCAGGACACTGCTATTTAAAACAAGAAACCTGGAGCTCCCGATGATGCAAGACCAAAGTACTCAGTTTGTGTACGTGCGGGTTGCTGCGTGCTTATGTTGTTCAAAGTACATTGCTAAATAGAGCTCCTTCTAGTTTGCAAAGACTAGATAAAAGTAATCACTCACAGTCTGACACTGTAGTATATCTAGCCATGTGTGTTGTAGGTACGGTTTTGCAAAGCAAATATACGCCGCAAGCTTTGCACTAGCTACACTTCCTTTGTAATGAAAGTGCTCAGTTTTACTCACCGCTGGTTTACATTATGTAGTCGCGTCTCTGGGATTTGAATAAGCCTACCTCTTTACTGGAAAGTACAAGATCAAATTTGCAGTGGTCATTCAATAATCGAGTGCCTGACAGAACAAGGTGTTAGGTTTCCTTCATCCAGTGAAAGGTCAATATAATTATGGCAATATGACTACTGATGCATGGATCAAAATATTTTGTGGTTGTTGCAGTGAAAAAAATGGTCAATTAGGGCTGTTCAGATATGCAGAACAGTTTAGTCGACGCTACAATAAAAACTCGACTATATGTAAAATGAATTATGGTCTTAACATTTGTCTGCCGCGCACATCCGAAAACTTCACTGACCATCACGAGAGTATTATAGCAGGAAAACAGTTTTGTGCTGTGATACCAATTAGTTTCGGATAACGAAATAGTAATTTATCCATGTCTATTAACTTGGCCTTCTGTGGATTCTTCTTCTGACGATGCGTTAGTCGAGTATACTATCAAATAAATGGTCTCCATTGTAGCCTTAAAACTGAGCTTAATGTTTTCCGGGTACCAGCTGCTCCTCATCTATTAATTACCACTTCTTGGTAAAGTAATCTCTTTTTCATTCCCGCGTGAAAATTCTGTTCCCGCAAGTCTAGGTCTAACGCGAGTGTTTTATAAATGCTGTGTATTTGGCTCTAAAATCAAGAGCATGACCACCTTGCAATTTGACAAGCTGTGTTTTCTGAGGTCGATTATTTGTGTCAAGTTAATCTTTATGTGCAAGCACGTGGCATTCCATTTAGTGTTTGCATTGTAACACCTATGCTGAAGTGGCTAGACATGGATTATCTCTATGTTCTTTATCAGCCATGAAGTGATTTACCCTACCACCAAGAATGATGATCATCAGCTTACATACATGAAGCTTATAGTATTCAGACACTGATTATAACTCGACCACCAGAACCTCGAGTATGACTAACCATTTGGCTTATTACATTAAGGGCTGTAAATGGGCGTGTATTCGTCGTCATTGTATGCACAGTCTATGGTTCGGTATAAACACCTAGTGGCTTGACAATCTTTGAAAAACCCTGAGGATGTCTTGCATGCAAGATTACGCGAATGGATTTTTCTTAATATGTCTCTTGTTATTGCCAAACAATGTATCGCACAGGGGTCTTTAACATCAGACTATTTAGAGTTGCAATTCAGTCATTGTTTTCCGAGCTATAATACTGCCACTTTCTAAGTCATCGCACATTAGTGTATCAGAATCATAAACAAACTATGTCACGGTTCTACAGGAAAACAATATGTTATAATAAAACAAACTGTCTAGGTATATTCATAAATATCTAAACACAGTCGGGATCTTATGCATGCTTTATTTCTCCGTTTGTTTATATTTGTGATCAACTCACATTCCGAAGAACATTAATTTGAGAGTATCCATGGCAGTTATATTGGAAGATCCATGTTGTGTATTTAAATGCATACCCTTTAAATTTAAGGGGTAAAGGTGGGAATGACGCTGAGTTTGATACCTCTTTAGTTCGCATATTCAGATGTCGTTTATCGCTTAAGAATACAGTCAAATAGGCAGTACATGCGTACCTTAATGGGAGTGATAATCCTATGATATTTTGGCAGGTACTCACCGGGAAGAGCTAGTTGAATCAATAATTATTAGGAATAACTGATTCGGCATAATTGGTTACTGTTATGAGGCAATACGTTCAAAACGCGGAATAAGACTTTTAATTGTTTATAAGGTGTGTAAGGATTGATGCAATTCTTCTCAACAGTCAATCTGAAAGCGACAATATATGCAGGACTTCTTGATCTTGGCTTAGTTAACAAACTTTCAACGAAGTTAACTGAGTTATAGCTTTATAGACAAAACGAAGTTGAGATTGATATTTGATATAGTCAAATAATACATAGCATACGAAGCTGACTTCTGCCGACTTCAATCAGCGGGCATCAACTCATTTGAATATTTATAAACGGCATCATAGCAATCATGATAATAATTGAGGCATTACCTGATGGGAGGAAAATATTTGCATAATCGGATTTTGCCGCCTCGTTTATCCGTGTGGACCTGATATCCATCATAATCATTATCTGTGGCTTGGTAGCCGGTCCAGGTGAAACAGGACGTGAGTTCGACACTGAGGTGAGATAGTAAAGCTTTCCATATCTTGAAGCATTTTCAATATTCTTTTTCGAATAGCATTACCACTTAAGAGGGAGTACTTCGTTTGCCGTGCATGTGCGTTAATACCGTGAGTGCGCAGGTTTTTACTGAATTAGTGCGCGCAAAAACAAGTATCAAAACCGTGTCTCAATTTATATTGTGTCTTATCATCTATACTGTTATCAACAAAAAATGATTTGCGACGTGCTGAATGATTTCAATAGCTCTATCGCCGAATTCTAAATATCTGTCCACCAATCAAATACACATGCTTTGGCACAAAGATGTAGTTGTGACTTAATGGTGCATGCGTCGAATGCAAATATGTACAACAATCATAGTTCCGTCGTAATACGCATTTCACACGGTCAGGTATTGATCTAACCAATATCTACCGTAATAAACAACTCTCTGGAAACTTGAATATCACATCGATGGTAAGAGCGCTTAGTTGTTGCAGCATATGAGAGGAAGAGCATAATTCATCATGCAATAAGTCAAAGCAAATAAAAGTCTGCTTCCGCAATTTAAACGTATTGCCTCACAATAGTTACCAATTATGATCTGTGCTGTGTTAATACGCTTATAAATGCCCCCCCCCCCCCTCACTTTGACATGATAAGCTAATTATGTCTATCACGAGGCCGAAATAGCTAGTTCCGGATACTGATAACTTGATCGGCTGCAACCCCAATGCATCCACACTTTCAAGTTACAAAATCAAAAATTTACCGGGTGTCCTCTGACAATCCCATTATACCACTTGGGAAGGAAAGGATAAGGGATCTCCTGTCTAACGGGCTTTGAATAATGAATGCGGAGCAGATGATGCTAAGCATGCATAAAATACAGTTTGCTGCTGTTTGGTTTGTCCTACGGCAACAATTCGTATACTATGTGACGGTGTTAGCTGTATTTCAAAACATAAGAATGATCGGTTGTAGCATCGAAATTAGTCAACGTGCTTTAGTTATCAGCTGCAGACACATATTAAACAAAGTATAGCATATATTATAGTTGATGAGGTATATTTGCGCACTTTAAAAAACATTGGATAAATTACATGATCCCAAAAAGTCAACATTTTGAAGTTGCAGTATTCTATCAACAGATTGAATCCAAATTCGTTATCTATCACTAAGGAATAACAAATTCAGTATTAATAACCTCGTACGCAATTAATACCGATGATTGGCTGCCAAATAAGTGATTGGTACACTGCTGCAGAGGAATTGTGGCTGCGAATGTATAAAGGCAATCTTTCCATGCGCTAACGTTGTCGTTAATCTATCATCTCCGACCATGACCTGTTGTTTGGATTTGTGGAATCTAACCCGTAAATACAAAAACCCATTTGGCAACAGATACAAGTAACTCTAAGCAACATTTGGTTCATATTTTGATTACCAGAAATGAATCGATACTCAATGCGCCATACGATCCATATCGTATAAAACGCCTCTGTAAAACATATTAATCTAGATGTACAAACAGTTGGTTGAGCTGGATGTGCCCACGTTTGATGTAAACCTAATCATTTTTGCAGACAAGCAATGGGAGCAGACATAAACATGCTGCATGTAAGCCGTGAGCTTCTAAGACTGGTCACACGGAATAACAACGCATCTTGAATAAAGCGATCCACTGTTCGTTCGATATGACTGTACCGGATCCCCAATGCTTGGAGGCGTTCAGATATATCATCCCTAAAATATGAATACTTTATTCCGTACTTTCATCAGACACACTCAGTATCATAGCAACACATGAATGTCACAGACAAGGATGCTAATATATTATTAAGCGTCCAATGCACACAATGCCGCCGAAAATGGCCTTTCGTACAGATGATATCTGCTCTGGTAATTATCAAATCACAATCTATCACGCCAAATAGCTCCATCTTACAATGCGTTACAAATGTGCTTTGTATATGCAGCATAATGATGAATGCGTTGCGATTACATAACGCAAGTTGTTTATTGTTCGTGCACAGAACAAGGGTCTATACAAAGTGTTCATTGAGTTGCATCTATCTAAGACGCATACATTAACGTCCAATATCGCATATATTATGTAAAACGCTGTCTCAGGTTGGAAGTATCACGCACACCGAAACGAACATGTCCAAGTCGGAGGGATACGACCCATACTGATGAGCTCGTTTAAGGTATCTTTGCTTACTGACGACTGATTTAACACTCACGAAAGCCATTTACTTGAGAGCCAGTAGACTAGTTTTCTCTGCGTCGTCAGGTATTCGATCAAAAGCAATCTATGCAATAAACAAAATTTCCCTTACTATCTTAACCAAGCATCACACATCGCTGCTTGCCTCAGATTAAAGTCACGTCTCCTGGCTTCAAATATTTATATTCTGTTATTGCACTAATACAAGGTAAGATGTGATAGCAGATCATCGATCGTGCTTTCTCTGACAAAACAAGGCGCCAGGTACCCTTTGTCCAGCAGAAAGTCGACATGCTTTTGACAGTGTGACTCTTTGAGTGATCCATATAACCATGACGTGGGTGCTACAGCGGATTATATGATCGATCAGTGGATATCCAAAACCGAGTCAGACTGCAAGAGAAAAACGAACAACACAATGTATATAGTTTCCGCCATGTAGAAAAAATTGTCCTAGAAGAAATTACATATACGTATCATATATATGTATATGTAAATACAAATGCTCTCACTGAACGAAGGCAATATTACACAGTTACAGCAGCATTTCTATCTATCTTGGCGCAACCACTGGTGCTCATAAAAAAGGTGAGGAAGATAGAGAGGAATCGACATAGCTATAATTATATAGACATGCTCATATGTAATGCAAAATGTACTCGAACATCGATGAACCTTTAGAATTGTCTGCTATGCGTAACGTATTATGTGGCTCGTTTACATGCTATCACCAATAAAAGAGACCGAAAATTAATCAATTGTCAGTAAAATAACATGTTCTATTCTCGTCAGTATTCTTTTTACCATTGCTAAAGCATACAAATAGAATAATTGGCTTTAACATAACAAAGAACCACTGATATTAAGAAATAAGAAGTTTGTGTTGGCATAATAGCTTAACTAAAGATGTGGATCAGCTCTCCAGTGGAATCTCGCATAAATGGTACACAAGTCGTCACAACTCACTGACGTGACACAATTGTTATGGACAAGACAGCTGTTTTTTTCTTGTGCATAGTTGGTTGTGGCTTTGCAGGAATAAATTACTGTACAGCAATTGTCGAACAATGTTTGCCATGTGAAGGAGATAAACGGTATGTCGCAAGAAGTTATAACCATCATGTTATCTAATTAAACCCTTAGCCACAGAGACATGTTGAATGCAAGTACAACACAAGGAAACGTTTAAGTCGATGACTTCGCTGGTATAGATCATAATATCGTACCTATGGACTTTGAATAAGTATATCGGTTTAGTGGATGATATAAGGTCAAATGCGGCAGCGGATTATCAACCGACGACTGACTGACAGATATAGGTGCAAATTATCCTTTATCCAGTGAAAGGTCAAAAATGATAATGGCAGTGTAACTGTTGTTGCATCGAATGAGCCTTTGGAGCATGTTACAGTGATTACAATGAATTATGATCTTACCATCCTGTTATATTTCAAACCCAACTCTTGACAGCCCAACCATGGAGAACACATATCCAGCAGATAGAGTGAACGTTTCTTATTCGCATTTAATTAGTAAATAAATAGGAATGTAAACGAAGAGCTTGCATCTAACTCGACAAAAATCTGCTTATTAAATTAGCTTCAGGTATACGGCTCTAGTCCTGACTGGGGCAGCGTCAACGATCTAATTTCTAGCCATCGATAGTTAATACATCGGCGCATGTCGTTAATGCTTAAATTCACCTAACTACCATCACAATTTTTGTACAGCCAAAAAGGACAAAAAATTACCAAAAGTCAAACTAGCTGCTGCTAGTGGTAAACTTTAATCTAGATAAATAAAGCACTGCAGCAGCTTGAGGCTATAGAAGGGAGAATTCTGTTGAGATTAAGTAGCTGCAAAGCAAAGCATATTATTTAGTGTGTTGACAAAAGGTCTATAAATCAATGAATAAGCTGAATATTTAACTATATGTTCCTGTGCGACATTCCATCTGATGACATTAAATACTTGATTGCGTTGATTCAATTTGTCGATGTTCGTATGCCTCAATGTAGACGCAATTGTTGTCAAATAAACTCTTATTTTGAAAAGGTTACGGATGGGTGTCAAGCGGGAATACCTTATCTTGATACAAGTGCCATGCAAAAATTCATCAATCTTCCAAGGCCATGATTATGTACCCACTGGTCACGTAAAGGTACGATCAAAAGGTAAGATGCTTCTGGCAATCAATCATACAGCCTTTGATAGGAATAGGTGCCTATGATCTTAGACAGGTATGTGATGAGATATGCCAAGACTCAGGGTTTTGCTGCATCAACCTTACAAAAGAATTGTGACACATATTTATGTGGGGGAATAATCTGGATGCAAAACAAAGGATTCGTGCAGACGTGATTCACACAGGTAGTGCACCTGATGCAGTTTCTGCTATCATCGGAACAGAAATCGACGACAGGCAACATATGGTATAAATAGCCACATTATCACCGTCGATTTTGACATTTTAGCGGAATAGAATATTGGTTCTCTGTTTAGGACATGTATGGCACTGAGCAAGCATTGCAGCAATGGCATGACATTGAAACGATGTCAAGTTAACATTATACTGCTTTTTACAAGTTAACGTAATGTTTGCATGCAACATGAAGTTTATTCTCGCAAATTTACGAAACAGCCCGTTATGAGATGCTCGTTCTGTATAATTTATATTATGGGATAATCAATGATTGGTGCTCGGTATACCTGTTTCCATGGAATATCGACGACTTGACGATAGCGAGCCAGATACAGGTTAATCACAACAGATTAATCAGCTAGTAAATGCTATCGTCTGCAAATAACGATTTTGTAAAATATCGAAGGATGAAACGAAATACATGGGAATAGATGCTGTAGGTAAGGTATGGTAAATATTTGGTTTAACGGTAGACTAATATAAATGTGTTGTATGATACCTACAAAAAGAATCAATAAACAGATAAAACTCACCTTATGGATAAGTTGGGGAGTGATGGAAATCCATGTGGATGAAAATAAACACGAGAATGCATAAGATTAAAATACAAATGATTATTCTAATGCCTGTCACCAACGACCGATTGACTGCACTAGAAACGTTAACGGAAGATAATTGGCATGGTCAGAAAAGGCAAGGTATCTGGGCACTATCATACCCAGCATCTGTGGGCTGATACCTTCAACATCACAGCATCTAAAATCTACATGGGCAAATACTCAACTCCGTAACAGTAACACCAAAAAACGTATACTCAAAGTATCATGAGGCAGTTATCTGGAGATAATTGTTCTTGACTGGTCGTATAAACAAAATGAAATGTGTTTAGTCCCATTGATGTTCAGGATCATACCAAGGCAACACATGGAGAGGTTGAGCAGTCTGCCCTTGTTAGTTCGCTAGTTGGCTCAAATGCACAACATGCTAACACAACAGGCAGGCAACAACCGCATATGTTTATTATTTCAACTACCGTAATGGACTAGCAATACTAAGATTTGTGAGACAGTCAGAAAACTCTGGTTGCGACAGATTGTTGAAATAACTGAAGAAAGACTGTGGATTGTCGGACATTACATTGCTATTTCTTTGTGAGTAGTATGCTTTCCGAGTTAAGATACATTTCCGCCTTTAACCCTAGATCGGCATCGACGGAATGCTTTCGTTTGTCTTTTTCTCGTCATTAGTATTTTTACAAATTGAAAAGTGTGTTGATGTCGGCACCTTCAGGCTGCTAATAGACAGCAAGGTTTATGAAGCAACGTTTTCAGAATGCTTCACTAGTACTACTTTTTGAGGCAAACCATGCAACTAACGTGGTCCATGAAATTCCATAAAACACCTAGTCCGATTGTATGTTGGTACAACAAACCAACGCAAATGAGTTAATGTCGTGATAGAGCTAGATTCGTTACCAGCTGTCCTTTCTGAAAATTGGGTAACCGATGCAAGCATTGTTTCATCCTCTTCTCATCAAGTTATATTACTGCAGGGGTGTTCGCTGTAAATAATCATTGACTGCTACTCTGTAGTTCATCTGGCTATATCCAGGTGTTGTAATACTGAGTCACGTACACGAAACACCACACGGGATCATTCAGATGCAAAACGAAACACGCTATCAGGAAACATGCGCATCAAATGTACCTGATCCTGTACCACCCATATGTGATAAATGAATCGATAACACGCACTGATTTATATCTATTTATTTGGTATGGACTCACGAACATGACGATATTATATACTACAACCACCAGTTTTGCTGTTCAACATGAACAACACAACAATGCTAACATCATATAAACCCGTACAGGACCCAGCGCTAGCTGCATCTTTCGATTCAGGGCAACCTAATTGACTGCACCCAAGGATAATCTATAATTTTGCGCGATACTATAGAAAATGCAATCATTGCCTGAAAGAATTCGCGATCTTTTGAAAAATTACATACCACTATACATCAATGGACACTGAGAGCTGGAAATTATAACATATTCCCTCACCACAGCGATGTCTCATTCCCAACAGCCCATAATAGCTGGGACTGGCAAAACCAGATTAAAACGTGCTATTTGATATATAACCAGAACACAATGATATTATTTACAGGTAATAGAAGAAATGAGCAATTAATGTGATTCCGCCTAGCTATTCACTAACACGCCACTGTGCCCCATTGCCATTTATTGGTTTGTTCGCATAGAATAACACACCATATGTTTCATTCAGTATAAAACGATCATAGTAAAGAATGATAGAGCATAACAGTAATACGATGTAATGTCGTATTCTCAAAAACCTGGTGAGTAATTGGTAAATAATGAGAGCGTAACAGTGATACGATGTAATATCTTGGTCTCGTAAACATGGTAAGTAACTGGCGCTTGACGCTAGCTGTTTTCTGGTCTCAAAGGATTGTAACTTCTGCTGCGGGCGACAGAGCGGCGCCGATTAAGTGGTGAGACGAATGCACGCAGCTTGGTTTTTGCTGTGTTCCGTTTATGCATGACAAAACGTTTACGTGCCGTAACTCAGTAGCAGCAAAATTCTCAGTGGCTTAATGTTGATCCTTTACTAGAATACTGGCGTGGTTCTATAACTCAATGTGCATCATTCTCAAACGGTTCACAGTGGCATAAAAACCATCTGTGCACCAACTGACAAATTGTGCCTGCTGTTCCATACCATTCATCCAGTAGGATGGTGTTGTAAACCTGATATCATACTTGCAGAAAATAACAGGCGTAGCTGATCTGAATTTGGAGTGAAATAAACATGTTGATTATATTTGAATTCAAGAACATAACTTTCCCTTTAAATACATATATCATGATGAACATGCAGCAAGGCAGGTGCTGGGAAGTTTGCCTGTGACCGTGTTGTTTTTTATAGCCATACCTGGTCTAAAAACACGGTGACAGTGACATTATTGATTACAAGGGTAAAATACTCGCCACCTATTTCAACAATCGGTCGCAACCAGAGGCTTGTGATTGGAAAACGAATTTTCATTTTGCCTGATTTGTGTTATGCTAGCAATAAACCTAGACACTCGTTCCCCGTCTAAAGTCGTGAATATGAGCCAGCTAGCGAATCAGCAAGGGCAAAAAAATCTACCATCACAGCTGTCGCTTCGGTTCGATCCTTAAACATTGAGGTCTGTAGTTAGCCGCATATTGATAGGTTTGTCTTTTTATTGTATTGCACCGGCTGCGTGGATCCTTTAAACGAGTAGGCAAGCATGTAAACGCAGCCATTCATTTTGGCACTGTATATCATCTTCTAATCATTGCAGCGGCTAGCGGTCTGTCAAATCCCACGATTATCGCATTATTTGATCGCAAACATGCCAAGGTAAGCGATGAGGTGACTTGTTATGGCATTCTGACGAATGATATGATTCGTGTGCATGGATTTTGCCTGTCTTTCAATGTAGACGATTTCTCGTTTCTTAAGCGGGATCGCAAAAATAGAGATGGTAAAGCAAGACAATAAAACACGCTTATAGGTCTACAAATACGCTTCACAGAGCTCTTTATTTTTATGTGGTAGGCCTTCCCTCTTAGATTTGGTAATAGCTACACTATTGCATGGCCGAGCATTTGGTTACAGTCACACAAATCATTTCGAATTCATAATATATATTATTGACGTATTCATTGATATATATTACAAATATATCAGAAGCGACTGATTAAGCGCATCGTTAAAAGGACCAGGGTCACTGGAGATGTAGTTTTATAGAGTGAACTTGATGCCCGAACACATGAGGCATTGATATAATCGACCGCCGTATGCTGACGTTTCATTCAGGGCATATATTTAGTAAGCTAATGTTGCTCTGCTTTTTCAAGTAGCCATCAGTGTATCACCATTTGAAGCACGCGCATAATCTTCGTCCTTACATCACAAGAGTATTGAGGGTCAGCGTTATATTGTGTTCGCTACTGATAAAATACGACCAGAAGTTCATGTAGGCCCATGTGATGATAAACTTATTGTGCAGTCGCTGTCTGTGATTTAAAACCAATGGTTAAAGCGCACCATTACAATAATCATCTCGAATATTCATTCTCCACAATCACACAATTTGAGGATTGAAGAGGTACTTTCGTGATAACAAATAGTTTGTAGATACTGATTGCCATATTGTCATGATGCTTAACATTGTTATAGCGAGTAATTCAAAATAAAGATCATTGTGTAAATCGTGAATTCTGCTAACACAATATACATAGATAATGCCACGCAAAGTCATTCAAAACCACAATTCGTACTTTACATCAATGCTGCAGCTGATTCGCAAATGTGGGGTAAATGAGGAACATGCTATAATCATTGGAATTCTAATTTAATCACTGGACGTGTTGCAACATTCCCCACACTAGACTGCAAGATAAAAGTACGGAACATCTTGGTTTGGGATCTAACACCACACATAGCAAACGTTATTAAACGTGTTAAACAGGTTAAGGAACTAGTACGACACATTTTTGGATTGATTTAAAATAATGCATGAAGCTTTCTTCTCAATCGTATCAGGAAATTCGACCATAATAAGCGCATTGTGGATGTAACATGCATAGTGGCTTAGTGCAGTCGCTACCAAAATGGCTACAGCTGATATTTAAGCAGCAGGTATCAGATTCGAACTAAAGATCGCTAACGTTGTGAACTACAGCCAATCGCATTAAACGACTCTGTGAGACTAGCCATATACTTAAACGAGAGGCAAAAGCAACTGGTATTCCCTAAATAAACTACCAGTCATTTGAGCTATGGGCTACAGACCGGGTACACTTTATCGATAGCTCCCGGCACATACAACCAGCGTTAATAAATACACTGATAATATACATTTTAAAAGATAACTTCGGTTAGTTTTCATTATGAGTTCAGCCATGCAATAGCCTAGCTATTTCCAAGTCGTAAAGTATCGGTTATTGTTATAGCCTACCATATAAAATACAACGCGCTACAAAGCGTACCGACTTGAAGTTTTGTGGACCCATAAGCATGTTTTATTGTCCTGTTTTATTGTAACTATTTTTGTGATTCCACGTAAGATAGGCGATCGCTTAATTGTTTTGTCCCAAAAGATGTAAACCTCAAGAGCACAATTTTCGTTATGGCTGCCATATGTATTTATTGCTATACTTTTTTTTACCGAACGAAGACATGCAATACAGCTGTCTGGAGATAAAGACGTACAACAGCTTTTGAACAGGGGCTCTCGTTGTGCATATTGCTATTCCCAGCAGTGTATCACAAATTATCATACATTATTACGAAACAATTACACACCAATCAAACCATGATTTGAATATGTTTATGGGCAGGCCTACCAGGTGCTCGTCTCAAGTTAATGCTGTAGCTCATCGCCTTAATGGCACTCATGATTTCTGCGACGTCAGGTTAATTCCTCTATATTGGATGACAGACAAAATCCATATACGTGGATTGCGGGTGAAGTTACACTAAATTTCATTGATCAGCATTTAAATCACATTAGAATCTCAAGTACCTCCATACCTTTCCCTGACAAGTTTTTGACCATATAAAGCAAATGCTAGGCAATAAGCGTTGGGTTGACAGATACGCTAACAGCTATGTTGATTATATGATAATGTACTCTGTCAGCTTTCATATGCATGCCTACGAATTAAAAGAGTTATATCTCTACAGGGAAAATTGGGATGGATCACGGACTTTTTCCAAAAGAGTCTTGTAACCCATGACCTTGGCTTGCTCATAGTATCCAACTGGTACATATAGCGGTCAATGTAGTAAGGACTAAATTTAATGAGCAAGACGTTTCGGTATTCTCAAAAGTTTCATATTTACAGCTTAACACGGCAAGAAGTATACGGGGCGGGGAGGTGGAGTGCTGTAGGCTGAGCTGTGTGACTGTCATCAATAAATGTTTCGATTCAATGTATTTATCCGCGATTTTGTAAGCCAATAGGCATTTGTAATTTTAAGGTGAAGCTATTAACACTCATACTCTCCTTGACAATTTGCCCCTCTTGCTAGGTAGTTAACAAGGACACACTGGACCGTTGTCTAGGCGGTCGGCATCCATTAGAGCATCCTAGCAACAGACAAAAACAATAAAAAATAAATTAAATCGAATATTGAGTTCGATTGTATGTCTCGGTTTTTTTACAGCAATATTGTGTATTCAGGGACGAACTTGATTGCCTTGTGATTGATTGCCTTGTCATCTTATTGCATAATTTAGGGAAATAATGGCCTCAGAGTTCTTGCGCTAGTCAATACATTTTATCCTTTGTGTTTGTCACACTGAACTATATTAAAGCCATATCGATTCAAAATGTGTCATTTATACCATTAGTTATTTGAACAATGAGATAATAGGGAAAGTCTCAGCCATGTCTATCACAGTTTCTAAAGTAAAACATATATATATATAATGGTGTGTCATGTCTCACAATACAAATATGAGGTTCAGGCTGCCATCCACGGTAGTATTGATCTCATGTAATTAAGTATTTCTTGTTGTCTCTCATGGTGTTGGCTTCTTTCTCTGTCAAAACTTAATGATCCTAGAAAACTATCTTTTGACTATTAATTAGTGTTGTTTCACCATTGTCAAGTTTCGACCGCTTGGTCAATGTTCACCTTTACAAATCATGCATTGTAATACAATTGGACCTTCAGTCAAATATTGCCAAGCTTGTTTATAATTCAGTCTGTCTTAAATAAGGATGCTTTTATAGACAAGCTTGATTATTTGGACAGTTAATGTGTGATGAATTACAGCCGTCTCATCTTCATCCGTTAAAGAACAGTATCCCTCATATAGCTATTTCAGAAACACAATTGCTCGCTTGCCAGGCTGTCTGTGAAAATGAGTTTAACTGTACAAATGTAATTGGCAGTCACAACCAAGGCGAAACAAGGCTGCAAGGTGATTGACAGATGATTAACATAAAACCTAATTTTAAAAACTCAAAGAAGGCTCACTTGGCGAACGTGCTCGTGAGATAAACCGCTTTGGTCACATTAGACCACAGATTACTTGTATTTTTGTAAGTGTGGCATGTACAAAGAACATGAACTATACACTGTATGACACAGTGAGGCGCTGCTTATCCTACACACCATGATCATGCTTTGAGAAAAGGTGTTGAAACTGCTAAGTAAACCTAATACATATTATATTTACAGCTGTCTAAAGAATAGTAATAACTCCGCCTTCACTTATTCTGATGATAGGGCAATACACATATCCTGTGATGTACCGCCTGGCCCCAATACATTTGTACAGGAAAACTGTACTGATTTGAGATGCATGCTCAACGCAAGTGCGTCTTTATTGAGCCGGCGTTTCTCAGTGTAAGCTACAGGACAGCATTATGCTTGTTCCCCTTTAGAAGAACTACTTCATCTCCAGTAAGATGTGTTAGTGTGCCCTTGTCTGGGTTGATCCGTCGCCCAACATGAGCTAAAGGTGGAACATTTATTATCTTCTAGCATTTACAGTTTCCTTTATTTTATGGTAGTACATAGTCTGATAGTGCTTTGGGATTGGCCACCAATCCGTCATAATACCAACACAAGGCATGTGTGTGATGTGGCAGATAGTAACGAAAAACATATCAAGTAATACGTAGCTGATGAATGGAGAAATATGAACAAATTGCCTCACTACAAGACAAACCTGACACTTGTAAGCCTGATGATTTATTATTGATTTGGCATCAAAACCTGTCGTGTAGGCGTACTTCACGGCCATTCATTGTCTCTGGTTCATTGATAAGCAGAAGATTGGTCGAATAATCAATGCCTGAGTGGTTCCTGCCATAACTGGCCAAATAGTTACATTGAGCGCGGTGTAACAAAGGTCAAATCATAATATTAATATAGCAGATAGGAGAGGATTAACTTCCAACCGTATGTTGATTGACTGAAAATATTATGCCATGGAGTGGTCAGCATATTAGTATGACTGAACGGGTTGTGACATTACAACATCTCGACGCAATTGCTTTTTCCAGGAACTGTATCATTGCTTAACTTATAAAACAGTAGGTCGGCTCTGGTGAGCTATTGGAGCTTCATACGGCTTTATATTTTTGTGTGGCTGTGGTTGTTCTATCACAGCCCCATTTCGCCACAACGCAAGAGTTCCCACAGTTGTTAATCTCAAGAGCGCCATTTGCTTTCCGTCTGTTTTATGAGCCGACGGGAATTCGCTCTTGGCAAGACAGCGACATTTTGATGACACTGCCGGCAGTTCACGACTTCCATCAACTGTTACACTGAAGGCTTCCCGTCCTTGTTCATACACTGTATCCACGAGGGATAACAACTACTTAGATCCAGCAGAACATTGAGAGAACGTTGCGCGTAAGCTTAATCATTTACCCTTTGTTGGATTTTCAGTTTTAGTCGGCAAAATGTAGTTACACCACAGGAATCTGTCTGAAACTAAAAATGTCTTCTAATGATACTTATCACATTTAGCACTTCTGTTAAACGAATTTCATGTAGGCAGCAAATGTTTCCCTCGGCGCCAAACAGTGCTATATATCTTCCGCTGCACACTCCAGGCTAATTCCCGCACGCAAGACAGTTATTGACAATCTAATACATCAATCTACAGCGCGGACATGAACGATCAATTTTCTTAAACTGCAAGGACGATGTGAAAGGCTAACGGTTTCCAATAGTTCTATCGGTGACATTGAATGAATAGTGTACTTTCGCTATATTTAAGCGATGCGTTTTGGCAGCGGGAAGGCTCTGCGAAACGACATTTTTCCCGCTCTCATCAATCGCAAGGATGTCAGACAGTATTCCCTTATGATTTTTTTTGTCTATCGGTAGCGCCAACTAGCGATGGCTGTGTATTAACATTAGGGAAGCGATCACAACGGAGCCACAAGTGAGGCTTGTCAGCGAAGCTATGGACAGATCCTGATATGCGCCTCCATGAACCACCAATCAAAGCCATCAAAGTAGCGTACCATAGCACACCATAGCGCACTGCATATCGCTAATAATGTATCCATAGATCAAGATTAAATCTACAATTATATGACAAATGTATATTATAAGCTCATGTATGGTCCATTGTGCTCGAGGAGAATCATTTGTCAGCCGTCGGACAGAATAAGGCGCGAGATATCTAAGCGTTATATGTTAGGCAACTCACAATGCGCAGTTTGCCCTGCAAATTAGGCGGAGCAACATGAATTATTCACCGTATATAGGCACATACATCTCCACTGCTCAATATTTAGTGACATCGACCATAGTTCTGGGCAATGGAGCTACGCCGTGCTCAATAGATGTAAAAACAAAAACAGATTCGAAAACCACATATTGCTTATTTTGTATAATAATTTCCACAACCATTGTTTTATTTTCTAGACGTGACGCATAGGTTTTATCATGAGCATTCTGTAATTGGCACATAAGTATATGGTCTGCGAATGTCTGCTATACTACATTGTAAAAGGACGGAATGCAATAATGTTTGAGGTGGACTGCTACGAATGATTGCGTTTTTGGGCTGCAGAGTATTCTGAGATTCGAGTCCATGCTACTTTCAACTAAGATATAAACATTATCCCATTTGGTTTTGCTGCGTCTCGCAATCGACAAGTATTCGTATGGCCGAATTTAAGGAAGCCAAGGTAAATACGCTGCATGTTGAACAGGAGAAGTTCTTCACAAAAAACAGAGCTTTATCAGTGTGTTTGGGCGGAAAGAGCGGTTTCTACATTGGTGCGTGTGTTTTGAGTATCATACATGGCACAGCGCATTGGTTAAATGCAAATACAAGTATGCGTGTATGTTTTAAATGCGTTTGCTTATAATGAAAGTCATTGTTACCATAGTCTCTTAAAATGATAATACCAGCCGAGGTACTAAACCTTCTTAATACTCTGTGAATTACCGCCACCTTGTAAGCACAATCTGGGTACGGGAATACTTTTTGTATGCAGACATGGTCAAAATCTAATCTTGGCGCTGGTCAAGATGTTTGGGATGACTGTCTCTGAATTTTCCGTGAGACGATGGGATAGGAGGGGCCTGTCAGAGGTGGCTCATCAATAACGTCCCGTGGATCATTATTTTAAAAAAGTCGATAGAACTGTAACACAAACACAAATCATCCCGTGATAATATCATAATCAATTGCCTTGCCTTTATAGCTATTTTAAGTGTCATGTTTTAGTTTAACAGGAATTGGGCTTTTTATTGCCCTAATAAACAACGCATTTCCTAGTCAGTACAAGATAACACTATCTCTCGGATATGGCGAACCACCCCATAAATATAAATCACAACCCACTCCAAGCATCAATGTTTGTGTACCACATCACGAGGCTATCATGTTAACAATAAATGTGCCTATTTTGTTTGCCTTAGTACCGAAGATATTTAGGGAATGGTATGGCATTTTGGTATTATCTCCCTAGGAATACCGAAGATTTCAGAAACATATTAAGCAAGAATAATCTTATCACAGACTTGAGCTGTATGTCCTAGTGCTACATTTTACGTTCTTGTAATGGCACGAATGGGTCGTACAGTCATAAAGATGTCATATATATATATATATATATATATATATATATATATATATATATATATATATATATATATATATATATATATATATATATATATATATATATATATATATATATATATATATATATATATATATATATATATATATATATATATATATATATATATATATATATATATATATATATATATATATATATATATATATATATATATATATATATATATGTATATATATATACATATTAAAATCCGAAATGAGTTTACTTCACAATGTAAAACCTGTCAATTTAGTTCTTATTCCAGTAACGACCAGCTTGGTCCAAGTATGACATAACAGATCATGCATTATATTAGTTGACTTCCGTCAACTATTTCTATGCGTGTGTATAATTCAGTCCGTCTTAAATCAGGATTTCATTGTAGACAAGCTGGATTATGTTGACAGTTAATTTGTTGATGAATTACAACCGACTTCTTATCCTTAAACGGCCAGCATCGTTCATAGAGCTAATTTGGAGATCCAAGGCGAAACCAGATGGCACGATGGTTCACAGATTCGTGTATCAGATCCTAATATTTAGAATTCAAGAAAAAATCACTTTGCGCACATGCTTACCAATAAATCCGCGCTAGTCTCATTCGACGTGTAGATTACTTAAATTTGTGTAAGAGTGTCATGTAAACAGAACGTAAATCATTAACTGCATGACGCAGTGAGGCGCAACCTATATCGACTGCCATGATTACGCTTTGAGAGTGAGGGCTAAGTAAACCAAATAAAACAATATTAACGGCTGTCCAATCTCTGTCTTTGCAGAAAGGAAATAACACAGCCTACACTTATTCTGATGATAGAGGAATACATAAATAGCATTAGACAACGCCTGGCTACAATCAATATGGAAGATAGCAACTAATATCATATCAGATGTAGCGGTATAAACGTTGATTATATCGGAGTGTCGCCATGGATGAATGGAGAAATATGGAAACAGGTTACTTTTATTAGTACTGAATTACGACCAAGACGAATTTTGCCTCACTAACCAGACAGACAGGACAATTATCAGTCTGTTGCTGATTCTTTATCGACTTAACACTCACGGTAAAGGTGTGCTTCGCGGCCATCCATAGTCTCTGGTTCATTGATGTATAGATGATTGGTCGAACAATCTATGCTTGAGTTGTTCCTGCCATGAGCGAGTTTAGTGTAACAATCATCCAGTACGGGCTAAGCGTTATGTGAAACTGGGCAAATAGTTACACTGAGCGCAATGTAACCTATGTCAAGTAATTAAATTATTATTGCAGATAGTCGAGAAGAAACCTCCAACCGAGTGACAGTGGACGAACAAAATCATTCCGTGTATTTGTCAACTTATTATTATGCCACTGAACAGGGTTTGACATTACAACATTTAAAAAGCAACTGCTTTCAAGGAATTATATCAATGTTCCATATATTAAATACAATAGGTCGGTTCTGACGCACTATTGGAGCTTTAGATGGCCTTTTTTATTGATGTGTGGCCGCGGTTGTTCTATCACAGCCCGAATTCGCTTCAGCACAAGATTTTCCATAGCTGTTACCCTCAAGAGCGTCGTTTCCCTTCCGCTGTTTTATTCGCTAATTGTTATTCGCCCTTGGCAAGACATTGGCATTAATGACACTAGCCGCAGTTCACAAGGTCCATCAACTGTTAACACCGAGGGTTTCCCCGTCCATGATCATTCACTGTATTCACGAGGGGCAACGACTAGTTGGGGGCTGTCAACTGAATGGATTCAGCAGAACATTAAGAGAAAACTCCACAAATGTTTGATCATGTACCCTGCGCTTTAATTGTTTTTCAGTTTCAGTCGACGAAATGAAGATCCACAATAGGAAACGCATTTTGCTCGCTCTCATCAATCGCAGTGATGTCAGCCCTGTATTACCATGTGCTTTGTTTTCCTCACGGTAGCACCAACTAGGGATAGCTGTGTCTAATAATAAGGGAACAGATCACCGCAGAGCTACAAGGAGTGTGGTCTCTTGATGGAACTATAGACTCTTTGATTACATAGCCAGAAAATGCGCTTCCATGAACCACAGAACGATGTCATCATTGTAGCAAACTCTGCACGCTATATCAAACTGCATCACGTGAATAGCCCAACCAAAGGGCAAGAATATATGAAGAATTATATAAGTATTTGCATATTGCAAGCTCATGGTCGGTTGTGCTCGAGAAAAATCATGTGTCAGCTGTCGGACAGAATTGAGCGCCAGATATCCTAGCGCCATATATAAGGCATCTCACAGTGCACAATTCACTCCGCAAATTAGTTTCAAAAACAAGATGTAGTCACCGTATATAGGCACATATATTTCCAATGCTCAATGTTTAATGGCAGCGACCATAGTGCTGGATAATGGAGCTTGAAAAAGATGCAGAAGGCAGAATGAAAAACCATATATAGTTTCGTTTTATAATAATTTCTACAACCATTGTTTTATTTCCAAGATGTATTACAGTATTTTTGTCATGCACAGCAAAGAGGACAGCAATGACACTATTTAGCATGAGCAACTCTGTCCTTGGCGCATTAGCATATAGTCTGCGAATGTACCTATATGAACCATCAAGCATTGGCAATCATAACAGCTAACTGTCCGCTATCCCGAACCGCATTGCAAAAGGACGGAATGCAACAACGTCCAAGTGGGAATGATGTCGACAATAGAAACAGTGAGTCGAGTTGTAACGCGAAAGGACTGCTTTACGGGTACATTTAGAGACTGCAATTTGCCCTGGGGTTCGATTTCAGGCTACTTCCAACTAAAATATAGACATCATCCTATTCCGTTATGCTGCTAGACGCGATCATCCGCGATTCGTCTGGTCGATTATAAGGACGCCAAGGTAAAAACACTACATGTTAACCAGGAGGAGTACTTGAGAAAGAACAATGCGTTATCAATGTGTTTTGGCAGGAAGAGTAGTAACAACATTGCAGTGTTTGCAACTTATTATCCTATGGTTTAGATACACCAGCGCCAATGATAAGTCAGAGCGTGAGGGCATTTAAAATGGGGAGTTAAAGGCTATAGTCGCATTAAAAGTGCGCTTCGTAGGAATGAAAATATTTGTAATATAAACAGCATATGAAAAAAAGGCTTGATTCCTGGTCGCCTTTATATATTTACAAACATGCCAATCAGGTTTATTTTTTGGTGACATGTTATGCTTCATGTGACAAGTAGAAACACAAATAGCTTGTTCACGATGCGATAGCTCTGTTTGTGGCAGATTTATGAGCGAGAAAGGAATTCATGGAATGCATATTAATAGCAAATGTGCTAACGCTCCCTTAGCTCTCGAGAGTATTGGTATTCATGTGCTCTTTGTTGCCATTCCAAAAGATTTACTAACTTCACAAGACATAAATATGTCCAATCACACGAGTGATGGATTATCACATTATGATGAATGCTGAATGTCATTATTTCATTGCCGCTGCACAATGATATGTCGGCTGTATTGTTTTTAAACCAATCCCACTTTTAATTGCAAAACCCAGTCATATTGCAGAGCATAAAACAGGTTGAGCTGTTCATTGAATATACTGGGTGGTATTTTTGTATGTAAACACATATAAGTGATGGCATAGTAACGGCGTATACCAGTGTATGGGAATCATTATCTTATCCAATTGCTTTTATATTCGAAAAATTGCTCCCTGTCAATTTGAAAGAAAAATGAGGCGATGTAGGTAGTTTTGTCTTTAATGATAGAAGCTAGGACGACTATATTGATGAATACCACGATGGTAGGATGATTCAAGACCGTCTTTGGAAATATATCAATGAAATCGAAGACGCATGTCATTATTACGCGAGGTGAGATCAACCGCAAGTTTTTTTTTATACTAATTACGGTGATGAACTTGACCATGTGATACATCATATATTTGTTGTGATAATTCCGTATTAAGTACAACGCTTTGATAACTTACCCTAATATCAATATATCAAGTACAACATTGTACCAAATACATTACGTGCGTTTGTGATTTATGTTATAACAAATATAGCTGCGCGACTAATGTGCTCCTAGCAATATATATAAGGATCAAATGTCATCATTTCTGACATAAATATTAAGCGGAAATGATTTATTTGAAATGAATTTATATTGCCTTTATTTCAATCACGAAAGAGCATTGACCGGTGTTTAGTGCTGAAAGCAAATCAAACTATGTTGTAGGCGAGCGATGTCATCGACTGGTGGGTGTTACAAATAAAGAGCAGCTGTAAGGTAACAATTAATTATGCTCCCCTCGGGTGATGACTAATGCAGACTAGTTTCTAACTATGATTTTTTCCCTGACAATCAGCTCTTGCCACCTTCTTTATGGTTTTGGTGTCCAAAAAATGAATCTCATTAACTGAGACAGTAACTAACATCTACGAGGTATTCCTGCACGCAATATCTCTGTTGTTGTCTTAATTATTATGCCGACGATGCTGAACCGGAACCGATTGGATGCTACCCCTTATTCATGTTTTGGAGATGTGAATGAAAGCTGGCCATCACCCACCTGTTTTAACAGGAACTTATCAGTAAATCGAAGATGCTGAAATTCATATTTGGATTTGATACCAAGCTTGATCTACGCATAACGACTTGGCATAGATTGAAAACTGCTTCTGTCGACACGAAGACCATATATACAGACAGCACAAAGATCATTGTGTTGGCACGCAGCTTCCACGATAAGGTATACACTATGTGACTGCTCAAAACAGATCATATTATATATGGTAGGAATCATCTGTTATTTGCTATCGGTACTATCTAGTGACCCCTCTCTCTGCTACAACAAGTCAGCGTCTTATCAGAATGACACGCAAAACGCTAATTAATTTGTGTGGGCCTCCTGAATGGACCGATTTATAATTTATATTTCCTATGTTAGCCATTTAGTGTTTTACCCAACAACCCAAAGTGAATTATTCTCTGCATACATTCATACAGCCTGTAGTATAGTTATCAATTTACTGAACATACGTCTTCCAACAATTCCCGAAGTTTGACCAAGCTTTCGAACCAATTACGTTAGAGATGGAATTTACAGTAAGACAGACGTCTATTTAATATACTAGAAATACAATTCATCGTTGGTGATTGCACTTAATCATCTGAACGCTGCCACTTTCACGAGCACCACTTAAATTTAGCCTCAGCACTCTTCTGTTAACAGCGCTAATACTACAATGATCCGCATTGTTTCAGATAACGTGATAACGTGTTCAATGCAAAGCACTACATAATTTATGTGAGCATTACCATTTTGGAAATATATTCGACCTCTATCGCTGCCGTTTCTATATTGCGGATCGTCCAATAATTGCTAGACGATGTATCCGGTGCGTATTGATATATAATTGCACCAATAAGTTGACATGAACTTCAAAAGCACAAATGCACACGAATGACACACCGCAACATTAAAAAGCAAACAGCGTTGGCGTATGCATAAATATTACATAAGCCGTATTGCCTTTGTGAATGTTAGCTACGATGTTTGTGCATTCCGAAAGACTGCATTCGTTATGCAACAATAACCCTTAACACCCTTCTCCTTAGTGACACAGATTGGCTATTAATTATCTGGCGTCATTGGAATTTTTTAAGCATCCTTCATCATGTAAGACAATGATAGTATAGAGATTTCGCTTCTGCGAACTTGTTGACTGATGTGAAATATCCGCTGTAATTATGGTAAGTATTAAGTTGACTTGGAAGTATCAATCAATCACATTCAAAGACGGGACTAAAAGTGTAGTATATGTTGGGCCCTTACTCGGTCAGACATGCCAGGACTCCCTAAAATAAATGAAAACGTTGCCCGTTTATGTATTAAGAACAAAGGCTCGGAAGTAGCGTTAATCGTAAGCACTATCGACGTGAAACGGACTCCTGTCATGGTCCACAAAACGAATGTTCACATTAGTTTCCATTGTTATAGCTTGGTATAACAGGTGTGTAAACATTGAGCAACATTAAGGGTATTGCGCATGCCATTGCATTTGTTTGACGCTATTGTGTTCTTATGCATGTAATGAGACAGCAGCTCATTATTAGCAAGTAGGTTTCATCATCATTACTGCAGTTGCTAAACATACAATGAGAAACCTGGCGAAGCAGAAGATGGCGCACGCTGTAAACTAAAGGCAGCTGTATAGTATGTATTATAATCGTAAGCCGGAGTACAGCAATAAAATTATACGGCGGACATAAATGAAATTGCGCTCTCGAGGTTTACACCCCTTGAACATCTAAGGAAGCAACCCACGTATCAATTTGTGGGATAACAAAATGCAGGTAATAAAAAGGATGATAAAAACACAAACAGTTCCAGTAACCTGAATAGGTATGCCTCACGGTATGCTTCAACGTCATAAGTTTGATTTCACGATGGAAACACGGCCCATATAGTATTTGCAACGGCGTGTTTTATACATACATAAGTATACGAACTTTTATAAGCCTCGGTGGTCTTATAAATTCATGAAGCGTAACTTTTAACGTTTTTGCTATAATACGATCGCCCTGAAGTTCAGCACGGTGGTACTGGGTAACCCAGCATGAACACTCACACCGGCAACGACTCAAGTACGCAGATACAGGACGGGACAGAAAGATAAGGGTATATGCCGAGTTAACGGGCAACCATTGGCAATGACCACAATTATCAGCCACAGCAATAGCTGCGCAACGCATCTCTTAATTGCAGGTAAGTATGATAGGGAAATGTTTTTGTTTATCCATATTCCTACTGTAATATGCTACCATGATCCTTTGGACCAAACGCATTACAATCAATTCTATAAAGTGAATCCTAATATGACATATCAGCGGCGAGGTTTATCTAACATGGTTATGTTATCACAACAATGTTCTTTTCTAGTAACAGGCTTGTAATTGCCTTTGCCTGAACCTAACGTACGTTGCGTTATGTTGAATAATTTTCGTTCCCTGCTAATCGTGCGTCGCGTGGCATGATTCTGTACTTAATACTTGATGTCAATTCAAACTGTCATTTGAGACGTTATACATTTTTCATAAGCTGTTTTGTTCTTAATCAGGCATTATTTTCCGGTGTCACCCCTTGAAATCGCAGCCTCCACCAATGTGTCCAGTATTCGGACCCATACACATCGTGTATAAACTTATCCCCTCTATCATCAACTCGTTCCACTGGACGATCGTCCACGAGATGCACTTAATGCTGATACTACACCAGTTCTCCCACATTCGCATACGTACGATGCATTGATATAGTCGCCGCTATTGACGGACTTGTAACCATTGGTCCAAGCAGAGCTAACCGATATGGGTATCAACTGGTATCTATACTTTCCAATGGCGTCGATCTTATTTACTCAAACAAGCGGGGTTTTTCGAGCACCAATCTTCTCCTATATGTGAACAGTATGAATGGTGCTAAACCCTTACTTATAGGACAAAGTCGAACGTAAGTTATCTGGTCAACGTAGTATTTTCCGAAGACATAGTAACCAAAAGTCGCCATAAAGTACACCTACAGGGTATGTTTTGAGTGTATCTTTCTTGCATCCAAACTGAATATATGTATACGCATGACGCAGTAAAGTCCAAACGCCGATATGCCGTTAGATTGGAGCTTGTACAAACACTAGCTGTCGGCATAAATCCGGTACCACTAGGTTATTAATCTACCCCATATATATTTTATCTTCTCATATATACCACCAATATGCAGGACAATTGTTTCTATCTCATCTCAATGCTGGGTTGGACATGAGGCGTCTGTTGCTGTTGTGAGGGATATGATTGGTTGCCCTCTCTATGTTCGGCATATGAGACTTAGCCATATAACAAATGCTTATCCTATAATACAGTAACTGCTTGCTTTCTCCCTGTATTCTATGTATGTCATATACCTACAATGCTCATGGTTCCGCGGGTCACTGGGCGTTTGAATATATTTGTATTTCGTGGACGGTATCAGTGAAAACTTTAGCACGGAGGCTGTTTGAGCTATTGGCACAGCAACGTACTAAAAGCTGTGTTCCAGAGCCCCTACCCCATAACACCTCCCCCCTTCTGACACACACACACACACACACTACCCCATATCATCTTTAAATTTTATATTCACGTGTATTTTTTTGAGCATGTAGACGGCTATCTCTTCATAACAAACTCATATTGTGTGATGGTTAAATGGCGGTGAACAGGAAAACTCGATGCAACTTTATTGAGCTGACTGTCAGAACTTTTGACGCCTGTGAGATATACACAGGACCGGATTTCCGAGAAGGGGACCTTAGTTCAATATAGGGGAATTCTGCCCAATTGTGTATGTCCATTTCAGCACCTGTAGCAATCAGGCATCATGTACACCCATGTCTTGTCTTACTATAACTAGCTTTAATTGACTCAGTATCACCTTCTCCTCACCAGTTGACAATATGAACAACTGTGGTGTAAGTGTACGCCCGTTTCATTGGCCTCGGATATTTGGAAATCAGTGCATACGATCAGGTAGACTATTGTGATTAAAGTCGCGTAGTGCAGCTCTCTGCCATGATATTACAGGTTGTCACTTACTATTGGGCTTGACAAAACGCAAACATCGATCAACCACATTTAAATACCTGAGCGTAGAAATAGTTTTGCGATGCTGTCAAATATATTATACACACTAATTAGTGCATACTGATGTAAAGCAAAGCCATGCGTTGCTACAGTTACTACAGCATCTCAAAACCTCATCTGCCTCAATGAAGGCAGGATTTTATGGAGATGAATGAAGAGCAGGCTTTAATCAGTGGGGTGTACGTGGTAGTGAGAAGGGTAGCGTCAATCACCACGGCATTCTATCATTAAAGCTCAAACGAAGGGAAACTAGTAATGTACACGAGGCTGGCTAAAAGAAATGTAAAACGGGGTGGAGAGCAAGCGCTACGCATGATGCTTGTCAAAGGAACCGTTAGATATGCTTTGAATCGGACATCGTGCGTTAGAATAATCAAATTGGTTTGGGTGCTTACGCTGCGCATAAGTTAACTGCAACTCAGCAAAAAAATACAGGCAACAGTTGACCTTTCTTTGGCGATGGCCCTCTCGATAAGCACTGAGATTGAAGGCACAAAGCAACTGGCACTGGATTTAAACTAACAACCGTTTACTATACACATAATGAATCTGTCTAACAAGCGCAAAACAGCAGCCAATTCAAAAGTACTGCTGAACCATCAATCCATACAGGAATAACGTGCGACTGGCAATCTATTAGTACTTTATGCGCCAGGCGGGTTCTTTCACTCAGAACATTTGTTTGCTCGGTTCTATGCTATGTTTCGGGTTCAGGCAACACTAACTTCCGCTAGCGATAAAAATACTCTCCTCTGTTCGTCAAGACGCTGTATAATCATAAAGCGTGAGGTATGCTGTCAATCTTTATGAGCCACCAATAGGGAGGAATTGACGCTTTTATGGCATTGCCGCTGAGGTTAAGGGTTCTCGGCTGCAAATTGGGCAGGGAGGAGTGGCCATGGGGCTACAAACCCAACACAAATCTAGATCACCCACAAGTGAGAGAAAAGGGCTCATCGATATTTTACATCGATCACAGATCGACCGATTGTTTAAACGAACACGAAACAAGGAAATCCATTCACAATTCTTAATTAAAAAGGTGACCTTGGGCGCCCATTCGGACCCGAGAGAAGCAAAGTCGCTTTGTCTCCTATATATCCCTGTTCTGATAAAGCTATAACAACCAGATGATGACAACGACAAGAAATCGGAGCCACTGTGTCTGTGGTGTGTGGCGTAGGGTGTTAGTGGAGGGAGTAATCGACCATTGCAACTAGTCACATCGTTTTAGCCGATAATAGAAGTTACAAGTACGTTGAACTCCGTGCACAGCGTAGTCTCAGATACAAGCAGTAAAATTAATTGTCAACCCCTTAGGCGCTATTTCTTTAAATAGTGCCTAAGTAGATTTACGTCGTTGGCGTCCAAACCAAGATTAAGATAATAGATAGATAAAATTAGCGCAGATTCATTGTCGCATTCTTATTATGTCATTGCTTTTATAATACCACATCCTTGCATCAGAGCTAAATTGTCACAACAGTGTACACTTGTTAACACCCCAACCACAAGGTGAAAATTAATTGGATGCATCGACTAATTCTTCAATAGCGGAAATGGGGAGAGGCGGAAATGGTTGTTTTGATTTATGACCCATTACATGGCATTTTAGCTTAGTAGCACATTAACATAGTTCCATCAGTGCCAGAATTATTAATAAATAAGTTTCATGTATGCAGTCACACCTGCCCTAATCATTCTTAGGGTTGTTAATGTTATTCTGGATCGATCAAGATAAACATTGAAAAGACAAACAGACACTTATGTGCTTGGCTATTGACCTGATCCGATGACCGACTCGTATGGCTATTTAAAGACCTTTTTTTTATTTTCACTGGTTTCTTTTTATTCAAGCGGCTAGGATCTATTTGTGTCTGCTACAGCTTTACCGCTAGAAATAAGCAATTTCAATCAATTCAGAAGCGTATTGCTCAGAATCATCCAGGCTCAATCTGCATGCAGCTCGTAAATCAGACAAGTTCCACTAACGTTGGTTGATTTAAACAGTGCCATTAGTACCAGCTGCATTAATATAACTCACCAGCAGCATTCGCCGTGAATGAATACATGGCGCAATCGACCATTCAGCTCACGCTAAGACTGTCACAAAGTGAGCTTGTAAGTTGATTAATTGCGCCTTTGATGCTGCTTTCGCATGTTGGACCGCTAGTTTGCCGACAGCGACTAGTCAGTATCATGATAGACCTTTGACTTTTTAGCCATAAATTAGTGCAAAAATAATGCACAGAATGATATTAACGCCACGGTAATTATTGTTTACGGATAAGACCTAGTGTAAGTTAGCCATCCTATGCGTAATATCAGGCACGGGGGTTTTTACATATGCAGTCATCTATATGATCGTAGCAATCATCAGCGCATCTAAACGACAGCTAACTGTCATTTTGATGCAAATATATGAAACTGCTTTATTTGTCTCAATCTTGTCAGCACGAATTGCAAGATCACTATAGCGTGAAGAAGTGTTACAGTTTCATTAGCTGTCTCTTATCAGCCACAGACGCCACATGTTCGCGCCATCTATACGAACGATGTTATTTGGGGTCTAGAAATGATTTATAATAATTCAGCGAGGAGCCTTTTCATAAATCTGCCCATTCCGCGCACATCATAACTCAGTGTAATATACCGAACAATGCTTGTTAGCAAACATTATGGCTCCCGTGCAGTAGATAAAGAAAATATCGCTATTAAGTCAATTGCTGTTCCGTTGTTTTCATTTAGTCATTGCTGTCCAGGGAGTGACACGAATGAATACCACATATTCAGCAATAAGCTGCTTTGTCATATGTTGGCAGTGTTAATCCAACGCTGGACCGGGTATTGTGGAAGAATGTACTTTACAGCCACCAATTAACAAATAGTTTGCTCTTTTTATGTGTATTTCAACATTATATGAATATTTCATATATCCGTGCACAAGACATGTGCTGGTATTAGGACAGATTGATGGCTTGGCCCAAAGCACTATCAGACTATGTGCTACTATGCAATAAAAGAAAATTGTAAATGTTAGAAGATAATAAATGTTCCAACTTTTTCATGGAGTAGGACGGATTAAGGCATATACGACACGCTAACACAACTAATTTGAGAAGAAGTAGTTCTTCTAAAGGGGAAACAGCATACTGCTGACCGGTAGCTTTCTCTGAGAGACAAACAACTGCTATGAGCATGCATATCAAATCGGTGCATTTTGAATTACAAATGTTTTTGAGGCCACACGTTTTGTATTCCCTTATCATCAGAATAAGTGTAGGCTGAGTTGTTCCCTTTCTGCGAGTGCTGAGGTTGGAAAGCCGTTAATATAGTATGTATTCTGTTTACTTAGCAGTTTCATCGCTCACTCTCAAAGAATGATCGTGGCGTGCAGGATAGACGGCGCCTGACTGCGTCACACAGTTTATTATTCGTTCTGTTTACATACGTTCTCTTTATACACGTTCATGAATGCAAGTAATCTGCATGTCTAATGTGACTAAAAGTTTTGTACGCTTGTGTGCAGAGTGAACCTTCTCTGAATTCTAAAAATAAGGTTGTGAAGTTAAGCATAAGTGAATCGTCATGCAACCTGGTTTCGCCTTGGATGTGATCTCCAATAACATTGTTTTAGTTAAACTCATTTTCATAGACAGCAAATTTTTCTCCATATGACGAATAATGTTTGACCATGTATAAGGCTGAGATGGCTGTAATTCATCGCGCATCAAATGTCCACATAATCACGCTTGTCTGCAAAAGCATCCTCATTTAAGACGGAATGAATTCTAAACCAGATTAGCCATATTTGACGGAATGTCCAAATAAATTATAAGCATGATCGGACAAGTTTAAGGTTGACCAAGCGTTCGAAACTTGAAAATAACGAATCAGTACTAATTAATAGTCAGCTGATAATTTACTAGGGTCATTAAAATATTAACAGAGCGAGAAACAACAATCATGTGCGACAACAAGACTCAATTATTTGAGCTCATAACTGCCATTGCTGGCAGATTCAACCTCAGAATTGTATTTTGAGACATAAAACGCTAACATATGTATTTGCTTAATATAGGAAACTGTGTCAAACACAGCTGAGATTTTCCTTTCATCCCATTGTTCAAATCACTAATGGGATTAATGACACATTTTGAATCGAAATGGCTTGAATATATTTCAGTGTGAAAAGCACAAAATCAGCAAATATCAAGGCAAGGAACCATTTCAATGACTAGCACAAAATCACTGAGGCCATTGTTTCCCTAAATAATCCAATAACATGACAGGGTAATCAGTCACATTCCAATCAAGTTCGTCCCTGAATACACAATATTGCTGTCCAAAAAAACATATAGTTTTTACCGTGTAAGATGTAAATATGGAACTTTTGAAAATACCGAAACGTCTTAAAGTACGCTATTGCTCCTTTAATGGAGACCGTACTACACTGGCTGGTCTATATGCCAGTTGGATGCTACGAACGTCTCGTTCATGGGTTACAAGTGTCTTTAGGTATACATCCGTGATCCATTCCCAATTTTCCGTGTTAATTGTAACCCTTTTAATGCGTAGGCAAGCATATGAAAGTTGCCAGTCTTTAGCATTGTATACATCTTATAATCAGCATAGCTGTTAGCAACCCTTCCCATCAGCGCTTATCGCATAGCATTTGCTTTATATGCTCAGGAGAAAGAATGGAGGTACTTGGGATTCCAATTCGAATAACATCTTGATGAATGAAATTTATTTTGAATTCACTCGCCCGCAATCCACGTATATTGATTTGTCCATCATCAAATATAAAGGAATCTGCCTGACGTCGCGAAAATCATGAGCGCCATTTAGGCAATATACTTAGGCATTAACCCGAGCAAGCACCTTGTAGGCCTGCCAATATGAATATTCAAATCATTTCAAATCATATTGGTAGGTTTGATTGGTCATTAATCATATTGCATGTCTTCTTGCGGTAAACAAATATATAGCAATAACTATATGGCAACCATGACGCAAATTGTTTTCTTGAGGTTTACATCTTTTGGGACAAAGCAATTAAGCGATCGCCTATCTTACTTGGGATCACAAAAATAGATACAATAAAGGAGGACAATAAAACACGCTTATAGGTACACAGAGCTTCAAGTCGGTACGCTTTGCAGCGCGTTTTATTTTATATGGTAGGCCATAACCATACCCGTTTCTTTCTGACTTGGTCAGAGCTAGACTAATGTGTGGCTGAACTCATAATGACAAAGTTATCTTTTAAAGTGTATATTATCAGCGTATTTATCAAAATCTTAAAAGATCTGCTGGTTGTATGTGTCGGGAGCGACCGATAGAGGACAGAGTGATCATTGATATGGCTTTAATTGAGCCATTTCATTTAGTTTGCATAAAGATATATTGATAATGTTTGGAAGGCATTACGAACGAGTAAAAAAGTCGATAGAGGATGTGCATTTTGAATGCATTTTAGCTTACGGCTCCTAGGCCCCATATAAATGATTTGATCGCGAATCCTACCCCATATAATTGGGTATATCTATATCTTTCGCCCACAGCGTAATTTCAAACGTAATTGTTAGAACAAAACTGAAAGGTCTTCCGCAAACGCTTATGTTTTGCTGCTTTGCTAGCAACCTTAGCACCCATATAACCATGCATCGTGAAAACGGTTGGTGTAAGTTTCTGTTAATTAAAACAATACTTAAATTGCATTGTATGAAATATGAATTCCAAATAATCGGTCTCGACGTTAATCCATACAACAAATGCTCGTTGTCGTTTTATAGCAAAATGAATTTAGGATCAACGTTATATTGTGTTCGCTACTAATAAATGATGAGACACTACTGGTGGGCTCTCAAGTAAATTAACACCCTAATGAACCTGAGAATCGAGGATTGGGAAATATCGATCGGATAATTATGTGAGCCTATGGGATAACACCATAAGTTCTTTCGTGGTAACAAATAGTTTGAAGATACTGATTGATCCACGTAGAATAATCCTAATACAAATCGTCGTGTAAAATATAAATGCTGCCAGCAAAGCACAAGTGGATTATTCCACGCAAAGTCAAGCTAAACCACAAGCTCTAGTGCTACTCTGTGCCGCAGACTATTGCTAATGTAAGATAACATGGGGATAATGAAGATCATTCAAACATCCATTCCCCAAATCTCAAATTTAAAGTAACAGAAAATGTTGGCTATGTAGCGTACAGCACATGCGCGATTCGTTAAAAATACCCGTTAAATAGGTTCGGGGTCTAACACTATTAAGAGTTATCAGAACCGACTAAATAAAACGAGTTTTAAATGTCTGAAAATGTTTGATTCATTACATGCCGTCATCTAAATTTTATAAAGCGTGTAGGCAAAACTTCTGGGCAATTAAAGTTGCATAGCTATTCGCTGGTTTTGTGAGGCATCAACAATCTTTCCCTGACAGTTGTTACTTTCAAACCGCATTGCAGATTGGCTACTCATATATTCTACCCACTGGGAAACACATAGCTCAAACGACTGGTAGTTTATTAAGGGAGTGCCAGTTGCTTTTGCGTTTCGTTTAAGTACATGGATAGTCTCACAGGGTCGATTCATGTGATTCAGCAATATTTAGATCGAGTCTGCTACTTGCTGCTTATATATCAGCTGATGCCATTTTGGTCGCAACTGCGCTAGGCCACATTTTCCATTCACCATGCGCTTATTATTGCAGAATTTTATTTAACGACATGATATGATTTAGAAGAAAACTTCACGCATTATTTTAAATGCATCAAAATTAAGCTTTCCGTGTCGTGCAAGTTCTTAAACCTATTTAACACGTTTTATAACGTTCGATATGTTGGTGTTAGCTCTCAAATCAAAATATACCGTACTCTAACTTGCGGTCTGGTGTGGAGAATGTTGCAACACGCCGTGTGATTAAAATAGATAATCCAATGATCATAGCCTATTCCTCATTGATCGGAATGCAATCCCACATTTGCGAATCAGCTGCGTCATTGATGTACAGTAGCAATTGTGGTTTTAAATGACTTTGCGTGGCATTATCTGTGTATATTGTGTTAGCAGAATTAACGATTTACAATGATGATCTTTATTTTGAATAACTCGTGATGACCATGTAACTCATCTTGACAATCTGTTAATAAGTATCTGCAAACTAATTGTTTTCATGAAGCCACTTCTTCCATCCTCGAACGAATTGTGTGATTGTGGAGAATAAATGATCGAGACGATTCAGTTTAATGGTGCGTTTTGACAATTCGTTAAAAATCACAGGCAGTTTTACATCACATGGGCCTACGTGAACTTCTGTTCGTTGTTTATCAATAGCGAACGCAATAAAATGTTTATCCTCAATAATTTAGCTTAATAAGGACAAAGATTTTGCGTGTGTTTCAAATGGTGATACACTGATGGCTTCTTGAAAAAGCAGAGTAACATTCAATATTTCTATATCGTGCCCTTAATGACACGTCAGCCAACGTCGGTCAATTACATCAACGCCTTATGTGTTCGGGCATCAAAATTTTACTGATGTTCTGACCCACTGCTTGTAACTCTAGCATCAAGGCTACATTGATGTTCAAACCCACGGTTTTGGATGTAATTACCAAAGTTTTTTATATATATTAATAAAAACGCCAATAATATATATCCTAAATTTGAAATGATTTGTGTGAATATAACCATATATTCGGCCATGAAATAGTCTAGCTTATAAAACAAGCGCGACCTACCACATAAAATCAACAGCACTGTGATGCGTATCGACTTGCAGGTTTGTGGACTTGTAAGCATGATTTATTGTCCTGTTTTATCTTCTCTATTTTTGTGATCCCACGTAAGATTTTAGAATTCGTCTACATTGGAAGATAGGCAAAATCCATGCGCACGAATCATTTCATTCTCCAGCATACGATTACAATTAGAATCCCGAGTTACCTCATCACTTACTCTCGGCATGTTTGCGAACAAATGATGCGGTAATCAAAAGATAATAAACAGTGCCAAAATCAATGGCCGCGACCACATGCTTGCTTACTCATTTGTACAGGAAATGCTAGGTTCAGACAAATCCCTAAACAATCCACACAGCCCCAAGCATACAACAGAGACTAACATATCAAACTGGAACCTAAATATTTAAGGATCGAACCGAAGCGACAGCTGGGGAGGTAGATTTGTTTGCCCTTGCTGATTTGCTAGCTGGCTGAAATGCACGACTCCAGACGGGGAACGAGTGTATAGGTATATTGCTATCAAAACGCAAATAACGCAAAATGAAAATTCGTTTTCCAAGCAGAAATCTCTGGTTGCGACCGATTGATGAAAAATATGAGGTAAGAGTTTGAATACATTTCAGGTGTTACGTGTATTCTACATTCGTAATTAATAATGTAACTAACTAGGTACTGAATATAACGACCGTTCAGGGCTTCTGTAAGACACCTAGTCTGCTCGTACGTTGGCATATCAAGCGAATGTATTGTTGCCATATTTTCGGGCCGGATATGGATATAAACAACGACATGGTCACAGGCAAACTTCCATGCACCTAAAACGCTGCATGTTCATTATAATATATGCATTCATAGGCAAAATACCAAGTAATGTTAGTAGAGCGTTAACAATGTCCGTAATTTCTGTGCGAAGCCCATTTTCTAATCACATCTTAGCCACTTACCAGCATTGTTACCCTACTGGATTTCAGAAATAATCGACTGGTTTATTCCGCTCCAAATTCAGGACAGCTACGCCTGTTAATTTCTGCAAGTATGATATAACAATTACATCACCATCCTATTGGGTGAATGGTATGGAACAGCCGACAATTTGTTAAGCTTGTGCTTGTTTTTGTCACAGATACAGAACCACCCCGTATTTCTATTGCATGGAATGTCATACCGAACCGCTTACAGAGAATGACGAATTTGCTGCTACTGAGTTACATTTCGCGCTTATTCTAGTTATGGATTAACACTAAGTTAGTTACAAATGTGAATGCAGATAAACAGCAGAACAATATATGATTGTTTATCCGTAACATCAACGTTTTGTCAAGCATAAACGGCACCCAGCAAAAACCAAGCTGTGTGCATACGTCTCACCACTTAATCGGCGCCGCCCTGTCTCCCGCAGCAGTAGTTGCAATCCTTTGAAACCAGAAAACAGCTAGCGCCTCGTTCTGTCCGAGAGACTACGATCGATGATCCGCTCCTACATCTGACCTTGTATGAACGCAAGTAAGAGGATATGAATATTTGAACCCCAGAGGCGTGACTTTATTCTCTAAGCAAGGGATGTGTGATGGCTTGGCTGAGATAGTAAGGGAACTTTCAGTTGCGAAGACTGTGCTTGATCGAATACCCGATGACACAGAGAAAAAAAGTTTGCTGGCTCTCTAGTGAACGGGTTTCGTGAGAGTCAAATCAGTCGCCAGTATACAAATATACCTTATAGCATCAGTATGGGTTGTATCCCTCCGAATAATCTTTCTGTCGCAATCTTTGCATCAGGGCCTATATCTCAGGACAGCGTGAGAACATGTATGCAAAACATTTTGAAGTATGATTTGTCTGTTGGAATAGTCACCTAAGCAGATTATCGAACTTAGCTTAACATGTACGTTTCGGTGTGCGTGATACTTTCAAGCTTGAGACAACGTTTTACCTAATATATCACATGAATATGCGATATTGCACGTTAATGTGCGTGTCTGAGACGGATGCAAATCAATGATCACTTGGAATATACCCAGGCTCGGTGTAAGAAAAATAAACTTGTGTCAGGCATTATTAACGCATTAATCATAATGCTGCTTATCCAAAACGTATTTTTAACGCATTCTAAGATGTTACTCAATTGGCTTAATAAAATGTGGTTTTATAATTACCAGAGCATATATCAACTGTACAAAATGACTTGGTAATGTCTTCTCCCAATGCTTGTTTGCAAAAAAAGACAGGCAAACATCGAACTTAGGCACATCTACCTCACGGAACTGTTTGTCCATCCGAATTGATGTGTTTTGCAAAGATGTTTTATGCGATATGGATCGTATGTCGCAATGAGTATGGATTCATTTCTGGGTATCATAATTTAGACCAAATTGCGCCCCAGCCAACGCGCTTACTTCAGGTGCATAACCGCGTAACTACCTGTAGCTAAGCGACTATAAATTCTGAATGCTACATTTTCCTTGTAATGAAACTGCTCCGTTAAGTTTTACGCTACGCAGGTTTACAGTATGAAGACGCGTCTATGGGATTTGAAAAAGCATAATTCATTACTGGAAAGTACAAGATCAAACGTTGCAGTGGGTGATCAAAAGACGACTGTCTGACAGAACAAGGGGCAAGTTTTCCTTTATCCAGTGAAAGGTCATAATAATTATGGCAGTATGACTACTAATGCATCGATTGAGCCTTTTGGTGATTGTTACAGTGAAAACTATGCTGAAATGCAGAAAGCTAAACGAGAAAAAAATAAAGCAGTTAAGTCGTAGCTAACCAAAATACTAGACTATATGTACAATGAATTAAGGTTTTCCTACATTGTTATGCTTTTCAAACCTCAATAGCACCACGACTGAGAACACACATTCAGCAAATACAGTAATATGTTTATTGCAATGGAACCGCGGTTAACAGCAGGTTATTGGATACCAGTGCCTGTCAATCAAATTATTTTTCATCTTTAAATTGTCTCTTAAACTAGCCAAATAAAGTACACATATAAATTGCTGTTAATTAGCAATAGCGTACAGCGTTGGTAATCTATTGAGCTAGCACACGGTACGATCTCCCTCGTTGGCCTTATAAGTAAATCAGTCGCATCACCGGGATATCAGTCAACAGTACAGTAATTAAGATGTGACACGAGGTGTGCATCTACGATTGAACACTTATATAGTACCTGATGCATTGACAGAAAGATAATCGTAAAAATGTAAAAATGTAATCGTAAAAATTAGCACAGCAATCGCTGACAGCCAACATATATTATAAGTAGCTACTTTACCACCAATGCTATTGACATGTTGGCGGAATATAATATGGGTTCTCTGAAAAATCATGCCTTGCACTAAGCGATCAATGTAGCAATGGAATGTTGACATTGACCCGTAAACACTATACTGCTGCCTTACGACAAGATGACGCATTGTTCTTGTTTATCAGTCAACATAATGCTCGCTTACAGCATTCATGAATTCATGAAGCAAATCGTTTTGAAATGCTTGTTCGAGGTAAGATATATTAGGGAATAGCAAGTAGCAGAAGTTGGTGCTCGGTAATACTTTTTTCGTCGAATATCTACGGCTTGTCGATAGCGAGACAGATGCAGGTAAATCATACCAGATTAATCAACCGTTAACTACCATCTTCTGCCATGAAATATGTTGTAGTGGACCCACAAATAAGACGAGATACATAAAAAAAACCAAGGGTGATAGATTGCTTTGTAATAACACGGCCGTTCCCATCTGGCGATCAAAGGGATTGCCCACTTTCCGATTATCGAATCAGCCATCCTCCATCTGATAGAGCACCGCGCCAGATATCCCAGACCAGTGATAAGGAATAAGTAAGAGCGAGGTAACCTTAACAAGGGACGTCGGTGATAGCGGTTGTGACGCTGTATTGTAATCGATAGCCGCTGTTTTGCAGTTTGACCCGATTTGACAAATATAAGTTTTGTGGCGCTGTTTGAATATTAATCGCATCGCAACGGATATGATTTGTAGCTAAAGTGCTCTGGTACTATCATTCCCAGCACCAAAATAACAATAACCTAATGTATCCTTACATTCCCGTGGCGATGTTTCCCATGTCCATACAGTAAGTGCACACATGTTTGTAGGTCTATTAAGAATGTTTGGTGAGGGAAACCATCAATAATACAACATCACCGTGTTAACTTTATACAACGATCGAAACCGTTCAGTAGCAAGCGACAGAGATAATTATTAGGATGGGGATTAACAACATCCCATTAACACAACAACAATTACTGATGCTTCACCTATTGACACCTGTGACGTGGGAGATGTTTGCATGCAAGCGTTTGATTTAAGTAAATATCTGATACCCAGGGATAAATCGCACTAGAGGCATTGTAAGGTAAAGCAATGAAACCACATGGCATTAATAGCATTCCCAAAGTGGGGTACCGACATATCAGAGATGTGAATTGGATGCGGCAGTACAGGCTGAGGTTACTATTATCTCTACTTGTTCAAACGCATCAAGACACCGAGACTAACCGGACTATAATTTGGTTGTTATGCTAATGCGATTGCATGGGCCTTACAAGTGTCTGTATAGCAAACAAGCCGGGTTCACAACATTAATGTTGATCTAGCCTTGCAACCAATAGCATGGTTGTATTTGCCTTAAGTGGTAGTGCCCTGCAACTGGAGCTTGAACGTTGCATTACTTGTTCTGCTATTATATACAAGGTGCGTGGAAGACGCCAGAGCTTTTAAAACAATGATGCGTGTGATGTCGGTGGTTGTATACTGGCGTTGTGCATATGCTCGACAGCAGTGGGCCAGACCACAAGAGACTTCATTTGCTGTTTGGTACTTCTCAACAACAACAGTGATACATCAGCTATTTGTAAGTAAACCTCCTCTTGTGATACATGCCTACACGAATCCTTTGCTTTTAATACAATAAAGCTTGTACAAATCGATGGGGGTTCTCGCATCAATATGTGTCGCTATCGCATATCTCTTCAACGGCGTGTCTAGGATTGCAGTCGCCCATTCCTTTCAGACGTGCCATGATTGATCGCCTAAAGCACCATTTCTTTTGACCCTTGGTCACTTGCTCATGGCCGTCAACGTGTAATGGCACTTGAAGCGGGGCGAGGTGTTTTCTTCCTACGCTCATCTATCGCTTGTTATAAAGTAAGGCGAGATTTTGCAGAATCGCGTCCATATTTTCTTAAAAACGGCCCAGGCACCCTTCACCTATTAGTTGTTTTTGCCTAGTGATCCAAGCCCACCAGGCGTTGTCTAAATGCCTGCATGACCACTTTACCCTTGATCAACGCATCTTTAAATCTGCGACCATGCATAGCACTGTAACTTAAATACAAGACACACAAGGTTTGACTGGTACATTTCTTATGACTTCTCCCTCTGTCAACGTTCTACGCATCAATTGCAATGCTATAAGATTATGATATGCCTGGTATTTTTCTCTTAACTGCTGAAAAGCTGAACAGATAGTTATATTTAGTGGTTTTCGACTGGTTTCCTTTTGAAAGACTGGTCTAGTTCTAAAACAACATGAGAGATCTCTTGACCCAAATATAACACCGTATATATGTATAACATTGTATTAGATTGCATATTCGTCCAACGCCTAGTAATATACATAAAGAGTAGTTGACCTGATGACGCAGAGAGCAAATAGCTAGCTTGCTTTGAAGTTAATGTGTTCCATGAGTGCCTTATCCTCAGTCAGTTTACAAAGATCCTTAATACCGGGTTTTTCGCAGCTCTCTGACTAATCGTTCTGTCACAATTATTGCATCCTTGCTTAAATTCAGTATAGCGTAAGACCATGTACTCCTATATTTGTTTGACGCACTTGATATTGACCCTTGTTCATTGTAGGAACAGTCAACATCTTACCTTATTAAATCTCATTTATTATAACGCTGCTTATCCAAAACATATTCCGTACACATTCTAATACGTAACTGATATTTTTGCGTGATATATACATCAATATCGCCTCTTTCGAAGTGCAACAGTTATTTTGCTGCGGCAGAGAACGATGTGATATCTATCAACAGTAGTTAGCCGTTTTAGGCAGGTGGTATTGTATTGGCTGCAGAAGTGTTTATCAGGCAGGCCGCAGCATTTGAGAGAGCTATGTCATGTGATTTTAATTGCATTGCTGCAAAAGTAAAAATACGATAGAACCAGGCCATTGAACTGGAAATGTACTGCTCAATGATTCTCGCTATAAGTAATATCTTACGCTATGAATACACCATTATCTTTAGTGGAGTTGAATAGCCTTTACCTCCTCTCAGTCGACAACAGCGTTTTACAAAGAACATCTGGTGATGCCTCAGCCTCATTAATACGCTTATTTATCCTTCACCAAGGCCGATCTGCCTTCGCCTCTACTTCATTAACCTTAATGCACTGCACGTTCATTCAAACAAATAATTCTGTACCACTCGTCATATGAAGAAAGCCGGGTGCAGAATATTGTCTGGCCGTTGTCTGATACGAAATGACCTTATTGATAGTGCATCAACACCACTACAGTGACCATAATGAATATGAATAAAATCGGTTGATTACATTCTGTGTCAGCTTCATCACGTTGAATTTGAAAGAGTCAAAATCCATCATACAATTACTGCAAAGATTTTACCGGTGCGCAAACATACGTCATTGAGTGAAATATTATCATGTGTTATATTTGGTTGAAATGTGCGTCTGGAGTTTGCTGACAAAGCATATTGTTTATTTGCGATGCTGCAGACGATTTTTCGACTCAAGTCTAACCAAAACATATTATGCGATTTGCTGCCGTCGAACAAACTACACTTTATTGAAGAGAATAGGCTGGAATATTCCACATGTTCCTTGCAGACAATTTATTGATGGTGTTTCTCTTTACTTGCTCACGGCACGGAGGTCTAAAAACGGCCGCACATATTTTGTTTTTGGTATGCGATAAAGCGCATTTCGCAATTGTCTCATTGCATTTCATAGCAAAACATTATCTTCTCAGCACTTATTATTATTCTCAACCAGTTTGTCTGGAGATTCGTTATTCGTCCCTTTTACGAAACCATACATCAAGAGGTCCAAGTAATATGGGATTGTCATATGAAAGAGTTTGCAATTTGAATGAGTGAGTGCATGTGTGTTTTCGCCTACCAAGTAATCATTATCCTAGACTAACTATTACGGACTCATGCCTCAATGAACAATTTGGCGTATTAATGAATATATTAATACTGCCGAGATCTTGCGAACGCCGTTACATATCTGATGGTTCATTACCGTCTTAAATAATTCATTCAATATTTATGTGACAGCTACCCTTGACATTTCTAGAGCATATTCATACTCTAAAGTATTTAAGTTTGACGTGTTGGTATGTGAAGAAAAAATTCTGAAGCTTGGGTTTTAACGTGGACATTATATATTTGGTTAACCGTTCTCTCCACACTTTGACATAGCAATAGAGAAACTGTCTATGACTGAATCCGGCAAATTAATCCTTCGTATCATGCGAATTGTCGTGCCACATAGATTACACCAATATGCTGTTGAACTGGCACACGTTGTCCACCAAGAGAAAGTGATAACGAAGGCACTTGTACGAGAGAAGGTCTGCTTTAGCGACATATACAATCTAGACGAAGAAATGATCCGTAGTTGCATGGCATGCCAGGTAGCGACAAACACCTTAGCTCGGCAACCGCTGATGATGGCAACACTACCAGAACGCCAATGATTAGAAATCAGTACTGGTTTTAGACAGGTTCCTGGCATGGGTACATACTTAATGGGTATCTCTGATGACTTTTCACGCAACGCTATTGTGGAACCAGTGTCCTCTCTCACAGCCAATGCAGTTATCCTTCTCCTTGACAAGATCATCGGAGAATTGGGTATCCCCGATGTGGTCAAATCGGACAATGGACCACCCTTCCTTAGCAGCGCATTCTCAGACTACGCCCGGCACAAAGGTTTCAAGCATCGTACAACCACTCATTTCTGTGTTCAGAACAAAACCCCATCCAAGACTCACTGCAAGTCGCCACGATTCAGCACCCACCAGAGCCAATGCATTTACCCGCCATACAAGGTAGACCTCAGTGAGAACATCGTCTTTGTAAGAGATTCAAGGATTTTATCATGAAGTAGAATAATTGAACATTAAAGTAGCAATACGCCATGAATAAACTTTTGACACCTTTATTTTGACTACTCAGTATTTTTCACTTTTGCCGTATTCAAGCCAAAGCCTGAACTTTTGCACAATCAATATTCCTTTTCAATTTCTACTGTCGAAATTAGATACATAATTTATCACTCGGCTTGCGATATGTGAGCATGCGCATTGAAACTTCCGGAAAGCATGAGTGCCAAATTAAATGGGTATATCAAGTGGTATGAATGGGGAAAAAAAATTAAGAACTTAAAATCCTTGAATCTCTCAACTAAATTGTGTTCTTTTATGTGGTTGCTGTTGGGGTGAAATGCACTTTTACTTAGCTCCGACGTCAGTGATCGTAGGGTTTACATAAGATCGGCAGTATTTTGAGAAATGTCCCAGCTATTTGCTGAATGACTGCCTATCAAAATGTATGTGGTCATCCTGTGGAATAATAGGTAAGCCATTAGCTGTATAGATGACATGTTTTTCGCCCTTTCGATTACACTACTCACATGTACAAGGCATTCCTTCGTGCAATATCTCTATTGTTGTCCAAATTATTCCGTATATCACCATTCGATATATTTAAAATCTTTACGACGTATCACGTTTAATTGTAGTCTATGATCAATATTAAAGCCATCAATATCCGTGTCTCTATATGGCACGATGTATGAGAAGTTCATGGCGGAGACGAGCCTCAAACACTTGGTCTCATTCTTGAGGTTATGAATACATCCATACAATTACCCCTCCGCTAAATAGGAAATCAATGTGCAGGCTTAGGAAAGGAAGCACCATACCGGCGTATATCGCGTGCCCCTGTACACGACGAACTACATTTTCCCATTGAAATAGTTGAGCAATGATGCAGTGCTGTTGTAACTTGCGACATCATGAACATTGCCGACGATGCTGAACCAAAAACGATTGGATGCTACCCCTTATTCATAATAAGTAGATGTGAATGAAGGTAACTTAGTTGGCCATCACCCTACTATTTAAACCGAAACATATCACTAAAGTGAAGACGCTGACGTTCATATTTGGATTTGATACCAACCTTGACCTACGTTTAATGACTAGGCCCGGTTTGAAAACTTCTACTGACGACACTAAAGCCCTGTATACCGAGATCGCCCGGATCATGATATTGATATGAAGCTTCCACGATAAGCTATACACTATGTGACTGCCTCAAAACAGATCATAATATATATGCCAGAAACATACACTCAACATCTGTTACTTGCGATCTTTACTGTCAAGTGACCCCTCTCTGTTCGTCACGTGAGCAGCTCTGCTCCACCAAGTCAACGTTTTATCAGAGTGGCAGGTAAAAGGCTATTTAATTTTTGTGTGCGTCTTGAATGGACCGATTCATTATTTATAATTTCCTATGCTAGCCTTTTAGTATTTTACCCCACAGCCCAAAGGTAATAATTCTCAGTATTCAATCATACAACCTGTAGTATAGTAATTAATTTACTGAACATACGTCTTCCAACAACTCCCAAGTTCGACTTTCGAACCTATTACGTTAGGTATGCCATTCACAGACGTCTATTTGATATGATAGAAATACAATTCATTGTTGGCTATTGACACTTAATCATCTGAACGCTGCCTCTTTCATGAGCACCACTTAAATTGAGCCTCAGTACTCTTCTGTGACCGACTCTCTATGAAATGCTCCGCAATGTTAAAGCAGTCTTCTCACTATACTCCACAATGTTACAACCCTCTCTCTGCAATGATCCGCATTATTACAGCGCTAACACTACAATGATCCGCATTATTTCAGTTAACGTGATTACGCATTTGAATGCAAACCGCTACATATCTTAGGTGAGTATTACCATTTTAGTAATTTATCCGACCTCCATCGCCGCCTTTCCTAAATTGCGGATCGTCCATTAATTGCTTGTCGATGTATCCGGTAGGTAATGATATATAATTGTGCCAAGAAATCGGCATGGACCGCGAAGGCACAATAGGTGCAAATGCGCTGAAATCAGTGACTAGATCGCATTACAACACCATATTGTCATAATCCACCACTCGTATGTTAAGATCTGTACTAATGAAAAGTTTTATCGGACTAAAAGAGCCCACTATGGCTGATGCTTCAGAATCAATAGTGTGCAATGCGTCTATTTGCTTTTTAGCTATAAAGCTGTATCCTACCGCGTTAACGTGTATTGGCGCTTAGATATCATCAACATAATATTTTAGACTTTTAATAGACACGAATGACACACCGCGACATTATAAAGCAAACAGCGTTGACGTATGCATAAATATTTCAACACGACCCATATACGCCGTATTGCCTTTGTGAATGCTTGCTACGATGTTTGTGCATTCCAAAAAACAACATTCGTTATGCAGCAATAACCCTTGATACCCTTTTTCTTAGTGACACAGATTGGCCTTTAATTATCTGGCGTCATTAGAATTATTTTAGCATCAATCATTATATAAGGCCGTGGTAGTATAGAGATTCCTCTTCTGCGAATTTGTTGACAGATGTGAAATAACCGCCGTAATTATGGTAAGTATTAAGTTGACTTGGAAGTATTCATCAATCACATTCAAAGACGGCGACTTGAAGTGTAGTATATGTGCCGTCCTTACTATGTCAGACATGCCAGGACTCCCTACCGCAAAATTAATGAAAACGTTGCACGTTGATCTATTAAAAACATAGGCTCGGACGTACCATAAATCGTAAGTACTATCGACATGAAACGGACTCCTGGCATGGTCCACGAAACAAATATTCGTATTAGTTTCCATTTTAATTGCTTGCATTAACAGGTGTGTAAACATAGAGCAACATTAAGGGTGTGGCGCATGCCATGGCATTTGTTTGACGCTAATGTGTTCCTTTGCAGCGTTGTGCAAGTAGGTTTCATCATCATTACTGCAGTTTCTAAACATACAGTGAGAAACCTGGCAAAGCAGAAGATGGCGCACGCTGTAAACTCAAGGCAGCTGTATAGTATGTGTTATTGTCGTAAACCGGAGAACCTGCATAAACAATAACTGTGATACATAAATTTAAACTATAGTGCTACATTCAACGGAAAAAGAGATAAAACTGTTACGATACTAAAATATCTTGTATCATCAAATAAATCATTTCATCGTCAAATTCATCAATCATAATTTCATTGTTTTTAACACAAAACAATGTATTTAAGATACAGACCAAAGCATTCTGTTCATCTGTTAACGAATCTTTCTTGATAATCTGTGTGATATTGAACCCCACCTCATTATGTACATTGATGTTGTATTTGTGTCTTAGGTAGGTAAGCAATATTGCGACCCAAAGGTGAAAGGGCATTAGAACAAGCATGTTTGATCACATACTTAACTACTGCGTTGTCACTGTGATTCATTTGGACAATCATTTTCAGCGTTTTAATGCATAAGGAAACGCTAATGTGTAGTTGGCCACTTAATGGCCCCAGTACCCAAGTATGCGAAGCAATTGGAAGGTTGAGTATTCGCCTAACAGCCTTATTCCACTGAACACATATTTTTCTATAACCATCAGAATCAATGGTCCATAACTGGGAACCATAAAAACTGCAGCAATAGGAATTGAATAATTTACACAATGTGTTTTTATGCAACTCTCCAAAGTTCCCCATCATTTTGTTAAAAGCAACATTAAACATAGAACATTTTGATGTGCAATCACTAAAATCATTCAACTTGTTATCAATGACGTTCCCCAAGTGTTTAATAGATGTAGCCCATTCAATAGTAGAGCCATACAATATCACCTTATCAAATTCATGACTGACTGCCCTGCCATATTTTATGCATTTTGTTTTCAAAGGATTAAAAACTACATTATATTCATTAGCAAATCGTTCACATATTTTCAACATATTGTTCAGTGCAATGAGACTTGGACTGAGTAAGGTAATGTCATCAGCATAACCAAGCGCACCAATATATTCGCTGCCTATATGACAGCCTAGTCCAGACTTTTTTAACCTTTGTATCAGCTCATCAATGTACACAGTAAATAATATCGGTGATATGACACCACCTTGCTTAACACCGTTTGATACATGACACTCTTTTGATAAGCATGCATTCCATTCAACAGATATAGTCTGTCTCGAATAGCTATCCATAAGAAACCTAACTATAAGCGGAGGCACTTTACGCTGCAATAGCAATTTGAATAATTTTCCATAATGTACCCTGTCAAAGGCTTTACTAGCATCTAACAGACAACTAAAAACATCACTATTTCTTTGTGTATAATAACTAATTGTTTCTTTATACACAGTCGTGCAAAGGATTGTAGAATGCCCCTTTTTGAAGCCAAATTGAAGATCAGACGTACATAAAACATTGCCATACAGCTTAAGAATTATCATATCTAAAACTTTGCAAATTGAACTACATAATGCAATTCCCCTGTAATTATCACTACAACTTAATGATGATCGCATATCTTTTGGTATCGAAACAATCGTTGAATTTAATAAATTATCAGCTGTATGGCCATGTGAAATCATAGCATTGAACAGTTTACATAGGAGACCAGCAAGTTTGGGCGTCCCGTTAATCAAATGATCAGAATAAAGCTCACGATTGCCATCGCTTTTGTTACTCTTCAACTTTCCTATACATTCAGATAAAACAGATGATGTAATAACATCATATCTTGCACTGTCATAACTAATACCAGCATTAACCGCTTTCATCACATCACGCATTTCATTATCGTTTGTGGGAACACTATTGAATAACGCCGAGTATTTATCAAGAAAAAGGTTTGCAATAGGCACTGGTCCACTTGCATTATCTACCACAGTAGGTACACTCTTACAGTTTGGATTGATCTTTTTAGTTCACGCCAAAAGTCTGTATTACTACATGCGTTTTCAGCCAGCTTTGCCTTCTTTATATCGAACTCATTTTTTTGGGCTGCGCGTATGGCATAATGATATTTATGACGTGACTGCTTCATTATGTCATACACAGTGCCTTTGTTAGGTTTGCCACACTCAATCCAAATCCAATGCCAGAAAAGTGATCGTTCTTTCTCTGGTTTTACAATCTCTAACCATCCCGCAATTTTCCTTGAAACAGGCTTCTTTGACGGAATAGTTTCTTTACCAGCTTGAGTACAACAGCCAACAATTGATTTACAAAATGCATCAATAGCGGTTTTGTGATTGCTATCACGGCACCGCTTATCGGTGCATTGGAACACAGCATGCGATACAGACACACCATCTAGCAAAATATCCAATTCACTCTTGTACCGATTAACATCTACCTCTGTTGCCTGACTCCACAATAGCCGATCATCACGCAAGAATCCCTGACTATCTGTAGACATAACGTTGTCAATATTTACATCTATTGTGATGAATATAGCATTATGATTTGACGGGTTTGTTGGGTCACGAATAACATTACTGCATAGCACCTTACTGAAAACATTATCACTAACTAGAAAATGGTCGATACAAGACATCTGATTTAAAGCAAAATTAGTATATGTATAATCTTTTGAGGAGTTTTTTTTTACTGTTCCAAGAAACCCTCATACAATTTCTCTCCATAAAGTCATTCAAACAGCGAGTCTGTGCATTGGTTCTTTCAAACGATGTGTTTAAATCACCGCAAAATTTACAACCGAGGTACAGGTAATTGAATTGACAACAGACTCAATTACATTAATAACCTCCTCATATTCGTTTGTTACTTTGTTTCTTGAATAATTATCACAAGGCATATATACGCAAATCAATAGCACACTCCCCAAAGAAGAATCATCAATCGTAATGCCACAAACGCGCCTGTGAGGTATATCTATATGTGACACATGCTTAGAAAGAGACTTTCGGTATAAAATTGCAGTCCCACCATAAGGGCGCCCTACTAGAATGTCAGATGTTGAGTCCATACCAGACTTTCCAACAAATTGATAATCCTTATGAACATTATTTAACATCGAGACATTTTCTTTTAATAACCAAGTTTCTTGTAAACACATTATATCACAACTGTAACGATTCAAACAATCGCTAACATAGGGAGTACACCTCTTTATCCCTTCCACATTCAAAGAGCAAATATTAAAACCATTGCTGTTTGGACTATTATCCATGAGTGAAATTACCTATTACGCGCGTTTCGTCCAATACCGCCTGCATCCAATACCTTCAGGCCAGAATTCCGGCTTGTAGAGCAGATTTATATCTCCAGTCTCTAAAGCTATCCGGTATGAAAGTGTCCAAGATTCTGGTTTTGATGCGCATTCAATTTCGAGCACCTTGACGACGCCCTGTTCTTCCAAAAACGATTTCAGCACTGACGAGTCGATATCACGATGCACACGAAATACGAAGAGTTCATATCTTCTAGGACCTGCACGTAGTTTGGTATCGGTGCGGTTACCAAAAATGGCTCTAGGCCTCTCCTGGATTGTCTCCTTATCTCGCGCTATCTGCCGATCCTTCTTCTTCATTTTGCGCTGTTGACGCGGTTGAAGATGGAACTCATCTTCGTCTTGAGAAGTGCTTGACGAGGTCGTTGGTGTTTCTGGCCCGCCTTTATTCGGAAGGGGAGTGGAAGGAGGGGGTTGCTCCGAAGCAATGTGCGCCACATGATGTGTCGGTTTCGGCGTTGCAACAGTGGCTGAATACAACGGTTTCGGGGCTAGGGATGCCATTTGGGCTTCAAGTTTACAAAGTCTTTCGTTTATCGCAACAGCGGTACATTCCTCTGGAATGCTGCGAGGCAACTTGTTTAAGTTGATTGCCACAAACGAGACCGGCAGCTTGGCATCGCAAAATATTGAGTCGATTGTCTTCAGACTCTTCATTATATCATCCATCTCTTTCATATGTGCTTTCTTTAGCCCTCGGCTCTGGCGCTTTTCAATCGGTGGCAGATGATCTGAGTAATTCTCCCAGAGTATTGATTTCGCCTCCGCAATGGCCTCAGGACAGTAAAACCCGGCGATTACATCCTTGATACTGTCATTGGTAGCACTTTTCAAATGGTGAAAGGCGTAGGTCAGCAGCTCATTCACTACAATTTTGTCTTGGCTATCTGCCATAGTAGATTCGGGATCTGACGTATTGTAGCAGAAACGAGCAGGTTAACAGTCTTTAAGTTTGAGTCCTACCATTGAGTCGATCAAGATTGACACTTAGCTCAACTTTTTGTACGACTTTCCCGATAAAAAACCGCTACACAGGCAAATTCGTACATCGAATCACAGTTATATCCTCTTCATCGCACGCGCGGTTTGATCACCAATCCAAAGTACTAACTTTCGTCCTCATAAGTGGACAGTAACTGTCACAATATCCGTAAATATCAGAGCTGTCTGAGCGTGTGCTGTCTCGCTCGCTCTCAGAGAATGATCATGGTGTGTAGGATAGGCGGATTATCACTGCGTCACACAGTGTATTATTCGTTCTCTTAAAGGTCAAAAACAAACAAAAATATTCCGTTGTCAGTCGTTAGTCTGTATTCCAAAACAATAGATTCTGCCTATGAATGCGCAATGAAACCTATCTAATTAGTGAAATTAATCATTTTCATATCGGTTTACGGCGCTCCGGCAGGACAACTTTTCGCTCGGCAAACTCCGTAAACACTCGACTTGTGACGCGATTTCGGCTAAGCAACTCCGATAGCCGAACGCGCTGCTAGTTTCATGACCTAGATTCCGTGTTTACATCAAGCAGCTGTCAAGGCCGTGTCACTTTTAGCGATATTTTGTAGAAGTATGCCGTACTGTTGCGCTGTTGGATGTAAGAATGGGGAAGGATCGGGTAAGAGCTTTTTCACCTTTCCACAAAAAGAATCTGACAAGGCAAGGCGACAAGTTTGGATAGCCAAAGTGAAACGACTGTCTTCGTGGGAGCCCAAGAAAAGTACGGTGTTATGTTCTGACCACTTCACTCGTGATTCCTTTTCTGTCGATCCGGAGCGCATGAAGCAACTAGGACTGAAAAGAAATGCCCGACTAAATGATGATGCTGTTCCCACGTTATTTGAGTACGCCAATAATGTCGGAGTTGAGGAACAAGTGAGAGGCGCTTACAGGAAACGAAGACGAATTGAGGTAAGGTATTAAATGTCAACTCGAGATCCTAATTTCTAGGTCAACATTTGAGTGTTTGTACGAGGTTATCGATTGCAACCAGTATGAACACATTGTTACATCTGAGCTATTTTACATTACAACAGCTGTTTATATTGGTTGCTGTAGGTGCTCCATGACATGACTAACGAAGATGAAAGTAATATAACTGCAAGTGAAGTCGGGACCTGTCCTACAGATCACAATCAAGCTTCCAGTCAACCAGATGTTTATACTCCATGTTCAGTTGGTATCCAGGCCTGCGTAGAGGTACGTATTGTGTTTTATTTTAAGAATCAAATAATCATATATTGTGTCACCTAAAGGCTAGATAGTGCTTGTCATTGCACAAAAAGACTTTAATAAAGATGATAATGGTGACAACTTGTAAGTCGCTGTCTATTGAGTGATTTACTCAAAGCAGATATGTCACGCAACATGTGGTTTCTGTAAACAATTTTAGACTGCCGACAAAGTCCTCCAAACCCAAAGGTCTTTGTTTACTGGCCCAAGGACTTACTCAAGAGGCACACAAGTTGCTGTCGGCCCAAAAAAACACGTGTGATGTGGCTGTACAGTGCTCAGTTGTACCAACACCAGCTCAATGCAACAAGGCCACTCAGTATGCACCACCTCCTACTGACGACTCTGAGTCTGAGCAAGATGAAGATGAGGACGACACGTTTAATGACCCTGACTACAACTTCGACAGTGATAAGGATACTGCCGAGGGTGATGACGAAGAGATGATTGATAGTGAAACTATGTGAGTAAATGCAAATGATATGTCACAACTGTTATACAAGTAGATTCACTTTGTACTATAGCCAAGAAATTATTAAATTTTAATTTGTATTGATACTTTTCATTAAGTATAATGCAATAAGTGAGTATATATGTGTTGCAGGGAACTGGACCTAACTTGTGATAAAAAAGATAAGTCACAGCGCAAATACATTGTCTATGAGAGCTGTCTTGTGGAACTTCTGCGTCATTGTTTCACTTGCAGAGGTGACTCCAGGGCTGTTTTGAAACGTGTCATTGGGAGTCTTGTTGTTGTGCAACAAATCTGTGTCAATGGACATACATACACATGGGACAGTCAGCCCTACCTTGGGGCAATGCCAGCGGGAACTTAATGTTAGCATGTGGGATATTTTTTAGTGGAAGCAGTGCTGTGAGAACTATAAATATGCTAAGACATTTGAGCATTCCAACAATATCCGTCAACACCCATAACCTAATGCAAAGTTGCTATATCTTGTACCTGCAACAAGGAGAGTATGGGCAACAGAGCGTGATGCACTAGTAGAGGAGAGGAAAGGGTTGGATTTGTTCCTGGGGGGAGATGCTCGTTGTTGCTCCCCAGGCCACACAGCCAAGTTTGGCAGCTACACCTTAATGGACCTGAAGGTCTCAAAAGTCCTGGATATGCAGCTAGTTCAGGTATGTAAAAGTCTATTTTGTATCCTGTTATCAACGCGATTACCATAAACATTTGATATAAGCAAGAACATATTTCTTCTTGATTGTAACAAGCTAAATTATGTTTGCAGAGCAATGAGGTGAAGAATTCGAATGCCATGGAGCTTGCGGGACTAAAACGAGCCCTGAAAAGTCTGAATGAGAATGAGATCACACCAGCCTCCTTAACAACTGATAGACATATTGGTGTGAAGAAATACATGCGTGAAGAGCAGCCACACATATCCCATTGGTTTGATGTATGGCATGTTGCAAAAGGTTTGTTGTGACTATAATATGGAGTAATATTCAACATACTGCAAAAGTCACACATGTCACATCTGTAATGTCACCCATGCTTTTGCTGTACAGGGGTAAAGAAAAAAATTATTGCCAAAGGAAGAAGGCGTGATTGCCAAATTCTTACAGATTGGGCTCGCAGTATAAGCAATCACGTTTACTTCTGTGCTGCCTCGAGCAATGGTGATGAGGCACTGGCAAGGGAAAAGTGGTTGTCTGTCGTGAGACATGTTACAAACATCCATACGGGCCATGGCAAGTTGTACCCTGACTGCACTCATGAAGAGTTAGATGACAGACAGTGGATCCCATTAGGTGATTCAAAATAATTCAGATATATTTATTTTCAGAACACTGCCTTTCATGCCAAATAACTGTACAATTCAAGCGAGGTGTCAACTTTTTGTCTCAGGTTCCAAACCACATAAAGAGCTTGAGCTTATTGTCAGCAGTAAAATTCTCGTCAAGGATATTGGTCGGTTGTCACCAGCAGAGCAAACATCAAGTTTGGAAGCGTTCCATAAAGTCGTCATTTTCTTTGCACCCAAGAGTGTACACTTCCCGTTTGCAACTATGGAAGCAAGGTAAAGATTGAAAGTGGTGATAGTTTTAGATGCGGCTTTATGTGAAACTCCTTACGAGTTATAATGTTACTTGTATTTTCATTAACTGTAGGTTTTCTTGTTGTGTAGACTACTGCTAGCAGTTCTTCATTTTAATGAGAACTCTGATCGAGCTCAGGCTGTCACCAAACAAGGAATGGCTCAGTGGGGCATTTCATTCCCCAAGGCCAGACACGGTGAACCAGTGCTGAAAGCTGTTAAAGTACCAATAACATTTAGTAAGTAGGGTTGTTGATTGAATTGCCTAAAAGCAAGTGAACATCAACCCACAGAAACTGAGTTATTTGCATAATTTATTTAATGAGATATATTTCAGTCAGTTATCATTTCATTCAACATGCTGATCACAACAGGTTATATAATCATAATGGCATGTGCTTCAAGGATATATTGACAGACTGATGACCCAGGTGCTACATCGTCGGGAGAAATATCCAAGCTACAGAAGAGCCAAAGTATTGGTCAGTGAAAGAGAAGTACCCCCTCCCATTGCTGCTGCTCGTGAAAGACCCTCAAAAGAGTTGTTGGTTGGTTCTCACAGGTGCAGGTTTAACCCCAATTAGTCATAACCCTTCTCTAAAGCCTCGATAATGACCAGAGGGGTCGGGAAAGGTGTTTCGAATTTTGGTGACAACACATGACGGGAGAACTTTCCTGTTTTTCTTGCCTAGTTTATGCCAAATCACATATACAAATCTTCTGTACGCAAGAAAGCGGTAGACTCTGAAAGGACAAATCATTAATTTACTACGTTTATGAATATTTAACAGCCTGCATATTTAGTATATGATTGCAATGTTTTTTTTAAATTAATTCCTGTTGCAGACATTTTTCTGATATTTCATGTACACTTTGTATGCAACACATAAACTGTATAAGGAGAGGGCAGCCAGGGAATAAGTCACCAGTTTTGTTTTGTTGATTTACAGAAAATATAATTGTTTTGTTTTTTTGTTATGATATAACAAATAGCTTCTGCAAGAATAAAGTGAAAGAGATGTTGATCAACAATCATACTTTTGTTCATGTGTTATTTAATTGAAACAAATTAACAGATGGGTTTTACAGTGTCCAGAGATGAAGACAGGCTTTGGGATGAAATAATGAGTCCAAGCCCTTCTGCCCATAGCCGATACCAATGTATGTTGTTATACTGTTCTTTTGAACATGAATGCCCATTATTCATAGCTGTTTGATTCAGTGCAATTTGGGAAGTATATAATTTGCTCCGTAAAATTACAATGAAGTACAGACTTACTCATTTGGGCAAATCTCGTCACCAATAGGGCCATCCATCTGTATAAATTCGTGTCTGGATGCCTCGAGTACATATTGGTTCATGCAGTTGGAAGCAAAGCTGGGATGCTGGGTGATACATTTGAAAGAATTCTGCATGTATTGCACGATTTTTGGGTACGATAAGCAGCACTTCGACTCTTTTTCTGTTACCATAGCAGAGCAGTTGTCACATAAACATTGCTGTTCAGCGACTTCCTCGCTGCCATCAAGAACTACCGAGCTCGCATCAGACTCAGAATCCGACTCAGATTCCGACGCTGTATCAATTCTTTGACAGTTTTCTGTGACCCTCAGCGGTTCATATTGATAACCCATTGCTGGGCGTATGCTGACCTCGTTTAATGGTGTTTCACAGTCTTCATCGGATGACGACATATTATAATAAAACGAATGGAAAGGATGATATGTGTCAGCGAGATTCATCCACGCGTGACAGCATCTCCTCGAGGAAAAAACCCAACTGCGTTTAGCCGAGATGACGTCACACGGTACGCCCCTAGCGACTGGACGGGGCAAAATGGCCTGGTGGATTTCAGCCGAGTTGCGACGAATTCCGGAAAGTTCGCGGCCGATTTTCTCTTTAACTCGAATGCTCACCAATTCTGTACAAGTCGGATTTTCTTAATTGCGTTTTTTTAAAACGTTTTCGGTGGCGTTTGTTTATTTTCGCAAAACCGTTAATTTTGACCTTTAACAAGGCACACGTTCACGAATAAAAGTAATCTACACGTCTAATGTTACTAAAGAGGTTTTTTTACGCTTGTGTGCATAGTGAACCTTCTTTGAATTCTAAATATACGGTTTTGTGAATTGCCATGCAACATGGTTTCGCCTTAGATGCAATCTCCAATAACATTGTTTTAGTTAAATTCATTTTAACAGACAGCATGGAAATCACGAGCAATATTTTCTCCACTATAGCTTATGACTAATAATGTTTGATTATGTATAAGGCTTAGATAGCTCTAATCATCGTACATTAAATGTCCACATATCTGCGAAAGCATCCTCATTTAAGACGGAATGAATTCAAAACAAGATTAGCCATAGTGGACGGAATGTTTAAATAAATTATGAAGCATGATCGGCCAAGTTTAAGGTTGACAAAGCGGTCGAAACTTAAAGATGGTGGTTTAGCACTAATTAATAATCAGCTGATAATTAACTAGTGTCATTAAATTACTGACAGATAAAGAAGCAACAACCATGTGAGTCAACAAGAAAGACTCAATTACCTGAGCTCATTACTGCCGTTGCTGGCAGATTCAACCTCATAATTGTATTGCGAGACATTAAACGCCAACATATGTATTTGCTTAATATTAGAAACTGTGTTAGACATAGCTGCGACTTTTCCTTCATCACATTGTTCAAATCACTAATGGTATGAATGACACATTTTGAATCGATATAGCTTTAATATATTTCAGTGTGAAAAGCACAAAATCAGCAAATATCAAGGCAAGGATACATTTCATTGACTAGCGGAAAATCAGTGAGGCCATAGTTTCCCTAAATAATGCAATAACATGACAAGGTAATCAATCACATTGCAATCAAGTTCGTCCCTGAATACACAACATTGCTGTTAAAAGCAATTTATACTTTTTACCGTACAAGCTGTAAATATGGAATTTTTGAAAATGCCATATCATTTTAAAGTACGGTACTCTATCATTAATTGAGTCCGTACTACACTGGCCGTGTTATATGCCAGTTAGATGCTACGAACGTCTCGATCAAGTGTTACAAGTGTCTTTTGGTATACATCCGTGATCCGTCCCTTTTTTCCGCGTTAAGATGTAACCCATTTAATACGTAGGCAAGCACATGAAAGTTGCCAGTCTTTGGCACTGTATACATCTTATAATCAGCAAAGTTGTCAGCAACCTTTCCCATCAGCGCTCATCGCATTACATTTGCTTTATATGGTCAAAAAAAATGTCAGGAGAAAGTATGGAGGTACTTGGGAATCTAATTTGAATAACATGCTGAAGAAGGAAATTTATTGTGACTACATCCGCAATCCACGTATATTGATTTGTCATTAAGGCAATATACTTAGGCATTCACCCGAGACAAGCACCTGGCAGGCCTGCCAATATAAATATTAAAATAATTTCTATTCATATTGGTAGGTTTGATTGGTCTGTAATCGTTTCGCAATAATATAGTATCATTTGCGAGACACTGGTGTTCTTATTTATGTTATTGGGTAGCAGCTGATAATCCCTAGGCTGGCATGCATTAGTAGCTTTATGCCCAACGTAAACCCTTGTTCAAAAGCTATTGGACGTCTTTATCACCATACACCGGTATTGCATGTCTTCTTTCGGTAACAAAAATATAGCAATAACTAAATAAGGCAGCCATAACGTAAATTGTGCTCTTGAAGTTTACATCTTGTGGGACAAAGCAACTAAGCGACGCCTATCTTACATGGGATCACAAAAACAGATACAATACAGCGGGACAATAAAACACGTTTATAGGTACACAATAAACTTCGGTAAACTTTGCAGCGCGTTTTATTTTATATGATAGGTCATAACCATATCCGTTTCTTTTCGACTTGGTCATAGCTAGACTATTGCATGGCTGAACTCATAATAAAACCATATTAATCTTTAGAAATGTATATTATCAGTGTATTTATTAAAATCTGAAAAGATCTGCTGGTTGTATGTGTCGTGAGCGACCGATAGAATACAGAGTGATCATTAATATGGCCATAGTTGAGCCTCTGGTGATTTGATTTTACAGAGCCAGCTTTTCTATTAATGTCCGAAACTGCCCAAGTGGTTTTCGTTAGGTGCCTTCAAGTTCATCATGATAATACTGGAAGTCCCAACTATCAAACATTAGGCTGTGATACACGACTGGTAAAAAAATTTGGATAGAAGAGTCAAATTCCAATGTTTCCAAATCAACATCTGCATAATTCAGTTCTTGAAAGAGCTTACGGCTCAGCGTGATGGGCCAATTCATTTCGTTTGTATAAGTATATAATGTTTGGCTACAGCAGATTCGCGGACCATGGGTAATTCTTATCGCTCACAGCTTCCAAAAGTAATGCAATCACAATAATTTGTCAGAACAACAATGCAAATGTCTTCCACTAACGCTTATGTTAAGCTGCTTAGCAAGCAACGTTAGCACCCATGTAATCTTGCATCGTGGAACGGTTGGTCTAAGTTTCAGTAAATTACAACAATACTGAAATTGCATTGTATGAAACATGAATTTCAAATAACTGGTCTCGGCGTTTATCCAAAAAAACACATGCACAATCGTTATCGTTTTGTAACATGATGTATTGAGGATCAATGTTTTATTGTGTTCGCTACTGATAACTGATGAAAACACCACTGGTAGGCTCTCAAGTTAATTTACACACTCCTGAGCCTGTGCGTCGAGGATTCTGAAATATTGATCGGATATTCATGTATTCCTATGAGATTACCAAATTGGAGCACGTAAGAAGTTCTTTCTTAATAACTAATAGTTTAAAGATTCAGACTGAAACATTGTTTTGATGCCTGCCATGATCCACGTAGAATAATCTTAATATAAATCGTTGCGTAAATAATAATTGCTGCCAACAAAATATATGTCGATTATGCTTCGCAAAGTCATGCTAAACCACAAACTCCAGTGTTCCTCCATGCTGCAGCCTATTCGCTAATGTACGAATACAAGGCGATTAACGAAGAATCATTCGAACATCCATTCCCCACATCACAAGTTAAAGTAACGGACCATCTTGGTTAAGTAGCGAACAGCACAGGCGTGGCTCGTTAAAATACCCGTTAAATAAGTTCGGGGTCTAACACTATACAGGGTGATCAGAACAGATTAAATAAAACGAGATTCCAAAAACATGTTGGATTCATTTATAAAATACATGTAACTCCCTACAAAATCACTTCATGCCGTCAGCTTAATTTAATATAGCGTGTAGGCGAAACTTCTTAAGAAATAAAGCTGAAAAGCTATTCGTATGTAAGTAAGATACTGGTTTCGTAAGACATCAACTATCTTTCCCTGACAATTGTTGTTTTCAATCCGCATTGCAGATTTGGTTCGCATATATGTTTACCGTTCTGTAGCCCTGAGCTCAAACGATCCGTATTTTTTTTAGGGAGCGGGCAGCTGCTTTCGCCTTTCGTTTAAGTATATGGCTAGTTTCACTGTGTTGTTTCGTGCGATTGGCTGTAGTTCACAACGTCAGTGATCTTTCGATCGAGTCTGCCACTCGCTGCTTATTTATCTACTGTAGCCATTTATCTAAAATAGATATTCCAATTATAATAGCCTGTATCTCATATATCGGTATGAAATTCCACATTTGCGAATCAGCTGCGGCATAGAGGTACAGTAGCAATTGTGGCTTAAATGACTTTGCTTGGCATTATCTCTGTATATTATGTTGGCAGAATTCACGATTTACGCCATGATCTTTATTTTGATTTACTTGCGATTACCATGTAACTCATCATGACAATCAGTCAATAAGTATCTACAAACTTGTTGAGAATAAATGATCGAGATGATTCAGTTTAATCGTTCACTTTGACAATTGGTTTACAATCACAGACAGCAGCTGCACAATAAGTTTATCATTACACGGACCTACATGAACGTCTGGTCGTTTTTTGTCAGTAGCGAACATTATATAACATTGATTCTCGATAATCCACTTATAAACAGACAGAGTTTGCGTGTGTTTCAAATGTTAATACCCTGATGGTTACTTGGACAAGTAGAACCACATTAGCTTATTGAATATTTTTATATTGTGCCCTTAACAACACGTCAGCCAACGTCGGTCAATTATATCAATGCCTCATGTGTTCGGCCATAACGGTTACACTCATGTCCAAACGCAAAGCTGTTTATTAGGATCTCATTGGCAAAGTTCATTCTGTGTAACAACATCTCCAGCGACGATGGTCCTTTCAACGAATACTATGTACTTAATCAGTCGCTACTGACATATTTTCAGTATAGTAATGAATACGCCAGTATTATATATCAAATATTTGAAATGATTTGTGTGAATATAACCGTATGCTCGGCCATGCAATAGTGTAGCTAATGCAAAATCTGAAAGGGAAGGCCTACCACATAAAATAAACAGCGCTGGGAAGCGTACCGACTTGCAGTTTTGTGGACCTATAAGCGGGCTTTATTGTCTTGCTTAATCATATCTTTTGTTTGATCCCATGTAAGATACGAGATCGCTAATTTCGAATTCGTCTACATTTGTAGACAGACAAATTCATGCGCACCAATTATTTCATTTGTCAGCATACCATTACAATAAGGAACCCGAGTTGCCTCATCACTTACCCTTGGCATGTTTGTAACCCTACTCGAGCTCAGATATAACCAACAGGTTTATTCCGCTCCAAATTCAGATCTGCTACGCCTGTTATTTTCTGCATGTGTGATAAAATATTTACATCTCCTTGCTATTTGGTGAATGATATGGCAGCCGACAATTTGTTAAACTGGTGCTTGTTTTTGTCACAGATATAGAACCACCCAGTGTTTCTATTGCATGGAATGTCATACCAAACCGCTTACTGAGAATGACGAACTTGCTTCTACTGAGTTACACTAGGGACTTATTTTAATAAAGGAATAACATGAAGCAAGTAACAAATGTCAATGCAGATAAATAGCAGGACAATGTATGACTGTTCATCCGTAACATCAACCTTTTGTCGCGCATAAACTGCACTCCGCAAAAACCATGCTGTGTGCCTACGTCTCACCACTTAATCGGCGCCGCTCTGTCGCCTGCAGCAGTAGTTGCAATCCTTTGAGACCAAAAAACAGCTAGCGTCATTTGCCAATTAGTAACCAGCTTTCCAAGACCAAGACATTACATCGTATCACTTTTAGGCTCTCACCATTTACCAATTACTCACCAGCCTTTTTAGTACAGCACATTATATAGTACCACTGTTACGCTCTTGTCATTCTTTGCTCTGACCGCTCTATATTGAATGGCAACATATGGCGTGTTATTCAGTGCGAACAAACCAATACATAGCAATAGAGTATTATTGAGGTGTTGTTGTTATATCTAGTAGCGCGTTTAAATCTGGCTGTGCCTGTCCCAGGCTCTAGGGGCTGTTGGGTATCAGCCATCGTTGTGGTGAGGGGACTTGTTATAATTTCCAGGTCTCAGTGCCCATTGATGTATTGTGGTATGTAATTTTACAAAGATCACGAAGGCTTTTAGGCAATGATTCCATTATCTATAGTATTGCGTTTCGCCGCGCTAACAGTTAATTAGGTAGCCCTGAGGCGAAAGAAGCAGCTAGTGCTGAACTCTGTACGGGTTCATTAGTTGTTAGCATGGTCGTCATGTGCGTGAGCTGCTTACGATTGTGTATCCCGAGTCCATACTAAATACATTGATATAAATCAGTGCGTTTTATGGAACCATTTAACACATGGGGGAGGGGTGTCTAAGAATCGGGAACTTGATGCGCACTTTTCCTGTCAGCGTGGTTAATATTGCCACGAAATGATCCCGTGAGGTGTTTTGTACACTTAGTTTCACAACACCTTGATATAGCCAGGTGAGCTACAGAGTAGCAGTCAATGAATACTTTCATCGGACCGCCATGCAGTAACATGACTAAATGAGGAGAGGATGAAAAAATGCTAGCATCGGTTACCCAACAGGACAGTTGGTAATGAATTAAGCTTTATCACCACATTAACTCACTTGCGTTGGTTTGATGTACCAACTAACGAGCAGACGAGGTGTTTTACTGAAGTAATTAGCGGTTGTTATATCATGGACCTCGTAAGATGCATGGTAAGCCCCGAGAACTCGTAGGTAGGCAAGTATTCTGAAAACAGGGCTTCATAAGCCATGCTTTCAATTAGCAGCCAGGTTTCTATGCCGACATTAACGCACTTTGCGATTGAAGAAATTTAATAACGAGGAGAATTAGACAAATGCAATTAGCCAAAAAAAACTCTTATGGTGACAGCATTCCGTTTATGCCGATCAAGGGTAGAAGACATGTCTTAGCGGAAATGTATCTTAACTCTGAACGCATGCTACTCACAATGAAATAGCAATGTATTGTCCGACAATCCACAGTCTATCTTTAGTTATTTCTACAATCTGCTTGTTACACAAAACTAAGTTTTGCTTGATGTCCATGATAATAGTTGATACAACAAACACATGCCGTCTTTGCCTGCCTGCTGTGTTAGGATGTTGTGCATTTGAACCAAATAGCAAAATAGCAGGTGTTGCCTTTGAAGTATCCTGAACATCAAGGTGATGAAACTTATTTACCATTTAGGTTATACAGTCAGTCAAGTACAATTAGCTCCAGATAGCTGCTTCGTGATACATTAAGTCACTGTGTTTTTTATTGCTGCTGCTGCGTTAAGTATATGCCCATGTAAATTCTATGAGCTCTGCGTGTAAAGGTACCATTGCACAGATGCACGATATGATTATGCCCACATACCTGGCCTTTTTGACCATGCCAATTTCCTTCCGTTATCGTTTCTAGTGCCGTTCATTGGTCGGTGGTGACATGCTTTAGGATAATCATTTGTACTTTAATCTTACCCACCCTCGCGTTTATTTTCATCCACATTGATTTCCGTTTGTATTTCATTTATCACAATTTTTTCACGAGGTGAGTTTTATCATTTTAGTTATGCTTTTGTAGGTATCATACAACACATTGCTATTGGTGTACCGTTAAGCCATATACTTACCTCACCTAACCTACAGCATCACTTCGGATGTATTTCGTTTTATCCGTGAGTATTCTACAAACTCTTCATTGACAGTCGATAGCAGCTACCAGCTAATTAATATTGTGTGATTAACCTGTATCTCGATCGCTAAAGTCGTTGATATTCCATGGCAACAGGTATACCGAGCACTAACCTCTGCCAATGATTATCCCATAATATAACTTGAGCTGTTTCATGAATTCGCGAGAACCAACTTCATGCTGTAGGCGAACATTAGGTGACTCGTAAACAGCAGCAACAAGCTGATATACAGGCAGTAGTATTCAGTAACCTAATGATGGTGAATGAGCTAATGGGCTTATTTGTAAAGCTTACTTTCATGCCAAATTTCCACTTCAACAGAAACATGCTTTAGCAGTGCGGCTCCATTACAAACAACATATTTTCACCCATGCAACTTGTATGTCAGCGCTTACCATACCCAATGCCACTTGCTCAGAAGGCACAAGTGCAGGCAAGCATTGATGTATGCCAAGCCAATGTTGTTAGACTATTGACAGCTCTGTTCGCATATGCTTGCTGTCAGAGAATGTTCGAGAAGTTGCTCAGCCCCTACATTTTGTCAGATAGAGGTTTATGGACTGCAGTACAACAAGAGATGTGCCTTAGTTGATACAGATGATCAATATGACTTTACTAAATGTGAAGCAGCGTTTCTGTTACCTGTGACACACTTTTTTGTGGGCATTGCTGGTCACAGAGCAATTCAACATTTGTATGCCTACAATGTCACAACAGGAGGCGAGGAACAGATTAGCATGCACTTAGACCAGCATGTGGATCTATTCCCTTTAGCTTAATATGATACTAGCGGGTTTATGTGCCCCTGTAACACCATATCCCTGTATAAGTAATACAATAACTATATGAATCACTTTTAGTTTCATCATTATTATTTATATTAGGTTTGGTATCAATTACCAGCGTCAAGAATGGCAGAGTCGCAAACAATCGTATTGTCGATTCCAGTTTGGATATGTGTGAACAAACAGGCTTATATGTAGGAGTACAGAAAAAAAGGTTGTGCTGTTGAATGACCTCAGTAAATTATCGGCACCAGGAAATATGGCATTCCAGCTAACAGAGAGTTTAACATTCAACGTTTCAATGAGAAATGGAATGACTGATTGCATATGGAGATGACACAGCTAGAGAGCATTTATGAGGCAAAGTTATAGATGAATTCCTCAGAGGATGATTCATGAAGGTTTGTGGCAATATTCAGTGTTATAATTTAGTCAAATATCACCGACTGCAAATTCGTCATGGCCATGCTATGGTTGGTTTAGCTTGTGCTCTAGTGCTAGCTTGGAGAGCCAGACAAGCACCCAAAACCCTGAAACTAGGTCCCAAGCACAAGAAAGTTAACGACCAGCTGATGCTCAACTATCAATGATGACCTCTCCCAGTAATGCCACCGACACACAGTGCAGTCCATGCATCATATCCAGTCTGTCAGTGCCCTATCCAATAATTGGCAGTATGTTTCGGCCAGCTACGCGTGCGAAGTGGCCAAACAATCTGCAACTCAATGCAAGAGATAGGCGGCATATGCGACGTACAAAACAAAGATATAAGTTTGTTTTTATTTTTCAAAGTATTTAATGTTATCAGAGGGAATGACTTACAGTAATATATAGTTAAATATTCTGCTTATTCATTGATTTATAGACCTTTTGTTAACTTACTAAATTATACGCTTTGCTTTGCAGCTACTTAAACTCGAAAGAATTCTCCCTTCTAGCCTTAAGCCTGGTGCAGTGCTTTCCTGAACTAGATTTCAATTTTCCACTTGTAGTGTGTGTGAGCTTAACTTATAGTAAATTTGCTTCATTGTTGGCTGTTTAAAAATGAGATGGTAGTTTGGTGAATTTTTACCAAGGTTTTAAGTAACGGAGATTGTATGTTTCATAACAACCAACACAATGATTGACTTAATATGTAAACACACTATTTAATACCCACGGTTGTGCAGTTTTGTTATTTATTGTTACAGAATGGGGGTTAAGTGGGTTCGTGTAGGATTTGTGGAAGAGGCGAGTAAGAAATAAGTTCAAAAACACAACAGAGCGAGCAGACTGCAGTGTGATTAATGTTAAGTAAAGGACGAGGGTCGAGCGGAACGCCAATCCACCAGTCATAAATATATGGGGTCTATCCAATACCTTGCCGAAACGTGATGCTGGAGAAGGCGAGTCAATAGCTGCGTTCAATGAGTGGCTAAGGACACAGAACCGTTTTGCAATGGAACGGCGAAATTCTAAGGGCATCAGCCTCTACGGATGCTTAAACCTCTGGCAGAAAGACGTGGCTGTATTGTTGATGGCTTTACAATATGACACCTAAAGATGTAAGACGAACTTCTCTTTGAATAGTTTGAGGTGAGTGAAGCATTAATCGCTTCATCTCTCTATTCGTAGGACCTCTACTTAAATATCAGTTAAGTTGTATTAGAAATATGTCGTGCATTAGTATTGAATTCAATTTTATCGTTTTGTTTGGGTAAATTACAGTTAAATACTGAAAACAAATGTATTTTTTACTATGATTATCATTACATGTTATTTATGCTATAATCACGTATCTATTATTATCATTTTAGTATTATTTCTAGTAAATAATGTGGCCAAATGTTGACCTGATTGGTTTGGTCAAAGTCACTTTGATGCCGTGAGAGAGTCGTCATGGGCAGGAATATCTATGAGGAGTCACGCTGACTCTCCATTGGTGGTACTCTGTGTACAGTTAGTGTGCACATTTGTTTATTAATAACACAAATATGTGAACTATCTACCATACATGTCTATCCAAGCGTTCAAGGTAGTTTGCAGAGCAGTTGCTCGCATTTACGAGACTAAAACCGAAACGCTTTAAGGGTTCTAAGGATCACTGTATATTTGCAATCATGCCCCCATGTATGTGTCTTCACTATCGTTCGCTAGATATTAGCGCTGCACCGGTCATGGCTAAAGCCAAATAGCGGAAGCTGATTCCAGAGACAGATTACTGTCGTGTAAATTGCAAGCTTTTCATTACATTCATATTTATTTACTCATTAAATGTGACTGATAAAAGTTTTGCCCCTACCATATGATAAACAAAACGAAGAACATATTTTCACTCTATCTGCTTGATATGTGTTCTACATGGTTGGGCTATTAAGATTGGGGTTTGAAACAGCAGCATGGTAAGATCATAATTCAGAGTTAATTTTACTCATTTCTGAACAACCCTGATTCATCATCGTATTCACTGTATCATGCACCGAAGGCTCAATCGATGCATCAACAGTAACACTGTCATTAACAGTTTGACATGTTACGGGGTGAAATATATGTGGCACCATGATCAGTCAGTAATTCATAGATTGATTATCCGCTGCGCATTTGACCTTGTTTTATCCCCTTAAGTGATTTACTTATTTAAAGCCTGCAGGTGCAACGACGTGATCTATACCAGCGATGACTCGAACTAGAGCATTTCCTTGTGTTGCAATTGCATTTAATTTGTCTTTGTAGCCTAGCCGAAACCGCAAAACTTACAAACTGTGGTCTAATCAATTATTTGGCCATAATTCGTAAACACTACATAGATATATTGTCCACAATCATGCCGACTATCCAATCTGGAGTTGCGTTATAACGTGTGGCGAGATACCGTTTATTTCTTTCACATGGCAAACATTGTTCGACAATCACTGTTCAGTTATTTATTCCTGCAAAGCCACAACCAACTTTGCAAAAGAAATAACAGACGTCCTGGCCAAACTAATTGTGTCACGTCAGTGAGTAATGACGACTTTTGTACCATTGTTGCGAGATTCTACTATATAGCTGATATACATCGTAATTTGAGCCTTTATAACAACACAAACTTCTTATTTATAAATATTAGTAGTTCTTGGTAATGTTAAAGCCGACTATTCTTTTTTTATGCTTTTGCTTTGGTTAAAAGAATGCTGATGAGAATTGACGATGTTCTATTGCTGACAATTTATTGATTATCGATCTCTTTCACTAGTTATAGCATGTAAACGAGCTACATAATACGTTACGCCTAGCTGACGATTTCAAAGGTTCGTTTATGATCGAGCACATTTTATACTACCTATAGGCAAGCCTATATAATTATAGTCATGCCGATCGCTCTTTCTTCCTTACCATTTTTTTGCCCGAGTTATTGTGCCAATTCAGATTGAATTGCTGTTGTAACTGTGAAATATTGCCGTCGCTCAGCGAGAGCATTAATATTTACATATACATATATATATATAATACGCATATGCATTTTTCTACGAATCCATCATGACGAAAACTATATACGTGGTCTTATTCGGATTTTTTTGCTGCCTGCCCTGGTTTGGGACCACTGATGATCGATCATATATATATATATGAGGCGGAGGCGTGACTTTAATATCTCAGTAAGCGATGTTTGATACTTGCCTAAGATAGTATGGGAAATTTCGAAGATCGCATTTGATCGAAGACCTGATGACGCAGAGAAAACTAGTTTACTGGCTCTCAAATGGATGAGTTTCGTGAGTGTCAAGTCCGTCATCAGTATACAAAGATCCCTAAAAGCAGCTCATCAGTATGAGTCGTATCCTTCCGACTTATCGATCAGTAACAATCTATATCTCAACACAGCATAAGAACATGTTTGCAAACATTTGTGAAATATAATGAGTCTGCTTGCATAGTTACGTTAGTAGATGATCAACTTCGGCTTGACATGTTCTATTCGGAGTGCGTCATACTTCCAACTTGAGACAGCGCTTTACCAATGCAATTCAATGAACACTTTCTAGTAATCATAATACAAACAAAATGGCGCTTTGGACATTGAGGCTAATTACAGCAACATAACCACGTAATAACCTAGAGCTTGGAAACTTTAGAAGCTAAATACTTTGAGTTACCTGTATCTGGTGCCCAATGAGTTATGGTATTTGAAGGTTAGATTCCACAAATCAAAAAAACAGATTACTTATCATCATGGTCGTAGATGGTATAATAACGACAACGTAAGTGCTTGGAAAAATTGCCGTCATATATTCGCAGCCATACTACTTTATGAGCATTGTACAAATTACTTACTTGGCAGCCAATCCTTGGTAAGAGGTTAGGGATATTGCATTTGCTACTCCGCAGTGACTGATAACGAATATGGATTTAATCTGTTGATAGAATACGGCATTAACTTCAAATTGTGACCGTTTTGGGATCATATAATTTATCTAAAGCTTTTAAAATGAGCAAATATATCTCATTAATTACAATATATATGGTATGCTTGGTAAAATATCTGTCGGGATCTGATTACTAAACCGCGTTGACTAATTTGGATGCTACAACCTGAAACACAGCTAACTCCGTCACATATTATGCGAATTGTTGCCTTAGAACAAACCAAACAGCAGCAAATTGCAGTTGATGCATGCAGAGCATCATCTGCCCCGCATTTATTATTCACAACCCGTTTGACAGGACATCCCTTATCTTTCCCTCCCAACAAAACTACTGCCTCAAATGGTTTGATGGGATTGTCATAGGACATCCGGTAAATTCGTAATTTTGTAACTTGAAAGTAAGGCTGCATTGTTGTTGCCTCCTATCAAGTTGTAAGTACTATTCACTAGCTATTTCGTCCTCGTAATAAACACATTTAGCGCATCAGCACATATCATAATTGGTAATTATTATGAGGCAATGTGTTTAAAACGCTGAAGCAGACTTTCATTTGCCTTAACTGTTTACATGATGTATCAGGAATAATGCTATTACTCTCATATGCTGCAACAATTAAACGCTCTGGCTATCGATTTGATACTCAAGTTTCTAAAGTGTTGTTTATTAAGGTAGATACTGGTTAAAACAATATCGACCGCGTGAAATGTATATTTCGAGGGAAATATGATTGTTGTCCTTATTTGCATTCGATTCATGTACATGCCGTTTAGTCACAAGTATATCTTGGTGCCGAAGCATATTTGTTTGCTTATGAACTAATAATTTAAATTCGTAGATACAGTTATTGAAATCATTCAGGAAGTCGCAAATTATTTGTTTGCTTATCACAGTCTGGATGAAAGGACACAATATAAATTGAGACACAGTTTTGCTCCTTATGTGTGCATGCATTACGTCATTGAAAGCTGGTGCACTCACGGTATTAACGCACAAGCGGATAGCAGAGTACCACCTCTAAAATTGTACTGCTATCGACAAACAATAGTGCTAATGCTTCAAGCTATGAAAATCCTTACTCTCTCACATTGGTATCGAACCCATTTCCTGCTTGACCAGGACAGGCTGCCAATCCGCAGATAGTGAAAATTATGCATATCAGGTTTGCACGGATAATAAAGGTGGCAAGATCCGATTACGCAAATATTTTCCTCCCAGCAGGTAATGCCTCAGTAATTATCATGATAACCATTATGCCGTTTATAAATGTTCAAATGGTTCGTATGCTAGGTAGTATTTGACTATATCAAATATCAATCTCAGCTCCTTTTTATCTATACAGCAATTATTCTGTTAACAACTTTGAAAGTTTGTTAACGCGGCCGAGATTACGAAGTACTGCATATATTCCCGCTTTCAGATTGACTGTTAAGAAGAATGGCATCGTTCCCGGCACACCATAAGTCTGTATCCGCGTTGTAAACGCATTACCTCATAATAGTAACCAATCATACTGAATCTGTTATATTTAACAATACTTGATCCAATTACCTGTACCTGGTTTGTAACTGCCAAATTATCAAAGGATTATTGGTTAAGATACGCATGTACCGCTTATCTGACTGTCTTCCTAAGCGATAAACGACCCAAAGCATAATCAAACTATTATTGGTGTATGCACTTCGATACGCTACATGGATCTTTCAATGTAATTGCTTTGGATACTCACAAATTACTGTTACTCGGAATGTGAGTTTTGTTCCAATATCAAGGAATGGGGGAACATGGCATGCATAAAAACCAGTCTGTGTTTAGATATCTATGAATACACCCATCCAGTTTGTTTTATTATGACATATTGCTTTCTGGTAGAACCCTATAATAAAATGTGCGATGACTTAGAGAGTGGCAGCTTTATAGCTCCGAAAACAATGACTGGAATGCGACTCTATACAGTCGGATGTTGAAGACCCACATGGGATACATTTTTGCAATAATACGAAAAACCTTGCATGTAAGACATCCATAACGTTTTTAAAGATTGGCCAGCCGCTGGGTGTATGTACCGAACAATGGACTGTTCATTCAAGGACGTCGAATACACCCGTTTACAACCCTGAATGTAATAAGTCAAATGGTTAGTCAAACTTGAGGTACTGGTGGTCGAGTTATAATCCGTGACTGAATACTTTCTGAAGGGGTAAATCACTACATGGCTGATAAAGAACATAGATATAATTCATGTCTAGCCACTTCAGCATAGATCTAATCAAGCACTAAATGGAATGCCACGTGCTTGCACAACTACATGAACATGGCGCAAATAATCAACCTCAGAAAACACAGCTTGTCGCAAAACTATTGAGTGTTCTATTTATGAGTCTGAATGAACAATCAGGTGTATAACGGCGTGCATGAGATCGATGGTGTGTTTGTATGCTTATGAATACGCTTTCTACATATCTGAAACCGAGGAAGGGTGTGAGCAAATCAAAAACGAGACGAGTTTCAGCCAAGATGGAGTCCCGGAAAAACATCTATCAAACATATTTAAATGTAAATTCTGATATATATGCTCAGCGCATATCCATCTTATAACCATTGCTCTTCACTATCTTTGCATCGTTGCATGGTCATATAATACAAGCTTCTGACATGAGTTATATGCTGGTGAAAACAAGCTATATTTAACCTGTGATTCCAAATTATTGATGACGAAATTGAGTAAACGCAATTTCTTATAGCAAAGATTCAGACATGGATGCGTCAACGTCATATGAGAATAAATGAAAAAAAGTTTGTCCTTTTGTCGAGACTGATGTACAGTATCGTCACATCCAAAAAGCATATGCATAATTAACCAAAGGTTAAATCCATCACCTGCGGCCATTAACATTGGTTAAATGTTCGACTCTTTTGCATTTATGAAACCACAGGTCACAGCCAAAGGCAAAAGCTGATATATTAAGATCCGCAATATCCGTAAAATAATGCATTATCTTGACTGATCGTCACTGGAGCAAGTAACCTAATCATTTAAAACATCAAATTAGAATGTCGATCAGTAATCTGTGGAATTTTGCATAGATAGTACAAAACTGTTCATAACACAATGACATTACACAGTCTTTCTGGCCAGTGCATCCGTTATTTATGGAGCACAGTTGGTTTTATCTTTGCTCGACTCATTAACGGAATAGCAATAGTCGACTTAGTTTGCCATGAGATGACGATAAACAGTTGGGTTAAAACGGCAAGAGCCGAGACGCTTGGCATACACAGTAGCGTTGGTAAATGAGCATGGTAACTGTTATGACGAGATAAGAATAGCATTTGGCAAAAGGTCAGCATATTTGGTATCCAGAGCCAATCATAGCCAAATTATTCAACTCCACAGAATCAAAATTAAAACTTTGTAAACTAATGTTTGTGCAGAGAATCTCATTTACTGTCAATTCCTAACTAAAATATCGTGTTCTGTCGAATTCCCGACGGCGAGGTTGATGCGGCAATGCAGTTATCGTAGCCTCGCATGTTTCTCTCATATGCCATTGCTTCCATCAATTAAACTACCTCTTTCTATACAATACCACTTGCCAAATATGGACTTCTAATGAAGGCATTTGGTACCACAATACATCGTCTTCTGCACTGTTCAAGAAGTAATTGGTTTTCAATTTCCATCTGCTACCATGATGGTCGGGACATTGCTGTTTGATTCCATCACACCTGTCTATTATATACAAACACCTGGAGGATCCGATGATGCCAGACCAAAGTACTCAGTTTGTGTATATGTAGCCAAATTGCAAGGGCGGGTTGTTGCGTGCTGATGTTGCTCTAAGTACATGGCTAATTGGACCTCCTTCTAGTGTGCAAAGACAAGATAAAAGTAACCACTCATAGTCTGACGCTGTAGTATATCTAGCAATGAGTTTTGTAGGTACGGTTTTGCAAAGCAATTGTACGCCGCAAGCCTCGCACTAGCTACATTTTCCTTGTAATGAAACTGCTCCGTCAAGTTTTACACACCGCTGGTTTATAGTATGTAGTCACGTCTATGGGATTTGAATGAGCATATCTCATTTCTGGAAAGTACAAGATCAAACGTGGCAGTGGGTGATCAAAAGACGACTATCTGACAGAACAAGGGGCAAGATTTCCTTTATCCATCAAAATAATAATGGCAGCATGGCTACTGATTCATCGTTTGAGCCTTTTGGTGATTGTTGTAGTGAAAACTATGATTAATCAGGGATGTTCAGAAATGCAGGAAGCTAGACGAGAGAAAAAAATACTCGACAATATGTACAATCAATTCAGGTCTTACTACCTTGTTATGCTTTTCAAACCTCAATAGCACCGCGACTGAGAACACACATTCAGCAAATACGGTGAATATATATATATTACCTATGTTGATCTAGCAGCATGCCATATATTATAGCTTATCTGCAAATTTTTTCACTGTCGCATTGAGTAGTAAATGAAGCGGAAGAAAGTATATGTGAAAAGCATGCAATTTAAATACAATTAGCTTCCGGTATTTTGCCTCATGGCCTGCGTACCATTTAAGATTAGCTGAGACACATACAGTTTGCCATGCTTGCAAATAAACGTTGAACCTTACAGCACTGCAAGTGCATGCCCTCCAAACGTTCTTTTGGGTTCGATATCGCAAATGCTAAAAGGTGCTCGGTTAACTACTGTAAATGCTTTAACCGGCATATCAGGTTGATATCTATTGGATTTGTGCAAATAATATAAATAATTTGCAAACTCAATGTAACGACATTACCTACATATGTTATTAAGCACACGCATTATGGATGTCATCGAAAGAAAAGTATTTGCAGATTCCTTCTGTATGTGTACTGTGGTTCAACGATACAAACCGTCAATCTGTATATTGATCGTTGGGTATGGTCTGCGGTGACATACAATTAAGTAATATGACTATTGCAATGCGCCAACGGCAGGTTATTGGACACCAGTGCCTGTCCATCAAATTATTTTAAATTGTCTCTTTAACTAGCCAAATAAAGTACGCAAATGAAATGCTGTAAATCGGCAATGGCGTACAGCGTTGGCAATCTATGGGGCTAGCCATAGTACGATCTCTTTTGCTGGCCTTATAAGTAAACCAGTCGCATCACCGGGATATCAGTCAACAGTACAGCAATTAAGATGTGACACGAGGTGTGCATCTACTTTTGAACACTTATATAGTACCTGGTGCATTGGCAGAAAGAGAATTATAAAAATGTATAGATGTCAAATAGATGAGTAATTAGGATTATACTGCCGGGCACTTTGAAATTTCACTTTACAAGCGCTTTGATTCACTTTGTACATCACATGACCTATATACAGACTCTTATTTCATGAATTGCGATCGATGAGTGTCAATCGGGAATACCATACCTTGATACAAGTGCCATGCAAAAATTCATCATTACTTCAAGGCCCTGAGCAGGTCCCCCTGGGTCATGTTAAGGTAAGATCAAAAAGATGCTCGAGGCAATCAATTATACAGCCAATATCTCATAAAAACTTTGATAAGAAACGGCGCCTGTGACCCTAGACGGGTATTTGATGAGATATGCCAAGACCCAGGGTTTAGCTGCATCAACCAAACAATAGGCTTCCGACACATATTGAAATGGGGGAAAAATCGAACTGGATACAAAACAAAGGATTCACACAGGGAGAAAATCTGGTGCAGTTCGTTCAATTATTGGCACAGCAATCGCCGAAGGCAAACATATGTTATAAGTAGCTTCTGTAAAACTAATGCTGTTGACATGTTGGCGGAATAGAATATGGATTCTCTGAGAAATCATGCCTTGCACTGAGCGATCAATGTAGCAATGGAATGTTGACATTGACCAGTGTACATTATACTGCTGTCTCATGCTAAGATGGCGCATTGAACTTGCTTATCAGTCAACATAATGCTCGCTTACAGCATTCATGATTTCATGAAGCAAATCGTTTTGAAATGCTCGTTCGAGGTAAGATATATTAGGAAATAGCAAGTCGCAGAAGCTGGTGCTCAGTATTACTGTTTTCGTAGAATATCGACGACTTTACGATAGCGAGACAGATGCAGATGCGGTCCTAGGATGATAGATTGCTATGCAATAACACGGCCGTTCCTATCTAGCGAGCTAAGGGATTGCCCACTTTCCGATTATCGAATCAGCCATCCTCCATCTGATAGAGCACCGCGCCAGATATCCCAGATCAATGATAAGGAATAAGTAAGAGCGAGGTAACCTTGACAAGGGACGTCGGCGATAGCGGTTTTGACGCTGCAAAGTAATCGATAGCTGCTGTTTTGCAGTTTGACCCGATTTGACAAAATATGTGGGTGGCGCTGTTTGAACATTAATCGTATCGAAATGGATATTAATTGTAGCTAATGTGTTCCGTAACTATCATTCCCAGCATCAAGTTAGCAAATACCTTATGTATCCTTGCATTCTTCTGGCAATGTTTCCCATGTCCATTCAGTAAGTGCACACATATTTGTAGGTCTAATAAGAAAGTGTGGTACGTGAAACCATCAATAATACAACATCACCGTGTTAACTTTGTACAATAATCGAAACTCTTCAGTAGCGAGCAGCAGAGATGATTATTAGGACGGGGATTCACAACATCCCATCAATACAACAACAATTACTGATGCTTCACCTATTGACACCTGTGACGTGGGAGATGTTTGCATGCAAGCGTTTAATTTAAGTAAATATCTGATACCCAGGGATAAATCGCACTAGAGGCCTTGTAAGGTAAGGCAATGAAACCACATGGCATTAATAGCATTCACAAAGTGGGGTACCGACATATCAGAGATGTGAATTAGATGCGGCAGTACAGGCTGAGGTTCCTATTATCTCTATTATCAAACGCATCAAGACACCGAGACTGACCGGATTATAATTTGGTTGTTATGCTAATGCGATTGCATGACCTTACAATTGTCTGTATAGCACAAACGCCGGGTTCAAAGCAATATTATTGATCTAGCTTTGTAACTAACACGCCATTTATGGTTCACATGTCTCTTACAGCCAGAGAGGTACGCGAAACAGCATTGAACTCTGAATCAATGTTCAGCTATGTGGGTAGTCATTACTTTTGTCATAACGGATACATTGTGGCACTGGCATTTATTGGGATACATGCTTTTTGACCAATTGCGTTGAGATACTACCTTCAGCCCATAAATTACTGCCTGCACACGGCTGAATCAATAACCTAACTAAGTGGTACATGGACAACAATATGTTCCGTTGTAAGTCTACGATGAAGACGTCAACCATTGGGCTACCAGAATACGCCACTTACATTTCGTCTGAGGAAAAGTTCACGGAAGGCCAAGTGAATACACGTGGAAACATTCGCGTTTCGGTAACAACATCTGCAATCATTTGGGAACCCATTCTAAAATGCAACAATAATATACACATAGAGTATGAGTGGCATCAATTTCACCTTTGCTCACGATTTACAAAGAAGGCCACATAATACCGCATCGTTACTGGTGGCAAGGGAAGAAAGACGGAAGGGTCCATAGTTTCCCTGCCAATGGTTTTCAATAGTTGTCTGCAAATTAGCTTGAGTTTAACACTACTTGCAACTGTTTACGTAATATACACATCGAGTTTGTTTTACCGCTCACTGAGCATGCTGTAAGTGTCTTTGCTTGTCAAATATACTATGGGTTCACTACGTAACTTAAACTGCTATTTCTACATTATTAACACGAAGTGTACTTAATGTTCAAAGGCAACTAAAGAAACTCGGAACGACGGCACAGAGATAATTAAAAAATCTGCTAGTCAAACCTTTCGGATATTGTGCGTAAATAACAGTGCTTTGTATATTTTCAGGTTGAAGACGCGTGGATCAGGGCCGGTCTTCTAAGCACCTTGTATATAATATCAGAACACTTAATGTGCAGCTCAAACTTACAGCTTACAGCGATGAGAATATTAATAATGAATGTATTGACTGTTGTATTTGCCTTAAGTGGTAGTGCCCTGCAATTGGAGCTTGAGCGTGGCATTACTTGTTCTGCTATTATTATAAAGGTGCGTCGAAGACGCCAGAGCTTTTAACACAACGATGCGTGTGATGTCGGTGGTTGTATACTGGCGTTGTGCATATGCTCGACAGCAGCGGACCAGACCACAAGAGACTCCATTTGCTTTTAGGTACTTCTCAACAGCAACAGTTATACATCAGCTATTTGCATGTAAAACACCTCTTGTGATACATGCCTACACGAATATTTTGCTTTTAATACAATAAAGCTTGTACAAATCGATGGGGGTTCTCGCATCAATATGTGTCGCTATCGCGTATCTCTTCAAAAGCGTGTCTAGGATTGCAGTCGCCCCTTCCTTTCAGACGTGCCATGATTGATCGCCTGGAGCACCATTTCTTTTGACCCTGGGTCACTTGCTCATGGCCGTCAAAGAGTAATGACACTTGAAGCGGGGCGAGGTGTTCTCTTTCTTCGCTCATCTATCGCTTGTTATAAAGTACGAAGATATTTGACAGAATCGCGTCCATATTTTCTTAAAACCGGCCCAGGCACCCTTCACCTATTAGTTGTTTTTGCCTAGTGATCCCAGCCCACCAGGCGTTGCCTATAAATGCCTGCATGACCAGTTTACCCTTGATCAACGCGACTATACATAGCACTGTAACCAAAATACAAGACACACAAGGTTTGACTGGTAGATTTCTTTTGACTTCTCCCTCTGTCAGCGTTCTACGCATCTATTGTAATGCTATAAGATTATGATATGCCTCGTATTACTCCCGCAATTGCTAAAAAGCTGAACAGATTGTTTTATTTAGTGGTTTTCGACTGGTTTCCTTTTGAAAGACTAAACTAGTTCTAAAACAATATGAGAGATTACTTTATATCCAGGATGAAGACCTTAAAATCAAAACTTCTCTTGACCCAAATAAGGAACCTTATATATATAAAAGATTGTATTTGATGACACATCGTACAACGCCTAGTAATATACAATAGGAGAAGTTGACCTGATGACGCGGAGAGCAAATAGCAAGCTTGCTTTCAAGTTAATATGTTCTGTGAGTGCCTAATCCGCAGTCAGTGTACAAAGATCCTTAATAACGGGTTTTTCTCATCCCTCTGACTAATCGTTCTGTCACAATTATTGCATTCAGGTTTATATTCAGTACAGCGTAAGACCATGTACGCCTATATTTGCTTGACGTATAATGATTTCCAGGACTTTGGCATTGTTGATGACAGTTAGAGACGTAGGCTTCGGGATGCAAGATACTTTCTATATTTGGCCTTAATATGCGTTACTTGACGTTATTAAGTGTCTGAAGAAGAGTCTTCTTGATACAGACAAAAATAAATGCACGCTTGATATTGACCCTTGTTTATTATAGGAACTGTCAACATCTTACCTTATCAAATCTCATTTATTATAATGCTGCTTATCCAAAACATATTCCGTAAACATTCTAAAATGTAACTGATATTTTGCCGAGATATGATGGGATTTACAATTATAGTAGAGCAGATGTCATTTGTCCAAAATTCGCCGGTATCGTGTACTTGAAGCATTAAAGGTCTAATGCATTATTAAGATCGTTATCTGAGCCTGTTCACGCGTGGCTACCATGCCCTGTTATCACACAATTATATTGCCATCGGTTCAAAGTCCAGCTCTTGATGTGATATACGTTATATTATAATTAACATTAAGAATAAAGCATCGATGTAATAATAGTGGTTTATCTGAATGCCAGCAGACATATTTAACTATCAATGGATCACTTCATTTGTGATACATTTTGATTAAGGGTAATCAGTCTCACAAGCTCGTGGCTTAAGATATGCTTGGGAATATCTTCTCCCGTTGCTGTTTTGCACTATAGAACAAGTTAACATCGAATGATTGCTCATTCAACTCACTGAACTGTTTGTTAATCCAGCTTGATGTGCTTTGAAGAGACATTCGATGTAGCACAATGAATATATGGTTTGCCTCCTGTTTTCATTCAATGGACCATATTTCACCTTAGACTATTCGTTAATATAATACCAAAGCGCATTTCGCAATTGTCTCATTGCATTTCATAGCAAAACATTATACTCTCAGCATTTATTATTCACAACCAGTTTGTCGGGAGATTCGTTATTCATCCCTTCTAAGAAAACCATACATCAAAAGGTCGACGTATAATGGGATTGTCATATGAAAGAGTTTGCAATTTGAAAGAGCGAGTGCATTTGTGGTTCTGCCTAATAAGTTATCAACATACTAGACTAGCTATTACGGACTCATGCCTCAATAAACGAGTAGGTGTATTAATATACATATAAACACTGCCGAGATATTACGAAAGCCCCTACATATCTAATGGTTCATTGCAGTCATAAATAATTCATTCATCATTTATGCGAAAGCATCCCTTGACATCCCTCGTACATATTTTTTTTCCTTCCAATTGAAGTAAATGCATAATGCTGTGATGTTTTGAAATAAGAAAAAATATTTCCGACGCTGGTGTGCAAACGTGGACTCGGTTCCACTCAAACTTCATATATTTAGGCAAGGAAACGGTGTTTTGCTGTGACACCATTTAATTCCAGGTGCTCTTTCCTAAGGGGGGAATTTATTCATATGCATTAACTTTGTGGAATCTTGTGGACAATGTGAAAGAATTTATTTATTTATTATGTAAATTACCTTTCGAGATATTTATTACCTACGCAACGTATCGAGTATAATCGTAACCTATGTGCAATATTAAAGTTGTCAATATCCGGGTCTCAATATAGCACAACGTAATTGAAGTTCTTGGCGGAGAAAAGCTTCAAACACTAGGGCTCATTCGTGAGGTTAGGAATATATCCGGTAAACGGGAAATCAATATGCAGGCTTAGGAAAGGAAGCATCCTACCGGCGCATATCGCGGACCCATGGACATGCCAACCTACATTTTTCCATTGATATATTTGAGCAAAGATGCAGTGCTGTTGTTACCTGCCACATAATGAATATTGCCGACGATGCTGAACCGAAACCGATTGGATGCTACCGCTTATTCATGTTTAGTGGATGTAAGTGAAAGTAACTTATTAGGACATCATACAACTATTTCAACAGAGACATATCGCTAAATTAAAGATGCTGACGTTCATATTAGGATTGGAAACCAACCTTGACCTACGTATAACCACTTGACCCATTTTGGTAACTTCTAACGACACCAAAGTCATGAATACCGACAGCGCAAAGGTCATGGTTTTGGCGCGCAACTTCTACGATAAGTCATGAACTATCTGACAGCCTCGAAACAGATCATATTATATATGCCAGGAATCTTCTACTCCACATTTGTTATTTGCGATCCTTACCGTCAAGTGACCCCTCTCTCTACACCACGTGAACAGCTCTGATTCAACACGTAAAACGCTGTTATTTTTGTGTGCGTTCTGAATGGATCAATTCATGATTAATATTTCCTATGTTACCTATTTAGTGTGTTAAGATCTTTAATTATGATAAATTTTATCAGAATGGATTAAAAGAGTCCACCATGGCTGATGCTTCAGAATCAATTGAGTGATATGCGTCCATTTGTTTTCAGCTATAAAGCTGCATCTTACCGCGCTTACGAGAATTAGTCCATCGGCATCATCAGCATTATAATTTAGACTTCTAATACACACGAATGACACACCGCGGCATTAAAAAGCAAACAGCGTTGTTGTATGCATAAATATTTCAACACGACCTACATGCGCGTATTGACTTTGTGAATGCTAGCTCTGATGTTTGTGCATTCCGAAAAACAGCATTCGTTATGCAGCAATAACCCTTAACATCTATATCCTTAGTGACACAGATTGGCTATTAACTATCCGGCGTCATTCGAATTTTTTGAGCATCCGCTATTATATAAGGCTGTGCTAGTATATAGATTTCTTCTCTGCGAACTTGTTGACTGATGTGAAGTAACTGCAGTAATTATGGTAAGTATTAAGTAGACTTGGAAGTATTCATCAATCACATTAAAAGACGGCGACTACAAGTGTAGTATATGTCGCGCCCTTACTCGGTCAGACATGCCAGGACTCCCTAAAGCAAAATTAATGAAAACGTTGCCTGTTGATGTTTTAAGAACAAAGGCTCGGACGGAGCGTAACTCGTATATACTATCGACAGGAAATGGACTCCTGGCATGGTCCACAAAGCGAATATTTATATTAGTTTCCATTTAAATTGCTTGATAGAGCAGGTGATTAAACATAGAGAATTATTAATGGTATGGTGCATGCCAAGGCACTTGTTTAACGCTTTTTTGTTCTTTTGCAGCGTTGTGTTAATGTAATGAGACAGCAGTTCATTATTAGCAAGTTGGTTTCATCATTATTACTGCAGTTGCTAAAAATACAATGAGAAACCTGGCAAAGCATAAGATGGTGCACGCTGTAAACTCAAGGCAGCTATATAGTATATATTATAATCGTAAACGGAGTACAGCAATAAAATTATACGGCAGACATAAATGAAATTGCGCTCTTGAGGTTTACACCCCTTGAAAGTCTAAAGAAGCGACCCATGTAGCAATTTGTTACCTTATGTGGGATAACAAAATACAGGTAAGGTACTAAAAAGGATTATAAAGGACACATACAGTTTCAGGAATCTGAATCGGTATGCTTCACGGTATGCTGCAACAAAATAAGTTTGATTTCACCATTCAAACTCAGCCAATATAGTATTTCCAAAGGCTTTCCCCATACATATATAAGCATTAGAAGTTTTATGATTCCCGGTCGTCTTACAAATTTATAAAGCGTAACTTCTAACGTTTTTGCTTTAAGACGATCGCCCTGAAGTTAAGCACAATGGTACTGGGTAACCCGGACCGGCAACGACTCAAGTACAGGAAGATAAGAGCATATGCTGAGTAAACTGACGACCACTGGTATTGACTACAATTATTAGCCAAAGCAATAGCGGCGCACTTCATGTCTTAATTACAGGTACGCATGATTGAGCAAACAACTATATATAACACCAATATGTAGGACATTGCTTTCTATCTCGTCCCGTATATATATTCTATCTTCTTGCATTTAACAACAATATGTAGGACATTGCTTTCTATCTGGACTAAATGCTTGGTAAGACATGAGGCGTCTGTTGCTGTTGTGAGTGGAAATGATTGATTGCTCTTGCTACGTTCGTTGCATACGGCTACGTCCTATAACAAATGCGTATCCTAGAATACAGTAACTGCTTGCTGACTTCCTGTATTCTATGTCTGTTTACATATTCTATAACTACAATGTTCATGGTTCCGAGAGTGACTAGGCGTTTGGATATCTATGTACTTTGTAGACGGTACTAGTATTAGTTACTTGATGTATTGGCATAGCAACGTACTCAAGGTGGTGTTTCAGAACACACAACCAAATTTCATCTTAAGATTAAGGGTAAACATATTAATAATATAACCTTCAATTTTATAGTCAAGTTTGTTTATTAGTTCACGTAGAAGGCTATCCATTCATAAGAAACTCATATTGTGTAATGGTTAAATAGCGGTGACAAGGAAAACGCGATGCAACTTTATGTTGCTGACTGTCCGAACCCCTATTAGTCGAGAGGTGTAATTGACGCTTGGTTAAGTTATTACGTTGAAACTCTGGACGCCTGTGAGACAAACACAGGACCGGATTTTCGAGGAGGGAAAAATAGCTCAGTAAAGAGGAATTCTGCTCAATTGTTTTTGTCTCGGATATAACTAGCTCAGTATCACCTTCTCCTCCCCAGTGGGCAATAAGAACAACTGTGTTGTAAGTATACGTCCATTTCCCTGGATATTCTGAAAATCAGTGCACACGATGAGAGTTGCAACGTGCGGCTCTCTATCATGATATAACAGCTTATTGCTTACTATTTGGCTTTGCCAATGCAAACATACATTACCCACATTTAAATATCTGAGCGATTCTATCAAATATATTATGCATTCTGAAATAACGCAAAACCTTGCGTTGCTACAGTTACTTCAGCATCTTAAAAACTCTTCTGCTTCAATGAAGGCAGGATGTTATAGAGATGAATGAAGAGCAGGCTGTAATCAGTGGGGTATAATGTCGCCGTAGTGAGAAGGGTAGCATACCATCATTCAAGCTCAAACGAATGGCAGCTAATAATGTGTACGAGACTGTCTAAAAGAAATGTGAAATGGGGTTGAGAACAATCGCAACACGTGATGCTTGTCAAAGGACCGGCTTGGAAGCGAACATCATGCGTTGGGCCTGTTAGAATAATTAAATTGTTGTGGGTGCTTACGCTACGCATACTGTTTATTACCACTCGGCACAAACAAGGGCAACACTTGACGTTTCTTTGGCGAGGGCCCTCTCGATAAGCACTGAGATTGAATGCATATAGCAACTGGCACTGAATTTAAAGAGCAAATAGCAGCCAGCCCAAAATATCTTGAAGTTCTGCTGAACCACCAATACATTAAAACTGTATGCGCCAGGAGGGTTCCTTTCATTTCATTATACAGCTGTGGTAAATTGACACTTGGAACGTTTTTTAACTCGGTTCTACGCTATTCCATGCTTTCTTTGATCCCATTTATCTTCCGGGTTCAGGCAACACTAACTTCCGCTATCGATAAAAATACCCAAGCGTAAGTTAGCAAATCAATCTCTTCTGTTTTATAAGACACTGTATAATAATAAAGCGTGAAGCATGGTGTCAATCTTTATGAGCCACCAATAGGGACGAATTGCCGCTTTTATTGCATTGCCGATGAGGTTGAGGGTTCTCTTCTCCGAAAAGGGTAGGGAGGAGTGGTCATAGGGCTAAAAACCGACCATTATCCAGATCACCCACAAGTGAGAAAAAAATAGGGCTCATCGATATTTCACATCAATCACCAGTCGACTGATTGATTAACCAAACACGATATAGGAAATTCATTCACTTATCTAAATGATAAAGGTGACTTTGGGCGCCCATTCATACCCAAGAGAGGCGAAATCGCTTTGGCTTCAACATTTCCTTGTTCTGGTGTAGCTATAGTTACCAGATGATGACAACTCCTAAATGCCGTCAACATCTGAGCTGCAAAATTAGCAATGTTACAGACTGTTCTGAAGTACACGCTCAAATCAAAGATGTAATAAGCGTATGTGCACAACGCAGCTTTAGTTACTTGCACTGTCGCTACCGATCGATGTCGAACACAGGCTGTACACATCGTTTATTCTGGCCATCGTTTCCAACACACCAATTGCCATCATAACCATCATTATGGTCATAACGGTTGTCGTCATTACAACGACCATCATGGAGGAAACTTACCCATACCACAACCAGTAAGTGCATTCACCATTTATCACGTGCGTGCGATGTCATTGCTTAAGTATCGTTGAGGACGTCATTAACCTGTGAGCACGGAGTGCTGCTGTAATGTTTCATAGGCTTTTTTTGCAGCGAACGGTTGTCATTTTTCGAGCTGTCATAATGACTTCAGGACCCATTAGCGATAATTCATGTAAGTGAAAAGCGCGTCTGGGCATACAGCCTTTAGTGGTCGTTTTTACTTCATGATGCATGACATTAATAGAGACCAATAGATGAATATGTTGATCATCACAACGTAAATCGTGTATTAGCCTTGTTTTGTGTTAAAAACACGTGAAAAGAGAAGAGAAAGACAGGATAACACTATTCACCTCTCTAGCATCATTGAAACTTATTTCATTGCGTCAATAAGTTGTACGTTATTTTGAGATATGCCGATACTTTAAACAAGCAGGTTCATTGTTCACATGTGCCTTTGCCTTTCCCCGGCTTTAATGGTAAACTAAATATGAGGCCTGGTGAAGGATAAAAAGTTTGTTATAATGCCAAGCCTTTGATTACCAATTACTGATCAAGGCCTGATATTCTACACAGGTATGTCTATGCGCTTTTGCGGCTATAGGTTAGGTCAGGAATTCACTGATGACGCCCGCTTGCGGAATGCAACGAGCCATCCTTCCCATGAACACCAACAGATGGTGATCCGACACTCGCTTGCATGGGAAATAGCAGTTGGATGAGCAATGCCCGATAATTCATGTACATTATCTCGCTAGTCCTGCATTCCTCTTGTACATCCAGTATCATCAGGGTTTCCGTTTGCTAAATGATTCTCATAGCTGCTATACGATCGTATTCACACATACAGACGTCTTGACTGGATCATTATATTACGTGGCGTCTGGGCCACATTGCGATGCTAGCAATAGCAACGTATTAATCTCGATAACATTTTTTCATTAACAACAAGGTGATTCTATTCATATAGCAGTTTATTTAGCGATTTATTTCTCAAAGAATTGGCTCTTGAAGGGTAAGATCTAAACATATTTCATCTGGTATTTCCCCCCGCATCTAACATGCGTTCATATATTTGTGCTAGCATTCCCTGTAACTGGAACTGTAGATAAATCACCATAATGTGACTATATTTACATCATTGTGTGTAAGGATTAGAGCAATTACAATTTGCTCTCACTGGCGCAGGGACAATGTCGCTCACTAGTGATAAGTTTTATGTTTGGAAGATACATAATTAAGCGTTCACTTCTGAGCATTATTTATTTATATATTTTTCTCATACACATAAGCATAAAAAAGAAATTTTACCAAATATATAACAAGCCAGCCAAAATAACCAATAACACTGGGCATTATTTACTGCTAAGAAACGTCGATGCGTATCTGTATTATCGCACTTGACCTATATTTGTTCTTGATATTCGAACGCCGCCTGACATGCAGTTATTGTGTCCTCTATCGAAGGTTGATCGAAACTGTCAAAAGGGACAAAATAAGTTACGGGTATTACATAATAAATCAGCAACATTCTCCCAAAAGGGGGTCAAATGTATGAAATAAAAGCAACGCGAAATTAATAATAAATGTGCAAATAATATATCTAGGGTCAGCATTTAAAGTAATTGTCAACAATGCTCGATGCACCACTTATATATCAGTATTGTTATAGATTCATTAGGAATTAGCAGACGCGCATTGAACGGTTGATCACATTAGAGTCGTAAATACTACGGGCTCACCTAGGCAGATCCGAGCTTGAACTTTGTCCACGACCTTTTCTAGCATTTCGAAACTCTCCACGGGAAAGAAATCTCTCGGGCTGGCTGCGATATGCTGAACGTCATCTCGTGAGGCCCGGGACCCCACTCCTACCACAATGAGATGGATGCCCAGTCGGCGCGCGACTGCCACCATGTCCCGCACATCTTCTAAAGGCCAGTCGTCTACTACTAGAATGCCTGCAGTAAACGCACCTTCACGGACATAAGTTTTCGTAAGACTTGTGAGTTGCTTCAGTTGCGAGTACACATGTGTTCCGTTCAGTTCGATATTCTTCATAGCCCTTCTGTTAAAAAAAGAGTGATTGTGCGAGTGTAAATATTCCGACAGAGAACAAAGCTGATTTGACTAATGAACGGCCTGTAGAGCTAAACGTAAGCTATCGACCTCTAAAGAGACCTGGTCGCACATTTCACTTTCAACATGGGCATTGGATGTACATATACGATAACCTCACGCAGGTATTGTTGTGATTGGTTCGTGTTCGACTGCATATCGATATAAAGAAATGCTCACCTGAATGATTCTGCAGTGTCGTAATCAGCGATATTGATGCCTTTATTATGGACGCAGTTTCGTGGGAGAACGCCAACTCGGAATTGTGTGGGACTCAAATTCAACTCCGTAACCAGCATGTTGACAAACTGCATCGAATAGTCGGCGTCGACGATGCCAGTGGTGTCCGGTAGACCGACGTAGACATCCATGGGCACCCCTCCGTGACACCCTGGAAAAAAGCAAAGGCCTCATTTTATCTATACTGACATGGGCGTTGCTTCGCTCTTTGGACAGGCCAATGATTGATTGGGCTTTATTCTGATGCAACTCACCGCTGATGTACTGGGGCAGCGTTGAGGATGGCGTAGTCGATGACGTCGTCGTGGGCGTGCTTGGCAGCTTGGTTGTCACTGAAAAAACAGGCAGGTATGCAATAGGGGAGTTACACACCAGACATGTCATCACACAAACCAAATTAGCAAATACCTTATGTATCCTTACATTCTTCTGGCAATGTTTCCCATGTCCATTCAGTAAGTGCACACATATTTGTAGGTCTAATAAGAAAGTGTGGTACGTGAAACCATCAATAATACAACATCACCGTGTTAACTTTGTACAATAATCGAAACTCTTCAGTAGCGAGCGACAGAGATGATTATTAGGATGGGGATTCACAACATCCCATTAATACAACAACAATTACTGATGCTTCACCTATTGACACCTGTGACGTGGGAGATGTTTGCATGCAAGCGTTTAACTTAAGTAAATATCTGATACCCAGGGATAAATTACACTAGAGGCCTTGTTAGGTAAGGCAACGAAACCACATGGTATTAATAGCATTCACAAAGTGGGGTACCGACATATCAGAGATGTGAATTAGATGCGGCAGTACAGGCTGAGGTTACTATTATCTCTACTTGTTAAAACGCATCAAGACACCGAGACTAACCGGATTATAATTTGGTTGTTATGCTAATGCGATTGCATGGGCCTTACAAGTGTCTGTATAGCACAGAAGCCGGGTTCACAACATTTATGTTGATCTAGCCTTGCAACCAATAGCCTATTTATGGTTCACTTGTCTCTTGCAGCCTGAGAGGTACGCAAGACAGCATTGAACTCTGAATCAATATTCAGCTATGTGGGTAGTCATATACTATGGGTTCACTACGTAACTGCTATTTCTTCCAGCACAACAAAAGAAACTCAGAACGTTGACACAGAGATAAGTTAAAACACTGCTAGTCAAACCTTTGCGATATTGTTCGTAAATCACAGTGCTTTGTATATTTTCAGGTTGAAGACGCGTTGATCAGGGCCGGCCTTCTAAGCACCTTGTATATAATATCAGAACATTTAAAATTGCAGCTCAAACTTACAACTTACAGCGATGAGAATATTAATAATGATTGTATTGACTGTTGTATTTGCCTAAAATGGTAGTGCCCTGCAACTGGAGCTTGAGCGTTGCATTACTTGTTCTGCTATTATATACACGGTGCGTGGAAGACGCCAGAGCTTTTTACACAAGCAAGCGCGTGTGATGTCGGTGGTTGTATACTGGCCTTGTGCATATGCTCGACAGCAGTGGACCATACCACAAGAGACTTCATTTGCTGTTAGGTACTTCTCAACAACAACAACAGTGATACATCAGCTATTTGTAAGTAAACCTCCTCTTGTGATACATGCCTACACGAATCCTTTGCTTTTAATACAATAAAGCTTGTACAAATCGATGGGGGTTCTCGCATCAATATGTGTCGCTATCGCATATCTCTTCAACGGCGTGTCTAGGATTGTAGTCGCCCTTTCCTTTCAGACGTGCCATGATTGATCGCCTAAAGCACCATTTCTTTTGACCCTTGGTCACTTGCTCATGGCCGTCAAAGAGTAATGACACTTGAAGCGGGGCGAGGTGTTCTCTTCCTACGCTCATCTATCGCTTGTTATAAAGTAAGGCGAGATTTTGCAGAATCGCGTCCATATTTTCTTAAAAACGGCCCAGGCATCCTTTAACTATTAGTTGTTTTTGCCTAGTGATCCAAGCCCACCAGGCGTTGCCTAAATGCCTGCATGACCAGTTTACCCTTGATCAACGCATCTTTAAATCTGCGACCATGCATAGCACTGTAACTTAAATACAAGACACACAAGGTTTGACTGGTAGATTTCTTTTGACTTCTCCCTCTGTCAACGTTCTACGCATCTATTGCAATGCTATAAGATTATGATATGCCTCGTATTACTCTCTCAATTGCTAAAAAGCTGAACAGATAGTTATATTTAGTGGTTTTCGACTGGTTTCCTTTTGAAAGACTAGTCTAGTTCTAAAACAACATAGTAGATTACTTTATATCAAGGATGAAGACCTGAAATTCAAGACTTCTCTTGACCCAAATAAGACCCCTTATATATATATATAACATTGTATTTGATTGCACATCGTCCAACGCCTAGTAATATACATTAGGAGTAGTTGACCTGATGACGCAGAGAGCAAATAGCTAGCTTGCTTTGAAGTTAATGTGTTCCGTGAGTGCCTTATCCGCAGTCAGTTTACTAAGATCCTTAATACCGGGTTTTTCTCAGCTCTCTGACTAATCGTTCTGTCACAATTATTGCATCCTTGCTTATATTCAGTACAGCGTAAGACCATGTACGCCTATATTTGCTTGACGCACAATGATTTCCAGGACTTAAGTATTGTTGATGACTGCTAGAGACGTAGGCTTCGGGATGCAAGATACTTCCAACATATGTCCTTAATATGCGTTACTTGACGTTATTACGTGTCTGAAGAAGAGTCTTCTTGATACAGACAAAAATCAATGCACGCTTGATATTGACCCTTGTTTATTGTAGGAACAGTCAACATCGTACCTTATCAAATCTCATTTATTATAATGCTGCTTATCCAAAACATATTCCATACACATTCTAATACGTAACTGATATTTTTGCGTGATATGATGGGATTTACAAATATACTAGAGCAGATATCATTTGTACAAAATTCGCCGGTATCGTGTACTTGAAGCATTAAAGGTCTTATGCATTAATAAGATCGTTATCTGAGCCTGTTCATGCGTTGCTACCATACCATGTTATAACAAAATTATGATACAACTGGATGAAAGTCCATCTCATGGTGTAAATAATGTTATATTATAATTTACGTTAGGAATAAAGCATCGATGAAATATTAATGGTATATCTTAAAGCCAGCAAACAATATAAGCTATCAATGAATCGCATCATTTGTATAGATTTTGAATAAGGGTTGTCAGTCTCAGAAGCTCATGGCCCAATTTATGTTTGGGAATATCTTCTCCTTTTGCTGTTTTGCACTACAGAACAAGTTCACGTCGAATGATTGCACATTCAAATCACTGAACTGCTTGTTAATCCGACTTGATGTGCTTAGCAGAGACATTCGATGCAGCACAATAAATATATGGTTTACCTCCTGTTTTCATTTTATGGACCAAAATGGCGCCTTAACCTATTCGCTTATTTGAGCAACATAACCACTAAAAAAAATGGATACTTCGGGTAAACCTTTTCTTGTGCCCCTTTGAGTTGTATTTATTTGTTAGGTTCGGCACCTGCAAACAACAGAATCGATCGCAACAATGTGATCGCTTGAACAACTGGCCGTTATACATACATCAATATAGCCTCTTTCAAAGTGCAACGGTTATTTTGCTGCGGCAGAGAACGATGTGATATCTATCAACAGTAGTTAGACGTTTTAGGCAGATTGTATTGTATTTGCTGCGAAAGTGTTTATCAGGCAGGCCGCAGCATTTGAGAGAGCTATGTCATGCGATGATAATTGCATTGCTGCAAAAGTAAAAACACGATAGAACCAGGCCATTGAACTGGAAATGTACTGCTTAATGATACTCGCTATAAGTAATATCTTACGCTATGAATACACCATTACCTTTAGTGGAGTTGAATAGCCTTTACCTCCTCTCAGTCGACAACAGCGTTTTACAAAGAACATCTGGTGATGCCTCAGCCTCATTAATACGCTAATTAATCCTTCACCAAGGTCGATCTGCCTTCGCCTCTACTTCATTAATCTTAATGCACTGCACGTTCATTCAAACAAATAATTTTGTACCACTCGCCATATGAAGAAAGCCGGGTGCAGAAGAGTGATTTTGTCTGGCCGTTGTCTGATACGAAATGACCTTATTGATAGTGCATCAACACCACAGCAGTCATAATGAATATGAATAAAATCGGTTGATTACATTCTGTGTCAGCTTCATCACGTTTAATTTGAAAGAGTCAAAATCCATCATACAATTACTGCAAAGATTTTACCAGTGCGCAAACATACGTCATTGACTGTAATATTACCATGTGTTATATTTGGTTGAAATGTGCGTCTGGAGTTTGCTGACAAAGCATATTGTTTATTTACGATGCTGCAGACGGTTTTTTGACTCAAGTCTAACTAACACATATTATGCGATTTGCTGCCGTCGACCAAACTACACTATATTGGAGAAAATGGGCTGAAATATTCCTTATGTTTCTTGCAGACAATTTATTGATGGTGTTCCTCTTTACTTGCTCACGGCACGGAGGTCTTAAAAGGCCGCACATATTTTGTTTTTGGTATGCGATAAAGCGCATTTCGCAATTGTCTCATCGCATTTCATAGCAAAACATTATCTTCTCAGCACTTATTATTATTCACAAACAGTTTGTCTTGAGATTCGTTATTCGTCCCTTTTAAGAAAACCATACATCAAGAGGTCCAGGTATAATGGGATCATCATATGAAAGAGTTTGCAATTTGAATGAGTGAGTGCGTGTGTGTTTTCGCCTACCAAGTAATCATTATCCTAGACTAACTATTAAGGACTCATGCCTCAATGAACGATTTGGCGTATTAATGAATATATTAATACTGCCGAGATCTTGCGAACGCCGTTACATATCTGATGGTTCATTACCGTTATAAATAATTCATTCAATATTTATGTGACAGCTACCCTTGACATTTCTAGAGCATATTCATACTCTAAAGTATTTTAAGTTTGACGTGTTGGTATGTGAAGAAAAAATTCTGAAGCTTGGGTTTTAACGTGGACATTATATATTTGGTTAACCGTTCTCGCCACACTTTGACATAGCAATAGGCAACAGCTGTGTCATCACGTTTGCTGACTCAGGAGCTCGCGTCAACTTGCTGTCTGGGGAAGACTACCGCACCATGAAAAGTCCGCCACCGCTACAGCATTCTGCAATGTGTATATATGCGTATGGCGAGAAAACACTTGGGGAATTTACATAATGTACAACATTTAAGATGAGGTCGTATGACGCAACACTCATTGTTGCACGAAGCGTAAGGGCCTAACTTCGAAGTTTGCAAACTCTTCTGGTCATCGCTATTAGAAAGAACAATGCTGAACAACTAGTAAGCGAATATAGTGATCTGTTCACTGGTCTGGGCAAGCTCACAGGACACTAAGTGCACATACAAATAGATGAGACTGTCCTACCTGTGGCTCAGACACTTAGGCGAGTTCCTTGCCATGTCCTCAAAGGCCTCGAAGCACAACTGCAGGCAGATGAAGATCTGGGAGACTTACCAAGTCCTACCGGCCCGACAATTTGGCAATTTGCGTTTTGGAAAATGCGAGATCACAAGACAACGTCTTGGTGTTAACAGCATATCATTTGATCGGATACACAAAGTTCGAGAGAAACTGTCTATGACTGAATCCGGCAAATTAATCCTTCGTATCATACGCATTGTCGTGCCACGTAGATTACACCAATATGCTGTTGAACTGGCACACGTTGGCCACCAAGAGAAAGTGATAACGAAGGCACTTGTATGAGAGAAGGTCTGCTTTAGTGGCATATACAATCGAGACGAAGAAATGATCCGTAGTTGCATGGCATGCCAGGTTGCGACAAACACCTTAGCTCGGCAACCGCTGATGATGGCAACACTGCCAGAACGCCAATGATTGGAAATCAGTACTGGTTTTAGACAGGTTCCTGGCGTGGGTACATACTTAATGGGTATCTCTGATGACTTTTCACGCTGCGTTATTGTGGAACCAGTGTCCTCCCTTACAGCCAAGGCAGTGATCCTTCTCCTTGACAAGATCATCGGAGAATTGGGTATCCCCGATGTGGTCAAATCGGATAATGGGCCACCCTACCTTAGCAGCGCATTCTCAGACTACTCCCGGCACAAAGGTTTCAAGCATCGTACAACTCCTCATTTCTGTGTTCAGAACAAAACCCCATCCAAGACTCACTGCAAGTCGCCACGATTCAGCACCCACCAGAGCCAATGCACTTACCCGCGAAACAAGGTAGACCTCAGTGAGAACATCGTCTTTGAAATTCAAGGATTTTATCATGAAGTAGAATAATTGAACGTTAAAGTAGCAATACGCCATGAATAAACTGTTGACACCTTTATGTTGACTTCTCTGTATTATTCACTTGTGCCGTATACAAGCCAAAGCCTGAACTTTTGCACAATCAATATTCCTTTTTCAATTTCAGATCTGTTGCGCCGAGGACATTAATTCTGTATCATGTACGCAAAACTCTTTATAAGCTGCTAACAAGTACTGTTACATTCTAAAAGTAAGCTCACACCAACTAGTCAAGAATCAGTTTTTAATACATGTCATCTAGCATTAACATTCTGATCAGGCTGGTGAGGACTGTAATGTCCAACTACTACTGTCGAAATTAGATACATAATTTATCACTCGGCTTGCGATATGTGAGCAAGCGCATTAAAAATTCCGGAAAGCATGAGTGCCAAAATAAATGGGTATATTAAGTGGTATGAATGATGAAAAAATTTCAGAACTTAAAATCCTTGAATCTCTCAACTAAATTGTGTTCTTTTATGTGGTTGCTGTTGGGGTGAAATGCGCTTTTACTTAGCTCCACCGTCAGTGATCGTAGGGTTTACATAAGATCGGCTGTATTTTGAGAAATGTCCCAGCTATTCGCTGAATGACTGCCTATCAAAATGTACGTGGTCATCTTGTGGATTAATAGGTAAGCCATTAGCTGTTTAGATAACATGTTTTCGCCCTTTCGACTACACTACTCACATGTACAAGGCATTCCTTCGTGCAATATCTCTATTGTTGTCCAAATTATTCTGTATATCACCATTCGATATATTTAAAATCTTTACGACGAATCTCGTTTAATTGTAGTCTATGAGCAATATTAAAGCCATCAATATCCGTGTCTCTATATGGCACGATGTATAAAAAGTTCATGGCGGAGACGAGCCTCAAACACTTGGTCTCATTCGTGAGGTTATGAATATATCCATACAATTACCCCTCCGGTAAATAGGAAATCAATATGCAGGCTTAGCAAAAGGAAGCACCATACCTTCGTATATCGCGTGCCCCTGTACGTGACGAACTACATTTTCCCATTGAAATAGTTGAGCAATGATGAAGTGCTGTTGTAACTTGCGACATCATGAACATTGCCGACGATGCTGAACCGAAAACGATTGGATGCTACCCATTATTCATGTAAAGTAGATGTGAATGAAAGTAACTTAGTTGGCCATCACCCTACTATTTAAACCGAAACATATCACTAAAGTGAAGACGCTGACGCTCATATTTGGATTTGATACCAACCTTTACCTACGTATAACGACTTGGCCCGGTTTGAGAACTTCTTCTGACGACACGAAAGCCCTGTATACCGAGATCGCCAGGGTCATGATTTGGTATGAAACTTCCACGATAAGCGTACACTATGTGACTGCCTCAAAACAGATCATAATATATATGCCAGAAACATACACTCCACATCTGTTACTTGCGATCTTTACTGTCAAGTGACCCCTCTCTGTTCGTCACGTGAACAGCTCTGCTCCAACAAGTCAACTTTTTTATCAGATTGGCACGTAAAAGGCTAATTAATTTTGTGTGCGTCCTGAATGGACCGATTCATTATTCATATTTCCTATGCTAGCCTTTTAGTGTTTTACCCCACAGCCCAAAGGTAATTATTCTCAGTATTCAATCATACAACCTGTAGTATAGTAATTAATTTACTGAACATACGTCTTCCAACAACTCCCAAGTTCGACTTTCGAACCAATTACGTTAGGGATGCCATTCACAGTAAGACAGACGTCTATTTGATATGATAGAAATACAATTCATTGTTGGCTTTTGACACTTAATCATCTGAACGCTGCCTCTTTCATGAGCACCACTTAAATTGAGCCTCAGTACTCCTCTGTGACCGACTCTCTATGAAATGCTCCGCAATGTTAAAGCAGTCTTCTCACTATGCTCCACAATGTTACAACCCTCTCCCTGCAATGATCCGCATTATTACAGCGCTAACACTACAATGATCCGCATTATTTCAGTTAACGTGATTACGCATTTGAATGCAAACCGCTACATATCTTAGGTGAGTATTACCATTTTAGTAATTTATCCGACCTCCATCGCCGCCTTTCCTAAATTGCGGATCGTCCATTAATTGCTTGTCGATGTATCCGGTAGGTATTGATATATAATTGTGCCAAGAAATTGGCATGAACCGCGAAGGCACAATAGGTGCAAATGCGCTGAAATCAGTGACTAGATCGCATTACAACACCATATTGTCATAATCCACCACTAGCATGTTAAGATCTGTAATAATGAAAAGTTTTATCGGACTAAAAGAGCCCACTATGGCTGATGCTTCAGAATCAATAGTGTGCAATGCGTCTATTTGCGTTTAGCTATAAAGCTGCATCCTACCGCGTTAACGTGTATTGGACGCTTTAGAACATCAACATAATATTTTAGACTTTTAATAGACACGAATGACACACAGCGACATTATAAAGCAAACAGCGTTGACGTATGCATAAATATTTTAACACGACCCACATGCGCCGTATTGCCTTTGTGAATGCTTGGTACGATGTTTGTGCATTCCAAAAAATAATATTCGTTATGCAGCAATAACCCTTAATACCCTACTCCTTAGTGACACAGATTGGCCGTTAATTATCTGGCGTCATTAGAATTATTTTAGCATCAATCATTATATATGGCAGCGGTAGTATAGAGATTCCTCTTCTGCGAAGTTGTTGACAGATGTGAAATAACCGCCGTAATTATGGTAAGTATTAAGTTGACTTGGAAGTATTCATCAATCACATTCAAAGACGGCGACTAGAAGTGCAGTATATGTGCCGTCCTTACTATGTCAGACATGCCAGGACTCCCTAACGCAAAATTAATGAAAACGTTGCACGTTGATCTATTAAGAACATAGGCTCGGACGTAGCGTAAATCGTAAGTACTATCGACATTAAACGGACTCCTGGCATGGTCCACGAAACAAATATTCATATTTGTTGCCATTTGAATTGCTTGCATTAACAGGTGTGTAAACATAGAGCAACATTAAGGATATGGCGCATGCCATGGCATTTGTTTGACGCTAATGTGTTCTTTTGCAGCGTTTTGTTCATGTAATGAGACAGCAGTTCATTATTAGCAAGTAGGTTTCATCATCATTACTGCAGTTTCTAAACATACAATGAGAAACCTGGCAAAGCAGAAGATGGCGCACGCTGTTAACTCAAGGCAGCTGTATAGTATGTGTTATTGTTGTAAACCGGAGAGCAGCAATATAATTATACGGCAGACATAAATGAAATTGCGCTCTTGAGGTTTACACCCCTTGAAAGGCTAAAGAAGCAACCCACGTAGCAATTTTCTACCGTATGTGGGATAACAAAATACAGGTAATAGAAACGATGATAAAAGACACATACAGTTCCAGGAAAATGAATCGGTATGCCTCACGGTAAGCTTCGACATTATAAGTTTGATTTCACCATTCAAACACGGCCAATGTAGCATTTGCAACGGCTTCCTTATATATACATAAGCATAAGAAATTTTGCAAGTCTCGGTGGTCTTATAAATTCATGAAGCGTAACTTTTAACGTTTTGGCTTTAATACGAGAGCCCCGAGGTGACTTACGATGGTACTGAGTAACCCAGCATAAACACTCACACCGGCACCGACTCAAGTACGCCGATACGGGACAGGACTGACAACCACCGGTATTGGCTACAATTGTTAAAGTGTCACTAGCTGTCTCTTATCAGCCACAGACGCAGCATGTTCACGCCATCTATACGAACGGTGTTATTTGGGGTCTGGAAATGAATTCTAATCATTCAGCGAGGAGCCTTTTCACAAATCTGCCCATTCCCCGCTCATCATTACTCAGTGTAATGTACCTAACGATACTTTTTAGCACAATTTATAGCTCCCGTGCAGTAAAAAGAAAATATCGTTATTAAGCCAATTGCTGTTCCATTATTTTCATGTAGTCCTTGCAGTCCAGGGAGTGACATGAATGAACACCATATATTCAGCAGTAAGGTGATTTGTCATATGTTGGCAGTGTCAATCCAACGCTGGACCAGGTATTGTGGAAGAATACAATTTCATTATAAGGGCCTCAATGTACTTTACAGCCACCAACTAACAAATAGTTTGCACTTTTATGTGTATTTCAACATTATATGAATCTTTCATAAATCCATGCACAAGCCTTGTGCTGGTATTAGGACTGATTGATGGCTTATCCCAAAGCACTATCAGACTATGTACTACCATACAATAAAGGAAATGTTAGAAGATAATAAATGTTCTACCGTTTTCATGGATTGGGACGGATTAAGGCATATACGGCACGCTAACATAACTTACTTGAGAAGAAGTAGTTCTTCTTAAGGAAAAACAGCATACTGCTGTCCTGTAGCTTACTCTGAGAGACACCGACCCGAGAAACAAACAACTGCTATGAGCATGCATATCGAATCAGTGCATTGTGAATTACAAATACATTGACGCCAGACGTTGTATATTCCCCTATCATCAGAATAAGTGAGGCTGAGTTATTCCCTTTCTGCGAAGGCTGAGGTTGGAAAGCCGTAAGTACAGTATGCATACTGTTTACTTAGCAGTTTCATCGCTCGCTCTCAGAGAATGATCATGTTGTGTAGGATAGGCGGAGTATCACTGCGTCACACAGTGTATTATTCGTTCTCTTTACAAGACACACGTTCACGAATAAAATAAAAGTAATCTGCACGTCTAATGTTACTAAAGAGGTTTTTTTACGCTTGTGTGCAAAGTGAACCTTCTTTGAATTCTAAATATAAGGTTTTGTGAATTGCCATGCAACATGGTTTCGTCTTAGATGCAATCTCCAATAACATTGTTTTAGTTAAATTCATTTTAACAGGCAGCATGGAAAGCACGAGCAATTTTTTCTCCACAATAGCTTATGACGAATAATGTTTGATTATGTATAAGGCTTAGATAGCTCTAATTCATCGTACATTAAATGTCCACATAATCACGCTTATCTGCGAAAGCATCCTCATTTAAGACGGAATGAATTCAAAACAAGATTAGCCATAGTGGACGGAATGTTTAAATAAATTATGATGCATGATCGGCCAAGTTTAAGGTTGACAAAGCGGTCGAAACTTAAGATGGTGGTTTAGCACTAATTAATAATCAGCTGATAATTAACTAGTGTCATTAAATTACTGACAGATAAAGAAGCAACAACCATGTGAGACAACAAGAAAGACTCAATTACCTGAGCTCATTACTGCCGTTGATGGCAGATTCAACCTCATAATTGTATTGCGAGACATTAAACGTCAACATATGTTTTTGCTTAATATTAGAAACTGTGTAAGACATAGCTGCGACTTTTCCTTCATCACATTGTTCAAATCACTAATGGTATGAATGACACATTTTGAATCGATATAGCTTTAATATATTTCAGTGTGAAAAGCACAAAATCAGCAAATATCAAGGCAAGGATACATTTCATTGACTAGCGGAAAAACAGTGAAGCCATAGTTTCCCTAAATAATGCAATAACATGACAGGGTAATCAATCACATTGCAATCAAGTTCGTCCCTGAATACACAACATTGCTGTTGAAAACAATTTATACTTTTTACCGTACAAGCTGTAAATATGGAACTTTTGAAAATGCCATAACATTTTAAAGTACGGTACTCTTTCATTAATTGAGTCCGTACCACACTGGCCGTGTTATATGCTAGTTAGATGCTACGAACGTCTCGATCAAGTGTTACAAGTGTCTTTTGGTATACATCCGTGATCCGTCCCAATTTTCCGCGTTAAGATGTAACCATTAATACGTAGGCAAGCACATGAAAGTTGCCAGTCTTTGGCACTGTATACATCTTATAATCAGCAAAGCTGTCAGCAACCTTTCCCATCAGCGCTCATCGCATTACATTTGTTTTATATGGTCAAAAAAATGTCAGGAGAAAGTATGGAGGTACTTGGGATTCTAATTTGAATAACATGCTGAAGAAGGAAATTTATTGTGACTACATCCGCAATCCACGTATATTGATTTGTCATTAAGGCAATATACTTAGGCATTCACCCGAGACAAGCACCTGGCAGGCCTGCCAATATAAATATTAAAATAATTTCTATTCATATTGGTAGGTTTGATTGGTCTGTAATCGTTTCGCAATAATATAGTATCATTTGCGAGACACTGGTGTTCTTATTTATGTTATTGGGTAGCAGCTGATAATCCCTAGGCTGGCATGCATTAGTAGCTTTATGCACAACGTAAACCCTTGTTCAAAAGCTATTGGACGTCTTTATCACCATACACCGGTATTGCATGTCTTCTTTCGGTAACAAAAATATAGCAATAACTAAATAAGGCAGCCATAACGTAAATTATGCTTTTGAGGTTTACATCTTTTGGGACAAAGCAACTAAGCGACGCCTATCTTACATGGGATCACAAAAACAGATACAATACAGCGGGTCAATAAAACACGTTTATAGGTACACAATAAACTTCGGTAAACTTTGCAGCGCGTTTTATTTTATATGATAGGTCATAACCATATCCGTTTCTTTTCGACTTGGTCATAGCTAGACTATTGCATGGCTGAACTCATAATGAAACCATATTAATCTTTAGAAATGTATATTATCAGTGTATTTAATTAAATCTTAAAAGATCTGCTGGTTGTATGTGTCATGAGCGACCGATAGAGTACAGAGTGATCATTAATATGGCCATAGTTGAGCCTCTGGTGATTTGATTTTTGCTTTTCTATTAATGTCCGAAACTGCCCAAGTGGTTTTCGTTAGGTGCCATCAAGTTCATCATGATAATGCTGGAAGTCCCAACTATCAAAATATTAGGCTGTAATACACGACTGGTAAAAAAATTAGATAGCGGAGTCAAATTCCATTGTTTCCAAATCAACATCTGCATAATTCAGTTCTTGATAGAGCTTACGTCTCAGCGTGATGGGCCAATTCATTTCGTTTGTATAAGTATATAATGTTTGGCTACAGCAGATTCGCGGACTATGGGTAATTCTTATCGCTCACAGCTTCCAAAAGTAATGCAATCACAATAATTTGTCAGAACAACAATGCAAATGTCTTCCACTAACGCTTATGTTAAGCTGCTTAGCAAGCAACGTTAGCACCCATATAATCTTGCATCGTGGAACGGTTGGTCTAAGTTTCAGTAAATTACACCAATACTGAAATTGCATTGTATGAAACATGAATTCCAAATAACCGGTCTCGACGTTTATCCAAAAAACACATGCACAATCGTTGTCGTTTTGTAACATGATGTATTGAGGATCAATGTTTTATTGTGTTCGCTACTGATAACTGATGAAAACACCACTGGTAGGCTCTCAAGTTAATTTACACACTCCTGAGCCTGTGCGTCGAGGATTCTGAAATATTGATCGGATATTCATGTATTCCTATGGGATTACAAAATTGGAGCACGGAAGAAGTTCTTTCTTAATAACAAATAGTTTAAAGATTCAGACTGAAACATTGTTTTGATGCCTGCCATGATCCACGTAGAATAATCTTAATATAAATCGTTGCGTAAATAATAATTGCTGCCAACAAAATATATGTCGATTATGCTTCGCAAAGTCATGCTAAACCACAAGCTCCAGTGTTCCTCCATGCTGCAGCCTATTCGCTAATGTACGAATACAAGGCGATTAACGAAGAATCATTCGAACATCCATTCCCCACATCACAAGTTAAAGTAACGGACAATCTTGGTTAAGTAGCGAACAGCACAGGCGCGGCTCGTTAAAATACCCGTTAAATAGGTTCGGGGTCTAACACTATCCAGGGTGATCAGAACAGATTAAATAAAACGAGATTCCAAAAACATGTTGGATTCATTTATAAAATACAAGTAACTCCCTACAAAATCACTTCATGCCGTCAGCTTAATTTAATATAGCGTGTAGGCGAAACTTCTTAAGAATTAAAGCTGAAAAGCTATTCGTATGTTAGTAAGATACTGGTTTCGTAAGACATCAACTATCTTTCCCTGACAATTGTTGTTTTCAATCCGCATTGCAGATTTGGTTCGCATATATGTTTACCGTTCTGTAGCCCAGAGCTCAAACGATCCGTAGTTTTTTTAGGGAGCGGGCAGCTGCTTTCGCCTTTCGTTTAAGTATATGGCTAGTTTCACTGTGTTGTTTCGTGCGATTGGCTGTAGTTCACAACGTCAGTGATCTTTCGATCGAGTCTGCCACTCGCTGCTTATTTATCTACTGTAGCCATTTATCTAAAATGGATATTCCAATTATAATAGCCTATTCCTCATATATCGGTATGAAATCCCACATTTGCGAATCAGCGGCGGCATAGAGGTACAGTAGCAATTGTGGCGTAAATGACTTTGCTTGGCATTATCTCTGTATATTATGTTGGCAGAATTCACGATTTACACTTTGATCTTTATTTTGAATTACTCGCGATTACCATGTTACTCATCATGACAATCTGTCAATAAGTATCTACAAACTTGTTGAGAATAAATGATCGAGATGATTCAGTTTAATCGTTTACTTTGACAATTGGTTTACAATCACAGGCAGCAGCTGCACAATAAGTTTATCATTACACGGGCCTACATGAACGTCTGGTCGTTTTTTTGTCAGTAGCGAACGCTATATAACATTGATTCTCACTAATCCACTTATAAACAGACAGAGTTTGCGTGTGTTTCAAATGTTAATACCCTGATGGCTACTTGGACAAGTAGAACCACATTAGCTTACTGAATATTTTTATATAGTGCCCTTAACAACACGTCAGCCAACGTCGGTCAATTATATCAATGCCTCATGTGTTCGGCCATAACGGTTATACTTATGTTCAAACCCACAGCTGTTTATAAGGGCACCACGGTTACACTGATGTCCAAACCCACAGCTGTTTATTAGGATCTCATTAGCAAAGTTCATTCTGTGTAACTACATCTCCAGCGACGATGGTCCTTTCAACGAATACTATGTACTTAATCAGTCGCTACTGACATATTTTCAGTATAGTAATGAATACGCCAGTATTATATATCAAATATTTGAAATGATTTGTGTGAATATAACCGTATGCTCGGCCATGCAATAGTGTAGCTAATGCAAAATCTGTAAGGGAAGGCCTACCACATAAAATAAACAGCGCTGGGAAGCGTACCGACTTGCAGTTTTGTGGACCTATAAGCGGGCTTTATTGTCTTGCTTAATCATATCTTTTGTTTGATCCCATGTAAGATACGAGATCGCTAATTTCGAATTCGTCTACATTTGAAGACAGACAACTTCATGCGCACCATTTATTTCATTTGTCAGCATACCATTACAATAAGAAACCCGAGTTGCCTCATCACTTACCCTTGGCATGTTTGCAAACAAATGATGCGATAATCGTTGGATTGAACAGACCGCTAACAGCTGTGATGATTAAAAGATTATATACAGTGCCAAAAAAAGTGGCCGAGTACACAGGTTTGCCTACTCGTTTAATGAGTTGCATTTGTACAGGAAAAGCTAACTTTAGACAAATCCCTAGACGATCCACGCAGCCGCAGCAATGCTTAAAAAAGACTAACACATCCATCTGAACCCTAAATGCTTAACGAGTGTACTGAAGCGACAGTTAAGGAGGAAGCATTATTTGCCCTTGCCGACTCGCTAGCTGGCTCAAATTCACGACTACAGGCGGGTAACGAGTGCTATCATAACGCAAATCACGCAAAACGAGAATTCGTTTTCCAAGCAGAAAACTCTGGCATGTATTCTACCTTGGTGGTCAGTAATGCACTTAACTAGGTACTAAATGTAACGACTACTCAGTACTTCCGTAAAACACATAGCTTCCAAACCGGGTATGGATATCAAAAACAACACGTTCAGAGGCAAACTTCCAAGCACCTAAAACGCTTCATGTTCATTAAAATAGATGCATTTATAGGGAACATACTAAGTAATGTTTGTTTAGCGCTAACATTGTATATTCCGCAATTGCATGAGCCGGTAATTTCTATGCAAAGCCCATTTGTAATCACATCCCAACCATTTACCAGCATTGTAACCCTACTCGAGCTCAGATATAACCAACAGGTTTATTCCGCTCCAAATTCAGATCTGCTACGCCTGTTATTTGCTGCAAGTATGATAAAATATTTACATCTCCATGCTATTTGGTGAATGATATGGCAGCCGACAATTTGTTAAACTGGTGCTTGTTTTTGTCACAGATATAGAACCACCCAGTGTTTCTATTGCATGGAATGTCATACCAAACCGCTTGCTGAGAATGACGAACTTGCTGCTACTGAGTTACACTAGGGACTTATTCTAATAAAGGAATAACATGAAGCAAGTAACAAATGTCAATGCAGATAAATAGCAGGACAATGTATGACTGTTTATCCGTAACATCAACCTTTTGTCGCGCATAAACTGCACTCCGCAAAAACCATGCTGTGTGCCTACGTCTCACCACTTAATCGGCGCCGCTCTGTCGCCTGCAGCAGTAGTTGCAATCCTTTGAGACCAAAAAACAGCTAGCGTCATTTGCCAATTAGTAACCAGCTTTCCAAGACCAAGACATTACATCGTATCACTTTTAGGCTCTCACCATTTACCAATTACTCACCAGCTTTTTTAGTACAGCACATTATATAGTACCACTGTTACGCTCTTGTCATTCTTTGCTCTGACCGCTCTATATTGAATGGCAACATATGGCGTGTTATTCAGTGCGAACAAACCAATACATAGCAATAGAGTATTATTGAGGTGTTGTTGTTATATCTAATAGCGCGTTTAAATCTGGCTGTGCCTGTCCCAGGCTCTAGGGGCTGTTGGGTATCAGCCATCGTTGTGGTGAGGGGACTTGTTATAATTTCCAGGTCTCAGTGCCCATTGATGTATTGTGGTATGTAATTTTACAAAAGATCACGAAGGCTTTTAGGCAATGATTCCATTATCTATAGTATTGCGCTAACAGTTAATTAGGTAGCCCTGAGGCGAAAGAAGCAGCTAGTGCTGAACTCTGTACGGGTTCATTAGTTGTTAGCATGGTCGTCATGTGCGTGAGCTGCTTACGATTGTGTATGTCGAGTCCATACTAAATACATTGATATAAATCAGTGCGTTTTATGGAACCATTTAACACATGGGGGAGGGGTGTCTAAGAATCGGGAACTTGATGCGCACTTTTCCTGTCAGCGTGGTTAATATTGCCACGAAATGATCCCGTGAGGTGTTTTGTACACTTAGTTTCACAACACCTTGATATAGCCAGGTGAGCTACAGAGTAGCAGTCAATGAATACTTTCATCGGACCGCCATGCAGTAATATGACTAAATGAGGAGAGGATGAAAAAATGCTAGCATCGGTTACCCAATTTTCAGATAGGACAGTTGGTAATGAATTAAGCTTTATCACCACATTAACTCACTTGCGTTGGTTTGATGTACCAACTAACGAGCAGACGAGGTGTTTTACCGAAGTAATTAGCGGTCGTTATATCATGGACCTCGTAAGATGCATGGTAAGCCCCGAGAACTCGTAGGTAGGCAAGTATTCTGAAAACAGGGCTTCATAAGCCATGCTTTCAATTAGCAGCCAGGTTTAGGTGCCGACATTAACGCACTTTGCGATTGAAGAAATTTAATAACGAGGAGAATTAGACAAATGCAATTAGCCAAAAAAAACTCTTATGGTGACAGCATTCCGTTAATGCCGATCAAGGGTAGAAGACATGTCTTAGCGGAAATGTATCTTAACTTGATGTCCATGCTACTACAATGAAATGAAATAACAATGTATCTTTGGCGTCTTTACCTGCCTGTCTGTGTTAGGATGCCATCTTTTGCTTGCATTTGAACCAAATAGCAAAATAGCAGGTGTTGCCTTTGAATTATCCTGAACATCAAGGTGATGAAACTTATTTGCCATTTAGGTTATACAGTCAGTCAAGTACAATTAGCTCCAGATAGCTGCCTCGTGATACTGTGTTTTTTATTGCTGCTGCTGAGTTAAGTATATGCCCATGTAAATTCTATGAGCTATGCTTGTAAAGGTACCATTGCACAGATGCACGATATGATTATGCCCACATACCTGGCCTTTTTGACCATGCCAATTTCCTTCCGTTATCGTTTCTAGTGCCGTTCATTGGTCGGTGGTGACATGCTTTAGGATAATCATTTGTACTTTAATCTTATCCACCCTCGCGTTTTTTTCATACAACACATTGCTATTGGTGTACCGTTAAGCCATATACTTACCTCACCTAACCTACAGCATCAATTCGGATATATTTCGTTTTATCCGTGAGTATTCTACAAACTCTTCATTGACAGTCGATAGCAGCTACCAGCTAGTTAATATTGTGTGATTATCCTGTATCTCGATCGCTAAAGTCGTTGATATTCCATGGAAACAGGTATACCGAGCACTAACCTCTGCCAATGATTATCCCATAATATAACTTGAGCTGTTTCATGAATTCGCGAGAACCAACTTCATGCTGTAGGCGAACATTAGGTGACTCGTAAACAGCAGCAACAAGCTGATATTCAGGCAGTAGTATTCAGTAACCTAATGATGGTGAATGAGCTAATGGGCTTATTTGTAAAGCTTACTTTCATGCCAAATTTCCACTTCAACAAAAACATGCTTTAGCAGTGCGGCTCCATTACAATCAACATATTTTAACCCTTGCAACTTGTATGTCAGCGCCTACCATACCCAATGCCACTTGCTCAGAAGGCACAAGTGCAGGCAAGCATTGGGGTATGCCAAGCCAATGTTTTTAGACTATTGACAGCTCTGTTCGCATATGCTTGCTGTCAGAGAATGTTCGAGAAGTTGCTCAGCCCCTACATTTGTGATGTTCAGATAGATGTTTATGGACTGCAGTACAACAAGAGATGTGTCTTAGTTGATACAGATGATCAATATGACTTTACTAAATGTGAAGCAGCGTTTCTGTTACCTGTGACACACTTTTTTGTGGGCATTGCTGGTCACAGAGCAATTCAACATTTGTATGCCTACAATGTCACAACAGGAGGCGAGGAACAGATTATCATGCACTTAGACCAGCATGTAGATCTATTCCCTTTAGCTTAATATGATACTAGCGGGTTTATGTGCCCCTGTAACACCACATCCCTGTATAAGTAATACAATAACTATATGAATCACTATAGTTTCATCATTGTTATTTATATTAAGTTTGGTATCAATTACCAGCGTCAAGAATGCCAGAGTCGCAAACAATCGTATTGTCGATTCCAGTTTGGATATGTGTGAACAAACAGGCTTATATGTAGGAGTACAGAAAAAAAGGTTGTGCTGTTGAATGACCTCAGTAAATTATCGGCACCAGGAAATATGGCATTCCAGCTAACAGAGAGTTTAACATTCAACGTTTCAATGAGAAATGGAATGACTGATTGCATATGGAGATGACACAGCTAGAGAGCATTTATGAGGCAAAGTTATAGATGGATTCCTCAGAGGATGATTCATGAAGGTTTGTGGCAATATTCAGTGTTATATTTTAGTCAAATATAACCGACTGCAAATTCGTCATGGCCATGCTATGGTTGGTTTAGCTTGTGCTCTAGTGCTAGCTTGGAGAGCCAGACAAGCACCCAAAACCCTGAAACTAGGTCCCAAGCACAAGAAAGTTAACGACCAGCTGATGCTCAACTATCAATGATGACCTCTCCCAGTAATGCCACCGACACACAGTGCAGTCCATGCATCATATCCAGTCTGTCAGTGCCCTATCCAATAATTGGCAGTATGTTTCGGCCAGCTACACGTGCGAAGTGGCCAAACAATCTGCAACTCAATGCAAGAGATAGGCGGCATATGCGACGTACAAAACAAAGATATAAGTTTGTTTTTATTTTTCAAAGTATTTAATGTTATCAGAGGGAATGACTCACAGTAATATATAGTTAAATATTCAGCTTATTCATTGATTTATAGACCTTTTGTTAACTTACTAAATTATACGCTTTGCTTTGCAGCTACTTAAACTCGAAAGAATTCTCCCTTCTAGCCTTAAGCCTGCTGCAGTGCTTTCCTGAACTAGATTTCAATTTTCCACTTGAAGTGTGTGTGAGCTTAACTTATAGTAAATTTGCTTCATTGTTGGCTGTTGGTTTGGTGAATTTTTACCAAGGTTTTAAGTAACGGAGATTGTATGTTTCATAACAACCAACACAATGATTGACTTAATATGTAAACACACTATTTAATACCCACGGTTGTGCAGTTTTGTTATTTATTGTTACAGAATGGGGGTTAAGTGGGTTCGTGTAGGATTTGTGGAAGAGGCGAGTAAGAAATAAGTTCAAAAACACAACAGAGCGAGCAGACTGCAGTGTGATTAATGTTAAGTAAAGGACGAGGGTCGAGCGGAACGCCAATCCACCAGTCATAAATATATGGGGTCTATCCAATACCTTGCCGAAACGTGATGCTGGAGAAGGCGAGTCAATAGCTGCGTTCAATGAGTGGCTAAGGACACAGAGCCGTTTTGCAATGGAACGGCGAAATTCTAAGGGCATCAGCCTCTACGGATGCTTAAAACTCTGGCAGAAAGACGTGGCTGTATTGTTGATGGCTTTACAATATGACACCTAAAGATGTAAGACGAACTTCTCTTTGAATAGTTTGAGGTGAGTGAAGCATTAATCGCTTCATCTCTCTATTCGTAGGACCTCTACTTAAATATCAGTTAAGTTGTATTAGAAATATGTCGGGCATTAGTATTGAATTCTATTTTATCGTTTTGTTTGGGTAAATTACAGTTAAATAATGAAAACAAATGTAATTTTTACTATGATTATCATTACATGTTATTTATGCTATAATCACGTATCTATTATTATCATTTTAGTATTATTTCTAGTAAATAATGCGGCCAAACGTTGACCTTATTTGTTTGGTCAAAGTCACTTTGAAGCGCGTAGTTTGAGAGAGTCGTCATGGGCTAAAGGAATATCTATGAGGAGTCGCTGTACGCTGACTCTCCATTGGTGGTACTCTGCTAGATATTAGCGCTGCACCGGTCATGGCTAAAGCCAAATAGCGGAAGCTGATTCCAGAGACAGATGACTGTCGTGTAAATTGCAAGCTTTTCATTACATTTATATTTATTTACTCATTAAATGTGACTGATAAAAGTTTTGCCCCTACCATATGATAAACAAAACGAAGAACATATTTTCACTCTATCTGCTTGATATGTGTTCTACATGGTTGGGCTATTAAGATTGGGGTTTGAAACAGCAGCATGGTAAGATCATAATTCAGAGTTAATTTTACTCATTTCTGAACAACCCTTATTCATCATCGTATTCACTGTATCATGCACTGAAGGCTCAATCGATGCATCAACAGTAACACTGTCATTAACAGTTTGACATGTTACGGGGTGAAATATATGTGGCACCATGATCAGTCAGTAATTCATAGATTGATTATCCGCTGCCGCATTTGACCTTGTTTTATCCCCTTAAGTGATTTACTTATGTAAAGCCTGCAGGTGCAACGACGTGATCTTTACCAGCGATGACTCGGACTAGAGCATTTCCTTGTGTTGCAATTGCATTTAATATGTCTTTGTAGCCTAGCCGAAACCGCAAAACTTACAAACCGTGGTCTAATCAATTATTTGGCCATAATTCGGAAACACTACATAGATATATTGTCCACAATCATGCCGACTATCCAATCTGGAGTCGCGTTATAACGTGTGGCGAGATACCGTTTATTTCTTTCACATGGCAAACATTGTTCGACAATCACTGTTCAGTTATTTATTCCTGCAAAGCCACAACCAACTTTGCAAAATAAATAACAGACGTCCTGGCCAAACTAATTGTGTCACGTCAGTGAGTAATGACGACTTTTGTACCATTGTTGCGAGATTCTACTATAAAGCTGATAAACATCGTAATTTGAGCCATTATAACAACACAAACGTCTTATTTATAAATATTAGTAGTTCTTTGTAATGTTAAAGCCGACTATTCTTTTTTTATGCTTTTGCTTTGGTTAAAAGAATGCTGATGAGAATTGACGATGTTCTATTGCTGACAATTTATTGATTATCGATCTCTTTTACTAGTTATAGCATGTAAACGAGCTACATAATACGTTACGCCTAGCTGACGATTTCAAAGGTTCGTTTATGATCGAGCACATTTTATACTACCTATAGGCAAGCCTATATAATTATAGTCATGCCGATCGCTCTTTCTTCCTTACCATTTTTTTGCCCGAGTTATTGTGCCAATTCAGATTGAATTGCTGTTGTATCTGTGAAATATTGCCGTCGCTCAGCGAGAGCATTAATATTTACATATACATATATATATAATACGCATATGCATTTTTCTACGAATCCATCATGACGAAAACTATATACGTGGTCTTATTCGGATTTTTTTGCTGCCTGCCCTGGTTTGGGACCACTGATCGATCATATTATATATATGAGGCGGAGGCGTGACTTTAATATCTCAGTAAGCGATGTTTGATACTTGCCTAAGATAGTATGGGAAATTTCGAAGATCGCATTTGATCGAAGACCTGATGACGCAGAGAAAACTAGTTTACTGGCTCTCAAATGGATGAGTTTCGTGAGTGTCAAGTCCGTCATCAGTATACAAAGATCCCTAAAAGCAGCTCATCAGTATGAGTCGTATCCCTCCGACTTATCGATCAGTAACAATCTATATCTCAACACAGCATAAGAACATGTTTGCAAACATTTGTGAAATATAATGAGTCTGCTTGCATAGTTACGTTAGTAGATGATCAACTTCGGCTTGACATGTTCTATTCGGAGTGCGTCATACTTCCAACTTGAGACAGCGCTTTACCAATGCAATTCAATGAACACTTTCTAGTAATCATAATACAAACAAAATGGCGCTTTGGACATTGAGGCTAATTACAGCAACATAACCACTTAATACCCTAGAGCTTGGAAACTTTAGAAGCTAAATACTCTGAGTTACCTGTATCTGGTGCCCAATGAGTTTTGGTATTTGAAGGTTATATTCCACAAATCCAAAAAACAGATTACTTATCATCATGGTCGTAGATGGTATAATAACGACAACGTAAGTGCTTGGAAAAATTGCCGTCATATATTCGCAGCCATACTACTTTATGAGCATTGTACAAATTACTTACTTGGCAGCCAATCCTTGGTAAGAGGTTAGGGATATTGCATTTGCTACTCCGCAGTGACTGATAACGAATATGGATTTAATCTGTTGATAGAATACGGCATTAACTTCAAATTGTGGTCATCAGTATACAAAGATCCCTTATAGCAGCTCATCAGTATGGGTCGTATCCCTCCGACTTATCGATCTGTAACAATCTATATCTCAACACAGCATAAGAACATGTTTGCAAACATTTTTGAAATATAATGAGTCTGCATGCATAGTTACGTTAGTAGATGATCAACTTCGGCTTGACATGTTCTATTCGGAGTGCGTCATACTTCCATCTTGATACAGCGCTTTACATAATATATCACATGAATATGCGTCTGAGACCAATGCAATTGAATGAACACTTAATATAGACCCGTGTTCTGTGCCCGAACAATAAACAACTTGCGTTAGGTAGTCTCAACGCATTTATCATAATGCTGCTAATCAAAAGCGTATTTATCACTCATGTGGCGAGATCGATTGTGATTTGATAATTACCAGAGCAGATATTATCTGCACAAAGGGCAATTTACATCGTGTGCACGGGACATTGAATAATATTATAGCATCCATGTGTTGCCATAATACACAGTATGTCTGATGTAAGTAAGGAATAAAGTATGCAAATGTTAGGAATGATATATCTGAACGCCGCTAAGTCTTGGGGATCCGGAGCAGTCACATTGAACAATCAATAGATCACTTCATTGATGATGCATTGTTATTACGGGTGATCAGTCTTAGAAGCTCAAGGCTTACATGCAGCTTGGTAATGTCTTCTCCCCTGGCTTGTTTGCAAAAACGATTAGGTTTACATCGAACGTGGGCACATCCAGCTGCATAAACTGTTTGTAAATCCAGATTGATGTGTTTTACATGGACATTGCATACGATATGGATCGTAAGGCGCAATGAGTATGGACTCATTTCTAGTAATCATAATACAAACTAAATGGCGCTTTGGACATTGAGGCTAATTTTAGCAACATAACCACGTAATAACATAGAGCTTGGAAACTTTAAAAGCTAAATACTTTGAGTTACCTGTATCTGGTGCCCAATGAGTTTTGGTATTTGACGGTTAGATTCCACAAATGCAAAAAACAGATTACTTATCATCATGGTCGTAGATGGTAAAATAACGACAACGTTAGTGCTTGGAAAAATTGCCGTCATATATTCGCAGCCATACTACTTTATGAGCATTGTACAAATTACTTACTTGGCAGCCAATCCTTTGTTAGAGGTTAGGGATATTGCATTTGCTACTCCGCAGTGACTGATAACGAATATGGATTTAATCTGTTGATAGAATACGGCATTAACTTCAAATTGTGGCCGTTTTGGGATCATATAATTTATCTAAAGCTTTTAAAATGAGCAAATATACCTCATCAATTACAATATATATGGTATGCTTGGTAAAATATCTGTCGGGATCTGATTACTAACTCACGTTGACTAATTTGGATGCTACAACCGATCAATTCTATGTATGAAACACAGCTAACTCCGTCACATATTATGCGCATTGTTGCCTTAGAACAAACCAAACAACAGCAAATTGCAGTTGATGCATGCAGAGCATCATCTGCCCCGCATTTATTATTCACAACCCGTTTGACAGGACATCCCTTATCTTTCCATCCCAACGAAACCACTGCCTTAAATGGTTTAATGGGATTGTCATAAGACATCCGGTAAATTCGTAATTTTGTAACTTGAAAGTAAGGCTGCATTGTTGTTGCCTCCTTTCAAGTTTTAAGTACCATTCACTAGCTATTTTGGCCTCGTAATAGACACATTTCGCGCATCAGCACATATTATAATTGGTAATTATTATGAGGCAATGCGTTTAAAATGATGACGCAGACTTTCATTTGCCTTAACTGTTTACATGATGTATCATGAATAATGCTATTACTCTCATATGCTGCAACAATTAAACGCTCTGGCCATCGATTTGATACTCAAGTTTATAGAGTGTTGTTTATTAAGGTAGATATTGGTTAAAACAATATCGACCGTGTGAAATGTGTATTTTCGAGGGGAAATATGATTGTTGTCCTTATTCGCATTCGATTCGTGTACCTGCTGTTTGGTCACAAGTATATCTTGGTGCCGAAGCATATTTTTTTGCTTATGAACTAATAATTTAAATTCGTAGATACAGTTATTGAAATCATTCAGGAAGTCGCAAATTATTTGTTTGCTTATCACAGTCTGGATGAAAGGACACAATATAAATGGAGACACAGTTTTGCTCCTAATGTATTACGTCATTAAAAGCTGGTGCACTCACGGTATTAACGCACGTGCGCGGATAGCAGAGTACCACCTCTAAAATTGTACTGCTATCGACAAACAATAGTGCTAATGCTTCAAGCCATGAAAAGCATTACTCTCTCACCTTGGTATCGAACCCATTTCCTGCTTGACCAGGACAGGCTGCCAAGCCGCAGATAATGAAAATTATGCATAACAGGTTTGCACGGATAATAAAGGTGGCAAAATCCGATTACGCAAATATTTTATAATAGTAACCTAATCATTCAAAACAAATTAGAATGTCGATCAGTAATCTGTGGGAATTTGCATAGATAGTACAAAACTGTTCATAACACAATGACATTACACATTCTTTCTGGCCAGTGCATCTGTTATTTATGGAGCACAGTTGGTTTTATCTTTGCTCGACGCATTAACGGAATAGCAATAGTCGACTAAGTTTGCCATGAGATGACGATAAACAGTTGGGTTAAAACGGCAAGAGCCGAGATGCTTGGCATACACAGTAGCGTTGTTAAATGAGCATGGTAACTCTTATGACGAGATAAGAATAGCATTTGGCAAAAGGTCAGCATATTTGGTATCCAGATAGTTTTTACCAATCATAGCCAAATTATTCAACTCCACAGAATCAAAATTAAAACTTCGTAAACTAATGTTTGTGCACAGAATCTCATTTATTGCAATTCCTGACTAAATTGTCATGTTCTGTCGAATTGCCGACGGCGAGGTTGATGCGGCAATGCAGTTATCGTAGCCTCGCATGTTTCTCTCATATGCCATTGCTTCCATCAATTAAACTACCTCTTTCTATACAATACCACTTGCCAAATATGGACTTCTAATGAGGCATTTGGTACCACAATACATCGTCTTCTGCACTGTTCAAGAAGTAATGGGTTTTCAATCTACTACCATGATGGTCGGGACATGGCTGTTTGATTCCATTACACCTGTCTATTAAATACAAGCACCTGGAGGATCCGATGATGCCAGACCAAAGTACTCAGTTTGTGTATATGAAGCCAAATTGCAAGGGCGGGTTGTTGCGTGCTGATGTTGCTCAAAGTACATGGCTAATTGGACCTCCTTCTAGTGTGCAAAGACAAGATAAAAGTAACCACTCATAGTCTGACGCTGTAGTATATCTAGCAATGAGTTTTGTAGGTACGGTTTTGCAAAGCAATTGTACGCCGCAAGCCTCGCACTAGCTACATTTTCCTTGTAATGAAACTGCTCCGTCAAGTTTTACACACCGCTGGTTTATAGTATGTAGTAGCGTCTATGGGATTTGAATGAGCATATCTCATTACTAGAAAGTACAAGATCAAACGTTGCAGTGGGTGATCAAAAGACGACTATCTGACAGAACAAGGGGCAAGATTTCCTTTATCCATTGAAAGATCAAAATAATAATGGCAGCATGGCTACTGATTCATCGTTTGAGCCTTTTGGTGATTGTTGCAGTGAAAACTATGATTAATCAGGGATGTTCAGAAATGCAGGAAGCTAGACGAGAGAAAAAAATACTCGACAATATGTACAATCAATTAAGGTCTTACTACCTTGTTATGCTTTTCAAACCTCAATAGCACCGCGACTGAGAACACATATTCAGCAAATACGGTGAATATATATATATTACCTATGTGGATCTAGCAGCATGCCATATATTATAGCTTATCTGCAAAAATTTTTTCTCTGTCGCATTTGAGTAGTAAATGAAGCCTCATCCAAGGCCTGTGTAGTCATTTAAGATTAGCTGAGACACATACAGTTTGCGATGCTTGCAAATAAACATTGAACCTTACAGCACTGCAAGTGCATGCCCTCCAAACGTTCTTTTGGGTTCGGTATCGCAAATGCTAAAAGGTGCTCGGTTAACTACTATAAATGTTTTAACCGGCATATCAGGTTGATATCTATCGGATTTGTGCAAATAATATAAATAATTTTCAAACTCAATGTAACGACATTACCTACATATGTTATTAAGCACACGCATTATGGGTGTCATCGAAAGAAAAGTATTTGCGGATTCCTTCTATATGTGTACTGTGTTTCAACGATACAAACCGTCAATCTGTATATTGATCGTTAGGTATGGTACGCGGTGACTTACAATTAAGTAATATGACTATTGCAATGCGCCAACTGCAGGTTATTGGATACCAGTGCCTGTCCATCAAATTATTTACATATCTAAATTGTCTCTTTAACTAGCCAAATAAAGTACGCAAATGAAATGCTGTAAATCGGCAATGGCGTACAGCGTTGGCAATCTATGGGGCTAGCCATATTACGATCTCTTTTGCTGGCCTTATAAGTAGACCAGTCGCATCACCGGGATATCAGTCAATAGTACAGCAATTAAGATGTGACACGACATGTGCATCTACCTTTGAACACTTAAATAGTACCTGGTGCATTGGCAGAAAGAGAATTATAAAAGTGTATAGATGTCAATTAGATGAGTAATTAGGACAATACTGCCATACAAGCGCTTTGATTCACTTTGTACATGCACATGCACCTATATACAGACTCTTATTTCATGAATTGCGATCGATGAGTGTCAATCGGGAATACCATACCTTGATACAAGTGCCATGCAAAAATTCATCATTACTTCAAGGCCCTGAGCAAGTCCCCCTGGGTCATGTAAAGGTAAGATCAAAGAGATGCTCGAGGCAATCAATTATACAGCCAATATCTCATAAAAACTTTGATAAGAAACGGCGCCTGTGATTCTAGACGGGTTTGTGATGAGATATGCCAAGACCCAGGGTTTAGCTGCATCCAACCAAACAATAGGCTTCCGACACATATTGATATGGGGGAAAACTCGAACTGGATGCAAAACAAAGGATTCACACAGGGAGAAAATCTGGTGCAGTTCGTTCAATTATTGGCACAGCAATCGCCGAAGGCCAACATATGTTATAAGTAGCTTCTGTAAAACTAATGCTGTTGACATGTTGGCGGAATAGAATATGGATTCTCGGACAAATCATGAGTGATCAATGTAGCGATGGAATGTTGACATTGACCAGTGTACATTATACTGCTGTCTCATGCTAAGATGGCGCATTGAACTTGCTTATCAGTCAACATAATGCTCGCTTACAGCATTCATGAATTCATGAAACAAATCGTTTTGAAATGCTCGTTCGAGGTAAGATATATTAGGGAATTGCAAGTCGCAGAAGCTGGTGCTCAGTATTACTTTTTTCGTAGAATATCGACGGCTTTAATATAGCGAGACAGATGCAGGTTAATCATACCAGATCATTCAACCGTTCACTACTATCTTCTTCCAGAAAGGATGCTGTAGTGGATCCACAAATAAAACGAGATACATAAAAAAACCATCCCGGTCCTAGGATTATAGATTGCTATGCAATAACACGGCCGTTCCTATCTAGCGAGCTAAGGGATTGTCCACTTTCCGATTATCGAATCAGCCATCCTCCATCTGATAGATCAATGATAAGGAATAAGTAAAGCGAGGTAACCTTGACAAGGGACTGTCGGCGATGGCGGTTTTGACGCTGCAAAGTAATCGATAGCTGCTGTTTTGCAGTTTGACCAGATTTTGACAAAATATGTGGGTGGCGCGTTGTTTGAACATTAATCGTATCGCAATGGATATTAATTGTAGCTAATGTGTTCCGTAACTATCATTCCCAGCATCAAGTTAGCAAATACCTTATGTATCCTTACATTCTTCTGGCAATGTTTCCCATGTCCATTCAGTAAGTGCACACATATTTGTAGGTCTAATAAGAAAGTGTGGTACGTGAAACCATCAATAATACAACATCACCGTGTTAACTTTGTACAATAATCGAAACTCTTCAGTAGCGAGCAGCAGAGATGATTATAAGGACGGGGATTCACAACATCCCATCAATACAACAACAATTACTGATGCTTCACCTATTGACACCTGTGACGTGGGAGATGTTTGCATGCATGCGTTTAATTTAAGTAAATATCTGATACCCAGGGATAAATCGCATTAGAGGCTTGTAAGGTAAGGCATTGAAACCACATGGCATTAATAGCATTCACAAAGTGGGGTACCGACATATCAGAGATGTGAATTAGATGCGGCAGTACAGGCTGAGGTTATTATTATCTCTACTTGTTCAAACGCATCAAGACACCGAGACTAACCGGATTATAATTTGGTTGTTATGCTAATGCGATTGCATGGGCCTTACAAGTGTCTGTATAGCACACAAGCCGGGTTCACAACATTTATGTTGATCTAGCCTTGCAACCAATAGCCTATTTATGGTTCACATGTCTCTTGCAGCCTGAGAGGTACGCAAGACAGCATTGAACTCTGAATCAATATTCAGCTATGTGGGTAGTGGCACTGGCATTGATTGGGATACATACTTTTTGACCAATTGCTTTGTGATACTACCTTCAGCCCATAAATTACTGTCTGCACATGACTGAATCAAAAACCTAACTTAGTGGTCTTACACAATACACGCTGTACATGAAAAACAATATGCTCAGTTGTAAGGCTACGATGAAGACCTCAACCATTGGGTTGCCAGAATACGCCACTAACATTTCGTCTGAGGCAAATTTCACGGAAGGCCAAGTTAATACACGTGGAAAATTCGCGTTTCGGTAACAACATCTGCAATCAATTGTGAACCCATTCTAAAATGCAAAAATTACATACACAAGAGTATGCGTGGCATCAGTTTCACCTTTGCTCACGATTTGCAATGATGGCCACATAAAACCGCATCGTTACTGGTGGCAAGGGAAGAAAGACGGAAGGGTCCATAGTTTCCCTGCCAATGGTTTTCAATAGTTGTCTGCAAATTAGCTTGAGTTTAACAATACTTGCAACTGTTTACGTAATATACACATCGAGTTTGTTTTACCGCTCACTGAGCATGGTGTAAGTGTCTTTGCTTGTCAAATATACTATTGGTTCACTACGTAACTTAAACTGCTATTTCTTCATTATTAACACGAAGTGTACTTAATGTTCAAAGGCAACTAAAGAAACTCGGAACGACGGCACAGAGATAATTAAAAAATCTGCCAGTCAAACCTTTCGGATATTGTGCGTAAATAACAGTGCTTTGTATATTTTCAGGTTGAAGACGCGTGGATCAGGGCCGGCCTTCTAAGCACCTAGTATATAATATCAGAACACTTAATGTGCAGCTCAAACTTACAACTTACAGCGATGAGAATATTAATAATGAATGTATTGACTGTTGTATTTGCCTTAAGTGGTAGTGCCCTGCAATTGGAGCTTGAGCGTGGCATTACTTGTTCTGCTATTATTATAAAGGTGCGTGGAAGACGCCAGAGCTTTTAACACAATGATGCGTGTGATGTCGGTGGTTGTATACTGGCGTTGTGCATATGCTCGACAGCAGCGGACCAGACCACAAGAGACTTCATTTGCTGTTAGGTACTTCTCAACAACAACAGTGATACATCAGCTATTTGTAAGTAAAACTCCTCTTGTGATACATACCTACACGAATATTTTGCTTTTAATACAATACAGCTTGTACAAATCGATGGGGGTTCTCGCATCAATATGTGTCGCTATCGCATATCTCTTCAAAGGCGTGTCTAGGATTGCAGTCGCCCCTTCCTTTCAGACGTGCCTTAATTGATCGCCTGGAGCACAATTTCTTTTGACCCTGGGTCACTTGCTCATGGCCGTCAAAGAGTAATGACACTTGAAGCGGGACGAGGTGTTCTCTTTCTTCGCTCATCTATCGCTTGTTATAAAGTACGAAGATATTTGACAGAATCGCGTCCATATTTTCTTAAAAACGGCCCAGGCACCCTTCACCTATTAGTTGTTTTTGCCTAGTGATCCCAACCCACCAGGCGTTGCCTAAATGCCTGCATGACCAGTTTACCCTTGATCAACGCGACTATGCATAGCACTGTAACCTAAATACAAGACACACAAGGTTTGACTGGTAGATTTCTTTTGACTTCTTCCTCAGTCAGCGTTCTACGCATCTATTGCAATGCTATAAGATTATGATATGCCTCGTATTACTCCCGCAATTGCTAAAAAAGCTGAACAGATTGTTTTATTTAGTGGTTTCCTTTTGAAAGACTAACCTAGTTCTAAAACAATATGAGAGATTACTTTATATCCAGGATGAAGACCTTAAATTCAAGACCTCTCTTGACTCAAATAAGGAACCTTATATATATATATATATATATATAAGATTGTATTTGATGACACATCGTACAACGCCTAGTAATATACAATAGGAGAAGTTGACCTGATGACGCGGAGAGCAAATAGCAAGCTTGCTTTCAAGTTAATATGTGCCTAATCCGCAGTCAGTGTACAAAGATCCTTAATACCGGGTTTTTCTCATACCTCTGGCTAATCGTTCTGTCCCAATTATTGCATTCTGGTTTATATTCAGTACAGCGTAAGACCATGTACGCCTATATTTGCTTGACGTATAATGATTTCCAGGACTTTGGCATTGTTGATGACAGTTAGAGACATAGGCTTCGGGATGCAAGATACTTTCTATATTTGGCCTTAATATGCGTTACTTGACGTTATTAAGTGTCTGAAGAAGAGTCTTCTTGATAGAGACAAAAATAAATGCACGCTTGATATTGACCCTTGTTTATTATAGGAACAGTCAACATCTTACCTTATCAAATCTCATTTATTATAATGCTGCTTATCCAAAACATATTCCGTAAACATTCTAAAATGTAACTGATATTTTGGCGAGATATGATGGGATTTACAATTATAGTAGAGCAGATGTCATTTGTCCAAAATTCGCCGGTATCGTGTACTTGAAGCATTAAAGGTCTAATGCATTATTAAGATCGTTATCTGAGCCTGTTCACGCGTGGCTACCATGCCCTGTTATCACACAATTATATTGCCATCGGTTCAAAGTCCAGCTCTTGATGTGATATACGTTATATTATAATTAACATTAAGAATAAAGCATCGATGTAATAATAGTGGTTTATCTGAATGCCAGCAGACATATTAAACTATCAATGGATCACTTCATTTGTGATATATTTTGATTAAGGGTAATCAGTCTCACAAGCTCGTGGCTTAAGTTATGCTTAGGAATATCTTCTCCTATTGCTATTTTGCACTACAGAACAAGTTAACATCGAATGATTGCACATTCAACTCACTGAACTGTTTGTTAATCCGGCTTGATGTGCTTTGAAGAGACATTCGATGTAGCACAATGAATATATGGTTTGCCTCCTGTTCTCATTCTATGGACCAAATGGCACCTTAGATTATTCGTTAATATAATAGCGCATTTCGCAATTGTCTCATTGCATTTCATAGCAAAACATTATACTCTAAGCATTTATTATTCACTACCAGTTTGTCCGGAGATTAGTTATTCATCCCTTCTATGAAAACCATACATCAAAAGGTCGACGTATAATGGGATTGTCATATGAAAGAGTTTGCAATTTGAAAGAGTGAGTGCATTTTGGTTCTGCCTAACCAGTTATCAACATACTAGACTAGCTATTACGGAATCATGCCTCGTTCAACGAGTAGGTGTATTAATAAACATATAAACACTGCCGAGATATTACGAACGCCCCTACATATCTAATGGTTCATTGCAGTCATAAATAATTCATTCAACGTTTATGCGAAAGCAACCCTTGACATCCCTCGTACATATTTTTTTTTCTTCCAATTGAAGTAAATGCATAATGCTGTGATGTTTTTAAACAAGAAATATATTTCCGACGCTGGTGTGCAAACGTGGACTTGGTTCCACTCAAACTTCACATATTTAGGCAAGGAAACCGTGTTTCGCTGTGACACCAATTAATTCCAGGTGCTCTTTCCTAAGGGGGGAAGTTATTCATATGCATTAACTTTGTGGAATCTTACTCGGACAATATGAAAGAATTTATTTATTTATTATGTAAATTACCTTTCGAGATATTTATTACCTATGCAACGCATCGAGTATAATCGTAACCTATGTGCAATATTAAAGCCGTCAATATCCGGGTCTCTATATAGCACAACGTAATTGAAGTTCATGGCGGAGAAAAGCTTCAAAAACTAGGGCTCATTCGTGAGGTTAGGAATATATCCGGTAAACGGGAAATCAATATGCAGGCTTAGGAAAGGAAGCATCCTACCGGCGAATATCGCGGACCCATGGACATGCCAACCTACATTTTTCCATTGATATATTTTAGCAAAGATGCAGTGCTGTTGTTACCTGCCACATAATTAATATTGCCGGCGATGCTGAACCGAAACCGATTGGATGCTACCCCTTATTCATGTTTAATGGACGTAAATGAAAGTAACTTATTAGGACATCATACAACTATTACAACAGAGACATATCGCTAAATTGAAGATGCTGACGTTCATATTAGGATTGGATACCAACCTTGATCTACGTATAACCACTTGACTCATTTTGATAACTTCTTCTAACGACACCAAAGTCATGAATACCGACAGCGCAAAGGTCATGGTTTTGGCGCGCAACTTCTACGATAAGTCATAAACTACCTGACAGCCTCGAAACAGATCATATTATATATGCCAGGAATCTTCTGCTCCACATTTGATATTTGCGATCTTTACCGTCAAGTGACCCCTCTCTCTTCGCCACGTGAACAGCTCTGATTTAACACGTAAAACGCTGTTATTTTTGTGTGCGTTCTGAATGGATCAATTCATGATTAATATTTCCTATGTTACCTATTTAGTGTGTTAAGATCTTTAATTATGATAAGTTTTATCAGAATGGATTAAAAGAGTCCACCATGGCTGATGCTTCAGAATCAATCGAGTTATATGCGTCCATTTGTTTTCAGCTATAAAGCTGCATCTTACCGCGCTTACGAGAATTAGTCCATCGGCATCATCAACATTATAATTTAGACTTCTAATACACACGAATGACACAACGCGGCATTAAAAAGCAAACAGCGTTGTTGTATGCATAAATATTTCAACACGACCTACATGCGCGTATTGCCTTTGTGAATGCTAGCTCTGATGTTTGTGCATTCCGAAAAACAGCATTCGTTATGCAGCAATAACCCTTAACATCTATATCCTTAGTGACACAGATTGGCTAGTAACTATCCGGCGTCATTCGAATTTTTTGAGCATCCGCTATTATATAAGGCTGTGCTAGTATATAGATTTCTTCTCTGCGAACTTGTTGACTGATGTGAAGTAACTGCCGTAATTATGGTAAGTATTAAGTAGACTTGGAAGTATTCATCAATCACATTAAAAGACGGCGACTAGAAGTGTAGTATATGTCGCGCCCTTACTCGGTCAGACATGCCAGGACTCCCTAAAGCAAAATTAATGAAAACGTTGCCTGTTGATGTTTTAAGAACAAAGGCTCGGACGGAGCGTAACTCGTATATACTATCGACAGGAAATGGACTCCTGGCATGGTCCACAAAGCGAATATTTATATTAGTTTCCATTTAAATTGCTTGATAGAGCAGGTGTTTAAACATAGAGAATTATTAATGGTATGGTGCATGCCAAGGCACTTGTTTAACACTTTTTTGTTCTTTTGCAGCGTTGTGTTAATGTAATGAGACAGCAGTTCATTATTAGCAAGTTGGTTTCATCATTATTACTGCAGTTGCTAAAAAATACAATGAGAAACCTGGCGAAGCATAAGATGGTGCACGCTGTAAACTCAAGGCAGCTATATAGTATATATTATAATCGTAAACGGAGTACAGCAATAAAATTATACGGCAGACATAAATGAAATTGCGCTCTTGAGGTTTACACCCCTTGAAAGTCTAAAGAAGCGACCCATGTAGCAATTTGTTACCTTATGTGGGATAACAAAATACAGGTAAGGTACTAAAAAGGATTATAAAGGACACATACAGTTTCAGGAATCTGAATCGGTATGCTTCACGGTATGCTGCAACAAAATAAGTTTGATTTCACCATTCAAACTCAGCCAATATAGTATTTCCAAAGGCTTTCCCCATACATATATAAGCATTAGAAGTTTTATGATTCCCGGTCGTCTTACAAATTTATAAAGCGTAACTTCTAACGTTTTTGCTTTAAGACGATCGCCCTGAAGTTAAGCACAATGGTACTGGGTAACCCGGACCGGCAACGACTCAAGTACAGGAAGATAAGAGCATATGCTGAGTAAACTGACGACCACTGGTATTGACTACAATTATTAGCCAAAGCAATAGCGGCGCACTTCATGTCTTAATTACAGGTACGCATGATTGAGCAAACAACTATATATAACACCAATATGTAGGACATTGCTTTCTATCTCGTCCCGTATATATATTCTATCTTCTTGCATTTAACAACAATATGTAGGACATTGCTTTCTATCTGGACTAAATGCTTGGTAAGACATGAGGCGTCTGTTGCTGTTGTGAGTGGAAATGATTGATTGCTCTTGCTACGTTCGTTGTATACAGCTACGTCCTATAACAAATGCGTATCCTAGAATACAGTAACTGCTTGCTGACTTCCTGTATTCTATGTCTGTTTACATATTTTATAACTACAATGTTCATGGTTCCGAGAGTGACTAGGCGTTTGGATATCTATGTACTTTGTAGACGGTACTTGATCTATTGGCATAGCAACGTACTCAAGAGGGTGTTTCAGAACACACAACCAAATCTCATCTTAAGATTAAGGGTAAACATATTAATAATATAACCTTCAATTTTATATTCAAGTTTGTTTATTAGTTCACGTAGAAGGCTATCCATTCATAACAAACTCATATTGTGTAATGGTTAAATGGCAGTGACTAGGAAAACGCGATGCAACTTTATTTTGCTGACTGTCCGAACCCCTATTAGTCGAGAGGTGTAACTGACGCTTGGTTAAGACGTTGAAATTGGACGTGTGAGACAAACACAGGACCGGATTTTCGAGGAGGGAAAAATAGCTCAGTAAAGAGGAATTCTGCTCAATTGTTTTTGTCTCGGATATAACTAGCTATAATTGACTCAGTATCACCTTCTCCTTTCCAGTGGGCAATAAGAACAACTGTGTTGTAAGTATAAGTCCATTTCCCTGGATATTCTGAAAATCAGTGCACACGATGAGAGTTGCAACGTGCGGCTCTCTATCATGATATAACAGCTTATTGCTTACTATTTGGCTTTGCCAACGCAAACATACATTACCCACATTTAAATATCTGAGCGATTCTATCAAATATATTATGCATTCTGAAATAACGCAAAACCATGCGTTGCTACAGTTACTTCAGCATCTTAAAAACTCATCTGCTTCAATGAAGGCAGGATGTTATGGAGATGAATGAAGAGCAGGCTGTAATCAGTGGGGTATAATGTCGCCGTAGTGAGAAGGGTAGCATACCATCATTCAAGCTCAAACGAATGGCAGCTAATAATGTGTACGAGACTGTCTAAAAGAAATGTGAAATGGGGTTAAGAACAATCGCAACACGTGATGCTTGTCAAAGGACCGGCTTGGAAGCGAACATCATGCGTTGGGCCTGTTAGAATAATTAAATTGTTGTGGGTGCTTACGCTGCGCATAATGTTAACTACCACTCGGCAAAAACAAGGGCAACACTTGACGTTTCTTTGGCGAGGGCCCTCTCGATAAGCACTGAGATTGAATGCATATAGCAACTGGCACTGAATTTAAAGAGCAAAACAGCAGCCAGCCCAAAATATCTTGAAGTTCTGCTGAACCACCAATACATTAAAACTGTATGCGCCAGGAGGGTTCCTTTCATTTCATTATACAGCTGTGGTAAATTGACACTTGGAACGTTTTTTTACTCGGTTCTACGCTATTCCATGCTTTCTTTGATCCCATTTATCTTCCGGGTTCAGGCAACACTAACTTCCGCTATCGATAAAAATACCCAAGCGTAAGTTAGCAAATCAATCTCTTCTGTTTTATAAGACACTGTATAATAATAAAGCGTGAAGCATGGTGTCAATCTTTATGAGCCACCAATAGGGACGAATTGCCGCTTTTATGGCATTGCCGATGAGGTTGAGGGTTTTCTCCTCCGAAAAGGGTAGGGAGGAGTGGTCATAGGGCTAAAAACCGACCATTATCCAGATCACCCACAAGTGAGAAAAAAATAGGGCTCATCGATATTTCACATCAATCACCAGTCGACTGATTGATTAACCGAACACGAAATAGGAAATTCATTCACTTATCTAAATGATAAAGGTGACTTTGGGCGCCCATTCATACCCAGGAGAGGCGAAATCGCTTTGGCTTCAATATCTCCTTGTTCTGGTGTAGCTATAGTTACCAGATGATGACAACCCCTAAATGCCGTCAACATCTGAGCTGCAAAATGAGCAATGTTACAGACTGTTCTGAAGTTTACGCTCAAATAAAAGATGTAATAAGCGTATGTGCACAACGCAGCTTTAGTTACTTGCACTGTCGCTACCGATCGATGTCAAACACAGGCTGTACACATCATTTATTCTGGCCATCGTTTCCAACACACCAATTGCCATCATAACCATCATTATGATCATAACGGTTGTCGTCATTAAAACGACCATCATGGAGGAAACTTACCCATACCACAACCAGTTAGTGCATTCACCATTTATCACGTGCATGCGATGTCATTGCTTAAGTATCGTTGAGGACGTCATTAACCTGTGAGCACGGAGTGCTGCTGTAATGTTTCATAGGCTTTTTTTTGCAGCGAACGGTTGTCATTTTTCGAGCTGTCATAATGACTTCAGGACCCATTAGCGATAATTCATGTAGGTGAAAAGCGCGTCTGGGCATACAGCCTTTAGTGGTCGTTTTTACTTCATGATGCATGACATTAATAGAGATCAATAGATGAATATGTTGATCATCACAACGTAAATCGTGTATTAGCCTTGTTTTATGTTAAAAACACGTGAAAAGAGAAGAGAAAGGCAGGATAACACTATTCACCTCTCTAGCATCATTGAAACTTATTTCATTGCGTCAATAAGTTGTACGTTATTTTGAGATATGCCGATACTTTAAACAAGCAGGTTCATTGTTCACATGTGCCTTTGCCTTTCCCCGGCTTTAATGGTAAACTAAATATAAGGCCTGAAGGATAAAAAGTTTGTTATAATGCCAAGCCTTTGATTACGAATTACTGATGAAGGCCTGATATTCTACACAGGTATGTCTATGCGCTTTTGCGGCTATAGGTTAGGTCAGGAATTCACTGATGACGCCCGCTTGCGGAATGCAACGAGCCATCCTTCCCATGAACACCAACAGATGGTGATCCGACACTCGCTTGCATGGGAAATAGCAGTTGGATGAGCAATGCCCGATAATTCATGTACATTATCTCGCTAGTCCTGCATTCCTCTTGTACATCCAGTATCATCAGGGTTTCCGTTTGCTAAATGATTCTCATAGCTGCTATACGATCGTATTCACACATACAGACGTCTGACTGGATCATTATATTACGTGGCGTCTGGGCCACATTGCGATGCGAGCAATAGCAACGTATTAATCTCGATAACATTTTTTCATTAACAACAAGGTGATTCTATTCATATAGCAGTTTATTTAGCGATTTATTTCTCAAAGAATTGGCTCTTGAAGGGTAAGATCTAAACATATTTCATCTGGTATTTCCCCCCGCATATAACATGCGTTCATATATTTGTGCTAGCATTCCCTGTAACTGGAACTGTAGATAAATCACCATAATGGGACTATATTTACATCATTGTGTGTAAGGAATAGAGCAATTACAATTTGCTCTCACTGGCGCAGGGACAATGTCGTTCACTAGTGATAAGTTTTATGTTTGGAAGATACATAATTAAGCGTTCACTGCTGAGCATTATTTATTTATATATTTTTCCAATACACATAAGCATAAAAAAATGTTTTTACCAAATATATAACAAGCCAGCCAAAATAACCAATAACACTGGGCATTATTTACTGCTAAGAAACGTCGATGCATATCTGTATTATCGCACTTGACCTATATTTGTTCTTGATATTCGAACGCCGCCTGACATGCAGTTATTGTGTCCTCTATCGAAGGTTGATCGAAACTGTCAAAAGGGACAAAATAAGTTACGGGTATTACATAATAAATCTGCAACATTCTCCCAAAAGGGGGTCAAATGTATGAAATAAAAGCAACGCGAAATTAATAATAAATGTGCAAATAATATATCTAGGATCAGCATTTAAGGTAATTGTCAACAATGCTCGATGCACCACTTATATATCAGTATTGTTATAGATTCATTAGGAATTAGCAGACGCGCATTGAACGGTTGATCACATTAGAGTCGGAAATACTACGGGCTCACCTAGGCAGATCCGAGCTTGAACTTTGTCCACGACCTTTTCTAGCATTTCGAAACTCTCCACGGGAAAGAAATCTCTCGGGCTGGCTGCGATATGCTGAACGTCATCTCGTGAGGCCCGGGACCCCACTCCTACCACAATGAGATGGATGCCCAGTCGGCGCGCGACTGCCACCATGTCCCGCACATCCTCTAAAGGCCAGTCGTCTACTACTAGAATGCCTGCAGTAAACGCACCTTCACGGACATAAGTTTTCGTAAGACTTGTGAGTTGCTTCAGTTGCGAGTACACATGTGTTCCGTTCAGTTCGATATTCTTCATAGCCCTTCTGTTAAAAAAAGAGTGATTTTGCGAGTGTAAATATTCCGACAGAGAACAAAGCTGATTTGACTAATGAACGGCCTGTAGAGCTAAACGTAAGCTATCGACCTCTAAAGAGACCTGGTCGCACATTTTACTTTCAACATGGGCATTGGATGTACATATACGATAACCTCACGCAGGTATTGTTGTAACTGGTTCGTGTTCGACTGCATATCGATATAAAGAAATGCTCACCTGAATGATTCTGCAGTGTCGTAATCAGCGATATTGATGCCTTTATTATGGACGCAGTTTCGTGGGAGAACGCCAACTCGGAATTGTGTGGGACTCAAATTCAACTCCGTAACCAGCATGTTCACGAACTGCATCGAATAGTCGGCGTCGACGATGCCAGTGGTGTCCGGTAGACCGACGTAGACATCCATGGGCACCCCTCCGTGACACCCTGGAAAAAAGCAAAGGCCTCATTTTATCTATACTGACATGGGCGTTGCTTCGCTCTTTGGACAGGCCAATGATTGATTGGGCTTTATTCTGATGCAACTCACCGCTGATGTACTGGGGCAGCGTTGAGGATGGCGTAGTCGATGACGTCGTCGTGGGCGTGCTTGGCAGCTTGGTTGTCACTGAAAAAACAGGCAGGTATGCAATAGGGGAGCTACACACCAGACATGTCATCACACAAACCAAATTATACCGACATGTCACTCAACGGTCATCCTCGTGTACGTGTGTTACCTGTAACCAGGTGCTCATATGTTTTGGAATCAGATGTTTCTTTTGCTCATGTCACATCGAATGGGCCATACGTGCAGCATGAGCAATGTCGTAACGTGATCTGCGTTGTTGAGATGCACACGATACGCACTTGTAATAAGTAAAGAATCGAACTCAAGGTGTAGGGTTTATACAAACTTGAGCTTTAATTAACTGTTTTCAACTTTCGAATTTCCGATGTTACTTAGCCTAAATTTAAGAGAGAGAGAGAGAAAGTGTTGAGCTCGGAGGCCAGGAGAGAACTCATTTTGAAATATAAGTTGCTTCCCTCAACGACTAAGGCACGCCATCCCAATTCTCATGGGTCATGCCGTAGCCAGGTCTTTGAAGGTTGGGGCTATCGGGTGTTGCCTGGGCAGGAAGGTCATGTGGCTCTGGAATATGGGGTATGTATGAGGAGAGGGGGGAAGTAGCAGATGACATGTAGGTCACTTGTGGATCTGGGAAACTGGGGCGTATAATTAATATAAGCTGTTGGGGGTTACTCCATCAACTGATGACTGAGAGGGTACGTTATGATGAAGGGTAGGTTTGTTATCAATTTGGCACTCAACAGCAAGATAGTTGAGAATTGCTCAGTTCTCGATGCAAACAACGCAACATCCTGACGCTAAGATTGACATGCTATGACTTTGTTGTACCTTCACATGTCTTCTTGGCCATAAACTCCTCAATGAATTCAAGCTCGGCATAACTGTCAATTTCTAGGACGTCGTCTTCCGACGAGGCAATTGCAAGCAACTCGGACTGGACTATTTGAGTTCCGATCCCTATGGCTATGACGTGAATACCGGCCTCGTGTGCTAGTCTGGCCTCTCTTCTCGTGGCGGAAGGCTGCTCCGACGCGCCATCCGTGATGACGATAGCAACCTGCAATGAAATCAGGTCAGATGTACGGTTAAAGCTCATGCAGGACGATATAATTCATGCAATCAGATGACGATATTTAAGCATTCGTGAAGTTGCCTCTGACGACCGCGCTTGTATGGAAGCCAAGCCTATTTCAACGCGTATACGTGAACACCAACAAGCTTCAAAGCCATATATTGCTTACATGGGGAATGCCTGCTCGTGCAACCCACGGCGCAAACATGGCTGTTCTCATCTCGTAGAGCGCCTTGTCCGTCCTTGTGCCACCTCCTTGCTTGCGAATACCAGAGATATATTCCTTCGTTTCCTCCTTGTCGTAGATCCCATCCAACGGAAGCTGTGGCCTCGCTTCATCACTGAACGTTATGATGCCGACGTGAGTGACATCTATTTCCGTGTCGAAGTTATCAATTAGATTGTTGACAAAAGCCAGCTGCTGCTCGAAGTGCGGTCCCCAGATGGAGGCGCTTTCGTCGAGCACAAACACGACGTCGGACCGCTTCAGACCACATTCTGCTGCAGTACACAACAAGTCAGACGTCAGGTTCGTAATGAATAGATAGGGATTCAGCTCCGCATCGATGCCAAGGATACATAGCGTTCATTGAGTTGTGGGTTTAATATTAACTACTTACCTGCTAACTTTCCTTCGTTATCACCTCGCTTGTCGCGACCCCTGGCGGACACACCTGCCACAAAATTGTCAGGATTTATTCCATAAACCGCATTTAACAAACACATGCTCATTTTGTTCCCATTTATGAATGAACCAACCGCTTCCTCTAGCGTATTTACTTAATTGAAGTAAGTTAGGTATAGGGTTTAACGGTACACCTACACCTTCTCTAGCGCATTTACTTAATTGAAGTAAGTTAGGAATAGGGTTCAACGGTACACCTACACCTTCTATAGCGCATTTACTTAATTGAAGTAAGTTAGGCATAGGGTTTAACGGTACACCAACACCGGAATGTTCTATGAGTTACTCTATTGTGCAATAGCCTTATGGACAACTGATGAACTGGATAAGGTCACACCGAATAGACACCCACAGCCTTAGCACATCGTCATAATTTAACGGACAGAAATTGAAAATGTATGCCCTCGAGTCCTCGACATATAGGTTACATACTATCTGATCTAACAGGCTCTAGATATGCGCGTCCTTGTCATTCATCAGCAGCGTAAGTTGTAACTATGTAAGACACTAGTTTCATTCATAGAACACTGTTTGATCCTCAGCGAGCGAGGCTTGAGGACCCCAGAGCTCTTGTTAAGCAGGCTGATTCGTTCTAAATGATGGGCCTATCAAAACCACAATTCGCGATGCTCACCCGGATCATTATAAACATCAATAGCCATTCCGCTATAAGTTAATCTCAACCGTCGCCTTTTATGTGAACACGTTTCAAATATCAGCATGTTGGCTGGCGGTCACGAATAGTGCACCCATAGTAGGCCTCTGATCTATTGTTGTCATCACTACAGTGACAGGGTACTGATGGGCTATGCGAAGTTACAATCGAGCCAGGTTGACGTATTGTCGGGGGATGGGTACACTAGTAGCGCTCAACCGCTCGCCAAAGGTGAAACAAGTGTAACTTATTTTGCCTTAGTTAGAGAGTCAAGGTAGCGAGGTGGTAATTCATGATTAAAGCGGTACGTTAACATTAAGGCTGTACATTTACAAAATTGCGACTTGCTTTCACTCTGAGGTTGCACATTAAGATGAAGGCCGAACATTATTCTGACAGTCTCCCTTTTCTTGGGGTCCAAGGTAGCGTTTTCACTAACAACTCATGCACCGCCAGGTGGGTTAAAATTTGCAAATGAGTGTCCCAATGCAAATTATAATTATGATTGAGCAATATTTTGTTTGTAAAGTGCTGCAGCACAACTATATACCCCCACTAAATTAAATGTTTCCCCGATCTTACTAAACAGCATGCGCTTATTTAAAGCAAGTGAAATTGATACGCCACTAAAGAAAATGCCTGTGCTTAAGATATGCGACCTATGATATAAAAAGCGTTTATAATATTTACGCTGAACAAGCGAGCGCGGGCAATGTAGGTGTTTCTTACCGGCAACGACAAACAAAACCTGGAATACATTATAAGAATAATGTTATAAGTTCATCCGGATACGAGAGTGTTATCTGGCTCTTTACGATCGTTTCATCTACCACCGACCGGAATGAACAAGCTAGCCATCGTTCCAAAATGTAGTGTTTTTGACAGTTTGAACTCTATCGTGTCCAGTGACAACCAGCCTGGCCAATTTTAAACCTACCCCTGCGGTCAAATTAACAACCGATTATCACCGGTGCCTGTATCAATAGCATCAAAAGTAATTTACGAACACGCGAAAAAGACAAGTGCGCACCAGGAATAATAATGCCTGTACACTTCAATAAAGAATGAGCTTTATCGCTCACTCTGAGCCGATACGGTGATGGTAAGGGTCGTAAAAAGGTGTATGTACGACACTATCAGCCACCATGTGATATCTCGGCTGTGATGGATGAGGATACCTGCTATGCTTGATCAGCCCCTATTGAGTGTCAGTATCTACCTGGCACACATCTATTTCCCCGACTGGCCATCGCACCCCACGCACGCCGCGGGTACGGAGGACCGGCAGTATACTATTGAGACACTGGGTCGGGGTGCTTCCCGTGTTGGAGATAGAACCGCAATTTAACATGAGGTACTGAACGAATTTCACTATTAGGTCGAAGGGGGAAGCAGTTAACCGTAACGCTTTGGGGAATAGGCTTTCGCAACTTGGATTGCTGGTCGCGGTCATTTTTGTGGTACGCGAGTATGGAAGAAATTACATAACTGAATTCTCATCATATAGCAGAAGTATCGATCCTCAAGGGATACTGTTAAGTGAAAATGGTCATTTCCGTTTCCAAAAGCCCCATCGCAACTAACGTTGTGCTTAAACCGAAGTGCCATAATATTGCGCTGAAGTTTACGACAGTAAATTCTCGTGTTAATTTAACATTTCAATCAATAAATGACTAATGACAATAGTTTACCATTACGTCAGGGACATTAAAAAATCTTAACACATTCTACACGTACCTGTAAAAGACTTACGGTACGAAGCAAAAATTTCGCCTCCATGGCAAACGTTAACGTGACTTGGCTCTTGTTTACCTCGTGACTGGGCTGGTCTCACGCGTCGCTGGCGTAGGCGACTGTCGGAACCGTTTGGCATATGGTGCTATTTATAGCTGGTGGTAATCAAGTGCCCTGTGAATCTCTCGACTAAAGGGACAGCTTTCTTCCACAAGCGCAAACGTGATACATACTAACTCGAAAAATGATAGCGCGACATATCCGGGGAGCTTGGGCGGAGCGCGTGGGTTGTTTACGGGGTCAATGATGGACAGCAGTTAAGCTGGGTATGTCCTAATGAGAGTAACTTGTGCTCTAGATAGGGAGGTGGCCGGATGCTTTCATATCAACGTATCGTATGACTGAGAGAGCTGCTCTTTCAAGGTTATCTGATTGCAAGTATCATAAATTAGTCTTGTGCAAACTACTTTGCCGCCCCTACGCTGAAACAGGATTTGGGGGAATCTAATGTAACTTAAGGGATATCGCGCATGGCCCATTAGTATCGTGTTAATCAATTCTATTAATTTAGGTTTTTCCTTTTATCTGTTATCGACTGCGAACTACTTAATGTATTCTGTTGGTATCAAACTTAAGGATGGGATCAAAATTGCGGATTTTTGCCCCTTGTCACACGATGTTATATTATAAAAACGTCTGCTGAATGACCGCCTTGTTTCTGTTAACCAACACAGCGGTTACTACAGAAACACATGGGCTGCAGAGTACACCAATACTCTCACTATGCAACCGTAGCATTGTTTTAGCGCGTAAACAAAGTCTACGTTTTCTTATGATTTGATTCCTTGTCTTAGAAACCTATGGTTCCTTTCCGCTATGTAATACCTCCAGACGAGCAACTTGCTGCACCTCAAATGAAGGGTGGCCGCTACTTTTTTTAGGGTACAATTTCCTTTAAGTCACTTACAGGGAAAATTCTCTATTCAAACACGGCTAAAGGTAATTTCATCTTAAGGTGGATTGCACATACAAGCGTTTCGTACGATGAGCCTTCAACCGAACAATTCATGCGTTTGAGATTGAAGCCGGTTAACACAAAAAATCTGAAATGTTGTATTAATCACAGGAAGCACTATAGAGCGGCAGTCATACTATCGCCCCTTATGTATCTCTGAGGTGTGTCATCTACAAACCATCAATATTTCATGCATTTCCTTTAGTTATTCGGATCATTATTCCATTGAATGCGTGGGGATATCTGATGCACAGGGGATACAAAGTACATCCGGCGAGCCAGCATTTGTCCAAACAGTTGTGGCGCTCATAAAACACTCATGGGACATATGCTATGCGCACGCGCACGTGTTCCAGTCGACCTCGACCTTTAAAGGCTGTCCTCAGACCCAAGTGGTCTATCCGAAAATAGTGCACACTAACCCTACCACCAAACGCACAGCCGCAGCAAGACCCCTGATTATAGGCCAAAGATGAATATATCGGTACATCTTATGTGATGTACAGCTTATTGCTACAGTTCACGTAGCCCAAATCAAGGAGGCCCGAAGTCCATAGAGTGTGATAAACACTACTCGACATGTGTCCCGGCGTACAACTGCTTCTTGACGCATCACATCCACAGCTTGACACGTGACCGGATACCCATCCATTACATCACATGTATCGTAGTGCACAGCCTCTACACAACACATGATCAGATAGATAACCATTAGTTGTCACGTTCCCGACACACATGTTCTACCCGACACGTTCCCGAAACCTGATTTCGTAACGATGCTTTCACATTACAGGTCATCTATTAAAAGCGTGCCAGACAAAAACTCGCAGATTGACACCGACTTGTTGACACTTGTCGAAATACAAGACCGCTGAATGACTTGTGTCCAAGCAGAAGATCACCGTTTCACCCGTTCCAAACGCACATGTATTATTTGACACGTGTCTAACCCATGACTACAACATGACATGACAAACACCTTGTACTTTTTTCGTGTCCAAGCAAACAACTATAACTTAGCACGACATATATCTTCTATTTGACACGTGTCCAGACGCGTATCTACTACTTGGCACGTTTCTAAGCACATGACTACAACGTATCACGTCATATACCTTCTACTTGTCGAGTTCAAAGACACGTGTCCAGACGCGTATCTACCACCTGACCCATTCTAATCACATGACTACAACTACACACTAAATATACCTTCTACTTCACACTTTTGCAGACGCATAATTACTGCTTGACGCGTCGGCGACCCACGTCCACTACTTGACACGTTCAAGAAACACAGCCAGCGACTACTTGACGCGTGTCCTGACACACAGCGACTACTTGACGCGTGTCCGGCCGACACACAACGACTACTTGACGCGTGTCCTGACACACAGCGACTACTTGACGCGTGTCCAGACACACAACGACTACTTGACGCGTGTCCTGACACACAGCGACTACTTGACGCGTGTCCAGACACACAACGACTACTTGACGCGTGTCGTGAAACACAGCGACTACTTGACGCGTGTCCTGACACACAGCGAATACTTGCCAACTTCACGACGCATAACTACGTCATGACACGTGTGCAAGCATTGAATACTACGCTACTTAACACGTCCAGAAAGCGGAACTGTCACTTTCGCGTTCCAGACAACCATCTTATACTTGGCATGTTTCACAAGCACAACTACTAGGCAATCTCTTGGCACAGAGCCACTACTTGGCACGTTTTCGACAAGCAACTACTTCTTGACGCCTATCCAAACACACGGCCGCGGATGCGTAGTGAGAATTAATTCCATTACCCAAATGAAGAAACACCTGTCCGATAAATGAGCATGATTAAAAAAAAGGTCCTCGGTCTCTGGCAATTGACTATTCTTGGTAATTCACGAGAGCTGTTTGCCGCAGATGAACACATTCATTGATTAAATGATTGCTATTCTCGATGTACATATTCTCTTGTCATAGCTGATTAATTACTCTTTTATAAATATGAAAAAGACATCAATATAGCTTCATCAAGAACGAACTACCTCTGTAAACAGGTAATTGAGCCAGCATTTTCGTCTCATCTTCTTCTAATCAATCTCTTGCGTCAGAGACGCTGTGTTTGATTTGCCGTTCGGGAACGTCACAGTACCATTATTGCCCTTGCCGTGCTTCTTGCGTATTGATTTCGGTTATCAAACAAATTATTATCACTAAATCATCCTGACACCAATGATTGTGAATGATACCGAGCTCTATTAATGAATATGTAATTACTTCTCGACGCTCAGTTGCTACTGGTTCCAGTCAGGACGCATACCGCGTCACACGGTCCAATCATCAATTGACACATTCAAGAGCCTAATCAATGTGCACTTACAAAAAGGGGGTCAATTACATCCGTCCCATTCACTCATGGATTCGTATATCATGAAAATGAACAGCATGCACTGACGACCATAAACTAGAGCAATATTCATGCACCACCCAGAACACTTATAATACTACAGGTTCTCTGGTCTTTATACGCTCAGTAATTCGCGTGGCCAATGCCATTCGATCATTCAACAGTAAATCATTTTAATGGTTGGGGTCTTAAGAGTTAATACATTGATGGAATGGCTAATTATTTCCTGCATTCACTCAGCGGATATTTCAGGTGAGTTGCACTCATGCAGCGGGTACAGATATCGCTGTATAAATCACACAGAACCAATGCAACTAGTCGGATGTATGAATGGCTCATTGAAAACTCCAGAGTGCATTTTATCGATGGATTCAGTCGCGGTTTAAGTGAGTTTATTCAGGGCAGATTTACCACATGGCAACGGAGCAGCTTTGCGATTGCTAACGATCCATGCTGGGGTTAGTAGAAATGTTTGCTTTGAGACCTGCGTCGAATCATTAGCAGAATTACTGAGGTGCAAACATGTTTGCAAAACCTATCATGCAAAAAATGCGGTTTGCATGAGAGGGGATGCCAATACGGAAGCTGCCTTGCACAACAATACCGAAAGAGCTTACAAGTCGAATGTCAACCCATTCATGATGTTAAGTTTATGCTTAACATTACACCAATGAATACGCCATCAGCATCATAGTCCGAAGATTGAGCGACACATCTTCCGAATATTGCTACATTAAATCATGGGTGGTCGTTACTGTTGATGCATCCCGCAAATTCTTCCAAATACGGCTTGCAGACTACCGCTAAGGAAATCATTTGATGCTACCTACCCAGGAGGAGAGGTACTTAAACTACGACTACAAGTCAAGTGTATGTTTCTGACGATTTGAAATGACAATCACGATGTTTGATGCTGTAGCGACCAATGTAGTTAAACAAACACCTAGACTATAACCGACAAGCAAAATCAAGACGAGCTTTGGATGTCAATGGTAATCTTACAAACTCGTTGCATTAACATTTTTTTTGCGAGTATGACAATGCCAGTATCGAAATGAAATAAAGATTGGCTGCTTTGCTGTATGCAGCACTTGAATTTGCATGATGTAGTCTTAATGTCAACATTATCAACTTATTAAGACTAAATGATATACGGGTGCAACGAAACCAGCCGCAAAAGCACTCGTATTACAATTAATAATTCCCATATTTGCATGTATCCTCGGGAAACTAAGCAGTATGTGCAGCCCTTGTCCTTGTTTATATCATCCAATATGCGTTTGATCAAACCCTGATCAGCCTTCCGCCGTACAAAAATAATAATATGGCACACTGCCAGATTAGAACTGTACTCCGTTAATCAGTAGCGCTACTGAGCATAAGAAATACCTTAAAGATGATTGTTGACGCCTCACTTTGGAGTACATTGGTTGGATATTTCGACTGTGGCCAACAAATGCTAATGATTGTATAATATAAAAATCAATGGAGGGGGATGTGGCAGTTTGTGATGACTTATGCCTGCTATGTAATAAGACCAGTTTGCAAAGCAATAAAATGCATGTTCGATGCTGGCTATTAATAGATCATATTTGTACTTAAGCTGTATGAAGCATCCATTCCACCCGCATATCGTGTAGCATGTTTGCAGCATCATGCCAGAGGTAGAATTGTAATTTGCTGCGATCAAGGAAAGATAACCAAGCTTGAAGTACATATTCTATGCAAAATGGGGCCTTATACGTGCCTTATTAAGTTAGTGGAACATAGAATTCCTTGCCATTTTAATAACGTACAATGCTTGATTAATGTTCCTCGTCAAATGAAGCGACTAATGAACGGCTGTCTAATCATCTCATGGGGAGTTCTGCGTTATTTATTGGATTGAATTGACAGTGTCAATTATGATCACGCCCTTTCCCATGCATGCTTATAAATAAGGTCTCCGATAGCCTTATCGTATTAAAACTTCTCATTTGCCCGAAATTGATACACGAACTTTGCCATATCGTATGGGCAAGACAAACGCAAAGCATACCTACGCTCGATTCGGGCTAACATATGTCCGAAAAACATCTCTAATGTTGCTCCATAACATATTCGTCCAATCCAATAATCAACGAAGTGTTCCACATGAACGGACTGCAGATGTTGTTACACACCGTTATTATCCATAACAGGCATTCTTATATACAGTCAGCAGCCAAGGATTACCCGGCCAGTCAACCTGATATAGCCCCTCCTGTCCAATCAGCTCTCCAATATGGCCCATATGTCCTATGAGCCCAGTCTTTCCAGTTAAATGATTTCAACTGCATTCTGGTGAACTCAAAGTTAAACTGCATGCCTCCAACTGCTGCCTCCAACTCCGCGCACGCTTTGAGGTATGCCTAGTTTATCCTCACTATTTCTATAAAATATGCCAGAAAAACTACAGCCCAACCCTCCTCCCCACCACAACCACTATCACCACCACCCAGCTCACGCCATTGTACTTTAATGGAACCGGTGGTTCGCCAAACACAGGTGCTCTAGCGCTTATGCGACCCCAAGAGTGACCTGTCGCCAAACAAATGCGATTGATTCATAGAACATGAGAAGGTACCGAGGATTACTACGAGCGCGTTTTCATTAATATTTCCATCGCTCTGTGCAGTAGATACAATGTCAGCAATTTGATTCAGTTATTAATAAGCCAGAGGTTAATACACTGTTGACGGATGCATGAAAAGTCCCTAAGATGCATATGTAAGTACTATTTCATTAGAAAGATACAGAGCAATAACAGTAGCGACTTTGTTTGAGCATCCCGTTAAAGCATGTCCCGGGTGGTCTCAGTGTAGTTTAGTTGACTCCCAGGCGGCAACTGATAAGCAATTAGTGTCTCTACAGCGTATGGCATCTCGTGCTGCCTTACATTTGCCCACTTCTCCGGTTGTCATTAATAGTGAGACTTGGTTAGCGTAACTCCAATAATCCGCATGCGCAGTGTGGAATCAACAGGCTATTAAGGTGAAGCATCAACGCAAGAATCAAAAGCATGGTTCGAATGACATGTTCCGACACAGGGACCGCCCAACCCACTTATTACATTTACTGCATCTAGATCGTATTGAAAAGTCGCAAAATGACGGAAGTATTTTGTTTCAACAATATGCTGATATATTCGACATTCAGTATTTAGTCGCCTCGCATGACACTGTCTACCATTCAACAGGCGTTAGGCAGCTGGCCATAAAGTATCTGGGTAAATTTGGTTGATTGGAAGAGTTAACACGAAAATTTAATGCTAAATTGAAATTATGTCCAGTTAATAGCTTCAAATAGTGATCTGCACATGTGCAGGTGCCGTACAGGGATAACCTCTGATACCGCCCGTCTTTCTGCTGACAATAGGCGTACAATATGCTCCCGAAATAAGAAGTGGTTATATTTCATTTGCCTATTAATCTCTCAATCTGGTATTCTATAAACACAATGGTAAATGCATCGATTCAGTGTATTGTTTCTTACTCTTGCGTTCAGCTACTGACATTGGCGTACAATATTCTCCCGAAATAAGAAGTGGCTATAATTCATTTGCCATTCAATCTCTCAATCTGATATTTTATACACACAATGGTTAATGCATCGATGCTGTGTTATGTTTCTCACTCTTGCGTTCAGCTAAAGAACACCGATTGCCTGGACTGCACTTTGGGATCGCTTCATGTTGTAATTATAATACGAGATGCAAACGCACATCATTTACCTGCCTTCGCGTTTGTTTGCGTCCATATATGTATATTACTAGGGAAGGGTTGAGGTGCGCATTTATTACTGCATACATCCACTGCTAACATCGAAAGTTGACTCTCTATCATTAAGCGCTTGGCAATACCCACTAATAAAAGAGTTGCATTAAGAAAATCCTACCTATTCAGCAACGTGGCCTTCTCCTGTTATATGGCTTATAATAGGTAAATTATACGAGCGTTTGCTCCTGATGAAATTTGCTATTACTTATTACAAATATCGATTTGGGCGAATATCTGTTTATGCGAGAATGTTTTTCCGTTGTGATGCGGACTGCTCTGCAGCTACACTCTATATCGTTACCACTCTTTTCAATCTACTTATTTGATCAAACTCAATTTTAAAACACTCCTCTCCCGTCCATGGTAACGCATCAGCTAAACATAATCACCCTTCTTACACGTTATTCCATACTTGTTCACGCAGGTAGGAGTTTGAACAAAATACTGACTTTTTGAGAACGTCATCAGCGGTGTACTATAATATATATATATAATATATATATATATATATATATATATATATAATATATATATATATATATTTCCATCGCTATATATATATATATATATATATATATATATATATATATATTATATTATATATATATATACTCGTCTATATATATATATATATATATATATATATATATGTTATATATATCCAGTGCACTTTGTGACAACTTTTTTAAACTTTGCATGGTGTTAGGTATGGATATGGCCTTTTAAAAACCACTGCACACAAGTTGGTGGAGGCCCCTGGTGGCCGTTATGCACAAAATCCAAGATGGCCGCCACTGGGAACTGAAAAGGCAATATCTCGGCTCATATTTTAGCAGAACCTACTGTGATACCATTTTTTCTAGGGTTTATAAGGTCGAGAAATACCTTTCTGAAGTAATTTTAAAGTTTCCATTTACTTTTCACGTATAAATGCTATGTTTATGACTAATTTACATATAAATGACCATATATTGGCCACATACCAAGATGAGTTCTGAGTTCGTGTCTTTTATGATTTTTATCAAGTTACATGAACATCATATTTCACTTTCATTGTTAGTGCAGCCCCCTTCGCACTTGTACAATGGGCTGCAATGGAGTCCAGCTCGATGACACTTGCAGTTACCCTTACAGGCAACCACACACCCGCATTGGATGAGCAGCGAGCAAGCCTTACTGACGTCTGTCAAATCCGTCCAATATGGCACCCACTGGTTGGTTCTGGCATTCCATTCCCAGCCCCAGTCACTGGGATTTGGGATTTGCGGGATTCTCGAGAGGGCCTGCTTCCAGACGAATCCTGCTGTGTGAAGAGCCCGCTTGGCATGCTGGAAGAGAGCATTCAGGGTCGGTGGGATGGAGTCGAGAGACTTGAGGCCATGGGTGAACAATAGCTTTCCTTGCTTCATTGACAGATTGGGCAGCACAGTTCTTACTGTACATAAGTACTGTCAAGCGCTCCAGACATCTCATATGGAGAGAATCAAGCGTCAGACTGGCTGGGTCTTGAGTGATGGCAGTGAATGTGGTGGTAACCTCAGGAAAGTTAACCCATGCATTCCATGCAGTCTTCTTGCCGATACCCATCATGGAAGACACAACATCACAGCCTGTGAAAGCATGGAAGAAGGGCAGAGCTTGACAACGCTGCAGCCCCAACATATCTGAGATATGGTGGATTGGAATGTCTTTGTACGTTTTTTTCCTGACCCGAATCCAATCCTGAGCTCTGAGAGTCCTAGGTCGTGGTTAAGTGGATGGTCAACACTACAACATCACTATCTACCGTCCTGAGGTACGCCTTTGTATGACCCTGATCAGCAGCATGGCGCAAGTGGAGCATCATCCGTGTGTCAGCTTCCTCTTGTATACATGGAGACAAATCTGATAAGTCTGTAGGCTTATTGGTGAGTACGATATCAGCCTTTGTTGTCAACAGATGGTTCTGTGAATTGACTGTGATCCTTTGCAGTTCCAGACTGATGAACTGGATAAGCTCATCGTTGTTTTGACTATCCTTGAGGAACAACTGCCATTGAGCTCCTTTGGGTATAGGTATCTTGTCTGAGACTCGTGTTCTGCGTGATGCAGTCCCACCCCGTTTGATCCTAGTTTTGGACTTGAGACTTGTCTCTGTATACGTGTCCCAGATGGCATCCACTCTTGTTGTTCTGTCCATCATATGGCTCTCTAAGTACGGAAGCAATTGCATTTCTGTGTACTCACCAAACACGCTGGCCCGTTGGGGCTTGATGATGTGGACTACTGCAGCCATGTCGAGCACAACTACAGAAGCTTCTCTAGCTGCTGGAGTTCGGCCCGGACCAGGCATCCCTGGAAGACAACCCAAGATATCCGACTTGGTTCCCGACCGAAGCTTTCCTCGATCCGACATTTAAGGAGGTTCGCGCTGATTTTCGTATTTGAAAAAATCCTCTACATCTGCGTTCGGACGTGCTTGTAGCGACATAAACATTTTTGTGATGAGGGCTGTGTTTGCTTTTGAAGACCCCAACTTGTCGGTGCCTTTCTTCAGATCTGTAGGTGGTCTGTTGGTAAAGGTGAACAGGTTGGATCTTTGGATGACATCAGACAAAGGCTTGGTGGCCTTTTCTATTCTGCTCACCACAAACTCAGTGAACTTGGATTTGCCGATGTTTGCTGCTTCTTTGGGGCTTAAGGCAATTTCAGGGTCCATGACTTCTCCTGTATCTAAGGTAATTAGCTCCGGGCCTGTCTCCCTAAATGGATTGACGATTTTACCTTCACTGGCAAGGTCGCACATAGCTTTGAGTGTTTGAGGAACTTATTCTGCTCAGCAGCTGATGATTCTGGATGTTCAAGTCTGTCCTTTGTGTTTGACTCAGGATAGAAAACACTCTCAAACTCACTAATGACCTTCAGCACCTCTGGTTTGGAGAGTTCGATGACTTATTTCTCCTCTTGCTGACCGTAAAGACCCTTTGCTCCACTGTCCTCTTTCAGAAACTTTATACTGTGCTCATTGCTCTGATCAAGCGCCATCATGGAGAACTTCTTGTCACCTCGTTGCACAACGAACTTCCCTTCCATGCATGTAGTTTCAATCCCACATAGAGAGGAAATGGTGTTTCTCTCTTCTTCTTCTGGTAAAGGGTAAGGGCACTGCTTGATTGTTTATCAACATTGCTGCATAACAGCTGAGATATAGTTCAAGCGACTCTGAATCTGGCACTGATGCTAGCCTGGTCCTCTGCTACTTTATCCTCAATAGAGCTTGCGCCTTCAAGAAGGACGTCCAAAAGGGTCAACAGAGGCTTACTGACTGGCTCACTGAGGCAACTCGGGTCGAATGATCCATTAAAACGCTTCTGTTCCTGAAGAATGTGTTGACGCAACATGAGACCCACTTCAACAATTTTCTGTGCCTCTTCATCACTCACATGAATGCGAGATGCCTGTGCTAGAGCAGCACCAACTGTCTTTTTGTGAGAGATGTAAATTTCACGACCTTCTGTGTATTCAGACCAATCAGGTCCTAGCTTCTGTAATATATGTTCTTTGAACCTCGTCGGATGTATATATGATCCAATCCAGTCAGATTCCAGTTGGACCAAACGTCGATCGTACAGTTTCCTCAGGTCAGCAAGCTTGAACGCAGAGTTATTGAACTGCACAAATGCTACAAGTTGAGCAAATACCAAGGGGTCGTAATGCTACCTGGCGTAACTTGTCTCTGCATTTGATGATTTGTTCACAGCTGCACGGGCCTCGTTCTTCAGCTTTGTATAACAGGATATGTGATAATGCACATCTCCAGCCTCTGCATCACTTGCAGTGTTCAAGCGTGCATGTACCACCCAGTTCTTAGACTCTATAGCCCATTTGCAGAGGTTCTGGCTGCAGTCTTGACTACGTGCTCTGTGGATTGGCTAATCACTGTCTTTTTTTGAAAACGTTTCACAAAAGACACACTAATGTTTGTTTTTCCGATCAAGCGACGCACTAAAACTAGAACGAGTTTTTTTTGGGACTGAAGTCCTCGCCATCTGAATCTTCTCTTGACCTTCTCTACAGCACGCTGAAGGTTATGTGAACGGAGATGTCCTCGACAGCCGTTGTGATATTTAGCTTCATTTTTCAGCATTGTGGAGGCGATCCCCGAACCATCATCTAAGCACTGCAAATTGACCCCAAGAGGTAAAGGGATATCATTGTCTACAAAATCTTTCAGTTCATCTTCAAGGGTTTGATATGCAGCATGATAACATTTTTTCTTATAAGGGTGTCGCAGGTCCCTCCCAGCTTTTTCTTGACACAAGCAACACAATTCCCAGTCTGTGTCTTGTCTTGTATTACATGGAATTTCGAAAGGATCTTCGTCACTCATGATGAATCGAAGCAGGGCTATTCTTGTGCATCTTCAATCTTCATACTTGAATGGAAAAGTGGTATCACAGTAGGTTCTGCTCTTAATATGAGCCGAGATATTGCCTTTTCAGTTCCCAGTGGCGGCCATCTTGGATTTTGTGCATAACGGCCACCAGGGGCCTCCACCAACTTGTGTGCGGTGGCTTTTGAAAAGGTCATATCCGTACCTAACACCGTGCAAAGTTTAAAAAAGTTGTCACAAAGTGCACGATTTTTAAAATACTCACATATTCCCTCACCGCTATAATATTTAGAGCTCCGTGCTTATCCCCCATATATTTCATGAGTACCTTGGATGTGTTTCACTCAATGGAAATTGGTGAAGGAGATTGAAGGAGGTGTAGTGTGGTGTTATGGTGCTTCCGGTGGAGATGTGGGAACAATTTGACACGAAGGCACATTGCGGTCTACAAGATTACAACCATGCATCCTCTGCACAGAAACTTCCCTGTGTTGATCCATAACGGATACGTGAATCGTGAAAAAGCACGGTACATCCGGTCGCCGTGTGCAGTCAACTCAGTTTGTCAGCCGATATTCACGGTCCCTATCTACTCTTGTTACATGCCCTTTCACCAACGCCGGCGTGGTATGTACTTAATTAGCCGTCTACATATCCCATCAATAAGGTCAAACTTCGCGTGATTGTCAAAAGTAAAAAGGACAGCAATCTTTATATCAACTAGAATATATCAATCACATATGTAACGGCATGCATCCAATGTAGCTTGACGTATCCTACTAAGGATGATTAAATATGTGAGACAAATTTGTAAACCAGGAAAGCTTAAGATGATAAAAGCAGCATATTACACCAGTAAGGGTCACACTCAGCGGACATGAATATTCAAACCATCTTTATTAATGCCTTTGTCATGATAACCACCATTATAGGCATCCTATCATTCATGTTAAAGTGATAACCATTGACATCAGATCTATTATCATAACTGTCATTATTATCAGTATTGGTGTTGCCCTTATCATCACTTTTACCATCAGGGTCAACAATATTATCGCAAAAATCATCATCATCATCATCATCATCATCATCATCATCATCATCATCAATATCATCATATCATCATAATCACCACCGTCGTCGTCATCAACATTATCACCACTGATAATCATCCTCATCATTTACTTCATGAGTCGTAAGAATCTCTTTCTATGTCATGTCCCGCAGCAGCACTTCCACGCCTTTGATGGCCGATGTTTATTTGTGTGGCTCTTAACTCGCTGTTTTAGTTAACATGATGGAATATGTTTGAACAGTCATTTTAAAAGGATGGAATAGCGAAACCACTACAGTGGCTTTTAGCGTTGCCCCTCTGTTTATCGCATATCTATAAACGTCCTGGCATGCTGCCTGCCTACCATAAAACGACGATGTGTATGCAGACAACAAGTCAAGCAGTGGCTAGTTATTGGAATTTCAAGTAACAGTAGCCGAAGATGCTGATCTAGGATATCTGCTTCATAAACACCGCGCCACAGTATGTCTAACACCAGTTATCTAACAGATATGAACTGCCAAAAAAACCCATTTAATCGCGATATATGTTCGCTTGATATGAGCTACACGAGAGCAAAGAAGAAGTAATAATGGGTTGCCATTCAAAGTACCAATGGTTGCTAAATGTTGTCGATTGGGGCGCGATAGACAACGCAAGTTTGATCGCCATGGGTGAAGTTTATGTCGCTGAACCTGTTGCACAATAACTAATAAAGCTTTAGGCTTAGCCTATTTGGCTAACCTGTTCCTATAATTAGTTATGAAATAAATAATTTACTTTCAGAATGCTGCATATTGATCGAAGATTGTGTGTCAATCGATCGAAGGTTGGGTGTCAATCAGTTCGGTGCATATGCATTGAGTTCTACATTTACTTGCACAAATCTCTGTTTCTTGTTGGACATTAAGCGAGGATTGTGTGTACATTCGTTGAAGTCTGGCTGCATACTAACCAAGGGTTGTGTGTACTTAACGGAGGGTTATGCGTACATCCACGGATGATTGTGTATATCTCCATGTTATCTTTATGTTGCCAAATTTACATTTTGATGGCTTGTAACCTATCATGACACATCACCGCTCTGTACAATTAATAACCATGTAATATCTCATCTCATAGAAGATAAGCGATTGAGTAGCAATTTCCTCGGATGCTATCATGCCAATGCCAACCCACACCGAAATCTGGCCATAGGCCGTAAAGATTTATTAAACTGATTAAATTTATGGAAGCGTATTTGGTTTTGTGCGCGTGTTGCTGAACTCTATATCGCCACAATGCTCTTGTACGTCAGAGCTTATTTTTGGCTAGTCCCTGCAATTACTTGGCCGTAATCGGGGTACCATTAGTGAGCAGCTCACTCTCAAGTGTCGTTGACTTCGTTTATCCTTATTATTCCATGTTGCCAGATAAACGCCGCCCAAGTAATGTATACAGTAGAGGGTTGCAGGTTAATCCGGAGCATTACAATGTTAACTCGTATTAGAATAACCTTGAATAACCTTGAACCACACCTTTGCGTTCTGCGTGTTATAACGATCGCTCGCCTTTGAACATTTTTGCTCCTGAGGTACGTTGGCTTCTTTGTCTATACCATAGGTAAACCAGACAAAGTATCGTCTCACCTGGTCCATTGTTCAAACAGCGATTTTCTTGCAATTCGCCTCTGGAAATCATTTGTCTTGCAATTAGGTGCAGCGTCAGAAACAGTAGATGTGGCAAGACAGGATAATTATGTTCAAGTCAGAAATAATCGACATAATGATATCGTGTCCATACCACGAGAGACTGTAGAGTTGGTAGGTCATGAGCAAATGCGATTATCGCATGAGACAAAAGGGTGTGGCAAGGAATACAATGCTGTCATCAATATTGTGAACAATGGAGAAGTAGTGAAACGAGACAAGAAGTAGAAAAATGTGATAAGTGCGTATCGTGTGCATCTCAACACCACAGATCACGATACGACACATGGTGGAGAATCCAGGTATGTATGCGGAGAGGGGGGATGTGGCAGGTGACATGTAGGTCACTCGTGGATCTGGGAAACTGGGGTTTATAATTAATATAAGCTGTAGGGGGTTACTCCATCAACTGATGACTGAGAGGGTACGTTATGATGAAGAGTAGGTTTGTTACCAATTTGGCACTCAACAACAAATATATCGCTTTAAAGGTCAGGGGAAGCACACTTAATCTACGGGGCTTCACGCTGTTGGGACCAAGCAGTGTACTTATATTGCGTTACAGTTTGAAAATCAATCAATTATATATGCTGACTCAAACTATCAATCATAGATAATAGAAGCACAATGAAATGTAAATTAATTCCATATATGGCGGTAACTATAATTTTAAGACTCGGCATATGTCACGCCTAGCCATATTAGATGAAAAGTAAAGGCATGGAATCACTTATCCCATAGAAGATTTACGCGCCAAATAGATATCAGCATTCATATAGGTCCCGACTCTGTAAACACTCATAACATTTAGCCTTAAAATACATCAGAGGTGATTGCGAGTTTCGCGCTCAACTTAACCTTTTATTGAGTGAAATCCCTAAAATGTGTGGTATGCTCTGCTTTTTTGTGGAGTAAGATAAGTCCCCAACAATTCCCCATGGGTATTTACATTGTCAGGATGTATGTTATTATCTCAGTTGGTAAGTGGATAAGGCTTCAGCCGAGAAGGCACGAATCAAAATCGCCGGCGCTATTTGCATTGCAGTGCAGCGTCTTCAACAACCCCATAGCCATTGGCCCCAAGATATAGCTCTGAGGCCCCTAAATATTATGTGCTTACTTATATAACGGCTTCCACGTGCAATGGCGACAAAGCCGCTTCACCAAGCAGCTTCAGTCGCTAGAACGTAACGCTTGAATAGAATCTCGAAGCCTTGAATTACTTCGGCTTTTGGTTCAGGTGTCCATCTTTGTTTGTATATGATATAAAATTACTACGCTGACGAAAACAAAACTATCAGCTTACAGATACCTGTCACTGCGTCTCTGAACTCTTTATACTAATTAAGGGACAAGTTCGAAAAAAGGAAAACAAAATTCCCAGGGTACTGGATTTATCAGTGTTCAGTAGTTAAGGTGTGAATTAGACGGCCGAGTTACTGTAAATCGCGATGCCAAGCTTCCGAGCCCCGAGGATCTTGGATCATCATGAGCAAAAATAAACGTACTGCTGAATGAAAGCCTTAGATGTCTAAACTCGTGCATGTGCTTCCATTGTAGGAAGAGGGTTGTCATACGAGTAAGATACCCGGGGTATTAGGCTGTAATACAGCGAACAGAGAATGCCCTAAGTGGTGGGATACCAACATCCACGCGAGCGAGCAGGGCTTATAACACTGTTGCCAATGAATATTAATGGACCACCTGGCCTCTGCCTTCGTTGAAGTGGGTGTTAACACATTTAGGACGTATTAGTCAAATCCATCAAACAATTTAGCACTATGCTTATCCAGATAATGGATAAATTGCACGGCTTAAATTAAGCCGGCAAATTTCAAGCTAGTTACACAAAACCCTTACTGTTAGACAGTGACCTTAAGAGACACTAGCCACCTGTTGCTTTACAGATTAGACGTTAAGCCAACGATGACCCCCGCAACTTCTCCCTGACATAACAAGGAGGTGATGATCATTATGATAATGTGATGATGATAATTACCACCACGAACATGAGGAAGACGGCCATTTTGTCAATGCGTCTCTGTCAAGTTTTCTGTGCGTGGTCTTCGTGGCAATTACCATTTTAAGAATACTTAGCCTCGGGTCTGCCATGATGTATTATAACTCCCTCATCTCAGTGAAAGAACATGTATATGGTTCATGGCACAAGTGCATTAGATCGTTGATTCGATGTCGTAGATTAATTCTCATTGCCAACATTATCTGAATTAAAATAAATTGCGTTTTGCGCTCAGGCTTGACTTGACCGGTCAAGAATGTACCCGTTAAAAGGAGTTTATATTTGTCAAATTGCATGAGTTATCTGATATGTTTAATGGGTACAATACTGTGATCTCGTGTACCACATGTGATGTGCTTTGCAGGCATTTTGAACCTCTTGTCTCTTGTGTGCTTTATTTCAGCTGCTAATTTTGTCGTAATTGCTTTTAGTGTCAACCAGGCGGCCCGCATTGCGTTTGACAGAGTATAATAAGAATAGCGAGTAACGTTCTAATAATTGATTCAGAGTGCTGCCTTAATTTTAGTCATAGAGTGTACGCGGCAACCTCAGAGTCAACATTATCAAAAACAAACAACAGGTTAGAATTCATCATTAAAAAACATGTATATTTACTTGTGTTCCTAATATTGTTGCAAACCAAATCCGGTGATGTCAGTCGTTGGTGAAATCATTGAGATCGTTAATAAGTTTTTCGCTATCGTCGAAACCTACCGCCTATCGTTACTACAGGCTCTTTGCTGGACAACAATGTACCGACAAGGCACCACTCATGCAGGTTTAAATACATATTCTACTATACTACCACTGTTTTGGTTGTACATTATTCGTCGGGCTTAACGCATGCTCGTGAGCTCCACTGAATGGACAACTCAAGTCGCAGCTGGTGTACAGTGACTTGAGCCATTGTCTTCATCATCAAATGCATCTTCAGCATGCAATGAACTGCGTTTAAACACGTTCCGAAAGTACGTCATTTATATGTAACCATTGTGCCGTTCGGAGCATTAAGGTGGATGTTTGTGAAGGTGCAGCTAAGCATCGCGGCCGCGGGCAAGGTCCTTCAAACAACATTAATGTGTATGTTTGTGAAAAACTGTAACATCTTTATGGTGATGAGGTGGGGCAAAATTTTACGCAGCAAGTTAGATTATATTTTTTTATTATTTAAACGTGAATTACCAGGTAGTTTCACACATCTATCGTTATTATGTCATGGAGTTTCTCATCATGACCGTTATAAATATTGATTCCCGAAAAACACGTAAGTGCTCCTATTATCGTTGCTGGTCTTCACGTGTGTGCTATGAAAAAACCGCAAAATAACAAACGCACCATTGTTGTTTTATTGCACTAAGCTGAGTGGCCAATGTATCTAATATAAGCTAAATTTAATGAGTTTTGAAAAATTAAATTTTGATGAAATCGATCATTTATCATGTTTTACGATAATACACGTGTCTAGAATTAATTGCCATCTATTTATGTTGCGATTTGCACACTTTGATTACACCGTGCTGCATGCACTACTTTCACAGCATTGAATTTCAAATAAAAAGAATATATTCCGATCAATGTTAGAAATAAGGTCGTCACCCTCATTATAGATTATCTCCTATCAAGTATTCGGGGTCACTGTACACGATGCCATCACATGGGAGCCGAAAGAACTGTGAGCTAGGCATGTAGTTCGCTGTGCACGCCAACAAATTGCCATACAGTTGACGATCACTTATTTGCAATGTAATGCCCTCAGAGCCCAGTCACTTAGTATCTTGGTTGGTCCTCGGTATTTGAACCTAGTTCTGCTCGCATTTTAGTTGAAGCAGTGATACTTAAGCTCATTATATTGCTGCTATGAATAATTAATCAAATTTGTCTAGTCTCCATACCAAATAGGTAATATGTTCTATGCTGACGTTTGATATATATATAAGCTACACGAATCACACACCGGTGGTTAACAGTTTAAGTTCTTCAACCTCTTTGTCGGTGCTTTCAGACCACATTATGTCAGCCTGATCTGATTCAACTCACCATACCTTTCAGCGTAATGTTAGCAAGAGAGATGAGGCCTTACCAGGACCGGTATGACGGAGTGACTCAACGCATTTCTATATGTCATGGAACGGCATGGTTTAGTCTTCTACAATAAACTAGAACATATCAAACAAATATGTGTCATTCGCATGATCATTCATAGTATTTGATGGAAATATCTTCTACTATGCACTTGTCTAAGGACACGACTACCACTTGCAACGACATACACCTTCCACTTGACACGTACCCAGACGCACTACTACTACCTAACACATGTCTAAGCTCATGACCACAACTTCAAACGTCATATACCTTCTACTTGACACATGTCCAGGCGCATAATTACTACTTGACGCTTCTCCTAAACACATCAGCTCCTTAACACGTTCAAGACACACATCAGCTACTCGACACTAGCCCCACAAAGCAACTACTTATAACGTGTCCTGACACACAACAACTACTTGCCAACTTAACCATGCATAACTACATAATGACACGTGTTTAAGCATAAGTAACTTTGCTGATTGACGCGTCCACAATGCAGAAGAGCATGATTTAGAAAAGGCCCCTAATCGTTGACAGTTTGCCGCAGACCAACAAATTCATTGATTAAACGATTGCTAATCTCTTCCGAGGCTACATCTTCTCTTGTCGTAGCTGATTAATTACGCTGTTGTAAGAATGAAAAGACATCAATATAGCTCAATCACGAACGAACTACCTCTGAAAACAGACGGGTAATTGAGCCCGCATTTTCTTCTCATCTTCTTCTAATCAATCTCTTGCTTCAGAGACGTAGTGTTTGAATTGCCGATCGGGTGAGCCATAGTACCATTATTGCCCTTGTCGTGCTTTTTGTTGATTGATTTCGGTTATCGAACAAATCATTATTACAAAATCTTCCAGTCGGCACCAGTTGTGAATAGGGACGAGCTCTATCAAACAATAAGTAATCCCTGCTCGGCGCTCCATTGCTGATGGTTCCAGTCATGACGCACCACCGTCACACGGTCCAAACATCTATTGACACCTTCACGATTGGAAGCTGCTGTTATATCTTATGATCTTTTTTTTCGCAAGCTCTGATGTCACGTGAGGAGGTCGTGTTTAACGATCACAGGACGTGATCATCGAGAGCGTTGCCATACCATGTATACAGTGTTTTGCTAACGTCGAACCATCACATGAGGCCCACCGATACTTATGTAATACCTCATAAACTTTCTAATATAATCGGCACATGTATGTTTGTAAGCGTGCGTACGATGCTGGGACATAAAGAGCGTGTGTTATTCACGGCCCAAAACAAATCAACCTCCATGACCAAAGGCAACCGTAGACCTAGAAGGGTGAAATAACGGTATCTAGGAAGCATCACCATCCATGTACCATTTGCCGATTTTTGTTAGTGATATCGAACCTTCAAACATGTTTCTCGATTGGGCATTCTATGATATTAGAGCGCCGTGTGATTGCGCATCTGTTACACTAAACATTCCAGCGTTATCACAGAATAAATATAATCTGGTCACTAATGTCAAGCCTTTACCCATGATCTTTTATGAATTCTCATAACTATATTGCAGTCTCCTCTCCGGTTTGATTTCCAATGGTCAATGTACGAGTGCATCATATATTTCGCATCCTTCGTGAGGTTCTGTTACATGCGAGTTAAACTCGACTATTTGTCAATGTTCGATCAAGTCATCCATCTTTTAGAAATCTTGCATACTAAAGCGTTCAAGATGCCTCCGCGACATACGCTAGATAGATGTTTAAAATGACGATGCTTGAAGGGTCACAATGACTTCATCACACGCCTGTTTACCTCGACACATTCAGCTTAGCCCGCATTTATATCTCGCTAAAATGATTGATGTTCATTTATGGACAATCACGATATGAAATCAAGCCGGGGCAATTATCTGCATTGATGTCCTAGTAAATGTGATTTTGCACGGTGCATTTTATGTTATGGCGTTTTAGGCAATATGATCTCATGTGACATTGAATTTCTGAGGGCTGACTTCCACAGGGAGTGAATTCAGCAGATTTGCACAGAAGGTTCTTCTTTGTATGGCCCCAACTCGGTACATTACTAAAATCTAAGTACTCTGTGAATGAGTAACGTGCATGTAAAATGATATACGACATAAGGATAGGCCCAAACACACCTTTATGAACACAAAGCTAAATCAATGCGCACTTAAGAAAACGTCCTTAATTACATCCATCCGATTCAGTCATTATTTCTCATGTAATGAAAATGTACAGTATCCACTGAGGACCATAAACGAAAGCAATATGCATGCACCACTCAGAACCCCTCGAAAACTGCAAGTTCTGTGGTCCTTATACGCCCATAATTCGCGTGTCTCATGCCATTCGATCATTCGGCAGTATATCAATTTAATGGTCAGGGTCTTGAGGGTTCATACATTCATGGAATGGCTAATTAACTCCTGTATTCACTCGGCAGACATTTAAGATGCATTGCATTCATGTAGCAGGTGCATATATCACTGCATAAATCCCACAAAACAAATGCTACTGATGTATGAATTGCTCATGGGAAACTACAGAGTGCATTTCATCAATGGATTCAGTCGCGGTTGAAATGGGTGCAATCAAGGCAGATTTACCACCTGTCAACGGAGCAGTTTGCAATTTCTACCGATCCAGGCCAGGATTAGTAGAGGCGTTGGCTTTGAGACCGGCGTCCAATCAAGAGCAGAATAAATGAACCGCATAACCGGTTGCAAGAACCTATCATGCAAATATTGCGGATTGTATGAGAGTGGATGTTAATACAAAAGCTTCCTTGCACAATGATACCTAAAGGGCTAACAAGTCAAATGTTAACCCATACTTGATGCTAAGTTTATGCCTTACGTTAAAATCGATGGATACGCCTAGGCATCAATTTTATACTATAGCCATCAGTATTATAGTCCAACGATTGAGCGGTATTTACAAATGATGCGTCCCGTAAATGCTTCCATAAACGGTTTGCAGACTTCTGCAGACTAAAGTAATGATTTTATGCTACGTGATGGATTCTACTTACAAGAAGGTGGTAACACAGGAGGTGAAGTACTAAAAATACGACAAGAAGCGAAGGTTATGTTTCTGACGATTTGAAATGAGAAACACTACGAGAAATGCTGTAGCAACCAATGAAGCAGAACAGATCCGCTTAGGATGCCTATTGTGATTTTGTCATATTACAGACGTTTTGCATTTACATTTGCAGCGAGCATGACAATGCCAGAATCGAAATGCAAGCGAGGACCAGCAAAGGCATTGAGTACAAAGCCATTCATGAACCTTATGGACATACGCATATTGCGACACAAGAAACTGTTCCATGTCAATTTTGTTGTCATCCAATATAAACTGCAGTAGTGTAATCCATGGAAGTATCTTCATTCATGCACCTTTGCCTGAATAAGAATAGGCAGCTGGGCTGTATGCAGTACCTGAGTTAGCATGATCTAGTCTTTCTGTCAACATTATCAACTTATAAAACTGAATGATATACGGGTGCAACGAAACGAACCACACAAGCACCCAATGACAACACATAATTTCCATCCTCGATTCTATCCCAGCGAAACAATATTTGCAGCCCTCATCCTTATTTACATCATCTAATGTGATAAAACCTCATCCCTCTTCCGTTGTGCAAAAAAATCATCATATGGCAGACTGCCAGATTCGAATTGTACTTCGTTAATCAGGGGCGCTACAGAGCCTAGAAATACCTTAAATCTGATTGTTGACGCCTCGCTTTAGAGTATAGTTGACGGCGATGAATACGTTTTTGGTTTTTGCCCGATGATGTTCGTCATTGAACGACATCATAAGACATGCGGTCAGCAATATGCACAGCTGCTAATGAACCGAAGTGCAATGATGAATCATTCGTCCATATCTGCGTCTGGAGCAGTTTACAAAACTCCGCCGGTTGCTAATATGATAATGTATATTTTCATGTTTGACTGAGGTTCAAATGCATTAAATATAGCAATTTATTTTTCTCGAGTGGCTTCTCAATTTGCGCAGTATATAGGTAGCATCAATCCTTCATGCTTATACTGGAATGTGCTACGTATGAAATACTGTTGTCGGATGTGTCATGTGTCATATTAGCTTCTGATAAGGTTCCAATGCAGGTCAATACTGAGCAAGGCAAAATATATGGCAATTATAAACTTGTTTTTCTCCAAGATAAAGCATATAACCGGGTGCAATCATAGTGCACCAATGAACAGAAGTTGAGCCGATGTCCAGATGAAGCAGACGACGTGACAAATTTACCATTGTCATCTGATAGCACTTAATATGCTTCATACTTTATGTAGCCGCACAAAACGTGATTTATGTTGTTATTTTCTAAGAGATATGTGATGTTTTACTCATGTATAAAAATCATGTATATGTCTAATGCTGCTGGGAATAACAACACAACCCTCGACTAAACGCATGTATTTGGCCTTTATGGCTGCATTCAGGAGTATATCTACTTAAATGACGATAACGTATTCTTTTGTAGTAACGCAAAATGACAAAAGGATTTTGAGTGTTTCGAATCCTGATTTCGCCAGCGCTATCAATTACCCCGCGCGCATTTAGGTGCCAACTTGACTTGCAGTCGAGTGCAATGAAGAGCGCTTTGTTCTGTCAATTACTACGTCGCATAAGCTGATTTTTTTTACCTACCTGAGTACCTGTGGAGACAAGCAGTGTAAACAGCACACCAAGCGCCTCTCGTGCCTAAGATTCTCATGCCAATGTGACCTCGTTTGCATCCTTGCTTAGTAGCATTCTATTGCTAAGCTGCAAATCAAACAAGCAATCGGCGCCGTGGCAGAAAACGGATTAACAAAAAAACTGCGGGTGTTTTGTTTGATGCAGAAAGCGCAAATGGCAATTATAGATTGTCATTCCCCAGTCGATCGTGTTTTACGCATGAGCAGCACACGCAAAGCACCAACTGCACGGTTACTTCATTGATTCAGCAGCTGTAAAAAGCACACTTTACCACCCGCATATGCATACCGTCGTAGCACGTTTGCACCTTCAATGAGAGCTCGAAAATTTGTCCGAGTCCTGTAACCAGTATTTCCATTGGTTAGCTCACCACCGATGTTAAGCTGACTGGCCATTTCTTGGCTAGCTGCTGACTTTCTGCATAATTACTTTGCATTGCCAAGCTTCCTGTAACCAAACAGATTATTCAACAGCGACGACTATCTTTTAGTCAGGCGAAGTTCTAAAATTGGTAATGTCGTTTATCACAATCAAGACACCCACCGAAGACAAACTCTACCCTCGAATTCTGACTAACATTGCCACAGAAATATCTTTATCACTCTTCATAACATTCGCCCTATCCAGTAATGAAAGGACTGCTCCAGATGACAGCAGATGTGCTAATGTTACACCATTATTCAAAAAGGCAATAGTCAGCAGCCAACGAATACCCGGTCCATCAACCTAATATAGTCCCTCCTCTCCCATCCTTTGTATCCGCCAGTGCTAATGACCTGCATGTGTGATTTTAGCATCTCCAATATTCCAATGTGTTCAGCTTTCAGTTATATCAACTAAATCTGGTGAACTAGAATAAACTGCTGCCTCCAACTCCGCGCATGCTTTGATGTATGCCTAGTTTGTCCTTACTATCTCCATAAAATCAGTGAGGAGAACACCTCCCCGTACCCACCAGCACCACCCAGCCCATGCCATTCTAAATTAGCCTGTGGTTCGCCAAACACATATGCTCTAGCGCTATTGCGACCCGAAGAGTGACATATCACCCAACAGATGCTGTTGATCTATAGAACAAGAGAAGGTACCGAGGAGGACTCGTTATAATAAATATTTCATTACGAGGTTAATGCACTATCGACTGATGTACAAATACGACTCTCCGTAGTCCGTAGTCCTTAAGGTTCATGTACAAGTGCCATATCATTAGCAATAAACAGAGCAATTACAGTTACCAATTTGTTAGAGCATCTCGTTAATGCCTGTCAAGATGGTCTCAGGTTAGTTTAAGTGACTCGCAGGCGGCCACTGATAAGCAATCAAGCTTCTGTAGTGTATGGCATCTCGTGCTGCCTCACTTTCTCCCACATCTTCACGGTGTCATTAATAGGGAGACGTAGTAAGTGGCACTTCAATAATCAGCATGCGCAGAGTGGAATCATCAGGCACATTTAAGTGGTGCACCAATCCGAAACTCAATAACATTGCTCAAATGACAAATTCTGACACAGGGACAGAAGTTTATCATATACTCTGGCAGAAATCCGCTTGGCGGCAACCATGACGTGTGCACTTATCCCGTCTTAATTTGGTCGAATCGATAAGGGGGTTTAAGCAGATAAGCAAATGGCGCACAAGAGCTCAATTGCTAAAGCAATGTTGTCCGACCCTAATAGGAGGTTGAATCCAGCTGCTCATTTCGCAAAGTTAAGTTTTGATGCAGTTTTAGGATTGTTCATACGGAAGCGCCTAAGTCTCTTGAATATCAGAAGACATTTAATTGAACCGGGATTTGTTCTATTGACTTTGGATAATGCACAAAGTATTACGATGGACGCAGCGTTTAAGATGATTTTGGCGAAAGTCTGTTTATGCGATAGTTTCATTGTGCAGGCACACATTTGCGATTGTTTCCAGCTACCAAGCCTATGACCTCATTAAAAATGCCATCTATCAACACCCACACGTAGGCTATACCCCTAGATACTTGTCTTTGAGCATACTGTTTTGTAACCAGGGTGTTGCCTAAGATATATACTTGCAATGCTTAACTGTCACAAGAGATGTGATATAACTTTGCAAATGATCGATGTTTAAAGACCACGTCTAAAAGAACCAACGCCATACCTTATGTTAATGACTTGTGCGGATTGGCTTAATGTGGCCTAAGAAACTACTATCCAGCAGGACTTTCTTTGTGGTTCAGAATAAGTGTCTGTTCGAATTAAACGGATGATCAATCGACCAAGGTGCTACTTGAACATTGTGTATAGTCACACGTGACAATTTGAGGGAAGGGACATTGGGACGACGCTTAATATACTATGATAAATGGCTTCTCTGACATACACAAAGCAGAAGGCAAACCAGTGGCATAATGTGCGTCGGTTGTTGAATTATTCCATAGGTAACACAGGCAAACAACCCCTGCAGAGTCATTACAGCATGATGACGGAATCACCTGCGGGTGAAAGCCAAGTATTAATGCAAAACATCTTTCATCTGCTCCCAAAAGCAGATGCCTTTCACAAGATACTTGCTTATGGACCCAAAAATACAAAACCTGGCGTTGTGAGGTTTTGTCGGTGTTGACAGCATTTTGAATGTTTTAATACGGCTGCCCTGCACGAGCAGATAGAGTTCGTTGAATCGCTGGAGCAGTATAATGAGGAACTCCGGTTCAGCACGTAAGTACAAATGGCATTTTTTAGTAGTTTCAAATTTCTGCACAGCACCAAGTGTTCATTATCAACCTAAATCACTTGCACAGGCTAATATTCTGGTATGGGTGCATGTAATGACATTCTTATCACCGCGATCATTTCTCGCTGCCGCGTCAGCTTACGTTGATGCTCCTCGGGATGATAACGACTTCTGTCATAAGTCATTTGCCAATTAAGTTATCCAAGTCATTTTGCTTCCAATATCGTTGTGACTGCTACTGAGAACAAGACAGGAGTCGTGTAACATGAATACATGTGGATGTTCTGCAGCACACTTAAATATACATATACAAGTTATACGTAACCAGCGCAAACACGATGTATGAATGAGGTAGTCGAGGGCTAATATTCCGTAGTAGCTGTCAATGTGGCCAAGCAAGGTATCTAATGTTGGAAGTTATCGATAATATTCTCAACTCAGTCGACATGCGCATATTTTTAGTAGACACAAAGAGAATACAGTCAGCGATTCATAAGGGAGACATCTCTTGCCTAATAATGGGGTTTTGTCAAGTGCGCAAGTCACGACTGAGTCTATTGTAAGTGAGTGCCGCAAGAGGCGACATTCTCTACCCCAATGAATGCAATCTAGTTAAAGGGTGCAATGATCTTTTCGTCATTATACTCATAATAGCAAGAACTGCGTTCATATCCCCCAGATGTTCGATGATTACATGGGATGTGTGTTACTTAAGATAGATTGGGGGAGGGGATTTAAGGCGGATAAGATATTTGCTGTGCTTGATGACGGTGGATTTGATTAGATATGTGACACGATGTGCTACCTGAGCCGTTCTCAAAAGATTACAACCATGCATCCTCTGCACAGAAACTTCCCTGTGTTGATAAATAGTGGATATGAAAATCGTGATAAGGCACTCTACATCCGGATGTCCCGTGCATCGACTGAGCAGAGATTCACGGTCCCCATCTTTTCCTGTTACATTCCCTTTCATCAACTCTCGCGGGGTATGTCCTTATTTAACCGTTAATTTCCCCGCAATAAGGTTAATATTAACATCGCTTGGTTGTCTAACCATGCGTCTGTCACAATTAGTATTAATGATAATTGAAATGCTTTGTAACGTCAAAAGGAGGGCACGTTGAGATATCAAACTCTTACACGGAGACTGAAAACCATTAAAATACACTAGAATGTAAAATTTTGTATCAATCACATATGTCTATCAAATTGTTTGCGGCATCATGAAATGTTATTCTTTTCTCAATAATTCCGCTCTGACCGTACTTGAATCATGCTGCTGGACGACAATTCATACCGTTGCAACAATTAATGACTCTCTTACGGCTACCTCATGAGCTCTACGACAAGCACTTTGTAGATTAATGATATCGGAAACTGATTTCGGTATCATGCTATTTTACCTCCAAGCCGTGAGTGCATACGGGATAAAGCATACCATCACGAGCCTTCAATGTAATGAAGTGACACTCTCCATCTTGTGTTTCGACCACTGGGCGATATGAAAATATGCTCTTACACAACTGATAGTTATACATTTAATTAATTTGAACTGATATAAGGGAAGAGATGTTTGGCATCACTTGCTGTAGCATAATGTGCCCTGAGAAAACCGTCACACGCAATGAACTAATAGGCCAATGTCATGCAGATAACGTCCTGGGCACAGATCTACTGGGGATTGATCACAACAGACACACGTAGAGTAGGCTACGCTCTGTTGTAATAGACAAAGAGGTTAAGTGTAACTGCATGCTAATACGTTAGTCGGAATGACCAGCACGTTGTATTGTGTGATTTTTACAAATAGATAAGACAACGTGCGGGGAATATTAACCTATCGATCTTTCCGAAAGTTTGAACGTACAGTAAATTGCGGAAATGTAACCTAGATTATAGATAGATTTGCAGCTGCTTACCGGCAATTATCCGGCCAATATTTGCTGTGCTTGATGACGATATTTTATTAGATATGGCATACAATGTGCTACCTGAGCCGCAGTCAAAAGGTGTAGCGACGTAATGCGCGACAAACAATGAATATCCTCTAATGTCAATTGAGTTCCCTATCAGAGTGGACTAACCTCCATAACGCATTTACATCCCACCTATACACAATCACTAATATTGCTTGAGCACCATCATCTAAATCAAGAACAGCTGTGAAGTGGCAAAATCCATCAGATTAAATGCGTGAGAAAGCACACGAATCGTCATGAAGAGCCAGTGCTTGCAATTTATTCGTCACTTGGTTTAGAGGAGTAATGTTACATAAATCCAATACCTCCATGCTCTATCAGATTTTATGGGCGGCATCTTGTAACGTTATGGCTTTGTTATTCCGCGGGAATTACTTGACTCTTGCTGTACAGTTTAATTTACGTCAAGCAATAACGGCTCTCAGGTCAAGCTTGTAGATTACTGAGATCGAAAAGTGACTTCTTGCATGTATGCTAACGGAACACCATGGCCCCACGTGAGTTTTATACGGATACATACTATACCATATTTTGAGCTCTTGAAATGTTAGGGTTGGGAGTATATTCTCCATTTTTGTTCAATTTTTGTGCGCGCCATACTTGAAAGTGCGTTTGTAACGTGACCTAAATTTGGGCCGAGTTTGCGTTCTTTAACGCAGTTGGATGTTGAAGTGTTTATCACCTTTCCTGGGTCATTTGTAATGATCAAGGATTCAAACATCATGTGATTTAATTCAATCATAATTGCATGTATCATGCTATCTTATTATCTACTCTGAATAAACTCTTGAAATAATTCAGTATTGCGCTGGGTGGCCTATGTAGGTAAATGCCATGCGTTTACAAATATTCACATCAGACGCGTAACGATAAACTCATGAACAAATAGGCATCAGTGCAAGCAATCCGTTTCTTTAATGGACATACACACTGTAGGTACAGAAGCTATGTGTCTTGGCCACATAATTTAATATATCATGGCTGGCTGTACAACAGTTCACGCTCTGTGAAACCGATGTCGATGTAGTTCGGATGTTATCAATGACATTCATGTACTTAATAAGACGATATCAAATCGCACAGTTGAACCAGATACAACCGACAGTACCATTACTCAACATTAGTAGAACCTTTTTATGTGTGCTTTTTTATCTTTTGACCTCACAGCCGTTAAGCTTTTTAGAAAGTGAGCCGGACCAATCGACAGTCATATTACTCAACATAAATAGGACACATTCGTATTTGCTTTTCTCTATCATTAGTGAGCGTGGTGAATAAACAAGTCATTGTCAACAGAGTTAGTGAACATAACCAAGTTATTAAGTCGACAAATATAGAGTCATACTTATCACTTACAGCTGGTGTATCAAGGTATGCGATAACAACGAAGTATTTTTAAGCACAATTTGCTATAACATTACTGTGATAGATGGTCGCGAAAACGAACCAGGGCAAGATTACCATTGCTATTTACTGTTGTCAAGCTTGTTGGTCTATTTATACGGATCGTATTCTTCAGTGGTAAAGATATTATGGTATCATCCAGAGCGACAATGAACGTACCACAGAATACATGTTTCAGATGTCGACCCTTGTGCATGTTCTTCCTTTGTAGGAAGAGGGTTGCCATGCGATTAAGACGCCGCGGGCTGAGTCTGTATAGCGAGATGATTACAAAAGAGAACACGCAGTTATTGCGCTCAGTGGTTGGATTACAACCCCCACGCGAGCCAGCAACGCATATAACACCGTTGCCGATGGACTTAAAGGACCATCTGGTCTCTGTGAACGCGGGAGTGGGTGTTAACACATTTGCGATGTCTTTTTGTCAAAATCCATTGCACTTGCTTCTCCACTATGATGAAATCTTAAGCTTATAACGATGTATTAAAAGTTGTAAGCGTATTGCATAAAACCCTTACCATATCCTTACCTTGACCTTTAGATACACTAGCTTTCCTTTGCTTTACAGATAAGGAGTTGAGCTAACGATGATCACTGCAATTTCTCTGCAATGGTATTTTTGTCGCCGCCTTGATGCCGTGATAATGACGGCAATTCGCTCGCATAACAAGGAGGTGGTGATCATTATGATAATGTGATGATGATAATGATCACCACGTACAGGACGACGCGACCACTGTATAAACGCATGTGCCTCGGTGAAGTTTTCTGTGCGTGGTCTCCGTGGCAATTGCCATTTAAAGAATACACAGCCTATGGCATGTCCTCATGTATTAGAGCTCGCCCGTCTTCGTAATAGACTATGTTTATGGCTCTTAGCAGGAGTGCGTTGGGCCGTTTGATTCGATGTCGTAGGTCAATTCTCATTGTAGCCGTATTTGAGTAATAATGAATTATATTGTACGTTCAGGCTTGATATAGGACCATCAAACGATATTATACTACCTCTGTAGCGATTGTAAATCATGCGTCAGACTAGAAGCATGCTCGTTAGCTCTACTAACCGGCATACTCAAGTTGCCGTTGGTGTAGAAAAGCATACATTACATAGAATATGAGTGCCCTGAGCCTTTATCTGCATTTAAACTGCACATTTAGCATTCGATGAACTGCGTTTAAACACGTCCCGGAAATACGGCATTATATATAACAATTGTGCCGTTCGGAGCGATAAGGTTGAACTTTGTAAAAGCTGTAGAATCGTTATTGTGATGAAGTGGGGCAAAATTGGTAGGAGTTACCAAGTAGTTGCACACCTATATTGCTATCGTTTCATTGAGTTTCTTAATATGGTTATTGTTCATAATGATTCCAGAAAAATCAGACCCAATATATAATGTGTTCTATGCTGACATTTTAAACATATATGTTAACTACACGAATCACGCACCGGTGGTTAACAATTTAAGTTCTTAAACCTATTGGATGTCGAGACGTTCAGATCACATTATTTTAGCTTGATCCGAATCAACTCATCATGCCCTTCAGCGTAATGTTATTCATTGAGATAACGACTCACAAGGACCGGTATGATCGAGTGACTTTATATTGTCTCCCACAAAGAACGAATCATTAGTGTCTGGCATTTATAAATTTTAGCGTATAAAAAAACATACACGCGCTAAAATTACAGATCACTCATAATAATTCCAGCTTTCGAGGTGCCATTTAACACAAGTGCTGCTCTGCCATGCAATCCTATACTTACCTTAATTTACCTAGAAGGATGTGTGAATATGGCAATTTGACTATCAACAATTACAAATGGTTGTTTACTGAAAATCATGCAGGGCATTTCCTAAAGACAGCACATTTATATTTGCAATAGCGGCCACTTTGTCGTGTGAGCTGATAGCTCGTACGAAAGCAAGTTGTACGCACGTTATAAGATCCTTGCGCATTATTACATTGTAATATAAACCCTCAATGGGTAATGCATTCCCCTAAGAGAATATTCTTCAATCAGTATCATTGTCATCGTGGTGATTGAGTGTCATTATTTGCAACAGCACGGGGACCAGAATCCGACACAGAAACTCAGTGAATACATCATTGTCAACCCGGTTGGCCATGGAGACAAAATATATCGCCCTAATGTTTAAAGCGATGAGGAAAGCATTAGCATTTTCTTGCGGACATGTATAGTGTTCTTTATGTGTACCTGATGCAGTCGTTTTCTATGACGTTGTCACTGTCATCATGTAAAAGTCGTATGATAAATAGGAATTTATGAGCCTTCGACTACGCGAATAAGCAGTACTAACTACGCACCTAGATGCAAGCAACGCTCCAATACTATATCATGCCGCTAGGTCTACGTCACCGGTTTGTTTCCGACTTGCCCATTAGTGGTGAGCTTCCCGAGTAGCAGAGGTACACCCGCACACGCACACGAGTGCGTGCACACGTAGACACACGCACAAGTACACATGCGGAACCACCAACACACGCATATTCATCTGTGTCAAATGTGAGCTCGAGAATATAGCGTTTTAAACCTCTGAGTATTGCCCATATCTTGCCAGTGTCAATATGGTTTTGGTCCGTTGATAATACCAAGCTTAACACCTACGAAAATATTTATCTTGTGGTCGGGCGGACACCTAAACAAATTTCCCTGTTTCAATAACGGCGCTCACAGATGCTATGCTCCGTGTTAGAACTGGCGCGCATCGCTGTGCATATAAAATTTAATCTCTAACGCTATATGTAGTCAGTCGGTTTAATCATCACTGTGAGCATGACTTTCCAGCAGTTAAGGCGCTCTAAGCAGCCATTGGCCTTCAGGTTTAACGGCACCATTCATCTTCTAATTGCAATGGTGATTATCGCTTATTTATTCCCAGAAAGTAGATATCTTCGGATTATGCTTACGAATGGTGTATTCTTGCAATGTTTGATGTATTTGCTGAGAGTCAACGGATCAGCGTTTTCTAGATAGGGGGTTTTCTGTATAAGTAGAGCGTGCAGCAGCGTTAGCTCCCTGGCTTATGTTGGAATCAGTAGGTACCACCTTGGCTGGTGTATTATGGTGTCGTTTGGGAACGCATGGAGAATCACGACTCGCTTTTATTTTGTGAAGGTCATTTATACAAGATTCCGTATAAAGGCGACAGAAGGTTCATACACTTTTCAATGAATGGCGGGTTGGCATTGGGTAGTTTTTGTCAAGCTACATTCATATCTTGAGATTAACCAGCAGGGCTCACCCTGTAGTCACCAATCATCACCATCTCATCACCATCTCATCCCGCATCCAATAAATGGACGTACAACTGCAAAGCTGAATGCTATCTATTATGTCGCCAATGTTACAGTCATGGGTAACATTGAAGAATGCATGGCAAGTTTAAGATCACGTTTTAGCTGCTGTCGATAAATAGTGAGAATAATGCCGATAATGAGAAAGCTAACTCCGCCCATATTTGCATTTCAGTTAAAATGAAATGATTGAGCTTGTGGTTGAGCTCGTATGGATCTACATGGAGGGGGGGGGGGGGGTCGCATTTCCCTTTCAATACGATGTTGAGCTTGACAGATAATGAAAAGAGCTGCCTGCTGACAAAGATCAAGACACAACAACATGGGCACCAGGTGAGTTGTGGTACTAAAGCAAATAAAGTTATGCCGCTGTAAAGTGGGACACATGCTGTTATCTGCGCAGCATTGATAAACAGACTCATGCCTTTATACATTTGCTGCATGTTATAACATTGTCATTGCAATTTTATGAACTTATTCAATGTCTTTACCGAATTCATGTTGACCGCTGATTGCAACACCAGCATGCGTGCCGAGTTGCTATATTTAGTAAGGTAAACATATGTGAGAAATTTATCTGCATTACAGCTCCTAATACATAGGTGATCATAACACTCTAACCCAGCAGAAGTCAATGAATATGAAGGATAGTACATTATCATCCTTATGACTACCGGTCGATATTTATCCGAATAAGCCCACTGGTATTTTGTGAAGTCAGGAATTCATCTTGACACCATACGTACGCTAATTCGTTCTCCGTCAATATAACACGCAGAATAATTACAGAAAGTGTTCCCTATTTCTAGTTTCAAGGCTCTACATCATTTCCTACTCCTGATAGCATAGCATGGAAAGAAAAATGGAGTAGCTCGGCGGTAAATTTAGCTACATGGGTGCCGCACGACCTCAATCGCAACAAATGATTCCGAGAAACCCGAACAACATTTGGTGAAATTAGTCCCAATAATCCATGTTAGCGCTAGCGAAGTGGGTTTTTAATCACAAAACCATGCATTTCAGTCTCGCAAGATGTCCCAAGCTATAATCAGAGTATGTGAAGCTTTATCTCGTCTTAATTTAAACAAACCTAACCATATTAATAATTTTATCGGGCATCTTGTTTTCGACGTCGCGAATGCTCTGTATTTTTTCGATCGTCGTCATAGTTCTTTAATATTGGCTTCATCAACGCTGAATGAGACGGATATTAATGTTGGTAATTACAATCAATCTATCGTGATAAATGACGATGAGTTTGTTACAGTTAAAAGTTCAACGATGTTACCGAACAAATGATGGTCGATCATTTCAGCGATAGCAAGTGCAGTTTTCTGCCGCCAGTTTGTCATGAATTCAAATGTTACTCCACTTTTCTGAAATGTCTTCATGTAGTTATTTAATTATCGGTTGAAAACACAAGGTAATGTATGTTAATGAGTAATTTGAGCACCATGGTTAACTTAATTTGGAAAGCCGATGGATTGGCTTTTTGCGCAGACAGTAGATATTTTGGAATGCAACACTTTCTGCATACAACACTTGTTCGACATAAGGCAAGCATTGAAACCAGAAACTATCTATGCCAAGAATACCGGTCTGCAATAGCCGCATCAAGAGCACCGATTGTTTCACTTCCAGGGGCCATATCTAAACGTTTATAAATGTTCGTGCTCGTTATGATGTTCGAGTCGGCAATTTTGCCGCTCTGACAATTTTTTAAATAACATGACTCACACTTTTCAGATAAACAGTTCCTCTTTTGCCTCAGTAAAACTGTGAATGACTAAATTCAGGAAGTAGTGGCCTGATCACACTTCGTCGCACATCAAGTAGATGAATCAACTAATATAATCAACAGCATAAGGTACGTCATATGCGTCAAAACCCGCAGTTGCAAGTATACAGCTCTCAATTTCGACAACAGCATAAGAATCCTAGATATCACAGGGGAATTCATTGTCTTTCGGATATTAGCCCTAGGCGTGATACCGCTCTATGCAAGATGGATCGAAAAATCAGTCAAGTGGATATATTTTGTTATATTAGTTCTTATGCTCTGATGAATGTAACGGTCGCTGTTGCTATCTCATCACATTGTCTGCAACCTGAAGATGCTGCAAAGGTTAGTCTTTATGAAGGTGAATTTATCACTATTATTTTAAAAACGTCTTACAGTGTATGATGCCTAACTTCATGCCGGGCTTCAAGTATTAACAATAAGGTTTTGGTGTTACATTCCCGAGTGCAAAAGTTTGGATAAGTAAGGATACAGCTTGTATGATGTTAGAAGTTGTTAGAAGTTTCGTAAGCTATGCTGTGTCGATTATCGAACAACAGGACGCCTTTAGTGCTCTCGGCTTGAGGGCTTAGACCTTCATGAGTTGGGATGACATTGGCAAATATGGTTGTTATCAACTCATCACTCTCTATCAGCACTATGGTCCGAAAAGGAAACATACATAGGAAGATATAACTTTAGAAATGCTTTAAATGCACAACCTTTTCTATATTCAGTGTCCATGCGCAATGCCGCTCATATTTATCAGTGGTGACATTTGAATGAGTCATTCTGCTGTTTTGGTTGGAAGCAATGCCATGTCGTTTGCGCTTGTCTTTTAAATTGAAAGTTCCCCTTAACGCGTGTTATGAGAACTAGTGTATGTGCGCATATATAGCTGTGCATGTTAAGTCAGTCGGTTTGCTATCTGCAACGTCTTTGTGGCACCAGATATTTGCAAATTCATGTCAGTAATAACGTGATGTACACACAACGAACAGCGGTGCTGGCGTATGCAAACTATGCTTAGAAATGGTTTTCCATCGCACATATCGGTTATTGCGCCCAGCCTTTATATTAACCGCTACCGTAGGAGTCGTGCCAGGGCTATAGCGGTACAGTTTGCTCATATCATGTCCACACCTACTTGCTAATGTACGATGCAGGCAAATACTATTTGTCAGGAGAATGCCTGTCTGGGTGACATAGAACAAGCGGTTTTCCATCAAAGAGGGTCATATGCACTGTCCCATTGATAGTGATTTGGTGAATGGGTTATGGAACTTAAACTCAAATCCGAACTACGGTTAGTCGTCCAATTTGTTCAAATTACCGCACGGAAGGCCCCAAAAATGAAAGCTAACAAAGCTCACAGCTTTAGTACCTTACCTGGGTATCTCTTTGTCGGAGGGGCCATCCAGTATTTGGAATCTCCCCTATATTGTCGACAGGGTTGAATAATACTTATACATACCTGCATAATCCGTCATTGGGGATCCATCCTATCCCGGCATAGCGACCCTGTCGCCTGCAAAGTTATTACATAATGCGAGCATCATATATCGAATGTAATCCTGGATATATTATCATACATTATGCTCCCAAAAACTTTTTGAACCAGTTATGTCCTGGACAGATGCTAGTATGGTTAGCTATGTAACATTAAATCTACATGATGTGTTTAAGCCTTTCGGAAACAGCATTTTCCACACCGAGTATTGATTGATATATATCAACTGCAATATCCGATCCGGCTTTAAAAGCTTTTGATTGAGTTAACGTGATTAAGCAGACTCTATTCATGTAATTACCCTTATAGTTCATAAAATCCTTACACATAAGTCCATGTTGCATAAGCCAAATGGCTGCATTAATGTATATTTGGGCTGTGTGCACAATCCATTTATATGCTGTGCGTTATCCACAACACAAACGTCTCTAACGATCGCTTATACCATCAGGTATTGTGTGCAAGCCGCCTAATCATTGTAAGGTAAATCCGCTGTGGCAAATAGAACAACATGAAAACGTCACAGCTACAGAATTAGCTATTTTTTGTAAACAATGAACTAAACTATTTTATCTTGCTTCGTTTAGATGATGGCTCTGCCATGACTAAGAATAGGGGTAGCACCAGGCTGGGAAGCACTTTATTTCCTTCTCGCACATCACTGCTATGTGCATAAAAAAAGAGCATCACATGCAATACAGTAGCAATAATGCGGCACGACATCTGCCATTTGCATTGCATTTGATAATACTTAGGTATTAGCCATTTTGTACCCGTTAACGATGCCGCTAAGGGAAGAGAGCATTTAGTGTGGATAAAACAAATGTGAGAACTAATTCAATCTCAGTGGATACAACCTGATCATTATGTAGCATATTGTGTCAAAAATCAGGACTCATTTCAATTTACTTATTACCTGCGTTTGAGTTACCATATTCCCCGAGCTTATCTTTATCTGTGACCATTGACCAGCCAGATATACAAACCTCAGCAAAGCTAGCATGCGCTACATAAAATGCGTTCTTCAGGCAAGGGAAACACACAGCCATTGCATAATTATTCTTTGTATATTTACAGACCCAAGTTGCTTTCCTAGCCGTAGCCCTTACAGCCTAACTATCGTGAGCTACTGTGTGAATCTTACATAGCAAGTTCGTATGTTTCTTAATAAAATTGCTTACGTTTCGCACTTCCAATGTGAACAATAAACAGACAAGTTGACGTGTATTGACACAGATATCACAGTGGGAGATACGATGCATCAAACATTGCATAGAGATCCTGCTCATGACTCTTCAAACGAGTGACGGGTGTGTGATAGCACAAACAATGCGAGCCAACGGGCGACCTTCGGATATATAAATAGGAGACCATCTAAGGCCCAACGTTTTTGACAAGTCTTATTTATTCAGTCACCAATGTGCACTTAGCCCTCTCATGTGCACTTCCTATCAATTCCTGCAAAACTCAATGCAACTCTGATTGATTCGGTCAAAAATGTGATATTATGACAAGATGTGGTAATTACGAAGCACCAATTTCGATATTGTCTCTGAGTTCAATGAACCCATGTCATAAGCACAACCACAGCTCTTCTGCTTCTATCCATCAAATACAGTGATATAACCAATGTTCACACAACGTTAATACCCCTTTCAGAACGTTCCTCAGGCGCCTTTACGAAAGATTACTGATGACGGCATCGAGACTTCCAACCATTGAGTTAAACTCGATAATTAACGAGTGTTCCCCTCTATAACAAGCACACTTCTCGCCATATATTTATTTAGTTCATCCTGTACAGCTGTTGCATAGAACATAGTTTAACACTTAGTGGATAAGATCTAATTAGGCCCTGGAATTGACGCTCCGTCAATTTTAACGTAAGCTTATCCAAAGCAGGCTGGGTTTGCTTGTAGTAATAGACTATCAAAGCACACATTATAGCAAAAATAGGGTAAGAGCAATCCAAATGCGATACATCTAGCACCAGTATTTTGCGGAACGACAAAACCTGATAACCGAAATAATCTCAATGATGACAATGATGCGTGAGATGAAGAAAGCTTTGTGTAATATGGCGAATATTTCCTCTAGATTTGAAATTTACGCATGAGCTTTGTGTAATTTAGTAATTTATCAATGCTCTCGCAGCATCCCGTGGCAAGTACACACAGGATGATGACCAGATAGAGATAATGGTAATGTTGTGATGCAAGCAAATATTGTCGTGGGAAAGCGATAGTTTTATTCAACAGCCCGCGTTAATGATTCACAGAGTACATGAGTACACAGCGAGATCGGTGGAATATATCGTATATAAAACCAACGTGTTTCCATGTACGACAAAATATCTTCAATGATTGTACATAATTATGATTCGAATTAGTGCAACAACAATAACAAATCTATTGTGGAAGCCACAGGATAACGCCGAGAGGATGGCATCAATATCTCTCAAAAGAACGAACTTATTATTAGCCACCACTACCGTGAAATTATGATGTGCTTGCATAAACGTTACTAACAAGACGTGGTTTGAAATCCGTGATGATCGAAAATATTTTTTTCTAAATTTAAAGGTGAGACGTCTGCGTTGCTACGGAGGAGCTCTTTTTATACTGTCCGAGAAAGGGACTTCTAAAAGAGGTATGATTGGTAAGTATTTGATACTAACTGCTTCTAAGAGAACAAATTAAATGCTACAGTCCAAAACCCTATCGTTTAGCTTATATTTTTAAATTCGGAAGGTAAGTGTGTAACTAGAAAAGACAGCTTCTTTGTCGTACTTTCTCACCAGCCATGATTTGCGCCATGTTTGCAGGTAAGCATTAACTCAAATCAAGACTTTGCTTGTTGTTTGAGACTTCAAAGTACCATTCCAGAGACCATGCGTCATCACTAGCAATGCGTTGCAAGCAAGTTTCTGAAATAAGCCGAAAAATAAGTGCCTGGCTTTAAAATAATCAAATGAAGTCATCGAGTGCCTGATTTCGTATAAAGCTTTAATTATATGGCGAAAATTCCCTCAGATTTCAAAAATTAGGGACTTAGATAATAATGAAGCCGATATTGCCAATGTTCTGTCACCGCGTTTGATTATTTTAGGCATCGATTTACTCTTACAATGAAGTGTTCGAATCCTTCCACTATATCTTAGGGTTTAAACGTCAATTTGGCTATTGGCTAGGTGCGCCTTATGGCAATTGTGCGACTAAACGCGAGCATGTCAATATCTGATGACATTTCGAAGAATTGCACGAGAAGATAGTGTTTCGATTTCAAGAAACATTCCATTCATGTCCTCGATTAGAAGATTAAGACGGTTAATGTAGCTTTCCGTTACTCAGTCCGGATTATGTGTAAGGCCAATTAAATGTCGTCACATTGACGATGTTCCGTCTAGACAATTTCAGTGGTAAATGAATTTGAATTTTATATAAATATGGAAGAGGAGTTACTTGAATAGTTCCAGGAGACCGAAAACATATCATAGGTAGAATAAATAGATGTTAAACATTATTTTGATAGGCGGCCTTTTGTAATTTCATACACCCCAGCAACCGTAAGGGCCTTAATGTATAAGAAGATATGGCAGCCACTGATTGCATTCTGCAGAGCGATCGGCGGGTTTTCCATTCCTAAAACATTCAGAAATTGAGAAATATATACTTAGAGTAGATTTTGTTAACTTCGATTGAAAAAAAACCCCATTTATGGTGCAGTTACAATTTCGATAAGCCCGATTGCTTTTTTACGCTTTGGTAATATAATCGGTAATCAGGCACGAGCCAAAGAATGGACTGCGGTATAATTATCTTCTTATTTCTGCGTTCCAAATTGAGCCAGTTGTAGCTGTATAAATGAGCTGCCTGCAGATTTACGAGGAATATAATAAGGTATTTTGACCCCTGCACTTATTGGTCTAACTATGTAAGGAACTGCAACCAAATTGCATATTATTTTTCTCATTACCGTTCATCGAGAAAACCATATGTAAAATTTTGACGAACTGCCTGTTTTTGTGTGGGCTTATACTGTGTTGCGCACCAATAGGGCTACCCCTTCAAACAATGCAAGCAAAACCAGTCTCCCACAGATACAACTTTCAAGACCTCTTTCTATCTTGCCATTTCATATTAGGATAAATTTCTTATTGCCTTTGTCGTTTCGCTTATACGCAACGCAATACAAAAAAAAACAATCAGTGCTGAGTCAGCAAAGTGCAGTCCTGTTGGCTCATAGAATGAAGAATAAATAACATGCATTATATAAAGAATGACGGAAATGATAAACGTTAGCGTATGATTTTCAAGAAGAAATATGGGAAATATAATTCCGTTTGTCCGGAGAAGAACTTTTCTGGATCCGACGTTTAATGGAATGGAAACATATTGATATTACCTATATGTGTTTCTTTGATGATCATTCGACGTGACTTTATGAATGGTCTAGTTTATGGACCACTCGATATTGATATTACTGCAATATAAAGTTCAGAATCATATGTGGTTACTTTGATGTACGTTCACGTTTCAATGTGGTGACATTCGATCATGATACGAGAGGTCTATTGTCGTATTATAACAGGTCAGTTAAGGCTGCTTCACAATAGATATCTGATTTTATTTTCCGTCACCGATGTCATATCAACTTTTGTACAGTGTGCTAAACAATATTCAACGGGGCCATCTGAACAATCATTGCTTTCTGAATCATCGTACGCATTCTTACATTCCTGGTCTCTTTTAGGCAAATATCATAGCTTAACCAGGAAACCAAATTATACAATCCATTACGCGAAATTATTACACTAAGAGTAAACTTGTCATCTTCCGCAAAAAGGAGGATATAAAGGTCTTAAGTTAGGCAGACTCTGACATAAGCCATGCACCGCATTAGATTCCCGGTGCGATAACTAATAGGGTAGGCAGATAATGGTGTTGCTATGGAAACACTATTTTCAATCATCATCGATTCAATTTTCACGGTCGACTTCACTGTAATCATTATTATCGTCATAATCATCAAAATCATAGTCACTCCCATAATCAACCTCTTCTTGGCGCAATTACAGCAACAGTGTAGATGGTAGCATAAATGCAACATTGTAGACGTCGTGTAGACGTCGTGCAGCAGCTAGTTATCTACTAGGCTTTGTTTTAGGGATATAAATATAATAACAAAGCAGCACTGATTTTTCTCTACACTGTGGTAAATGTGGGCAACATTGAATCGGCCTCCATACATTGGCTACACCAAGCTTACATCATTTACGTTTTAAGCCTGACTTCATTATCTAATAAAATACTCTCTTTGTAGGTGGTTCCAGATTATTAAACTGCCGAGAGGAGTGACTCAATTTATTTTTTTATCGAGCGAGAATTGGTTTCTTTCTCGTATCACTCCAAGAGCAGCAAAGATGGCTATAAAAAAGGCATATCGCGGTTATGCGCCTGCAGAAGAAGACAATTTATGTGTAGTGTCCTTGGGCTGAAATAGCAGAATGAGGGTCTTGTCCAATCTTGCCTTGTCGTGGGCGTGGATCGGGATGAATTACGGGATTAATATCCGTTCTAGTACCGTAATTGCAGTGTAGATGTTAGCTTGATGTTGGCCTCAAGGAATAATCAAATTTACTGCCGACTGAAAAAGTCATAAGTACCAGAATCATCACAAGCAGCCACACAAGCACAGCGGCATAGAAACCAATTAATGTATGCTGATTATAAGTAATGAGGTAATACCCTTTTAATTCGCGCAAATATAAGGACCAAGATGGAAGCGCAGCGTCATAATAATTCGTGCCGGTTGTCCATCCCTCTCATTATTGTAAGCCGTGCATTTTGGATAAGTCACAATACTGCTGTTTTGTTTAGCAATGTTGCCTGAGATTATTCAAGCTCATTCAGGTTTGGCTGCATATTGTTTACGATTGTTTGGACGTACTGTGATTAATAAAAGACCGTTGAATAATTGGCGGGAGAGTTTCGGTCACCCACAACAAGATATTTATTGTGTTTTTGCCAGATTTAGCAATTCTCAACCAAATACCGTCCTTTAAGACTACAGCAATCTTGATAAGTCATGTTAATACAGACAAATAAAGCTTACTATATACCGTTCCGTTGTGCTCCCAGTGAAGACGAGGTTATGGAATGGCGGGAAGATAGAATGAAAACAAATGATCGAGTGAAAAAAGATGACATCCCTTTGCATGACTTTCAAATTATACCACAATTGTCGCGTTTAGAATATTTTGCGGCCCGATGGTCCTAATGACCACTGTACGCTCTTCCGAGCAACATTGTCTCCGTTGATGTCCCGACATATTTACCGCTGGACAAATTATAGGACCAATAAAGTAGACCGTCCATTGTATCAGAAAGGCGTTATAAATCGATAATTGTGAAATAACGGAACTGCTTGTAAGACTCATTGATATACGCAATTGATTGTATAAAAGCTGCTTAGACATTCGTATCATGCCAATTGACTAGGCCACCTTTATTTTGCTTTGCGCCACGGGTCGTCTCAGGACTCTCTTAGATGATAATAGGTCTGCGGTTTTCTGTATCAATTCTCATGACTAAACTAAGTAATCACCGAACATTGCTTGCAATGATTTCATCCTGGCTTTACTTCGCCATGTTTTCATGGGCCATATGTGTTGAATACAGACCAGTGAATTGCAATTCACGAATTAAACCGCCTTATCTTAATATATTTCCTTACAGATAATGTACACATTTAATTTAGCTTATTTAAGTAGAATGCATTCATTTATTCCAGCGATACTGATCAATTTCCAATGGCAAATACAAATTAGATATCCTTGATTCATGGCTACTTCATCACATTAAAAATGCCAGGGATATTGCTACATCACGAACATTATTGATAGTGAATAACAGCACGTCGGTTACTGGCCTGGAACAAATACGTTATGGCAAGGGAACTAGGAATCGGGAGTGTTGTTTATAACAATACACTTTTGATTCTAAAGATGACAATTAAGCTAGAAGGATGTATTCCGCTACATCTAGGTGCCAACTAGATTTGAACCGCACCTCAAAATTTCCTGTAAATGCTTCTTACAAGCAGAACATAAGTTTAATGTGACCTCAGACACTACTGATGATTAGGGTTATGCGAAATCTTAGAACAGACAATATCGAAGTTGTCTTGAAACCTACATGACGCATATACAGTATAACACCGCTGGGACTGTTGCTCTGTTGCTGTGAACGCAATATCCCTTTTCACTATTATGCAGAAATACTGCAAGCGATGATTAAATGTACCGTGCAATGTAACGCAAGTATCCTTTCACTGACACCCGTCATCATATTGAAACAATGGTGTAATAAAGTACCTCCAATCAATGCGGAAGTTTAACATTCGCAGTGTGCATCATGCACCATCACGTAAAAGCGCGAAGAGCATCGTTGTAAATTGTACCACCACAAGAGTAAAAAAAACGATTAGCATACTGTGAGGTGTAGTTCCTTTGCCAAAGAACAAATACATGTGTGGGATAATGGACGCGTTGCAGATATCTAGAGCGCCAACTGTGCGTGACAGCCGTTACGCAGACAAAACTAACACCGTAAAAAATCTTTTCGATGCAGATGGTACAAAACCCGCATGTGTATTCTACCCCTTGAAGTGCGGCTCATTACAAACGTTTTGTGTCATATTGTGCTGCTGATGATGAAAAGCTTTGTGTAATGCGGCGAATATTTCCAATTAATTTGTGCTTTTTAATGTTTCGAATCGTTCTAATAATGGCAGAGTGTGATTTTCCTATGCTCTCGCAGCTCATTATAATCAACGAATACAATATACTAACGTGATACCGACAGTAACAACATCGAGATTATTGCTTATTGATGCAACTCAAGTATATATGTGTCCGTTCTCATGAGATTACAAAAGCTGCATAAATCCGACTGCGCTTCCAGCAAAAATATTCCTCTATGTATTGATGTAAATCGCCCATAGTTGCAGTAAGCCAATATTGGTGGCTTATGCATCCAACCAGTATTTCACTACAACTCAAACTTTCACGGCAACAGTAAAATGATATATTGAGGAACATTGTCGAAGTAGGGAGAATAGGGCGGATAACAACAACAAGACGCTGATTCATTCTTTCTCGTGCATTTGCGGACCTTCCCACTTTACTGGTAATATCAGTAAATAACTGACGCAAGCTAACATAAATGAAACGATTCAAAAAAGTACTTATTCCGCTCAGTGGTTGGATTACAACACCCCAATCGGAGTAGGTGTTAACACCTTTAGGACGTCATTTCCGAATCCATTAAACTATTTTGCACTATGCTTATCCAGATATTGGCAATTATTATTTCAAGAATACTTAGCCTAGGGCCTGTCATGATGTAGTGGATCTCTCTCATCTTCGTTATAGAATATGTATATGGCTCTTAGCAGGAGTGCGTTGGGCCGTTGGATTCGAAGTCGTAGATTAATGCTCCTTGGCAGCATTATTGGGGTAGTAATGGATTGCATGTAATCAAGTTTATTTGATGTTTGACGGACCAGCAAATGCCTAAGTCGCCCGTTTAAAGCTAAGCACTCGACCAGCAGTTGCCGCTCTGGGTCACTATCTCTCGACATGGACAATCAAGAGGCGGCTTTCATATGACATAAAACTCGATGGATGCTTCAGATTGGTTCACATCAGCAATCAGTGTTTCCATGGTAAATATGGCAACCATCATACGAACTTCACGTACAGACATGTGTCTCCTACTGAGGCATACACTGAGACTTACCGAGGCCGCAATAAGCCCCGCACCTTGAGCCCTCCGGCTGGGGGATCGGGTCCACTACGGTGTGATACCTGGTGCTGCTATTGATAAGCGGTCAATCGAATAGCGTTCAATTATCTACAATAGCATATCAGGTTCGAGGTTGGCAAAAGGTCTCGAGATGTACACCTGTAGGAGTTGTGCTGGTATTCATCTGCTTCTTGCCTCTATCTGTATAATCCACTGATTATACACTTTGTCGTATGAGCTGATAGCTCGTACGAAGGCAAGGTGTGCGTACATTAGAAGATCCTCGCGCATTATTACATTGCAATGGAAACCTGAGAGGATATTCTTCAATCAGAAGCTTTGTCATCGAGGTGATTGAGTGTCATTATTTGCAACAGTGCGGGGACCAAAATCCGACACAGAAGCTCAGTAAAAACATCATTGTCAACCCGGTGGTCCTTGGAGAGACAATTCATCGACCTTATGTTTATGTGTACCTATTGTAGTAGTTTTCTATGACGTTTTCACTGGCATCATGTGAAAGTCGTATGCTTAATAAGAATCTATTAGCTTTAGACTACACGAATAAGCAATACTGACTACGCACCCAGAGGCAAGCAACGCACCAATACCAATCGAGACATCGATGAAAACCAAGCATCACTTTTCATTTATAATCATCCGTTTCGTCAAGTTATAATGGACAGGCCCATCTGCGAATACGGAACTATCACAATTCGAGAAACTATTGGACTTTTGTGTACTAGTTTTCTCTTCAACAGAGTTTGAACATTTAATAACAACAAAAAACTGCTGCATGACCATTATGTGTAAACTTGTCTAGGTGATGTTAACTCCCAAAACAATACACACTTTATTGTCTTGTTTTCGCCAATCATAGTTTTGCGAAGAATAGCATCGTGTGCTTTGTTGGCTGATTGATACCGTTTGTATCATGAAGACCAGATCATGCATCCGTCACAAATACCAAATAACAAATGCCAATCGTGCACAGGGTTGAAGCTGTTGCAGTTGTCCAGTTGAGAAGCGCATTTGCAATTGAGGCGATTTCGTTAGTAACTGGACTGGTCGCGTATATTCATATGAATTGTCTTGAGAAACTTAAATATCAGGGATATAAAAACGTTGAATTCCTACAATGATGTCATTCAATATTGTTTATCAGCACCTGCAATATCTAGAATAGTATGTGAGTTATCATATTTTCTGAATATAATCCGATCGGAGTGACAACATGCGTGCTATGTAGCTGAGTCGGGAAAATAGCACGACAGAAATTGCTTATGCTGTTAGGATCAGACAATCGTCATAGGTACCTTCTTCATATGTAACCCCACCCTGCCCCCTCTACGATATAAGTTAGAATTTGATATCCCTCAAATATATAAATAAAACTTCACGAAACCTTTTGCTCTGTGTTGCGGTTATTGTTTAGATTTGCTATCAATTATGACACTCTTGTTAATTGGTATATATTTTCGCCGTGGGTCGCGATCATAACGCTCTTTGGGTACAGAGAAAGTGTTAAATAGAGCCGTACAACATTAAAAGTTAAGAAATTGCATGCATAGCATATTTGTGCATATGTACTTTAATTATATAAAACTTAATTTGTGAAGCCGATAGATTGGCTATTTGCACAGACAGCAGATATTTAGGAATGGTATTATTGAGACAGACTAACAAGAGCATCTCTTTTGAAACGATGTACACAAAGTGAACAACAAACGGACATACCAGTTACGATAGGCATTAAAGAGAGGAGTTGAAATCTGTGGGCGGTATGTGTTATGAATCAACGAGACAAGTACAGGGCTGTTGAAGTGTTCATATCAAACAGAGCAAGACGCCTTTGAACAAGCACAACAAAGGATTGAACTGCGTTAGTTCCAGATTTTTCAAGAGCCTCTCTTGATGCAGCGACCTTTGTACAATTTTCACATTAATGATGCAAATTGTATCTATTCGCCTGAAAGCTACAGGCCTGTTGATCATGCCATGCTAGTGAGGCCGTATGGTCTGCTAGCCATGCGTCAACTTGATGTTCTGACATTTTTAGCATGCAGGTGCAATAGAGGTGCTCTGTTCACTGTAATTACTCTCCATACATTGATTCTATTCGTTATCTAAAGCTGCGCCTTAGTGACAGAAAAGTGTTATGCTCGTTCAGTAGCCGCCGATGAATGTTTAGTAATATGCATACATTTTGTTATGAAGTGTCACATTGACATAGGGTTTCTATGCCTGTCTTTTTATTTTACTTGGCTGCAGCTGGAAACGATGGAGTATACCCTGTTGTTTATGTACACCTGAGATTAAGGTCCCTCTCGCAGCAGTACCTGACACATTGCTGGAAGTAACAGCGGTGCTAGGGGGATGCAAACTATGCTGATAAATGGTTTTCCATCGTTATCATTGGTTATTGCACCCAACCTTCATGTTAACCACTACCGTAGGAGTCGTGCCGGGCTTATAGCGGCACAGTTGGCACATATCAGGTCCACACCTACCTGCCAATGTACGTTGCGGGCAAATACTCTCCCTGTTTGTCCGGAGAACGCCTGTCTGGGTAACATGGAACATGCGTTTTTCTATCAAAGATGGTCATGTGCACTGTCCCATTGTTGACTACAATTACGTATGCGTTAGCACATCTAAACAATATTGCGAGAACCAAGGGTTCAATAAACTTCATAGGGGTTGATGGATAATACCATGATAGGTTTAATGCAACTTTTCTGTGCCAAGAGGCGCCCTACGAGTTTGAACCGGTAGGAGCGCAAAAGGCCTCTTATAAAATGCAATGCTTGCATGTTGACATTAGTTACTCAACATTGTAGCGCTGATGCGGGTTAGCCCAGTGTATATCCTGTGTGTTTGCCAGTTGATATCAACTAAACGATGTTGCTTAGTGAAGCAATAATGCCCTTCATGTATTGAATAGGCGAGTATCTAATTCAAAATATGTTTTCTGAATTGTGTGAAGTGTGTTAATATAAGTTCGATTATTCCACTGCTAGTGTTTATAGTAGTGAGGGAATGGCTATTGCCACATCGCTCGTGGGTTATATTCCAAAGTTTAGGCTCCATTGCACTCAATCATGATTTTTTAAATACGCATGCATCGTATTTCTTCCCACATACGGGATAACAAAGTGGCTTCTTCGTAATTAGCTGAATAAAACTCAAATCCGCACTAAAACTAGTCGTCCAATCTGTTCAAATTACCGCAGAAAAGGCACCAAATATGACAGGTAACGGAGCTTACAGCTTTAGTACGTTACGTGGTAGTCAAATTTTCCAAAGAGGTCATCCAATATTTGGAGCCTCTCCTAAAACGTCGATGAGGTTGCATAATACTTGTATAGACTTGCATAATCAATTATTTGGGATCCATCCTATCCCGGCATAGCGAACCTGTCGCTTTCATAATTATTACAATAATGCACGGATCATATATCAAATGTAATCTTGGATATATTATCATGCATTAAACTCACAACAACCTGTTGAACCAGTTATTCCCTTGACAGAGGCTAGTATGGTTATTTATATTACATATCAAATCTACATGATGTTTTACGCCTCCCATTAACAGAAGCTCCACAGCCTGTATTGGTGCTATATGTCAACTGTCAAAACTGTGAGGGCTTTGCTCATATAACCTGATACTGACAATATGTGATGCTGCCATAGACATAATTAAGTCATCCTCTGTTATTCATAATATACGATTTTAAATAACGGTTGTTATTGGGACTGGTCATTTCTCATTGCTTTGTGAATGAGAACATCGTTCAATTTGCTGTAATATTTTGTCATTGATAACGATTACAATTGATATATGGATGGATATAAAATGATCATGGGTGAGACTGATTATGTCTTTTTTCTGTCACGTTGGCGTAGCATAACACCCCCGTAAAGTTATTAGAGACGAAAATTATTGATAATGTATGTGTAAGGTCGTTCTGCGGATTGATACGTAAGCACCATGGCATTAATTCAGAAACTTCAATGAACCTTCTGTTTCATCGACGCAAATAAACTGAAACAATTATTAAAAGCAGCATGTCGAACCACTGCATACATTATGGCAGACGTTTCACTTATGTTTTAATGTTATTTATAACATGGCGATACTTCCACTCGTGGGAAATACGTATCACACTCTAGTCAATGTCAATGTCATTGTCATTGTCGTGTAGTATGTTTGAATCTATATATATATATATATATATATATATATATATATAGAGATATATATATATATATATATATATATATATATATATATATATATATATATATATATATATATATATATATATATATATATATATATATATATATATATAGATATATATATATATATATATATATATATATATATATATATATATATATCTATATATATATATATATATATATATATATATATATATATATATATATATATATATATATATATATATATATATATATATATATATATATATATATATATATATGTATATATGTTATCCTTGCATTTAAGTCCATGTTGCATGAGGCAAATGGCTGCATTGATGTATATTTGGGCTGCATAGCACAATGCTTTAACATGCTCTGCGTCATCCACAACATCAAACGTCTCTAATGATCGCTTATACCATCACGTGTTATGGGCAAGCCGCCTAATCAAAGTTCAGTTACGGCGGACATTAATCTGCTGTGGCAAATGGAACTGCATGAAAGCTTACCTTGCTTTATGTAGACCATGGCTCATGGTTATTGCCAAGACTAAGAATAGGGGTAGCACTTAATTTCCTCTTGCACAGCACCTTTATGTGCATACGAAAATAGCATCACAAGCGATGCAGCGGCAATAAAGCGGCACGACATCTGCCATTTGCATTGCACTGGACAATAGTTAAATGCATTTTGTACCCGTTAACGATGCCGCCTATGGTAAAGAGCATTTAGGGTGATTAATTCGCTCACAAATATTCTCAGCGTCTGTTAAATGTTGATAGCGCTGTTTCCCATAGCAGGTTCTAACAGTTATACGAAAAGAAAAAATGTAAGAACTAATTCAATCTCAGTGGATACAATCTGATCATTATGTAGCATATTGTGTCAGAATTTCGGATTCATTTCAATTCGCTTATTGCCTACGGTTGAAATGCCATATTCGCTGAGCTTATCAATAAATGTAAGCCTTGAATTATGACCAGCCAGATATACAAATTTCAGCAGTTCTAGCGATTGCTGCATAAAATGTGTGCGACAGGCCAGGGAATTATTATGTATAGTCCATTGCATATCTTCGGTTACATTGATTATAACCTATATTCACAAATCACTCAGCGCGGTTAGATCATTGTGAGCAGGAATCAGAATCCGCAGTGTCGTATTTGGACAGATACTAAACGATTACGGGTTTCGCATTGAACAACAGCAAGTGATGAATACAGATTGTTTTAATCCCCAAAAAGTAAAAGTAGAGTTTTTCTCAACTATTTAATCACTAATATGTCAGGTAATAATGAGATATTTCTTACAAACAATATTTAGTTAAAGAAGTCAGTTATTGGTCGACCGGCAATGTTGCGGCACGAATACACATAACTTTGGGAGTGAAATTGCAAACATACCATTGCTCGATTGGCTGACTGGAAATCATTTATCTATGCTTTTGACTGATTTAAGTTGCCAAGGTACCAGTGCATCAGTTATATCGCTCGAGCATTCTTATATATTTTGAATGAATCAATAAAATATATATTCAGATATTTACCTGTAACCCAGGGGCTACGCGACCGCAATGGGAGATACGATGCATCAAACTTGACTTGGAGATCCTGCTCACGACATGTCAAACGAGTGATGGGGGTGTGATAGCACAAACAATGAGAGCCAACGGGCAACCTTCGGATATATAAATAGAAGACCATCAAGGACACAACGTTCTTGACAAGTCTTATTCATTCAGTCACCAATATGCACTCAGCGCTCTATTGTGCACTTCCTTTGTGCTTCCTGTCTGAAAGACAGTTGTGCCTCGACTGCAGGCAACTTGTGTTGGTGCAGCAAAACACAAAGGGATAAATCAGGTCAGTGGTAATAATGAAATGAAATACGTATACAAGCAATTGCTTTACTGTGGACAGTAAAAGTCCATGCAAATCTGATTGATCCGGTCGCAAATTTGATATTATAAAAAGACGTGCTAATTACGAAGCACGAGATGAAATTCTGATATTGTCTTTAACTTCAATACGACCATGTCTTGTACACAACCACAGCTGTTCCGCTTGTATCCATTAAGTACAGTGAAAGAACCAACGCATATCACTCAAACTCAGCATAGGTAAAGTATACTAGCGTCGTCATAAAGCTGTAGTAACTATTGAATAACTCAGAGAGTGGTAGTTACGTGTTCGCACAACGTTAACACGCCTTATAGAATGTTCATCAGGCGTCTTTACGTAAGGTTACTGATGAAAACATCGAGACTTCCCACTTTTGTGGCCGCGTTACGATGGCTTGGAGCCGTTCTGAACCTCGCCAAGTGCACCATGGCTAGGTGATGTTACTAGTTTGACAAGCAACACTGATCGTTCCGTATCCATATGAATGTTTAAAACATATCCCGACCATATCAGCTCTTGCTGCCGTTGCTGTTGTTGCCGCTATCACTCATTGAGTGTAGCTCGACCTATATAACTTTGTCGAGAATTTACGAGTTTTTCCATCGACAACAGGCACACGTCACGTCAAAATGGTAAGTCCCTCCTTTACAGCTGTCGCACAGATCATAGTTTAACACTTAAGGGGTAGGATCTTTTTAGCGCCTGAAAATCACGCTTTGTCAATTTTAACGTTAGCTTATCCAAAGCAGGCTGGCTATGTTTGCAGTACCGGACTACCGACGCACACATATTACATTGATAAGGTAAGAGCAATCCATGTGAATTTTATTTTGAATGACATGTATGCAACTATAAAAGCGGACATTAATGAACCCAAATCATTGAAATATGCATGGCCGGAAGTTGTATGACATTTAGCACCAGTAATGTGCGGAACTACCAAACCTGATAACCGAAAAATTCTCAATGATGACAATGATGCGTGAGATGCTTTTTGCAATATAGCGAATATTTCTTCTTAATTTGGACTTAAAACGCACGTTTTGGCCTTGTGTAATTTATCAATACTCTCGCAACATCCCATTGCAAGTGATGGCCAGAAAGAGAAAATGGCAATGTTGTGATGCGAAAGCAAATCTAGTCGTGGGAAAGCGAAAGTTGCCTCAAACAGTCCGCAAGGTTGTTGATGCACAGAATACATAAGAGAAAAAAAAAGAGATCGGTGGAATATATCTCGTACATTAAAACCAACGTGTTTCCGTGTACGACAATTTAAAATGATCGTCTGATGCTGATGCGCATCCGTGCATTTCCGGCTATCACCTTTTAATGAACTGAAGAGAGAGGATTTGCTAGACAATAGAAGGTCACGAACTTTTTAATGACGGTAGGTTCGACAGACGGCCTCTAAAGGTGTTCTCATAGATTATAGTGAGGAGGCTTTCTAAACCCACAGAAACCAAGCGACGCTTTAAAGCAGGCAGTACATATTAGAAACGCAAAATAACGTTAACATGATGACATTTCACAATTTGTCACCATAAGTATATAAATGCGCAAACCATAGCTGGAATATGAATTAGGACTTTTGCAGTAAGTTGAGCAAAAGGTGATTGTTCCCAAATGTTCGTTGATAATTGTCAGTGACCGAATGGCGCGATGTAGAACGAACCGAACGCCGGAGGACAATGCCGTTAGGGCAATTCTAATTGAATTGGTCACAAATATCTAGTTCGGCCCCATATTTTTTTTTTCTGGGCTCCCTTTTGAATTTCAATCGTGCTTCCCTTTATGCAAAGTCAGCCAGTGAGATTATATGCATATAGTTTTATTGGAAAGGGGCGATTGATTGTGCAAAAGGCACCAAACACTTTGAAACGGACGGTAACTGATTCATACATTTTTCATTACCCTGAATGCACAATCTAGTGTAATAGATAAACATTCGAAGCAAACCGATGCTATATATGTTGCTGTAAATCTGGAGGAGAGGTAATCTGATAGATTCCTGTCACTTCACAGCTGTTTTGTGTGTCAATAGACATGAATGAAACATTACAGCTCCGTCATAGCAAGCACAGCCACACAGCTGGCTGGTTCATACAACATGGGGTTGTTAAAAGCCCTAGTTGCCAGATGGGTACTTAATCTATCCTTCAAGGTCATACATTTGCTTTCATCGATTCTAGCCATAACACCAACCTCTTCGAATGTGGTTATTGCTGATGTACATGAACATTCACTTGTCTTGCGTCTCAAGCCCACGGCGTAGGGGATAGAGGAAAGGATACACGCAGTAAGGAATAGATGTAATATGTCCAGACACCTTAGGGCTAGTAAAAATTTTGCAAGGTTACACCAATTGCAAACCAAATGAAATTGGCCTTCATTATTTCTGGTCAAATCAATTATGCAGATATGGGTTCTTTATCTGTAGGG